>OW203751.1:1375821-2575821 GCA_934045075.1 Yponomeuta sedellus
TACTGATATTTGTCCTGACATATATAGGTACATAATGTTTTCATAGATATGCTGACTGGCAACGGTCAGGATGTCAGTTTCTTTAAAGGCCTGCGCAGACGAGTAAAAAATGTCCTCCGAGTACTTGTCGCGGACTCAACGCCTGGGGTGTGGTCATTTGTTCCCCGGAAATTGAGTGAAGCGTACCTACATTTTGGAACCAAATATTCTGAGATTACATTGTGTTGTAATTTACATGAAGTTGAAAAAGAAAAAGCATTTTAAAAGAAAACACCGAACTTTTGTCCAGTCCGGTCTCTTGATGTCCTCGGTAACTTGAGGTACTTTTAGTCCTTCGTGTGTGTTATTCGATACAATTTATAAGAGATCTATATCGACGGACAAAAAAGTACCCGGGGGAGAGTCCCTCGTCTGCGCAGGCCTTAAAGAAATCTCAACTACTGGCTGGCTTATAAATGAATCTGATCGCTCTCTTCTCCAAGACGAAGACGGTCTCAATGTTTGCAAGAAATTCTATACATAGAAAACCTAACGCCTGTAGTTTTGTTTACACTTTATTCCACACGAAACATTAAACAGAACTTTACATAAGAAATAACATGTACAAAGGAGAGCTTATCCCTGAAAGAGATGCCTTCCAGCAAACCTTAGAGAGTCGGAGAAGGAGTAAAAAGCGGGCCTGTATCTGAGATTTCTCGAAAAAGCTTATAAACGTCCCACTGTAAGGCCTGTGTCTTACAGTAGGCCGTATATAGACTGCATTATATAATATTATAACATGACATTGAGCTCTGTTCTCCTCTCAAAACATAATAATGTAATATTCATAATTTAGTGGGTCCCATTGCGACAGATCTTGAAAGAATAAGGATGTGCTTTCAAATAGGTAATAATAATATTCAAATGACACTAATATAGTTCGAGCGGAATATATTATTAAAAAATATGAGCTCCACAATAGGATCTTGAAACTGGACAGTCGGTGAGAAAAGACTTTAGCAATTATTAAAACATGACATTTGCTGTTTATAAATAAGATGTTATGAATAGTGTTTGGTATTAGTGTTGTGGCCAATAAGACGTAAAAAACAATTTAAAACGAATTAACATTGTCACATCAAGTTACTTGCGCCCCAGTCAAGTTACTTGCGGCAATATCGTTGCCAGTTCTCTCTCGTAGCAAAATATAGAAAATGTTGTAATGATACGTTCACATTTTGTGTGTAATAAACATAGGTACTATGTACTATATACATGCTAGAGGAGTAAACACTAAGATTCTGTTTAAAAACCTATTTAGAGGCTAAAAATTTCACCCATGCCGGGATTCGAACCCGCAATCTCTGGCTATCCGTACCAGAGGTTGCGGGTTCGAATCCCGGCATGGGTGAAATTTTTAGCCTCTAAATAGGTTTTTAAATTTGTTCTTTAGCACGGGTTAGTGCATTAAAAATAAAAATAGTGTAGTTACTAAGATTCTGTATTCTACTAAGAAACTGTACTCCTAAAAACTAAGATTCAAATAATGGAATGTGTATTGGCTGAGCTTCCTCCATCCAATCGCAATAAAACCCAATTGGAGAACATTTCTTAGATTTAAGAAATCAGAGAATTACAACCATAATATTTTTTTCTGGTTGTGACTACATCAAAGTATTTATTAGTTGGTCGCTTATTACTCCTAGCCAATTAATTTATTGTATTTATAGCATTAAACAACAGATAAGTAACATTACATGTAATAATATCATGATAAAAGCTTACAATCTAGTTACAAGTCCTTTAACGTGTGATGACAGCATGTTAGAATATGGACGAGCGCCAAAACACATCAAGCCACATACAACCAAATGCGACCAGTCAGCGCAAAGTATCGCAGACACCTTACTCCGAACGGTCGCAGCCGAAGATAATTATGGCTCGATCTGCTTCTACAAACGGATACATAAAAGCTCTCCTTACTCAAATAACTTTATTTTATAACAGAAAACTAGATAAAACTGACAAGCAGGTAAAATAGTCAGATCTAGTCAATGTGTGAGGTGGTAGCGATGAGAAATGAGGCAAATCGAAATATGTGTGACGTAAGTAATTACAAATATTTGAAAGTGATAGTTTTTTTTTAACATTCACGGACATATTACCCAGATCTCGTTAGCCCTATACTAAGCACAACTAAATTACTTGTGTTATAGGTGCTAACTTGACGATATATTTAATACAATATATACATAGATAACATCCAAGACCCGAGACAAATTAGAAAAGTTCGTTTCCTAGATCCGGCCGGGGATCGAACCCGAGACCTTGAGTTGCACAGTTAGCGTGCCAAACCGCTGCGCCACCGAGGCCGTCAATAGAAAAATAAATATAAAAAATGGTGTAAAGAGGTATTCGGGGCTGCAAGTGATGCAAATTACTCAGCCAGATGTCGCTGCCTGTACGTAATACAGAGAATATTGCAAAGAGGTTCGAAATTTCACTGATGCCGGTGATTTGCCCATTAGCTTAGTTGGATAGAGCGCTGGCACGGATAACCAGAGGTCGCGGGTTCGAATCCCGGCATGGGTGGAATTTTTAGCCTCTAAATAGGTTTTTAAAGTGTCGTAAAGAGGTTTGCACCGTTACAGGCTGATTGTTACCAGTTCCAGAAGTTTATACTCTTCGCTCTCACTTTTCTCCGCGGCTGTACAAATAGTTCACAAAGGCCGTTGTAACAAATGTGTCCAATAAAATAACAAACTACGACTTGCGACGTCCATTTAGATCGGCATTTTTTGCCACGACGGTCCACGAAGTGTGGGTCACCTATTTTACATTCCATCTTTAAGGGCATTCTTGTACAGTCGCCAGTAGGTACAGTTAATATGTATATACTGGCCAGGACTGCGGTGGAGTGCTTTCAATATCAACCCTTTGTTTGTCACCACTGTTGGGGCACGGGTCTCTTCCTGCATCGCAGGAAGGTTACTCCACCACGGGGCCAAGTCCGAGTTGGTGGAGGTGTTAGTGGTGGTGGATAAACGCTTACTCAGTTCAGTTGCAAGAAAAAGTAACAGACTAAAAAGGTACAAAAAGTAACAGACTAGAAATAGTAACTACTTAATTATGATTCTACTGAAGATCTTACTTAAAAATAATATCTTAATTGAATCATAATAAAAAAATATATATTGTACGGTGCTTCTAGATACACACACACATACAAACAAACGGTCATCAAGTGCGCTTGCATCTTCTTTTTCTGTATTGCCAACTTATTATAATCAACTCTACTAAAAGAAATACAATTGAGAAACAATGCACTGTAAAGTTTAGTGAGGGCCTGGAGATCTGTGACACAGGATCTTTCCTAGTATGAACTCCAGCCTCTCACATAGGAATAAGTCCTGATTACTCAAATTGTATATATTTTATATACAATTTGTGTTTAGTAAATAACCTACTTACTTACAAGCTGTTAGCTTTTAGAATATAAGATAAGTTTATTCTTTATTTATTGAGCGGTGGTAGCTCAGTGGGTAGAACCATAGACTGGCAAGCGAGAGCCCCAGGTTCGATACCGAGTGCGGGCATGTACCAATGACTTTGTTTAATTTCAAAGTTACGTACATTTGCGAATTTGCAGTCGCAATACCACACGCTAACGGTGAAGGAAAACATCGTGAGGAAACCCGCGGCTTGGTTGGCTCCGCACGTATTGAGTAGTCTTTCCTGTGGGCTAGGCCGACTAAGCTGTCAGGATGGTATAGGTGCTGGGCAAGCCTATACCATCTATAAAACCATGACCCAGGCACTACAGCGTCGGAGTGGTCCCTTCACCCATCTAGTGTGAGTGAAGATACCACTGGACGCTGTATTTAAATCATCTCATTAAGTAGATGCAAAAAGGCCAATATTATTATTACACAAGAAAATAATTACAGAGACCACAGTTACAAAAGAAGAGGTACAATTGGCGGCCTTATTGCTAATAGCAATTTCTTCCTCGGGCTCTAGAGTAGGCTTCGGCTTTCGCCGAGAGCACACGAGTGTAATACTACTTCCTGCTCGTATAAAACTTTTATTCTCTAGATATTTTGAAAAGTTATGTGATATTAAGTGTCATATTGGTTCCGATATTTCTATTACACGAATATATCCGATAATAGTCAAGGTATATTCTGAAAGCTAACAGAGTGTACTTACTTAACTCGAGTGATTGATTCCAATCAACAGGTTCGATTAGACCTCGAGCGCTTCTAATAGGTTTCTTTTGGGATTCGAACCCGCGACTTGTGCGGTTGCACTGGCGATCAGTCATTGCGATCAGTCTAACCATACGTCCTTTTAACATATTAAGGTGACGGATAATATAAGCAAAAAAAAAATAAACACCACATTTTATGACTCAATTTGACTAATTAGCTTAATAAGATGACTGTGGCGAATTTAAAGCGTTTTTTTAAAGCAAGAATGTTGTATGACCTAGCTGTTACCTCTAATTTATTATCCTACTTATATTATATTGTCTTATCTATGGATGCGAAACATGGGCACTCTCTAAACAACACAGGGATATGCTAGAACACTGCCAAAGAGCCATGGAAAGGAGCATGCTGGGAATTAAGAGAATAGATAAGATAAGAAACACAGAAAAAGAACAGGAGTGACAGATATTCTCACAAAGATTGATCAAATGAAATGGAGATGGACCGGCCATATGTTACGAAGTCCACACGATAAATGGAGCAAAATCGTAACGGAGTGGTACCCTATAGAGACGGAAAAAGAAACAGAGGTCGACAACGCAAAAGATGGGAGGACGAACTAAAATTAACAGTAGGCTATAACTGGAGAAGAATTGCTAGAGATAGAAAACAGTGGAAATCGTTAGAGGAGGCCTTTGCCAAGAGGCACACCGAACTCCGGGACATACTTTAACAAAACACTAAAGAAACATAACAAAGAAAATTACATACAAAACGGAGTCTCGGGATATAGAGGCTATATTATTATTTATTACTATAATATTATAAACGCGAAAGTTTGTAAGCATGGATAAGAGAAGGCAAAGAGCAGAAAGTCATTGGCACATGCCAGGATTTCAATCCACGACGCTACCATAGCTTGTATGTGCACTCAGCTAGAATTGTGGTGCGTCACTTTTAAAAACCCGCTTAAAACCTATTTAGAGGCTAAAAATTCCACCCATGTCGGGATTCGAACCCGCGAACTCTGGCTATCCATGCCGGCGCTCTTCCAACTGAGCTAATGGGCGACTCACCGGCATCAGTGAAATTTCGAACCTCTTTACAATATTCTCTGTATTACGACTATTACGTACACTTTTTTGTACGTCACTTTTGAAACTTTTTCGCTTCCAGCTTGCACGTGCAGGCTGTCATGTGAGGGCAGTCACTAAGCCATTACATTACGGCCTTTTAGGCGGGTTGATAACTTCTGACATTAAGACTTGGCCCCCGCGGTGGAGTATGGCCTAACCTTCCTGTGATACAGGAAGAGACCCGTGCCCCAGCAGTGGAGACATACAAGGGTTGATATCGATGGAGTGAGCGGCTGTGGGCTGATGGTGAATGGAATATTTTTCGAACTTAGCCCCAATTAGCAGGTTTGACTCTGGGTTGACCCTCAACCAAGGAATTTATTGAAACAGATTACTTTTTGTTTGAACTTTGTTTTGACACTACATAAAGGTCATTACACCCTGTAATAGTCAGCAATAAATCAAATGTGCTCAGAAGTTATCTTGAAAATTGAATCGATTTATATCAGGCCTGACATAGCAAAAATAACCTTCTGGTAGCCTACTTAGGAATGTTAGTCGTATCAAGTCTGAGGTCACCATTACATTGCCAAATGCCAGGACAAAGGGTATGAAGCCTTTATTTTTTGCAATGGACATTGAAATGAAGTCAAAACGTCCGTTGTATGATATCCATCTTATTTATACTTAACTTTAAATTAACTAGAAATATATGTTTGACGGCAGCCGTTAAGTCAAGTTAGAGGCCTTAGGCGGCTTGAAAACTTCTGATAGTAAGACCAGCCAGTCTTGCAAGCCTCCACCAATCCGGACTTCGCCCCCGTAGTGGAGTATGGCCTATAACTTCCTGAGGGAAGAGACCCGTGCTTCTCTTTGGAGCACGGGTCTCTTCCCTAAGGTCAACACTTTATGATAAGGTTGATGGTTTTTGATAACTAATACCAATGAGGTCTTACACGTTGAAGAAAGAGACTAATATTTTATGTAAGATCCTATTTAGGGTACAGTAGGCTCTGACCCTATGACGTCATAATGGACGCCCAAATTGTGGAGCTTAAGCGAAATCCGGTTGCGAAATTGGCAAACCGTAACTTATTTGGATTAACATTACGAGAGCGGCCAGGCGGGAGTAATATGTGAAACAAGTTGGTTCCGTAGGAAATCGCAACAAAATAAACATAAAATGTAGCCAGCATAGTACTATGTGAAAGTGAAAGTGAGTGCAGTGTAGTGCAAATCAGCGCAGTGTATTGCAGTTCAATGTTGTGTAGTGTAGTGCACTACAATGTAGTGAAAGCCAGTATAGTGTTGTGTAGTGTAGTACACTACAATGTAGTGAACGCCAGTATAGTGTAGTGCAGAACAGTGTAGAGTAGTACACTACAATGTAGTGGAAGCCAGTATAGTGCAGTGTAGTGTAGTGCATTATACTGAACTGCAGAGTTGTTCAGTGCAGTGTAGTTCAGTGCAGTGTAGTTCAGTGCAGTGTAGATCAGTGCAGTGCAGTGCCCTGTAGGCTGTAGCATACTGTAGTGCGGTATAGACCTACTGTAAACATACGCCTTACGCCTGCATCCTAGAGGGGTACGTAGAGACCAGGGATTGCCACTTGCCATGATCCTAGCAAACCCCTTCCGCTTCATCAACATTTATTAGTCACCGTATGCGATATAAGTGCCCTTGCCCTTATATTTGAAAGTGCACGTTGGTTTCGGGTACGTTTTATCTTTAAAAACCTATTTAGAGGCTAAAAATTTCACCCATGCCGGGATTCGAACCCGCAACCTCTGGCTATCCGTGCCAGTGCTCTACCAATTGAGCCAATGGGCGACTCACGGCATCAGTGAAATTTCGAACCTCTTTACACTATCCTCTGTATTACGTACAGGCAGCGACATCTGACTTAAGCAAATTGCATTACTTACAGCCCCGACTACCTACTTTGCAGTTAGGTTTTATCTTGCTCCTCGCTTTTATGTCCCTTGGTTGATATACATTTTTTCAATTGTGTATACCGCGCTACGCATTGAGACAGAGTTGAGATGTTTCGGTAGTAACTGACTGAAAACTGCAACACCAAGGTTAACTGGAAGTGGTGTTAGCATTGAGTTCGCGTTTGTACTTTTTAGGGTTCCGTACCTCAAAAGGAAAAAACGGAACCCTTATAGGATCACTTTGTTGTCCGTCTGTCCGTCCGTCCGTCTGTCAAGACCCTTTTTCTCAGGAACGCGTGGAGGTATGAAGCTGAAATTTATATCAATTACTCAGGTCTACTGTCCCTTGAAGCTGTGAAAAAATCAAACTTCTAAGCCAACGCAATCAAAAGATACAGCCGTTTATACCGCAAATTTTCGACACTTGCAAGGGAATCAAAACCTACAGGGTGCTTCCCGTGAACTCAGAATCTTGAAATTTGGTACGAAGCAACGTCTTATAGCATAGATAAAGGAAAAATTACGAAAACCATAAATTTTTAGTTACATCACATAATATATTTTTTTTTAATAATTTTAAACTTACTAGCCATTTCCTCATAAACGCGTAGAGGTATTAAATTGAAATTCATACCAAATACTCAGGTCTATAATACAGGTTTGTACGGAACCCTCGGTGCGCGAGTCTGACTCGCACTTGGCCGGTTTTTTTCTTATAAGTGCAATAACGGCGAAGGCTTAGCATCGTGAGGAAAGCTCAGTGTCTAAGTTTTACAAGCTGATGCATGTAGGGCTGGAAGATCATCAGAGTCTCTAATTAAAACTGTTTTTATACGGATTTATGCTCGTTTATAACATTTTCACAATTTTCCGACGTTTCGGCACTTTTTCAGGCGCCGTGGTCTCTGATGACTGAGGTGACAGGCGTCTTTTGGAAAGCATTAACGGTTAGTTTACTACCCTCGGCAAAATTACAAAAGTTAATTATGAAATTGGTTTGGACATGTGGAGAGGATGAAGGAAGAAAGATTGACGAAACAAATATATATTGCAGTGGGGTGGAAGGGCTGGTAAGGGACGTCCCAGACGGACTTACATCGACCAAATAGGGGATGTATTAGCAAAGGGAAAGATAAAAAGTACCCGGAACCGGCGTGCGTGCATGCAACGACTTATGAACGTTGATGAAGCGAAGGTGATCTGTCAGGATCGTGGCAAGTGGCAGTCCCTGGTCTCTGCCTACCCCTCTGGGATACAGGCGTGAGGTTATGTATGTATGTATTTATGTATGTATGTATGTATGTATGTATGTATGTATGTATGTATGTATGTATGTATGTATGTATGTATGTATGTATGTATGTATGTATGTATGTATGTATGTATGTATGTATGTATGTATGTATGTATGTATGTATGTATGTATGTATGTATGTATGTATGTATGTATGTATGTATGTATGTATGTATGTATGTATGTATGTATGTATGTATGTATGTATGTATGTATGTATGTATGTATGTATGTATGTATGTATGTATGTATGTATGTATGTATGTTAATTATGAAGTTACGTTCCAAAATATATAGTCTCTCTTTGAGAGACTATATAACACAATGGGTCGTATACAGGCTACATAAGAAAAAGTCCATTATATATATTTTGCAACGGATCTCTAATACCGTAGACAATAGGCTGCAACAAAGCTCTCCCAAAACGTAAAACAGTAACAAATTAGCCAATTTAAGTATTGTAAATCGGTCTAAAGGACTGATTTAAAGCTCTGTGACCTTGCCGGGGGATTTGGTAAAAAAATCTTTCTTCTTTCATGGAAATAATCCCGAATTTGACCTTCACCTACATTAATCACTGGCTGTATAAAAGATTGCTCGTAGTCCCGGCTGCCTGAGTGATCTTAAACGATCAGGAAGGTTAAGCAACGCAGGGCGCGTTCAGTGCATGGAGGGGCAAACCGTCTATGACTAACGCTAGTGGCATTTTTCCGAGCGGTTCCGTGCTACGCAAGGCACGTTAAGAAGGTGCAGGCTGCCGTCGATAGATGGCAGTCGTTAAGCCAAGTCAGAGGTCTTAGGCCGGCTTGAAAACTTCTGACAGTAAGACCAGCCACTAGTCTTGCAGGCCTCCACCAATCCGGACGCCCCCGTGGTGGAGTATGGCCTATACCTTCCTCAGGTAAGAGACCTGTGCCCCTCGGAGGGGACGTAATGGGTTGATGACGCTATAAGGATTCCTCAATTATAAGGAAGTTTGGAGTCTTTTCTTTTCAATGTCACCGATAGAGGCGAGTATAATCAGTTTGTATAATGTTGAAATTAAATATCAGTACTCAAGTCTAGAGTATCTTAAAATTTCGAAAAAATTAAACTTCCAGGTGATCGCAAAAAAAAAGTAACTGCCGTCGATGCTGCATAAAAGCGTATATTGCGACACTCAAGGAAACCATAATTCGTAGGTTACTTCCTACTAATCAAGAACTATGAAAATTGGCAAATAACATCGTCTTAAAGTCACTGTAAATATAGAAATGACAGTATCATAAAAAAATCTTTGAAGTTCAGGAAAAGCTCCAAAAAACTGCGAAACTCTATTCCTAAATTATCTAACTCGTCGTCGTCGTCGTCAGGCTATACTAGTTGTGCTATCATAGGGGGTGATGCCCATAATCCCCACGCTGGGGCGGGTTGGGGATCGCAGTTCGGTGGAATTGTACTGCAGGGGGCGCTGCTGCCCATCCCCCGGTTTATGTATTGGGTTGGTGCTATTCTCTAGGCCGACACCACACAGCAAATTATGTACCTAAATCATTAAAATTTAAATTAAAAAATAGAACAAATTTTTACGTACAATCCAAGTTCAAATTGAAATATGTCACTTTAGTGTAACACTTAACCTATTTAAAAACCTATTTAGAGGCTAAAAATTTCACCCATGCCGGGATTCGAACCCGCAACCTCTGGCTATCCGTACCAGCGCTCTAGCAATTGAGCCAATGGGCGACTCCCGGCATCAGTGAAATTTCGAACCTCTTTACAATATTCTCTGTATTACGTACAGGCAGTGACATCTGACTTAAGCAAATTGCATTACTTACAGCCCCGACTACCTACTTTGCAGTTAGGTTTAACATCGGAACGATATCACTGTACCCACATGATTACACTATTTTTATTTTTAATGCACTAACCCGTGCTAAGGAACAAATTTAAAAACCTATTTAGAGGCTAAAAATTTCACCCATGCCAGGATTCGAACCCTAGTAGAGCGCTGGTACGGATAGCCAGAGGTTGCGGGTTCGAATCCCGGCATGGGTGAAATTTTTAGCCTCTAAATAGGTTTTTAAATTTGTTCCTTAGCACGGGTTAGTGCATTAAAAATAAAAATAGTGTAATACTTAACCTAACAGAGCGTCAGAAGGTAATCGTTGATTTTCTGAATAGATCTAAGTAAAAACTTTTCGTACGAGTAAAAGCTGTGTTTAATATTTTTCTTCTTCTCCTTCAGGCTATATTATGTAGTCCACTGCTGGACATAATCCTCCCCTAATGAGCGCCATTGCGCCCTGTCTTCATCTTGCCGCATCCAGCATCATTTAATGTTTTTGCCCAACAAATATTCTATTCTATTCTACCATCACATTGTTGGATAGGTGTTTACTTTGGCGTCAACAGAAAAAATAAAATTAATGGTACGGAACCCCCGGGCTCAGGTCCAGCTTGCACTTGACCGGTTTTTTCGTCTGTGACTCAAGTTCTACTTTCTTAGTCACAAAATTACCATACTAATGGGATTAACTTTACGGCGGGTTTTCCTGCGACCTCATTGGAGGTCCAAGATGGGAAGATCCGGGTAGAAAATGACCACTATCCCTTGGCATTGAATCAGATGACATTGGAGTCAAACACAGTGAATTAATGAGCGAGAATGTTGAAGGAGAGGAGAACCAAAGTTATTGACATAGCTCAGAGAATTAGCGAGCTGAAGTGGCAGTGTGCTGGCCATATCTCGCGAAGAACTGACAACCGTTGGAGTAAACGTGTTCTGGAGTGGAGACCGCGACTCGGCAAACGTAGTGTAGGACGCCCTCCGACCAGGTGGGATGACGATCTGCGAAAAACTGCCGGCAGATGCTGGATGCGGCAAGCTGAAGGCAGGGCGCTATGGCGCTCATTAGGGGAGGGCTGTGTCCACCAGTGGACTACATAATATAGCCTTAAGAAGAAGAATTAATGAGATAGGTACTCCTGAGAGACTGCATAAGAACCTTAATAATAACTACCGTACAGTACAATTAACTTATTTATTTGTTAAATTTTTCTCCAAATTGTTCTTTATTTGGAAATGAACCCCAAGTTTAACTTGTAACGTTCATTAAGTCGCAGTTTCTCTGCTAGATTCAATAAAACCTTTTTAACTTGATATTTATTAATCATTTATTTAAGTTAAGTCGTTAAGCCATGTCAGAGGCCTCCTAAGTTCTGGCTTCCAAGAAATGAGACATCACGAATAACTATCTTAATTCACACCCAATTATTTAGTAGGAACTCCGGAAAACTTACTGTTCCAAGTCCAATAATTTCCTCATCATTTTTTGGACAGCAAGAAGAAAAACTTCTTTAAAATAAAATCTACTTAGTTTTAGAGGACTTGAAGTAAGTGTTACCTCCAGTGCTTAGGAGGTTATGGGCGGCTCACAGAACATATTTTTTCTGTTCTGTGGGGCGGCTTGATAACTTCTGACAGTAAGGCCCGCCACTGTCTTACAATCCTCCACCAACCCGGACTTGGCCCCCGTGGTGGAGTATGGCCTAACCTTCCTGCGAAGCTTGAAAAAAAAGTAATTGTAAAATATACACCAGACTGCCTCCTCTATTATAAAACCTTTAGAAGTCAAAGAGTTACATCGAATAAGTTAATTATAGTTTTCACATATTTTCGTTATCAACCCTTTATATTATGTCCCCACTGTTGTTGCTCGGGTCTCTTCCTGTATGATAGGAATGGCTTAACGACTGCAATTACATGACAGCCGGCACCAACGACTTAACGTGCCTTGCGAAGCATGGAAGCGCTCGGAAAAAATGCCACTAGCGGTAGTCACGAGATGGTCACCCATCCAGTACCTGGCCGCGCCTGTTGTTGCTTAACCCAAGTGATTGATTCCTTGGGTCACATATTTTAGACCTATTCAATACCAACGAAAAAGTTTTCATGATTTTTGTTTTATATTTTCACCAGCTGTGCCCCGCGGTTTTCCCGCGTCGCCTGCTTATTAGGGAAAATAAATTGTGTATTAATAGTAAAAGATATTTATTTCCCCGCAGTAAAACGTAGCGTATATGTTTTTTTTTTAAATTTTATTTATTTAAGGCACATAAGTGTAGTAAAATTAAACAAATCAAAATCACAAAAACCTGGGAGGTTTATGCGTGATTTTCGGAGTGCACTCTATACATAGGCTGCTACTTATGTATGCGGAATCTGGGATTCCAATAATTTTAAACGCAATGTCTGACCTCCATGGTCAAATGCGTTCTTTTTTAAAATACTGGCCGCTAATATTTTTCTCTTATATTATACGTTAGTGTTTTGTTTTTGTTGGGTTTAAAATGTCATATCGCTGAAAAAATGGAACTCACTCGTGAAAATATTCGTGCTATGATTTATTACGATTTTCGACGTGGTTTAACGCAACAACCAGTGCGTAGATCAAGTAACTACGACTTTTGGTGGTGAAGCTCCATCAAAAACTACTGCGTATCACTGGTTTAGTCAGTTTAATCGCGGGCGCAGTAAGCTCACGGACGTAGTTAAAGAAGGTCGCCCGAAATCGGTGGTTATGCCACAAAATATTGAAGCTGTGCTAAAACTAATAATGCAAGACTGCCATGTTACGTATCGCGAGATAGAGGCTATTCTGGGCATATGTATGACGAGCATTCATAGGATATTACATGAACATTAGTTTGTAAAAAAAATTGTTCGCGTTGGATCCCGCACAACTTAACCCAGGATCAAAAAGATGCTCGCGTCGAATGGTGCAAGAAAACCTTAAAAAAATTCAACGGAGGCGACTCAAAATCTGTTTAAAATATCTACACAGGTGACGAATCCTGGATCTACGCGTACGATCCCGAAACTAAACAACAATCAACAGTTTGGGTGTTTCAAAATGAGCCGGACCCTACGAAAGTGGCTCGTGCAAAAAGCACTGTAAAGCAAATGGTGGCCTGCTTATTTGGTATTAATGGCCATGTGGCTATAATACCACTGGAGAATCGCAGAACGGTTAATTCGGAGTGGTACACGACCATTTGTTTACCGGAAGTATTTGAAGAAATACGCCAAAACAACGAGCGACGCAGAATCATACTTCACCATGACAATGCCAGCTGTCATACATCTCAGGAAACTACATTTTTGGATGGTCAAAAAATAGAATTGATGGGTCATCCACCGTACAGCCCTGATTTGGCTCCCAATGATTTCTATTTATTCCCAAATGTAAAGAATAAATTACGTGGTCAACGATTTTCGACCCGTGAAGATGCCGTAGATGCGTTCAAACAGCACGTTTTGGAGATACCTCAATCAGAGTGGAAAAAGTGTTTTACAAATTGGTTTCATCGAATGCAAAAGTGCATCGATCATAGTGGAGAATACTTTGAAAAACAATAAAAGCATGTTTAGCCATATACGTTTGTTTATTTTTTCTATTCCGCATACATAAGTAGCAGCCCTCGTACAATACACAACAGTTTATATTAATATGGTAATAAACATTAAGTTCATTAACTTAATCCCGGATTCACTTACTTGTAAGTGAATCCGGAATCAAGCTGATAATATGTGGTGCTTAAAAAGGTAAGTTCGAACGTTGATCTGACACACTGTTAATCCAGGGTGTCAGCTAACTCCATACCAAATGTTATTAAAATCGCTCCAGCCGTTTAGACGTGAAGAAGTAACAAACATACACACTCACAAACTTTCGCCTTTTTAATATTAGTGTGAAGTGATGTGATTGCGTTTTTCTGCATCCTGTATGGCACAAACATAATGTCACTCCAATTGAATTTTGATTCAAGTTCCCCATTGACAACATACTTAGATAATACCCAATGAAGATAGGTCAACAAGTCAACTCAGAACATAAAAACAAAGTGAAACAAACAGCGAGTACACATCTTTTATAAAAATAAAAAATTTAAACCGACTTCGAAACACGACAGCACTGGAAACAAATATTTTTTTTGTGGATCATACCTACAAACATAAACTCACGCCCGTTTCCCAGAGGGGTAGGCAGATACCAGGGACTGCCACTTGCCACGATCCTGACAGATCACCTTCGCTTCATCAACGTTCATAAGTCGTTCTACGTACTTTTTATCTTTCCCTTTGCTAATACATCCCCTATTTGGTCGAACAAAGAAAAAAATTAAGCGAATCGATGTTAACTACAACGAAGGGCTCGTGGCCTAGTCGGACCGAGTGATTGGAATCAATCACTTGAGTTAAGCAACAACAGGCGCGGTCAGGTGCAGGATGGATGACCGTCCCGCAACTACCTCTAGTGGCATTTTCCGAGCGCTTCCGTGCTTCGCAAGGCACGATAAGCCGTTGGTGCCGACTGTCATGTAATGGCAGTCGTTAAGCCATGTCAGAGGGCTTGATAACTTCTGACAGTAAGGCCCGCCATTGTCTTACAATCCTCCACCAACCCGGACTTGGCCCCCGTGGTAGAGTATGGCCTAGCCGCCCTGCGATGCAGCAAGAGACCCGTGCCCCAGCAGTAGGAACATACAAGGGACATAAAAAAATATCCCGACGAATTCAATACCTTCTTCTTCTTTGAAGTCGGTTAAACATACAATAGACGTTCCTAGCCATGTATGGGATTCCACTTATCGAAAATGACTCACATATAAAATGCCCATTGTCACTCCCACTTCCGATTTCGGTGAACTGACGTTCTATTCGTTTTATTCTAATTCAGAGGTCACCAAAGGATCTGTTCTGTGGTGGGAAATTGTTGAGCCATTTACCACATACATATCCGCAATATGGAGGTAGATAACAGGTAAGTTTACCTACCTACTTTAAAAGTGTTGTGGTTATTATTTTTAGAATGACTGCAGTTTGAGAATAAATAAAAGCCAGCCAAGTGCGAGGCGGACTCGCGCACGAAGGGCTCCGTACCATTATCTAAGCAACGTCTGAATATTGGAAGTGTCTACCTATTGCCGTTATTAGCAAGCAAAAAACGGCAAAATAATCATGTTTCTTGTATGGAAGCCCCCCTTAAATACCTATTTACCTACTAAAAATCGGTGCAGAGTGCTTAGTGCGAGTTTCACAGATACAATCGAATAACTTTACTACCGCGTTAATCGAGCATTGAGTAGTGAGTATGAGTAAGTTAACGGTTCGAACTGGCAAAACGCTGTCACAGTACAACTCGCACTCGCGTCTATTCGTGTTTTGGCTGGTAAACGTGTTCACTTCTCAACGTAAACCATTACAACTCGTCCTCAGCAATTTTAATTTCCATACTTGTCGCTAGGTGGCGCTTCCTCGATGCCATAGAAATATGAGTTTACGTTAACGCGGTCGAGTAGTTAAAAAACTCGCACTAAGCACTCTGAAGACTTGTCCATCAGCATATTGCTGAGTCAGTAGCCATTTATAGCAGCAGTGACACGCCGTGACCTTTTTTTTTCGTTTTTCTTCGTTGTTTTTGTTTTTTGTGAATGTTATGTTTAATAATATGTTTAAGTTTGTTACTGTGGCGTGTGCACTGTTTCTATAATAAATGTTTTTCTTCTTCTGATTTCATTTTAATTAATTATTCTTACCCCCTGAGAGAAGGCCTGTGCCCGGGTGTGTGACATTTGTAGGTGACATAAAAAAATGTAGATATATCTTTTCAAGTGAATATACAACTAAGTATTCAGTGAATATTTCAAGCGTCTACCTGCTGCCCCATGTTATAAGGCAGCTATACCTACGTGACGTCAATGAAGGCTCGTGGAGATAGTGGCGCAATACCGCCGGTGCCCCCAATTCAAAAACCCTAGAATATGCATAATATGTAAGTGCGGACTTTCGATACTCGTTCCTAGCATCGGACGCATTCCAAATTATACTAATAATTTTAAGTATTTATTTTATGTAAAAAAAATCAGTAATATAGTAGCACTGCACGTTCCTACAACTTTTCTTCATCTCCACGATAGCCACCCACTTTAATTCCCACTTAAATATTTATTTTATTCAATTTCTGGTATTAGTTGTTATTCAATTCGATTTATTTATTTCAGACAATTATTAGTCCACATTTACCGTTGAATTTATAATATTTTGTGTTGGTAATAGTCTTACGTTCGTATGGTACATTTTTTCTAAATCATAGTAAACGAATATTATAACATTATTGTGATTTCCTTTACTAGCTGTCCCCCGCAGTGTTACCTGCGGTTTCTCATTCGACAAAGATATTTTCCCGCAGTAAAACGTAGCCTATGTGTTAATCCAAGGTGTCAGCTAACTCCATACCAAATTTTATTATAATCGCTCCAGCCGTTTTGACGTGAAGAAGTAACATACATACTCACAAACTTTCGCCTTTATAATATTATATAATATAAAGTAAAATAAAACAGTGTGATGTGATGTGATGTGATTCACCCAAAGACAAAAGTGATTATTATTTATAGAACAATGACACTCCCCATTGGGCGTCTTAACTATCGGAGAATATGTGCGCTGCCTTAAGTTAGAGAGAAATCATTATTAAAAAACGGTTTTCCTATATAATATATACAAAAGTCCAATTCACCAACGAACGACCAATTGACAGCCTCGGTGGCGCAGCGGTTTGGCATGCTGACTGTACAACCGGAGGCCTCGGGTTCGATCCCCGGCCGGGTCAAACTAGGAAATGAACTTTTCTAGTTAGTCTTGGGTCTTGGATGTAATCTATGTATTTATTGTATTAAATCTATTGTATTTACCACCTGTAACACAAGTCATTTAGGTGTAATTAGGGGGCTAACGAGATCTGTGTAATAGGTCCATGAATATTTATAATTAATATTTCTAAATAGAAAATTTTCTTTAGTAAATACTTAACTGTAGTGGCTATCTCTTCGGATTCCTCAGCAGAGAGGGTGACAGATCATCACTTAAGTATTTACATAGTGAAACTCTCAATTCAGAACTTCCCCGTAGACTTCGATGATTTAGGTGTAGAGGATTTTTTTAAAACATTTTATTACACCTTAAAAATCTATTTAGAGGGTAAAAATTCCACCCATGCCGGGATTCGAACCCGCGACCTCTGGCTATCCGTGCCAGCGCTCTTTCCAACTGAGCCAATGGGCGACTCACCGGCATCAGTGAAATTTTGAACCTCTTTACAATACTCTCTGTATTACAGCGACATCTGGCTGAAGTAATTTGCATCACTTGAAGCCCCGAGTACCTACTTTGCAGTTAGGTTTCACATCAGAATGATATCGCTGTACCCACATGATTATATAATTTTTTTAATGCACTAACCCGTGCTAAGGACAATTTAAAAACATTTTTTAGCCTCTAAATAGGTTTTTAAATTGTCCTTAGCACGGGTTAGTGCATTAAAAAATAATATAATTTTAATTAAAACTGTTTTTATACGGATTTATGCTCGTCAACGAGCATAAATCCGTATAAAAACAGTTTTAATTATGTCTACTGCTCGTGTTAACCTTAGAAAATAATATAATTTTATTACACAATTTTTTCGGCGAAATTTCTATGCATACGAGTAAACACAGATTTTCTGTTATTAACATAACCTTACATTTACATACAGGCACATACATTGCTTCTGGCCCCACACTAGGATACCCTGTGTCGTAGGAACCAGAAACAACGACATCACAAACATGTAAACATCCAAGACCTGGGGTTTTTTTGTCCCCAGCCAGGGTTCGAACCCGGGACCGATCGTATGGTAGGCAGATGCGCTACCGCTACGAAACAGAGATCGTCCAATCGTCTTTGACTTACGCTGCAGACAGATGGACAGATAGACAGATTGGCACATGGACATAGTGAAAATATAAGGGTTTATTTCTGGATGTCTACGGAACCCTAAAAACAGACTTCAAGGTAAAAATGCACGAGAGCCGGAGCATCAATTTTATGTGCTCTTAAAAATTGGAAAGTAACCGTCATGGATTCATCCCACTATAATATCTTGACAAAATGTCGATAAATACCGATAATAGTCATAGAAATAGGTTGAAGTGGTAATGCATTCTCCCCGGATTGGTGGAGGCTTGCAAGACTAGTGGCTGGTCTTATTGTCAGAACTTTTAAGCGAAGTCAGAGGCCCTAAGGTCTCTGACTTGGTTTACCGACTGCAGTCTGCTTAACGTACCTTGCAAGGCACGGAACCGCTCGAAAGGGAAAAATAAACATCTTCTTCTTTTTCAGGCTATATTATGTAGTCCACTGCTGGACATAGCCCTCCCCTAATAAGCGCCATAGCGCCCTGTCTTCAGCTTGCCGCATCCAGCTTCTGCCGGCAGTTTTTCGCAGATCGTCATCCCACCTGGTCGGAGGGTGTCCTACACTACGTAAAATAAACATAGTTAATTTGATTTGATTTACTAGAACTGTAATCATCTCGATTATTAAAAGGCCTTAGGTTTTTGTTTCTACACTCTAAGGTCAACTATGCGCAGAGCTTCGACCTTTAACAATCGTTTAGGCTTTGAACCCGGAACCTAACATTTGAGCGACCAAAATGAGTCTCAAATACCTCGGGGGTCAAAAACAGCGTTGACTGTTGATTTATGTGAAGGTTTGACGTGAAATATGAATATACAAAAATCTCGTGTCTGTTATCGAACTTGTCGGAATATTGTAACAAAAACACTCTGTGGTAGAGTTTGGTGCGTGGAAGAATTTATTTTTCTACAGTGGCAACACTGTCTCGACTGTCACTCTTGCTTGACAAATGTCTTTTTATTCGTTTCGCGCCAATCGATGTATGTAGGTTTAAAAAAATCATATTATATTCATATGAATATCCATATTATATAATATTCATGTAATTTTCCTATACTTAGATTATTTATTCCGTAGAATTCTGACAGCTGTAATTTTTTTGTAGGTAAGACATAAAACAATAACTAGCGTTTTATTTGTTATTGTCCTCAAATGGGTCAAATATTTCCCTTTTTCGGTGGAGAGCTTCTTTAATAATTATAATAACAACGTTCACACAAGTTTACACAACACAATCGCTTATTAGTACTTTTATGAAAATGTCAGAATTGACAACATTTCATATTTTACAACGCCTAAAACAAAATATTCAGTTTCTTAATTTTGCTATCCTGATTACGATAAAAATATTTAGAAATTTTATTATTGCCTAATAAATAAAAACCAAAAATTGTGTGATGACGTCACACATACGGTGGAATGAGGAGGTACCGTTGCCTGATGTCATTAAAACTGTTTTTATACGGATTTATGCTCGTTTATTACATTTTTTACAATTTTCCAACGTTTCGGCACTTTTTCAGGTGCCGTGGTCCCGGATGACTGAGGTGACAGGTGTCTTTTAGAAATCATTAACGGTTAGTTTACTACCCTCGCCAAAAATTACAAAAGTTAATTATGAAGTTACGTTCCAAAATAGACAAACCAATTATTTTTTATATAAAGTCAACAATATTGATTATTAGTAATTGAAGTTAAAATTAATTTATAAACTAATTACTTTATATGAACTTAAAGATACTGATTATTAATTGAAATTAAATTTATTTCAATATGCATAGCATGGGAACCAGTGCTTAAGTGCATGAGACCCCCTTGCTAGAAGTGTGACTGTAGAATAAATAATAAAAATAAATTTAATTTCAATTAATAATCAGTATCTTTAAGTTCGTATAAAGTAATTAGTTTATAAATTAATTTTAACTTCAATTACTAATAATCATGAATATGAATAAAATCTCTCTAAATCTCTCTAACTTCAATTCCTCACGGTTTCTTCCTTCACAGTCAGCGAGTGGTACTCGTATGGCTACTATAACTTCTCAAAGGTACATACTCGTAACTCAGAAAACAAAGTCATGGTTACAAACCGGGATTTGAACCCACAATCTCCCGATTGAGAAGACGGCGTTCTACCACTTCACTACCACCGCTTTGTCGCTGACGGCGAAAAAAATATATTAATATGTTTTAGCGGAAGATAAGAGGTGCCCGGCGTGCGTGCATGCAACGACTTATGAACGTTGATGAAGCGAAGGTGATCTGTCAGGATCGTGGCAAGTGGCAGTCCCTGGTCTCTGCCTACCACTTAAATTTCATTGGGAAGTTTACGGGACTGGGAGAGTGTGATTTTGTGTGTGTTTGTGTGTGCGTGTATGTGTGTGTGTGTGTGCGAGCGTGTTTATGAGTGTGAGTAGTTGCTCATTTACGATATCATAAACGGGCTAACGATTTCAAAACATTCCTAAGTAGATTACGAAAGTGACTCTTCTGAATCCTTGAAAATAACATCATAAAAGGGTTTCCTCACGTTGTTTGTCGACACATTTGCCGTGCGAAAGATAGTGACCTCGAGTAAGAACTGGTAGGAAGGTATATTCATTAAGGGGCTCCTTTGTCTTTGCAACTTTGTAATGAGATAAAATAAGATAA
The DNA here is from genome assembly GCA_934045075.1 of Yponomeuta sedellus. Lineage (NCBI taxonomy): Eukaryota > Metazoa > Arthropoda > Insecta > Lepidoptera > Yponomeutidae > Yponomeuta > Yponomeuta sedellus. The sequence goes on from OW203751.1 coordinate 1,396,755, forward strand.
GATAAGAATATTCTTTATTGTACACTGGAGAAACAACAAATACAAAATAATTACAAACATACATAGTACAATTGCGGCCTCATTGCTAAAAGCAGTTTCTTCCAGACAACCTTACGATGGAAAGTTGGTGAAGCAAATTAGAAAGACGGGTAGCCAGTGCAAATTTGAATATTGATACATACTTATACTTAGTACACTTACATACCGCTACTTATATAAACTTATAATGATGTAAATTTATACTTATAATGAGATGATTTATACACCGTTTAGTAGCACCTTCACTCACACTAGATGGCTGAAGCGACCACTCGAACGCTGCATTGCTTTGTTTTTAGATGGTGTAGGCTTCCACAGCACCTATACCATCCTGACAGCTTAGTCGGCCTAGCCCACAGGACAGACAAGTGAATATCGCGACAAATCGTGGTTTCCTTACGATGTTTTCCTTCTCAGTTAGCTTGTATTGTAGTATTGCTACTACTAGAGGCGCTCGTGACCTAGTCGAACCGAGTGATTGGAATCAGTCACTTGAGCCAAGCACAACAGGCGCGGTCAGGTGCGGGATGTGTTACCGTCCCGTGACTACCACTAGTGGCATTTTTCCAAGCGCTTCCGTGCTTCACAAGGCACGTTAAGCCGTAGGTGCCGGCTGCAGTTGAAAGATGACAGTCGTTAAGCCATGTCAGAGGCCTTATGGGCTGCTTGATAACTTCTGACAGTAAGTCCCGCCACTGTCTTACAATCCTCCACCAACCCGGACTTGGCCCGTGGTGGAGTATGGCCTATACTTCCTGCGACACAGGAAGAGACCCGTGCCCCAGCAGTGAGGACATACAATACAAGAGTTGAAATCGATTGCATAGCGTTGTTTATATTAATCGGATTTCCTCTAACAAACCTCACCTGGATGCACCCCGGACGCCCTCCAAAACAGGACTAATCTGGACGGGTATTAGCCAGGCTTGCCAGGTGTTCGGTATTCTACGGAACCGTTCGGTATTTTAGCACTGTGTTCGGTGTTCGGTATAACAAAAATACCGAAGTATGGACGGTTCGGTATTTCTTGCTGCCGCTCATTGTTTTCGAGCCATTTCGCGGATTGCCTTGCGATGCGAAGCGTGCAAGACGATTTCCATCCATCTCTTTCTAATCATAGTGGTATATATATTTCAGCCTTCACCATATACTTTCGACCTGGTGAAGGCTGAATATGTACCTATACGATGCAATTTCAGTCTGACATGTCGGGAAATGCTTGGAGCAGTTAAAGCAAATCAGACATTGCTGGAGTCATGCATTAGTGAGAAAAAATATATTTTTTATAAGTTAGATTAGATAGTTTATCGGTTTGTATTTTAAAGTCAATACAAATTAAATAAGCGATTAAAATAAAACTCTTTTTACTTGCTCACGGTTCGGTATTTTTTCAAAAAAGACCTGGCAACCCTGGTATTAGCCCTAGCGATGCGTTGCAACGATGCTCTACAGTTTGATTTGAATTATAATTCAAAGGCCGCGCGGTGTTGCGTCGAAACTATGCTAAATGATCACAATAAATAACAGTTCCACTAAGCTCAGTAGCACAGGCGTTTGATGAATGGCCGGCTGGTTATCTTTTGCAACTGCCCCTGTCTTACGATGGTGTGGAGTTTACGACATTTTTTTTGTTACTTTCTAATACCATTGCGAACGCTTACAAGATTAACCCCGGCTGATCCCAAACTAGGACGTTCTGTGCGAATTAGATTGAAATTGAGAGGATTCCTATTTTTTTTGTCGCCTATAAACGTCCCCCTGCAGGGCATAGGCCTTCTCTCAAAGAGAGAGAAAGAGATACAGAGAGAGAGAAATGTACAAAAAAAACTCCAAACTTAGTATTTTCAAAGTAACAGAGTTTACACAATTTTTACAAAACTCATGTAATTTACATTCTTTAATTCCAGACATCATTGTCATCTAATTAATCCTTAATATTATAGCAGACCTTTTGACACAAAGTGTACTTTACTCATTTTTTGAACCGCGTTTTAGTCAAACTTGATATATTAAGTTTCAGGGATTAGACAATAGTACATTACAGAACTAGGGTGGTAATACAAAGAAAGGCCGACATCGCAGAAGTTTGCGGCCCGAGCTGCAAGCGAGGGACGTAAATATGCGATCGAGAGCTTTCTTTATTACCTCCCGTGTTGTGTACATCTTTTTATGTCTACACTTGGCCAGAAAACGGCTTTTTCCGTACGCGCGGCGTGCGGAAAAAGCCACTTTATTGCCAGATGTGGCATACAATAGTACATTACACAACTAGGGTGGTAATACAAAGAAAGGCCGAGATCGCAGAAGTTTGCGGCCCGAGCTGCAAGCGAGGGACGTAAATATGCGATCGAGAGCTTTCTTTATTACCTCCCGTGTTGTGTACATCTTTTTATGTCTACACTTGGCCAGAAAGCGGCTTTTTCCGTACGCGCAGCGTGCGGAAAAAGCCACTTTATTGCCAGGTGTGGCATAAACGTATTATAATACGACTCATGATTTTTATTCAATTGGTTAATCCAGCGCCTTTAGTACTCAGCTCCTCTCTGTCTTATATTTTATTTTCTTTATTAGGGACAAAAACCAGAAGTAAGTACAATGTGCCGTAGGGCCAGTTTCTGAATTGAGAATTTTCCTAAGTAAATACTTTAACTGTACTGCTGTCTCTTAGAATTTCTCAGAAAAGAGCGTGACAGTTCGTCACTTCAGTATTCACTTAGTGAAATTCTCAATTGAGAAACGGCCCTTAGGCACAGATTAGATAATAGGGCCAGTTTAGCCAGTTAAGAGCGTTACAGAACGTTACAATCTGTTACTATTTAGAATATACCTCGGCTACTATCGGATAGAATTGGATATATTCGTGTAATAGAAAAATCGGAACTAATATGACACTTAATGAAATAAACTTAATAATAAGAAAAGTTTTATACAGAGCAGGAAGTAGTATTACACTCGTGTGTTTTCGGCGAAAACCGAAGCCTACTCTAAAGCCCGAGGTATATTCTTAAAGCTAAAAGACTGTACTTCAGTATTTACTTAGTTATATTCTCAATTCGTAACCAGGTCTTAAGCAGATAATTTAACGTTAAACATTTCCTAATATAGTGTAATTGTACATCCAGCTTCGGTATCCACATCTTACAATATTGCTTTTCTTTTTTAACACGCGAATGCACGCTTAGTTCGAAGATTGCTCAACAAAGTATCCCTGGAGAGAAATTTAGAGAAAAAAACATATTCAAAAAACTTCACAGCAATATTTCCGCCCTTAACTTTGAAGTGAAACATCCACAAACATTGTATAGGAGAGTTATGCATTCCGTACAATAAAAGAAGGCCTTTACAAGGAAGGTACTGACTAAGGTGAAAGGTCAAAGTTTACTACAGATAAACCGGTTTCCGACAGTCGCATTCTAAAAGAATAAGAGAGGCTATATTTTGCTCCCAACTAGGTAGGTTAAGTACGATACGATATACGATATCGACCCTTGCATGTCCCCACTGCTGAGGCATGGGTCTCTTCCTACATCGCAGGAAGGTTTGGCCATACCACAGGGGCCAAGTCCGGCCAAGTCCACCACGGGGGCCAAGTCCAGGTTAGCGGAGGATTGTAAGACAGTGGCGGGCCATACTGTCGGAAGTTATCAAGCCGCCCGAGAGGCCTCTGACATGGCTTAACAACTGCCATTACATGACAGCCGGCACCAACGGCTTAGCGTGCCTTGCGAAGCACGGAAGCGCTCGCCAAAATGCCACTAGAGGTAGTCACGGGACGGTCACCCATTCTGCATCTGACCGCGCCTGTGGTTGCTCAACTCAAGTGATTGATTCCAATCACCCGGTTCGACTAGGCCACGAACACTTCGAAGGTGGGTGAGGTGCTGGAAAGATATTCCTCTCCCAGTCCGACTGCCACCGCGTGGCGCCTTAACTAGGATACCATGTTCTCTGGTTACCACAGCACAGGATATCCTAGTTTGGGACGTGGACGAGTGATTGTGTTGTATTTTATTTATTTGGGATTCAAAAGGTTAATAACAATATTTACACAGACATAATATAGGAATACACCAATGAAGTTTCCACTAATTATTAAGTTAACAAGGATAGACTATTTGTGGTCTTTGCATCTAAGTAATGAGATGATTTATATTATACAGCGTCTAGTGGCATCTTCACTCACACTAGATGGGTGAAGGGACCACTCGGATGCTGCAGTGCCTGGGACAAGGTTTTAGATGGTGTAGGCTTTCCCAGCACCTATACCATCCTGACAGCTTAGTCGGCCTAGTCCACTGGAGATATTAGTCAATACGTGCGGAGCCAACCAAGCTGCGGGTTTCCTCACGATGTTTTCCTCAACCGTTAGCGTTAGGACAGACTATACTTAATAAATAAATTGAATTAAAAAATGGAACCAAACTACGTCAAACGGAATTAAATCATATTAATACACTTACTCGTATATACATAACCTCACGCCTGTATCCCAGAGGGGTAGGCAGAGACCAGGGACTGCCACTTGCCACGATCCTGACAGATCACCTTCGCTTCATCATCGTTCGTAAGTCGTTGCATACACGCACGCCAGATAAAAAGTACCCGGGTACTTTTTATCTTCCCCTTTGCTAATACATCACCTATTTGGTCGATGTATGTCCGCCTGGGTCGTCCCTTACCGGCCCTTCCACTCACACTCACAATATATATTAAATTTGTTTCGTCAATCTTTCTTCCTTCATCCTCTCCACATATCCAAACCAACGCAGCATTCCTTTCTGAATTCTAGTCACTACATCCTCTTTCATAAAAAATAACATCAAATTAACTAAAAATTAAATGAAGCGCTCGTGGCCTAGGCGAACCGAGTGATTGGAATCAATCACTTAGTTAAGCAACAACAGGCGCGGTCAGGTACAGGATGGGTGAGCGTCCCGTGAATACCGCTAGTGGCATTTTTCCGAGCGCTTCCGTGCTGCGCAAGGCACGTAAAGCCGTTGGTACCGGCTGTCATATAATGGCAGTCGTTAAACCATGTCAGAGGCCTTATGGGCAGCTCATGATAACTTCTGACAGTAAGGCCCGCCACTGTCTTACAATCCTCCACCAACGATATGGCCTAACCTTCCTGCGATGCAGGAAGAGACCCGTGCCCCAGCAGTGGGGACATACAAGGGTTGATATCGATAACTCAAAAATCAACATGGCGAGCTAGATCACCAAAAACCGATAATGTAGAAGTTATTATAATCATCGTATTGAGGTTCATTATCTGATGAAATCATCAGTGACGGCTATGTGGGGTGACATAACCTGTACTCATACAAATGAGAAGGTTACGCTCCTAAACAATAGATTCAAAGGAGGTCGTATGCTGATTCATCTAAATACGCTACTATCGAGGCGCACAAGTATTCTATACTCCATCCCAAACGCACGTTCCCTCTATTTAAATCAATATTAACCCTTGTATGTCACCACTGATGGGGCACGGGTCTCTTCCTGCATCGCAGGAAGGTTAGCCATACTCCACCACGGGGGCCAAGCGCTTTTTTCGAGCTTCTGTGCTTCGCAAGGCACGATAAGCCGTTGGTGCCGGCTGTCATGTAATGGCAGTCGTTAAGCAATGTCAGAGGCTTTCCAGGCGGCTCGATAACTTCTGACAGTAAGGCCGGCCACTGTTTTACTCCATTAATCATCCACCAACCCGGACTTGACCCCACGGAGTATGAGATAGCCTTCCTGCGATGCAGGAAGAGACCCGTGCCCCAGCAGCGGGTAAATACACGGGTTGATGTCAATTGCATAGCGGCGTTTATATTAATCGGATTTACTTTGACAAATCTCGCCTGGAGGCACCCCGAACGCCCTCCAAACCAGGACTAAGTGGAAATCTCGCCGCTAGCTGAAATACACAGTTTAAATTGTGTGATAAAATACATCGTATCTACTTAAGTCAGATGTCGCTGCCTAGACGTAATACAGAAAATAGTGTAAAGAGGTTCGAAATTTCACTGATGCCGGTGAGTCGCCCATTAGCTCAGTTGGATAGAGCGCTGGCACGGATAGCCAGAGGTCGCGGGTTCGAATCCCGGCATGGGTGGAATTTTTAGCTTCTAAATAGGTTTTTAAAATTGTCCTTAGCACGGGTTAGTGCATTAAAAATAAAAATAGTATACATCGTATTCGCCCAAATAGATAGATAAAATATTATTTATTGTATACAGTAATTACAGTAAAATTGTGTTGTTTTTAAATAAATCGTTAAAAAACTTGTATGATAAAAACGTATACATGTATAGCTACTCCAAATATGTCTCAAGATGAATTTATTTTTTCAATAGCTTGCTAAGTTCTTTTTGTGAAAAATCGCTTTCCAAAAAAATATTCCAATTAATGGTATAATCATTTTGCCAGTAGCACTTTTAGCAAAATAAAAGAAATACATTCTTAACATTTACGGAAAACATATCGGACACGGAGTATAGAGACCGATGTGTATAGAGATGCTTTAAATTTCACATTACCAGTCTATGTACAGTCGACAACACATTTTGACCTTCAAATAATTGCTTGCACACTATTCAGTTAAGTTACGGGGATCGCGAATTTATTTAGATAAAAATGTCAATACAAAATAAAATAGTAAAAAAAAAATGTCACACATGATAAAAAAAAACACAGTACGATATCCAAATAATTTTCGTCAAGAACGCAGAACACATAATAGTTCGTAGATTGTTAAACGAGAGTGGAAAGAATCAATTCCCGAGGTATTTAGACGGCTATACTCCGAGTAGGAATTGATTCTTTTACGCGTGTTAAACACTCTATTTCGAATATAAGGAAATTAAAACTCATTTTTAATTTACAAATCTTAGCATAAAAGATTATTACAATTTTTTCAATTTCCGTCACTGCTAATAATAGATTAGTACCCCGCCAATTCATGTCGACTTTTTAAATTTTAAATATGGAACTCACAGCGTAATTGTTGTGGCTTATTCCGCTTAAAGAAGTTCGCGCTTAGTTCACACTGGCTCTTTAGAAACTCACATGGCCGCAGCATTTTTTTTAATAAGTTTCCTTTACGTAAAACTTTTCACTGCTGACAGTAGTTCTATTTTTAAAGTTCATTCCGGCCCTTAGGTGGGAAGTAATTTGAATGAGTTTTTCCCTCTCTATGGAGGGAAGCAGCATTTTTCACCCAATAATCAGATCAAAACAACACTACTTTCCGAGTGTAAGAAATGAAAAAGAATAATAATTAAGGCACAATTTTTTAAAGCCTAACCGTGCCAGAGGTCGCGGGTTCGAGTCCCGGCATGGGTGGAATTTATTGCCCCTAAATAGGTTTTTAAAAATTGTCCTTAGCACGGGTTAGTGCATTAAAAAAAAGAATATTATTTAAGGACAAATAAATCGTAACTGGAGAAACCCCTCCGGAAAATATCTGTACCAAAGGACCCCAAACGCGCTGGCAGCATTGCCACGCTGCACCGCCGAAGAGACCCTTTGTCGCGTAAAATACACGCTGGAGCGGCAGTCAAGCCCACAGACCCAATTATGGGTGACTTTGCATGGTTGACTTTGACTATTACTTTCTAAGCACTTAAACGCCATTTGCCGTGTGGTGTCGGCCTAGAGAATAGCACCAACCCAATTCTTCACGCGGGTGTCGTAAAAGGCGACTAAGGGACTCAAACCGGGGGGTGGGCAGCAGCGCCCCCTGCAGTACAATTCCACTGAACTGCGATCCCCAACCCGCATGCCCAGCGTGGGGATTATGGGCATTACCCCCTATGGCAGCACAACGTGTGGAATGGCCCCCAGTTCCCGGCCGCCCCGCTATTCCTGGCCATGGCAGCGGCCATGGTAACGGCGGGGCAGGGGGTGCTAAGAATCACCGGGCTACCTCAGGCTGCCACAAACAACTGACCCTGGCAACGTTTAACGGACGCACTCTGAGGCTTGACCATCATCTAGCGCAGTTGGAAGTGGAGTTAGAGAACATTAAATGGCATGTTCTAGGGCTATGTGAAGTCCGTAGAGAGGGGGAGGACACCGTAACCCTAGACTCGGGCCATCTTCTCTACTTTCGCGAGGGTGATAAAATATCCCAGGGTGGCGTAGGTTTCCTTGTCAATAAGGCCCTCACTAAAAACGTTGAAGAAATTTCCAGTGTGTCGACCAGGGTAGCATACCTGATCCTTCGGCTGTCTAAGCGTTACAGCATGAAGATCATTCAGGTTTATGCACCGACCTCGACACACTCGGATGATGAAGTGGAGGATATGTACGAAGACATATCCAAAGCCTTACATGACACCACGAAGGCTCACTTCAACGTTGTTATGGGGGACTTTAACGGCAAGGTGGGAACCCAGAGTGGCAACGAGTCCCGAATAGGGCCACATGGCTATGGAGTGAGGAATCACAGGGGGCAAATGCTCGTCAACTTCCTTGAGAAAGAGGAGTTATTCTTGATGAACTTTTTCTTCAAGAAACAGCCTCAAAGGAAGTGGACATGGCAAAGCCCCGACACTGTGACTAAAAATGAGATCGACTTCATTATGACGGATAGCAAGCATATATTCAAAGATGTCTCTGTGATCAACAGGTTTAATACCGAATCCAATCACCGACTTCTCCGAGGCTCTCTGAATATCAACTTGAAGCTTGAAAGAACCAGTCTGATGAAGTCCACGCTCCGACCTAACCCAATCCAAATCATGGCGGGCACCGAGAAGTTCCAGCAGCTACTCGGGGACAGACTTGTTGCCTTAGAGCCCACCGACGACGCTGACGAGACCCTACAGAATCTGGTCGAAACTCTGAGGGACGAGGGCATCAAGTTCTGCAAAACGCAGTGGACTGTTAAGAAGTCCAAACTCTCGGCTGAGACTCTCGGGTTGCTGACAAAAAGACGGGAAACCACCCAAGCGACTTCGTCTGAGCAGTCAAACCTGAACAGGCAAATTGCGAAGATGGTACGGCGCGATCTTCGGAGCTCCAACACACGCCTCATTGAAGAGGCGATATTGCAAAACCGAGGGTCCAAAGTATTCACTCAGCAGCTTGGCAGGAGCCACCTGACGAAGCTAAGAACGCACGACGGGAGGACCGTATTGTCGAAGCCGGAGATTTCCGCCGAGATAGAGGACTTCTATGGCCGATTATACGCTGCACATGCCCCTCGTTCCCAACGAGACGACCTCGATTCCAGAGCCACCCTGACACGCCACTACACCGACGAACTGCCTGACGTCAGTCAAGACGAGATCGTGTTAGCTCTGAGACAGCTTAAAAATGGAAAAGCCCCCGGTGAGGACGGAATAACATCAGAGCTTTTGAAAGCTGGAGGAGCCCCTGTTATTCAGGAACTACAAAAGCTCTTCAACGCCGTCCTTCACAGTGGGAGAACTCCAAAGGCGTGGAACAGGAGTTTGGTGGTGCTCTTTTTTAAGAAGGGTGACAAAACTCTTCTTAAGAATTATAGACCCATCTCGCTCCTGAGCCATGTCTATAAGCTGTTTTCACGAGTGATCACGAATCGTCTCGCCAGGAGACTCGACGAGTTCCAGCCGCCGGAACAGGCCGGGTTTCGCGGAGGATATGGCACCATAGACCACATTCACACAGTGAGGCAAATTATACAGAAGTGCGAAGAGTATAATCAGCCCCTGTGTCTGGCCTTTGTGGACTATGAGAAGGCCTTTGATTCTGTCGAAACCTGGGCTGTTCTGGAATCCTTACAGCGATGCCAAGTAGACTATCGTTATATCGAGGTGTTGAGATGTCTGTACGAAGCCGCCACCATGAGTGTTCAAGTACAGGGCCAGCAGTCTAAACCTATCCAACTGCGCAGAGGAGTAAGACAGGGGGATGTTATATCCCCGAAACTGTTCACAAGCGCGTTGGAAGATATGTTTAAGACGCTGGACTGGAAAGGAAAGGGCATTAACATAAACGGCAACTACATCTCACACCTGCGATTCGCAGATGACATAGTCTTAATGGCGGAGTCGCTAGAGGAGCTGAACCGGATGCTGACCGACCTAGCTTCAGCCTCGCGAATTATCGGTCTTGGCATGAATTTGGATAAAACCAAGATCATGATCAACGGCCACATTGATCCGAGACCGGTCGTCGTACATGGTCACCTTCTCGAAATCGTTTCCGAATACATTTACCTTGGGCAGATTTTGCAGTTAGGTAAAAACAATTTCGAGAGGGAGGCCAAGAGGAGGATCCAGCTGGGTTGGGCAGCGGTCGGTAAACTACGCCGGGTCTTCTCGTCATCCATACCGCAATGCTTGAAAACGAAAGTTTTTAATCAGTGCGTCCTACCTGTCATGACCTACGGAGCCGAGACATGGACACTCACGAAAGGGCTGGTCCACCAGTTCAAAGTCGCTCAGCGAGCTATGGAGAGAGCTATGCTCGGAGTTTCTCTGAAGGATAGGATTCGTAACGAATGCATCCGACAGATAACCAAAGTTATCGACATAGCTCAGAGAATCAGCAAGCTGAAGTGGCAGTGGGCTGGCCATATCTCGCGAAGAACCGACAACCGTTGGAGCAAACGTGTCCTTGAGTGGAGACCGCGACTCGGCAAACGTAGTGTGGGACGCCCTCCGACTAGGTGGGATGACGATCTGCGAAAAACTGCAGGCGGATGCTGGATGCGGCAAGCTGAAGACAGGGCGCTATGGCGCTCATTAGGGGAGGGCTATGTCCAGCAGTGGACTAGTATAGCCTGACGATGAAACGCCAACGAAAAACCCGAATTGGTTTTCAGAAACCTTATTTCTGTCTTATTTCTGAAGCCTTTTATTTCATATTGACAGATCCGGTGATAAGCGCGTGACTTGTATTTACTTAGCATTGGATTCCACGTACTTGAAAGTTTGAAACCATCCTCTCGGTTGAGTGTTGAAATTCTTGTTTTTTTTTAATTTCAATTGCTTCCCGTACGATTCTTTGATAATACTGTCGGTCGATCGGTTGAGAGAACTTTCGGTCGATGTAGCTCGATCCAGTGGTTCATTCCGGCCTTGGTGATACGTTAGTTAGACCTCAGATTTCCCCACTTAGCCTCATAGTTGGGCCATTGTACGTAGCAAGCGCTGAGGTGCTGTCCTGATGTGATGTGTCGGCCTAGAGAATAGCACCAACCCAAATTCTTCCCGCGGGCGTTGTGTAAAAGGCGACTAAGGGACACAATTCCACCGAACCAATTCCAATGCCACCGAACTGCGATCCCCAACCCGCATGCCCAGTGTGGGGGTTATGGGCATTACCCCCAATGATGGCACAACCTTAGCGCAGTGCACTAATATAGCCTGAAGAAGAAGAAGAAGAAGCGCTGAGGTACGTTAACACTTCAGGCCCTAGGGTTTCCTCACGATGTTTTCCTTCACCATCAGCGAGTGGTATTACTACTGTGATTTTACAAACGTACATAACGTAGAAAACACAGTCATTGGCACATGCCAGGGCTCGAACCACCGACCTCCCGATTGAGAAGCGTTACAACGCTCCGCTGCCACCGCTTCTGAGGATGGGTGATATCAAGCAGAGATGTGAACGTCTCCGACACTCAGGTTTCCTCACGAGATGTTCCTTCGGGGCTCAAACTTTTAGTAAGCGCAAAAAAGTGTGACGCAATCTGTCTGTGTTTAATTATCCGATCAATGCGTGGCGCAATCATTTTCACATTAGCTCTGCGTTGCCACCTTCCGATGGCCAAATGCATAATAGTCAGTCAATTAAGTACTAAACTACATTGAATTTCAGACAAAAGCCGACCTTATGGGTTTTGTGTGTCCGCCATTATTTCGTCCAAAGCGGATGGGAGCGAGCGATGAACAAGGAAGTAAATAAACAAATCTGAATAATAAATAGAGATTTTATTCGTCTCCGTCTTGTTACTATACTCCGGTCGGTGGAGGATGGTACGAGCAGCCGAGTTTCTGATTTCACCCACTGCGCCAGAAGGGCTAAGATAAGGTTCTAGATCGACGGAAAGTGCCCTACAAATTTTGAGTCGCTTGTGTGTCGGAATATACGTTTTAAAAACCTATTTAGAGGTTAAAAATTCCACCCATGCCGGGATTCGAACCCGCGACTTCTGGCTATCCGTGCCAGCGCTCTTTCCAACTGAGCTAATGGGCGACTCACCGGCATCAGTGAAATTTCGAACCTCTTTACAATATTCTCTGTATTGCATGCAGGCAGTGACATCTGGCTGAAGTAATTTGCATCACTTGCAGCCCCGAGTACCTACTTTGCAGTTAGGTTTTACATCGAAATGATATTCTCGCAGCTTCAAGGGACCTGAGTATAGATAGACAGAGAACACTTTATTTAACAACAAAAATTATAAAAATCATCAAAAAACAACTTAAACAAAGTAAGACTTGAAACTAGGTTGTGGCATATATAAAGTTATAAAATAAGGCAAAAGGTAGTGGCTCAGCTGGCGCTGATCCGGGCCAGCCCCGGACAGCGCTGGTTTTCAGCCACTGCCTTCTCCCTAAGATGTACGGGAGTAATGTTGGCTATAACAATTAACTAACGACTGTATATGTGTAGTGTAGTGAAGCGCTCGTGACCTAGTCGAACCGAGTGATTGGAATCACTAGCGCGGTCAGGTGCGGGGGGGTGACTACCGCTAGTGGCATTTTTCCGAGCGCTTTCGTGCTTTGCAAGGCGATGTTAAGCCGTTGGTGCCTGCTGTAATGGCAGGTGTTAAGCCATGTCAGAGGCCTTATAGGCTTGGTAACTTCTGACAGTAAGGCCTGCCACTGTCTTACAATCCTCCACCAACCCGGACTTGGCACCTGTGGTGGAGTATGGCCTAACCTTCCTGCGATGCAGGAGGGTCTCTTCCTGTATCAAAGTGCCCCATCAGTGGGGACATACAAGGGTTGATATTGATGTTGAGTTAGAAATAAATGAATAATAACAGTGGAGACACCGTTTTGAAGTTTAAAAAATAATAACTACTTAGGTACCATTTGAAATGAAATGAAATGAAAAGAAAAGAAATGAAAAGGTTTTATTTAAAGTAGCGCAGAAACTGCGGCCTAATGCACGTTACAATGCAGACTAGGTCTTCATTTCAAAACCTAAATAATTTTGGAGTAAAAATGGACAAAAAAAAACACCAACTGCAATAGTGAACGGACTATAGTTAACTTAAAGATGAATAAATTACAAAATTGTGTTGATTCTTAAATAGTGTGTTTGTTGTTAAAGGCTTATTTTGTCTTAATTGAATAATTTCGATAAACTCTTGCTCGTAGCGGTTTTAAATAACATTGTTAAAGTAAACTCTCAATCGGGCGGTCCTAGGTTCGAATATATGTAAGTTTTTATTTAAGTTTTAAATTAATGAAGCAAGAAAGTAGATATGAGTTCCTTGAGAAGTATGTGTTGCGTTACTTTGAATGACAGGATACTCAATAGTCTGATTAGAGAACGTTGTGGACTGAAAGAGGATGAAGGAAGAAAAATTTACGAATCAAATATAAATTGCGAATGTGAGTGGAAGGGCTGGTAAGGAACGTCCCAGACGGACATATATCGACCAAATAGGAGACGTAGTATCAAAGGTGAAGATAAAAAGTGACCGGAGCGGGCGTGCATGCATGCAACGACTTATGAACGTTGATGAAGCGAAGGTGATCTGTCAGGATCGTGGCGAATGGCAGTCCCTGGTCTCTGCCTACCCCTCTGGGATACAGGCGTGAGGTTATGTTTGTATAAATGTTTTTAATTTATCCACATGCGTGAAGTTCTTTCTTGTGAAGTTCGAGTTAAAAAGTTTCAAAACAAGATCCCGTCTGCTCGAAAAATATTACCATCCGAAAACAAAAACATTTTGTGAAGTTCTAGTATCAATGCCACTCGCTGACCGTGAAGGAAAACATCGTGAGGAAACCTGAGTGTCTACCGTGTCGCTTATTTTATTATTATTTGTCTTATAATTTATTTTATCAAACAAGCCGATGCACTAAACTTCGCAATAAATATCTAGCTTCCGATACCGCGATGAGCGAAAACTAAAATTAAAATCTACTGCGATTGATTTATGAGAGTGGTGCATATATTTAGGCGTAACTATTAAATTAAATTGAATTTAAAGTTCAAAATTAGCATCAACCGATAATCTTAGGTGCATGTAACTCAGCCAGCGGCCACAAAGAAAAATGCAAAAGAATTTTCATACAAAATGTCCTAAAGGGATAGGGATGCGGCGTGCAATGTCAACTCTGCGCGCGCACTACAAAGTCCAACATTCCTGCATCGCGCAAGCAAAGTTTTTCACATCACTTACTAGAAATACAACGTTCTTAGGACCAAAACTAGCCCCAAGGTGGTGTTTAGTGGGTAGGCGCACTTCTTGTGAGTCCCACATTGGCAGCACGGCCGGGTCCGTGCTGTTATTGCATGAGCATTCACCACCTCCCTCCCCCGTGTCCTCCGGAGGGTGCCCTTTATAGGACAAAAAAAAACAATAGTATCTCTGTCAGAGACGTTCTTCAGCACACCTGAAGAACACCTCAACCCCCTGATCCGCGAAGCAACGGCCTACTCTCCGCCCACGACGAACCCAGGTTACCTGGTGCGCAGGCCCAGGAACGTACTCGTCGACCCGCCCGATACATTGTCATGTGATCTGGACCACCTACTAGGGGCTGGGTCTCAGTCAGACGCAGCCCCCGCCCCCGCCAGTGTCTCCGCTAGTGGGGACACTGCTATGCTCACTCCTAACAGCTTGTAACCATCTGTTCTAAGCGGACGCTCCTGTAGGGAGCTCCGCTGTGCACCCTCCTCGGCCTCGAGGGGGGTCGCTCTTGATGTGGTTTTAGGGGTCCTTAGGACCAAAACAAGACCCAAGATGGTGTTTAGTGGGTAGGCGCACTTCTTGTGAGTCCCACATTGGCAGCACGGCCGGGTCCGTGCTGTTGTGCATGAGGATTCACCACCTCCCTCCCCCGTGTCCTCCGGAGGGTGCCCTTTATAGGGCAGTAAAAAACTAACAACAGTCGGACCGGCCGCCCACAGGGATACGATCTACCAGCGGGAAATTTCCGTTAAGTGACATTGGGCCACTGCGCTCTATAACGCGCAAAAGGGATATGGGGGTTCAGCCCGCAAAAGTGAAGTGGAACTGGGCCGGCCACGTAAACCGCGTGCATCCGAATAGGTGGTCAAGACTTGCCACCGAGTGGGTACCGTGCGGCGGTTATCGCATACGAAGGCGGCCGAGAAGACGATGGCGGGATGACCCCAACAAATTCTTGATTCGTATGTAGCTCGCCGGAACTATGCCTTTCTCACCCCTTTGACGAAAATCCATATAACTATGTTTGCAGCTTGTTCATGATTGTGGTTTTATAGTTCGCAGCATGTAGGTAGTCTTGTCGATATCGTCGTTGTATTAGATCACAGTAGTATTCTTCGTCCTCATTCGAAGGACCATGTTTTGAGCGTAGACTGTATGTTGCTGATAGAGGCGAAGAATTAATGATGAAAACCAAGATCTTGACGACAAACTGATTATAATTAAATAAAAACAAGGTATTACATGTGCACACATTCGTGCTGCTTTGGAGGGAATGAATTTCTCAATGTTGGTACACTTGCTAGAGTTGCCAACAGGTCAGAGGTGGCAAATGACTGAAAATTATGCTCTGAAAGGGGCCAGGCCTTTGCCCTGCAGTGGAACACCTATATTATGGAGACTATATCAAAAAAGGACAGGGCATAGAAGAGACGGGGGCGTCTTTTCCGCGCCCCCGACACTTCTGTGTTGCCGCTGGCTAGGACGTCCTTTTGTTTTGGCAAGAAATGGCCTCTTCATTCATTCATGATCACGTTATTAATTAACATTAATTGAACCATCCATCCATACAGAGCATATATGCAAAACTCTCGCCCAGACCGTTAGATTTTGCGGAATGAATTATTCATGATATCAACCCTTTGTCATTGGTACATGCCCGCACTCGGGATCGAACCTCGGGCTCTCGCTTGCGAGTCCATGGTTCTACCCACGTGGTCTAGGCCGACTAAGCTGTCATCTTAACCATGTCCCAGGCACTACAGCGTCGGAGTGGCCCCTTCACCCATCTCGTGTGAGTGAAGATGCCACTGGACGCTGTATAAATCATCTAATTACGTACATGCAAAAAGGCCAATACAACCCTTTGTACGTCCCCGCTGCTGGGGCACGGGTCTCTTCCTGTATCCCAGGAAGGTTAGGCTATGCTCCACCACGGGGGCCAAGTGGGTCAGTGGATTGTAGGACATTGGCGGGCCTTACTGTCAGAAGTTATCAAGCTGCCCGTAAGGCCTCTGACGAACGACAGCCATTACATGACAGCCGGCACCAACGGCTTAACGTGCCTTGTGAAGCAGGGAAGAGCTCGGGAAAAATTCCTCTAGCGGTAATCACCCATCCTGCACTTGACCGCGCCTGTTGTTGCTTACCTCAAGTGATTGCTCCTAATCACTTGGTTCGACTAGGCCACGAGCGTTTCACGGCTTTGAAGGACTATGCCCTTTGGGAAAATTGTAGGTATGTAATAAAAAAGTTATTTAAAATGCGGCAAAAACCAAACAAAACAGAATAAAGGACCGAACAAGTAGTATCTTCACCCAAGTATTACTCTTAAGCTGGTTTGTTATAAAAAACTTTTAAGCATCACACTAATTTGTAGGGTCAATGCTCCTTTTATTCACATTTGACAGTGAGCAAATTAATAAGCCATATACATAAAACGTAACTAAAGGCAAAACCAATTGACAAAAGGGCAATGTTTTGTACAACAATTTGCATTGTCTGTTTACCTAACCCCAAACAATATAATATCACAAATATTGCAAACTAGCTGGTGCCCGCGACTTCGTCTGCGCAGGATTAGTATTTTGGGTAGCTTATATTAGCGTGACGTACAAAAGGTTTTGGCAGCGCACGCCAGAATAGCTCGCCATAATTTGGACAATTCACACAATATCTAGTAATGCTTGTAACGGTGCAAACCTCTTTACACCGTTTTTTATTTCTTTTTCTATCTGTCATTTTCAAATATTTAAATTACGTCACAAACTTACCCTTCGACCAGATCTGACTATTTTACCTGCTTATCCGCTTTTATCCAGTTTTTCTGTTTTATTGTACTAAAGGCCTGTTTCACAATCTGCAAATAAAGTTCCGGATAAGCTATCCGCAACTAGGGCTGCCGTTCGTTCTAAATTTGAAGCCATAAATAAACACACGCAATATAGGAATATTATTATTATTTGTATATCAGGCAGGCAGTTATAGAACTGGTGAAGCCTGTATCCAGATGTACATTTGTGTTTAACTCCTAGTCTGTTTTGTTTCCTTTAGATATTTATTCAAATTTAGAACAAACGGCAGCCCTGGTTGCGGATAGCTTATCCAAAACTTTATTTGCAGATTGTGAAACAGGCCCTAACTATCTACAAATAAAACAACACCTGAAGTCGTTCCAGTTTCTTATTATTTGTAAAGGATAAACACATAGCTGGGCATTAACTCGTTAATCCGTTAATAGTTAATTAACGAAGTTAACATTTTGATTAGCGGATTAACTTTTAAGTTAACTTTAAAAAATGTTAACGGACATGTTAACTTCCGTTAATTATGCAGAAGTCCGTTAATCGTTAATCCAATGCCTACTATTTACCGCACGGCTCCGCGGGACTCGTTCAACGATGCTGCATTCCTCAATACAATACCTACTGCTATACCCTCAAGCGCTGCAGTAGAACGTCTGTTTTCCACGGGTAAAGACATTTTAACACCAAAACGAGCCTCGCTTTCGGATGAGAACTTCAACATGTTAATGTTTATGAAGGGGATGAATATGCACCATATGTCCGACGATTAAATTACACATTTATTTGAATTATACAAGTATTTTGTTTTGTTACTAACCTGTTAACTTCCAGAACCTAAACCAACCAACAGGTTTTATAAGTTCACTAACGCAACGATATAAAAATGCAATTTTACACATAGTTAACGGATTAACGATTAACTTTAACTTGCGTTAATTCTTCCGAAATGTAACGCTTTAACGTTTACGAAGCTAACTTTTTTTGTAGCGGATTAACGATTAACGAAGTTAACTATTTTATTAACGGTGCCCAGCTATGGATATACAGCATTACAATGGCGCTCAACGTGGGGCAATCGGCATTTTTTTTTTAAATATATTTATTTAATGTATAAGCTATATTATTATATAGTTTCAATAAAATCCATTCAGTAGTTTTTACGTGAATGAGTAACAAATATCCATCCATCCATACTTATAAACTTTCGCGTTTATAATTAGTAAGATATTACCGCGTCTTCGTTCGTGGATTTGAACAAAAAAGTAGATAGATAGATAGAATATTCTTTATTGCATGTACACCAAGGATTACATAAGAGACTTATAAAATAACAGTACAGTACAAGTGGCGGCATTATTACTAAAAGTAATTTCTTCCAGACAACCATTGACGGAAAAGAAGAAACGGAAACTGAAATACGGGTAGTCGGCGCAACTAAACAATTATTAGATAACATATTATTGTATAGTTGATACACATACATAAACGGTACATAAATATGAAATAAATAAAAATAACATACACAAAGAAAAAAACATAGGACATGAACGAAAAATATACCTACATAATACTAGAAAGGGATTTCACAAATACAAATAAAAAAACTTACATTAAGGAAAAACAGTGGTGAAAAGTATTCAGGAAGGTCAGATAATTTATTTTACAAACTATTACCACTAAGGTTAATTTATCTTATATAATGAAATCAATCAAATCCAAGTATTTTATTCAAAACAAGCTAACCCAGCGAACTTCGTACCGCCTTAACAGTCGATTCTTAAATTTTTTTATTTTTCGTAATAACCATCCTCGTATTTCAAGGAATATTCTTAAAAAAAGAATTAGCGAAATCGGTTTAGCTGCTCTCGAGATTTGCGCTTACCAACACATTCAGCGATTCATTTTTATATTATAGAGAACATAGAAACTGGGACTTATTGAGCGTTTTAAGTAAAACTTTTATCGTGATATCAAAACCAAAAAAACTCCAAATTGGTTTTTTCAGACATTATTATAGAATAGATAATAGTCTAGAGAATAGCACCAACCCAAATAAATTCTCCCCGCGGGTGTCGTAAAAGGCGACTAAGGGACACAAACCGGGGGGTGGGCAGCAGCGCCCCCTGCAGTACAATTCCACCAAACTGCGATCCCCAACCCGCATGCCCAGCGTGGGGATAATGGACATTGCCCCCCAATGATGGCACAACCTTGCGCTCATTAGGGGAGTGCTATGTCCAGCAGTGGACTAATAAAATCTGAAGAAGAAGAAAACATTTTTATTACTACTCAGGCTGAACGATACACACTTATTATAAAAGTAAGCCCAGTGTTGGAGAGAAGTTTGAATAATAAGCCTTCTTTCGATGAAACCGATTAATTTGACACACGAAATACAGAAACACAGGCACCACGCGCGCATCGCAGTTGCAAGAGAAAAAGACAGTGTTGCCAACAATGTTCTTATGTTATTCAACACCCAGAAACATGTACGTTAACTCTGACTTTTACCCCAAAATCGTCATCAACACAGGAAGTTTCATGATCTCATAGGAACTACTTAGAGAACTTTATATGCTCAACAAAATAAATCACTAACGAGTTAATTTAAAAACCTATTGAGAGGCTAAAAATGTTCACCGATGCCGGGATTCGAACCCGCAACCTCTGGCTATCCGTACCAGCGCTCTACCAATAGAGCCAATGGGTGACTCACCGGCATCAGTGAAATTTCGAACCTCTTTACACTATTCTCTGTATTACGTACAGGCAGCGGCATCTGGCTTAAGCAAATTGCATCACTTACAGCCCCGACTACCTACTTTGTGGTTAGGTTTTACATCGGAACGATTTAATTTAACGAGTTAATTTAATATAAGACAAACTATCAAATCGAGGTGCGAAGATGTGTTTTTATAACCTTCTTTTTAACTGCGCCGGCGTCGGTTAAAAACAAAGCATTAACATAATGTTTTTGCATATTTTTCATATACTTAGTAAGTAGTTATAAATACATATTCGATATCAACCCTTTGTTTGTCCCCACAGCTGGGGCACGGGTCTCTTCCTGCATAGCAGCAAGGTTAGGCAATACTCCACCACGGGGGCCAAGTCCGGGTCGGTGGAGGATTGTAGGACAGAGGCGGGCCTTACAGTAGGAAGTTATGAAGCCGCCAATAAGGCCTCTGACATGGCTTAACGGCTGCCATTACATGACAGCCGGCACCAAGGGCTTAGCGTGCCGTGTGAAGCACGGAGGCCCCGTGACTGCTGTTACTGCCATGCCACTAACAGCAGTCACTGGGCGGTCACCTATCCTGCACCAGACCACGCCTGTTGTTGCTTAAGCCGAGTGAGTAATTCCAATAACTTAGTTCCATTGAGCCACGAGCGCTTCATAAATACATATTACCTACCAGATAAACTTAATTACAATACTCCCCGACGTGTGAGCATCGCGAATTATTAATCATGACGATCAAGTTTGTCATTTGTAATCGGAAGGAAGGAAGATTTAGGGCCGATAGCGTGTTAATAAAGCGGTCTTGACTGGTTACTAGATTGGTCCTGAGTGATTGTGAATAGCTCGTAGCCCCGGCTGCCTGAGTGATCTTAAACGATCACGAAGGTGAAGCTACATAGGGCGCATTCAGTGCATTGATGGGCGACCGTCTGTCACTAACGCTACTGTCATTTTACCGAGCGGTCCCGTGCTTCACCGAGCACGTTAAGCATTTGGTTTCGGCTGCCGTCGATAGAGGGCAGTCGTTAAGCCAAGTCAGAGGCCTTGTGGCTTGAAAACTTCTGACAGTAAGACCAGCCTCTACCAATCCGGACTTGGCCCAAGTGGTGGAGTATGGCCTAGACCTTTCTTAGGGAAGGAACCCGTGCCCCTCGGTGGGGATATAATGGGTCGATGATGAAGTGTTATTAGATCACTCTTGAATGACTATAGAATGTTATTACCTGACGGCGATGTGTTTGACGATGAATGGTCACTTGTACGCAGTGAGTGTCTGAGGTTTTGCGACAGAAAGCATGGGGATGCATGATGTTTCCTGTCTTGTTTAAATTGTTGTATATTGTTTTCATTTGTTTCAATTGTGATAATGTGTAACTGTATAAAGTATAATCACATACGTTAAGTCTTATAGCGCATTAGTTTAGACTGTAATGCTGTAAGATTTTGTATGACATAAAAATAAAAAAAAAATTTAAAAAATACTACCCGACTGTGGCCAAGCCCAAAAAGACGGTAATGTAACCCCGATCGCTGCCTTCGATCGAAATCGTAACATGAAAGTGAAACCCGGCAGCGGGTTTCACTTTCATGTTACAATGTATTTTGACATCCAGCAAACAGAATGTTAATTCTTTAGGCTGAAATAAATTGAATTGAATATCAAGCCGCCTATAAGGGCTGTGACATGGCTTCACGACTGCCATTACATGACATGACATGACACCAACGGCTTAACGTGCCCTGCAAAGCATGATAAACGCCATGTCTCTCGTCCACTACCAAAATGTAACTAAGACGTTTCAACTAATTATAATTAGTTACGCTGTGCACCTCAGGTAGGAAGAAACGTATATAAGTTATTAAAAGTTTTGTACAAAAATGTTGCAGAAAAAAATCTTTTTTTCATGCATTATATTTGCGAGGTGCTCAAGAAAAATATTATACTGCATGGGGAATCCATAAGAATGAGTACCCGCTTGCACCACAACGGGACTTCGTACGCAGGTTTAACCGCAGCTAAGTTACTTTTCATTTCATTTTTTTTTGTACTTTCTAATCAAATATTGTATTGTTTATTGTGCTAATTTTTATGACGAAGCTTTGTGCGAATTTTCAGATTATGTAATGCCTCTTATTAATTAATGAATAAAGTTCTAGTAATCAAATATTATTTATTCACCGAACTAATCACTCTTAAAGTGAGAGTATAAAGAGTTAATGGTAAAATGCACAATAGGTACCTGATACAGGTTGTTTATAGTTTGTAATTTTCTTATGTCTATATAAACTAGACGTCCCAATGCAGGGCACAGGCATCATCTGTGAGAGCAAGTATGGGCATACCTACCAACGCGTGTCTACTGCGGATTGGCAATTTCAAGTGCTGGGGTAGTTGAACACCTTAGACACTCAGGTTTCCTAACGATTAGATTTTGTCATTTACAACAAAAAAAGATAGTTTTCTATTCAGAAAAATATAAATTTGTACATTTCAAAAAGAAGGGATTGTGCGTTTCAAAAGCGCTCTACATCTAAGGTTAGTTCAGACCATGTTTTAATACCGACGTCATTTAAATTAACGCTGAAATGAGAAAAAAATACTGGGTCTGAAACTAGGATTCTTTGTGCCATGAGTAGTCAGAGTAGTTCCATATTAGGTGAGATTTACAAATTAATGACTAAACTATAAAGTAACAGCTTTTATTAATATAAGAGCTGTATATTATTATATCAGGCCACTCAGAAAGTTTTTCGAAAAAAAGTTTTTATGTATCCACTTGTAATTGTTTTGAAAACGTCGATTATTTAAAAGTAAAAATACTACTGTTCGATTTTCAAATTTCCCTCCGCATTTTTTTGACATCCAATTAAAATTTTCTTGTCTCATTAAAAAATGGATCTACATCGAGAACATTTTCCTGCTAAGATTTTTTTCCGATTTCAAATGTGGCTTAAAACCTGATGAGTCATTTGATCGACTTCGAATTACTTTTATGGATGAAGGACCTTCAAAAGCAACCATCTACCGCTGGTATAGCGAGTTTAAACGCGGTCGTCTTACTTTGGGGGATGAACAAAGGAGCGGTCGTCCTACGACGGCTGTCACCGAAGAAAGTGTGCTGGCAGTAAAAAAAATAATTCTAGAAAACAGACGAATTACGTACGAAGAGATTCAGCATACACTGCAAATTGGTTCAGGAAGTGTTCACAAGATTTTGCACGAGTACCTTCGCGTAAGGAGAATAGTTTCCCGCTGGGTGCCGCACAAACTCACCGAACCTCAGAAGCAGGCCCGCGTGGATTGGTGCCGTGATATGTTACAAATACCATTCACATTTTTCATAGAAGCAACCACATTCAAATTAATCTTATCATCTTAAAATAAAGTCCAAATTCACACTACCAGCACCCAATTAAGGATTAAGCCCGTGCTAACCTCGGTTTGGTGCACGCGCCCCCGACCAACCTTGACATTACCCGGCAGAATGTAGCTCGTCTCTGATATCGCATCGTATTATTTGTATCTCGTACCATTTTTTTTCACTGGAAGTTCCGTTTTGCAGCAAGAAGCGTGGAGGAAGCCACTGGAATATAATTACGTAGATTTGGATTAGAGCGACTCACGCATATTTTCCATGGGTTTTTTTGTGAAACACCTCGTCGTCAGGCTATACTAGTCCACTGCTGGACATAGCCCTCCCCTAAATGCGCCACGTTGTGCTATCATAGGGGGTAATGCCCATAATCCCCACGCTGGGCATGCGGGTTGGGGATCACAGTTCGGTAAAATTGTACTGCAGGGGGCGCTGCTGCCCGCCCCCCCAGTTTGTGTCCCTTAGTCGCCTTTTACGACACCCGCGGGAAGATTGGGTTGGTGCTATTCTCTAGGCCGACACCACACAGCAGAAACACCTAAAATAAGCAATTCTTGAAAGTACATAACATAACATTTACATTAAGGCACATACATTGCTTCTGGCCCATGCTAGGATACCTTGTGTCGTGGGAACTAGAAACAGCGACATCACAAACGTGTAAACATCCACGAACTCGGGTTCTTTTTGTCCCCAGCCGGGGTTCGAACCCGGGATCTCTCGTATTATGCTCTACCGACGTAAGCTGTACAGGAAACGGTTAACACTATGCCTAACAAAAATATATTTGAAATACATTCTAAGTCCTTGATTATAAGTTCTTTTTTGTTGCACTAACCCGTGCTGGGGACAATTTTAAAAACCTATTTAGAGGCTAAAAATTTCGCCCATGCCGGGACTCGAACTCGTAACCCCTGGTCAACCGTACCAGCGCTCTCCGAACTGAGCTAATGGGCTAGTGCCGGTATCAGCGAAATTTCGAACCCCTTTACAATATTCTCTGTATTATTTTAAGTCCTGACAACGCTGTCGTACCATTGTGTAACGCGGGCGCGCCATTGTTTCTGTGGCACTGACACTTAAGCCGTCTCATTAGAGATATAATTATCGTCTAAATTGACTTTTAATTGTTAATCGAAGTTGGAGAATCTGCAACGTGTACAGACACGTTTTCCGTAGTTCCACGAGGTCCACAAATACTGTTCTAACGGGTGATTTTAAGTACAGAAAATGTTGAAGACTTCTTGGATTCGTTTTATAATTTGTACATATTTCGTATCTTTTCGATCTTGTTCGCACCATCAAACAGCGGAAAGTAGCTTTTTATTTCTTATACTCGGAAAGTAGTGTTGTTTTAATCTGATTATAGGGTGGAAAATGCTGCTTCCCTCCATATGGAGGGAAACATCATTCAAATTACTTCCCAACTAAGGGCCGGAATTAACGTTTAAAACCAAAATACTGGAAGTTGTGAAGAGTTTTATGTAGAAAAAACTAATTAAAATAAACGCTGCGGCCATGTGAGTTTCTAAACAGCCAGTGTGAACTTAGCGCAAACTTCTTTGAGCGTAATAAGCCGCAACAATTACGCGGTGGGTTCCATATTAAAAAAATTAAAAGTCGACATAAATTGGCGGGATACTAATCTGTTATAAATGTATCTGTGACGGAATGAAAAAAAAGTAATGAAGAGAAGGCCGGGCAGGAGAAAGATGCCATGGTTGTGCAACAGTGGACCGGTATTAAAACCGCAGAGGAGCTGTTGAGAATTGCACTGAACAGAGACCGCTGTAAAGAGCTGACTGCCAACCTCCAGTAATCAAATAGGTAATGGTCTTCCGGTGCGTGCAGCGACTTATAAACGTTGATGAAGCGAAGATGATCTCACTATTTTTATTTTTAATGCACTAACCCGTGCTAAGGAACAAATTTAAAAACAAAGCAAAGTAGGTAGTCGGGGCTGTAAGTAATGCAATTTGCTTAAGTCAGATGTCGCTGCCTGTACGTAATACAGAGAATATTGTAAAGAGGTTCGAAATTTCACTGATGCCGTGAGTCGCCCATTGGCTCAATTGGTAGAGCGCTGGTACGGATAGCCAGAGGTTGCGGGTTCGAATCCCGGCATGGGTGAAATTTTTAGCCTCTAAATAGGTCGAAGATGATCTGTCAGGATCGTGGCAGGTGGCAGTCCCTGGTCTCTGCCTACACCTCTGGGATACAGGCGTGAGGTTATGTATGTATGTGTGTATGACGACCTCTGTGGCGTAGTGGTAGCGCATCTGCCTACCATGCAAGAGGTCCCGGGTTCGAATCCCGGCTGGAGACAAAAAAGAAAACCCCAGGTCTTGGATGATTACATGTTTGTGATGTCGCTGTTTCTGGTTCCCACAACACAGGGTATCCTAGTGTGGGGTCAGAAGCAATGTATTTGCCTGTATGTAAATGTTATGTTATGTATTGACTTTTTTTCCCCATGTCACTCATTCAGTAATATTCTTGATGTCACCATCTCATTGATCATTTTGTTGTCATATTTTCCTATTATAGGTTCTACGTTTTACCTGTTTACCATTGGTTTTTTTTTGTTATTACATCCATTCATCCATTGTGCATTCCGTAACAGAAAATGTATAGTTTATGTGAGTTTTATAAGTATATATCTATATCTATAATATAAAAATGAATCACTGAATGTGTTGGTAAGCGCAAATCTCGAGAGCAGCTGAACCGATTTCGCTAATTCTTTCTTTAGAATATTCCTTGAAGTACGAGGATGGTTCTTAGGGAGAGAAAAGTAAAAAAAAATAAAGAATCGACGGTTACGCGGTACGAAGTTCGCTGGGTTAGCTAGTCTACAATATAAAGATGAATCGCTGAATGTGTTGGTAAGCGCAAATCTCGAGAGCAGCTGAACCGACTTCGCTAGTTCTTTTTTTAGAATATTCCTTGAAGTACGAGGATGGTTCTTACGGAGAGAAAAATTCAAAATTTTTTTTCGTAATCGAAGATTGCAAAATTAGGAAACGGTATTTCTAGTTTTGCGCGTTGTAAAATATGAAATGTTGTCAACTAGCACATTACACAAACGCGTTTGTAACGATGTTAGCTTGTGTTACATAAAAAGCTGTAGCGACAGCATGAGTGGGTGTGGTGTGAGTGAATAAATAGCTCACTTCTAAAACAGTCGGTGCTAATGAGGGCTGATTCATCAAAAACTAAAGGTTACAATACTTAAGATAATCCCTAATTACTAAAAACTAAGAAGCGCTCATGGCCTAGCGGAACCGTGTGATTGGAATAAATCACTTGGGCTAAGTAACAATAGGCGCGGTCAGGTGCTGGAAGGGTGAGCATCCCGTGACTACTGTTAGTGGAATATTTTCCGAGCGCTTCCGTACTTCGCAAGGCATGTTAAGCCGTTGGTGCCGGCTGTCATGTATTGGCAGCCGTTAAGCCATGACTGGTACTAACTACTACTACTACTAACTACATCCTGCTGTTGACTGGTAGAAAACGCTTACGGCACTTAGCTTCATAGTTGGGCCATTGTAGCTACGTAGCAAGCGCTGAGGTACGCTAACACCTCAGACACTAGGGTTTCCTTACGATGTGTTCCTTCATGTCCATATATATAGACATACAACAAAATATAAAATTTAGACGTAGAAATAATTATTCGATGTCTGTATATAATTATTGTAGGTAAATCTATAAATCGTGGGATTTGCAGCCTCAAATACAAATGCTTAAATACAAATCACGGTAAACACATTCGAAATCTAGAGCGGAGCAGTGTCTCAAGGCGATATTGATTGCATATTTTTCAATATGATTCATACATTTTGTCACTCAATAGTCATCTTCTACAAGCGTCACGCTTTACCTTCAATAATAATTGATACAACGAAACATATTTTCACTTTTCATCCGGCTGCGAAACTGATGAAGGGTAATGTTTTCGTGCGCGCGTTTGTATGTGTATAATTTTTATACTTTTTTTTTAATGCACTAACCCGTGCTAAGGACAATTTTAAAAAACCTATTCAGAGGCTAAAAATTCCACCCGTGCCGGGATTCGAGCCCGCGACTTCTGGCTATCCGTGCCAGCGCTCTTCCCAACTGAGCTCATGGGCGACTCACCAGCATCAGCGAAATTTCGAACCTATTAATATTATTGTATTATTTCCCAAATTAAAGTTTCTATACTCGAGTGTCTGTACATAGATAGGTCAAGAAAACCTTTAACTTGACCAGACTTTTAACATTGCATAGCCAGAATAATTAATTACAGATAATTGTGGCCTAATCGAACCAAGTGATTGGAATAAATCACTTGAGTTAAGAAACAACAGGCGCGGTCAGGTGCAGTCCCGTGACTACTGTTAGTGGCATTTTTTCCGAGCGCTTCCGTCATTCGCAATGCACGTTAAGCCGTTGGTGCCGGCTGTCATGTAATGGCAGTCGTTAAGCCATGTCAGAGGCTTTACGGGCGGCTTGGTAACTTAAGCCCCGCCACTGTCTTACAATCCTCCACCAACCCGGACTTGGCCCCCGTGGTGGAGTATGGCCTAAACTTCCTGCGACGCTGGAAGATACCCATGCCCCAGCAGTGGGGACATACAAAGGGTTGAAATCATCATCATCATCAAATAAAAAAATATATACCCAACTGCTTAGGAGCATCTGTTGAATTTTTATCTCCGTGCGGTGCAGTTGCCAGGCGGGACTAAAGTAATTAACCTACAAGAATTCAAATGAGAATCTACTTAGACTGAGAATTCAAAAGCCTCATCTAGGCCATATTTTAAGGCAGTTTACATGTCTTCTCAAACAAAAAAGGAGTGTGATATTTCGAGTGTAGGTATGTTTGTTAGTTGATTTATTCAATTATAACATCCAAATGCTTTAAACGGATTTAGAAGTGGTAGTGTTGATAGATTCACGTAATGAGATGATATATACGGCCGTTACTTTGCGGAGTTCCATAATAGCATTAAAAAGTTAAAATTACTTTGCTAGATTCAGCCAAAAATCCCACAAGCATCATGCGGTTAGTTAATAACCACCCTCCCTCACACGACACGAACACACCACCACCGACACCAATACTTGTGTGGCCCCCGTGGTGGAGTATGGCCTATACCTTCCTCAGGGAAGAGACCCGTGCCCCTCGCTGGGGTCATAATGGGTTGATGAAGGTGATAGTGAATTTACTTAAGCAGTCGGGTTTTTCGTTTTGAAAGTTTTTAAGCCTCAAAATAGAATGACTAAGGAACTGATTACTAATTATTGCGTGTTAGATTCACCTTGCCGTAATCATAAATAACAATAAAATAATAAAACGTTTGGAGGTTTCACTGCAGAAAATCGTCCATTTTGGTACAATGCCTTGTATTTGTACTTGTTTAATAAAAACCTCTAAACCTCTGTACACTTTAAGGCACTAAAAACGCTGGAATAATTTAAATGAATATGACCTATAAATTGCACCAACCCAATTCTTCCCGCGGGTGTCGTAAAAGGCGATTATGGGACACAAACCGAGGGGTGGGCAGCAGCGCCCCCAACCCGCATGCCCAGCGTGGGGATTATGGGCAATACCCCCTATGATTAGCACAACCTGACGACGACGATGACGGCGAGCTATAAATTTAAAATTCGTATATAATATTTAGGTAAATGTATCTGCTGTTCTGGAACTTAGCACCGACTCCAAGATATTCTTTTTGTTCGTTATTTATTTTTTTGCGTTTGTATTATTTTTGTATATTTATATTTACGAGTGTGTGTGCAAATGGAAATAAATGTTTTATCTATCTTAGATCTATTGCACAGTATTCATTTATTTCAGGCTTTGCCCATATACCTACTGTTAGTAACAATGCTGAGTTTTAATATGTTAGTAATACACTGATCTGCGAAACTAAGAACTACAGTTTTAATTTTGTTTTATAGTAAAGTACCCACAAGTACCCACTGTGGAGATTTTATGCACAAAATTAAACTCTTTTCCTTTTTATTTCGAAAGTATATCTTATTGCACTTAAAGAGTTATTGAAATTTTAATTTTAAAAGTGTGATACTTAATTTTGCAGACCAGTGTAATATAAATATATCATTCAAGTCCGGGTTCGTGGAGGATTGTAAGACAGTGGCGGGCCTTACTGTCAGAAGTTATCAAGCCACCCATAAGGCCTGTGACGTACGGCTTAGCGTGACATGTAATGTACTCGTATATATTTGCCTGTACAAAAAAACCTTTTCGCAGTTTTCTCCACAATTTTTTTGGCTTAGCTGCTTTTTAGTCAGCGGAAGGCCGAGTTATCAAGCCCTGCTAGCAACGCGAGGCGGACTTATGGACAGTGTCTTCCAGCCAGGGACGAGGCGCATGCGTCAACCTTGCCTGTGCATAATTGATATCTACACTTGACAGTAAGATTACCTCCAAATACAGTCGCGAGCAAAAGTGTTTACGGTCTTATTGATAAAAACAAACAAAGAAAATTTCAATTTCAGACGTATAGCCCAAGGGCAATTGGAAGAAAATACTTCTTAATACTAAGCTGGCCTTTGTACAAACCTATTTTTTGCAATAAAGATATATATAGAGATTAATCACTTGTTTTTGCTTAGAGACACACACACATAAAGTATCACATAAAAAAAGTTGATTACATAAAATAGTTTACAGCTTTATCTTACAAACTAACTCGAATTCATCAAGTTCTATCTCCTTTTCAATCAAAATATTAATTATACCACGTTTTAAAAACCTATTTAGAGGCTAAAAATTCCACCCATGCCGGAATTCGAACCCGCGACCTCTGGCTATCCGTACCAGCGCTCTTTCCAACTGAGCTAATGGGCGACTAACCTGCATCAGTAAAATTTCGAACCTCTTTACACTATTCTCTGTATTACGTACAGGCAGCGACATCTGGCTTAAGTAAATTGCTTCACTTACAGCCCGGACTACCTACTTTGTAGTTAGGTTTTTTACATCGGAATGATATCACTGTACCCTTAGCACGGGTTAGTGCATTTAAAATAAAAAATAAAGTATACCACGTTATTCATGCTTATATATATGAATAGTTACTGAAACAGCAGTTACAAAAGATAAGGTACAACTGGCGGCCTTATTAATATGGAAGGTATAGTTATTTAAAATTAATACTCACTGCCTTTGGAAGGAAGTGCATAAAAAGCTGTTGGTCTGATATTGCTACACTTTCTAAAATCAATGCATATATCAAACCTGATGCGGTGCAGATACAGAATTACTTTCTAAAATCCATCAACTTGATGCATTGTTTAATAGACTAGATAAGGTAACAATCCTTGTACGTCCCCACTGCTGGGGCACGAGTCTCTTCCTGCATCGCAGGAAGGGTAGGTCATACTCGACCATGGGGCCAAATGTCTCATTCTCATTAGATGAAGAACGATATGTTTTATGTAGCTGACAAAAAAATGCAGTAAAAGTAAAAAAAAAATTAAAAATGTATATTAAAACCACTTTATAAACATCCCACTTTTGTAACTAACTGTACTCTGTAACGGGAAACGAGGCAATAAAGAGAATCATTAAAACGAAACTAAGTATTTGTACTGTGTCATAGAAAAATAGAACAGAGTGTCACAGAATAATGAAGTACAGCTTACGAGTACACAGGGTTATTCATAAATTCATATCATGTTATGTGATTATGTTTTTTTTATTGATCGAATTTTAAGTGTGTTTAAAGTATGAAAAAAAAATTGAATAATGAATTGAATGTGTAATAACATAGATTTTAAAGAAATCAGGTCCAATACTAATAATATTGGACCTGAGTTGTCTGAATAAATAAATATAATAACAATAATAAAATACGCAATATACTTGTCCTAAGAAGCGCTCGTCGCCTAGTCGAGCGGAGTGATTGCAATCAATCACTTGCGTTAACTGGCTCGGTTAGGTGCAGGATGGGTGACCGCCTCGCGACTACCGCTAGTGGCATTTTTCCAAGCGCTTCTGCGCTTTGCAAGGCACGTTAAGCCGTTGGTGCCGGGTAATGGCAGACATGGCTATGTCAGAGGCCTTATGGGCGGCCCGCCACTGTCTTACAATCCTCCACCAACCCGGACTTGGCCTCCGTGGTGGAGTGTGGCCTAACCTTCCTGCGGTGCAGGAAGAGACCCGTGCCCCAGCAGTGGGGACGTACAAGGGTTGATATCGGTATCGAAGATATCATCGATTTACGAGTACACAGCGTAGATTACGCAATGAGCATAGTCCGAAAATAAGAAAAAACCTGTTTTAATTTAAAAAAAATCCGAGAAAATAGGTATTTGTATATTTTTAATAAGTTCTCAAAGAGGTTACGAGGAAGAAATGTAGATTCTTTACGTAAAAAAACATTTGTAAAACCTATTTAGATGTGAAAAATTCCACGCTTGCCGGGACTCGAACCCGCGACCTCTAGCTAACCGTGCTAGACCTCTGGAATTTTAAGCCTCTAAATAGGTTTTTTAAAACTGTCCTTAGCCCGGTATAGTGGATTAAAAAGAATATAGTTAAAAAAAACATATTTGATTTCCGATTTTAAACTGGACCAATGTCAGGCTTCTGTCTCTTTCACCTCATACTTTGTTCTCTCTCGCGCATCCGTGTTTTTCGCAATTTACGGACGAAGACCTAATCTGCGTAATAAATGCTTTTGTAGTAATGTTTAAAGGTGGGTCTGTAATTCATAGAAAGATCCTCAAACTCAAATTCTAATCAAATTTTTTTTTCACACTTCACACTAATATTATAAACGCGAACGTTTGTGAGTGTGTATATTTGTTACTTCTTCACGTCTAAACGGCTGAAGCGGTTTTAATAAAATTTGGTATGGAGTTAGCTGACTAGATTAATACGTAGGCTACGGTTTACTGAGGACGCCCCTCAGCTAAGTTCATACTAATTATTTACATTCTTTTTTCATTTAATATTTACACATAAAATCTAAATGTTAACATAGCCAACCTAACCTTAATACATCTATAACTTAATTTATTTAAAAATTCATTTACAAAAATTTCGTCCACAAAGTCCGAAAAAAATTATACAAAATTTACATAAAAAAATAATAATAATAATAATGTCAATCAAATAAACCGCCCCGAGACATTTCCGACCCAAAGGTGACACTGACACTGGACACTGGCAGCGTTACCGCGCTGCACAGCAAGGGATAATTATCCTTTGCATCAAAAATGCCCCTGAGCGGTAGTCAATGTCACGGTTCGATTTATTTAACACGAAACCCAAAAGTCAAATACTACGCCCAGATCATCACCGCCTCTAATTCGTTGCCAAGACGCTGGCAAACAAGTATCAACATGCATACTGCAGTAGTAGAATACATTTACTGTATTGCAATTATAATCTGTGCAACTGTATGACATCACATGTATTCGCAAGCAAATTATATAAGTTTGAAAGAAATATGTGAGTGCTATGTGGATGTTATAAGAAAGCCAAGTTTTTTGACAAACAACAAAGTCGATGTCAACCCTTGTATGTCCCTACAGCTGGGGCACGGGTCTCTTCCTACATCGCAAGAAGGAACATAGTATTTATTTATTCAAAATTACATAGAAACTGTTACTAATGAACGTTACAAGACAAACTAGGTAGGTGTCCATTTCAAAATCTAGATTACTTTGGAGAAAAAATGGACCTAATACTCAAAAGTTAAGGAAGTATGAAACTGTTTTAAATCAAATCAATCAGATCAAAGTATTTTATTCAAAATAACACGTAAACTTATTGAACGTTACAGGGTAAACTGGACTAGTTTACCCTGTAACGTTCAATCACTTACAGGGTAAACTAGTCCATTTCAAAATTTAGATGATTTTGGAGATAAAATGGGCAAATAAACTCTAAACTTAGCCTTTTCAAAGTCCTTAATTAACAGAGTTTACATCGTTATCAACCCTTGTATGTCCCCACTGCTGGGGCACAGGTCTCTTCCTGCATCGCAGGAAGGTAAGGCCATACTCCACCACGGGGGCCAAGTCCGGGTTGGTGGAGGATTGTAAGACAGTGGCGGGCCTTACTGTCAGATGTTATCAAGCCGCCCATAAGGCCTCTGACGTGGCTTAACGACTGCCATTATATGACAGCCGGCACCAACGGCTTTACGTGCCTTGCGAAGCACGGAAGCGCTCGGAAAAATGCCACTAGCGGTAGTCACGGGACTCTCACCCATCCCGTACCTGACCGCGCCTGTTGTTGCTTAACCAAGTGATTGATTCCAATCACTCGGTTCGCCTAGGCCACGAGCGCTTCCATAATTATACATAACGAGAGTTTACATAATTATACATAATTTAATTCCAGATATCATTGTTATCTAAATACCTAATCCTTAATACCATATTAGCCCTTTTGGCACAAAGTACATTACACATTTTTTGAACTCCGTGTCAGGCAAGCTTAATCTTCAGGGGTTTTATTATAGAAACGTGTACAATGCCCCGTGTAGGATGTATTAACCTTTGCAAGCCTAAATCTCGGGAACGAGAGTTTATGTTTATTTCTAGTATTTACATTGTAAAACCATCTAAAACCATGTCCCAGGCACTGCAGCAATCGAGTGGTCAATTCACCTACCTAGTGTGAGTGTAGATGCCACTTGACGCTGTATAGATCATCTATGGTATGGTCTGTGTTGGCTGCCTACAGTTTTAGAGTTACTGATATTTTTCCTGACATACACAATATTTTCATAGATATACTGACTGGTACCTGTCAGGATGTCGGTTTCTTTGGATAGATACACTTTACTTCACAACCAGAAAAAAAGAATACAACCATGATTTCTTAAATCTAAGTAATATTATACAATTGGCGGTCTTATCGCTAAGAGCGACCTCCTCGGCAACCTTTGGATGAAATGGATTGCATGAAGGATATAGTCGATAAGAGCATGTTCATAAATAATTAAATCGAAAATACGTTGATACCAAGTAATGAAATGAAAATGAAATAAAAAGGTTTTATTCAAAGGAGCACTGAAACTGCGGCTTAATGAACGTTACAATTCAAACTAGGTGTCAACAAAAGGTAACAAAAAAAGGTAACATAAAGGTAAGGTGGTAACAAAAGAGTGCGAGAATGTGAGTACTTACTTGTATAATATATTATATAAGATAAGAATATTCTTTATTGTACACAGGAAAAACAACAAATACAAAATAATTACACATATATATAGTACAATCGGCGGCCTTATAGCCTAAAGCAATTTCTTCCAGACATCCTCACTATGGAAAGTTGCTGAAGGAAATTAGAAAGACGGGTAGCCGGTGCTGAATATATACATACTTTAAAGACTTGCATCCAGATTGAACCCTTGGACAACCGAAAGAGGGGACGACCAATAATTACATGGAAAAGACCTACAGACCAATAGTCGATTAGCATTAGCTAGCCTAGAGGAAGGCTGTATGGCGATAGTGAGACCTGACATTAGATAGCTAGATAGAGAACACTTAATCTATAATATAAAAATTAACCGCTAAATGTGCTGGTAAGCGCAAATCTCGAGAGCAGCTGAACCGATTTGGCTAATTCTTTTTTTTAGAATATTCCTTGCAGTACGAGGATGGTTCTTATAAAAATGAATCGCTGAATGTGTTGGTAAGCGCAAATCTGGAGAGCAGCTGAACCGATTTCGCTAATTCTTTTTTTAGAGTATTCCTTGAAGTACAACGATGGTTCTTACGGAGAGAAAAGTAAAAAAATTAAAGAATCGACTGTTAGGTGGTACGAAGTTCGCTGGGTCAGCTAGTTGTTACATAAAAATGGAAATGACACGGATATTTCTTAACCTAAGAGTAATTAATTGTAATTATACTTTGTAGCACACGAAACATTTAACAGGACATTATATAAGAAATAACATGTACAGAGGCGAGCTTATCTCTGTTAGAGATTTCTTCCACCAAACCTTAGAGTACAGCCTCATAGTTGGGCCATTGTAAGTAGCAAGCGCTGCGGTACGTTAACACTTTAGACACTAGGGTTTCCTTACGATGTTTTCCGTCACAGAAAATATGCGCTAGTCCCACAATTGGTACATTTAAGAAGCTTGAAAGAGCACTATTTATCTCTATCATAACTTTGAGCTATTTATCTATTTAATATTTACTGTGTATTTTATTTATTTATATTAGTCGATGTAGTGTATTATTTCTGCTTAGGTTATTGTTAAGGGTTTTTGCAGTCTATGTAGTTTATTTTGTACACGTATATAGACCCGTGTTTTACTGCTGCTCCGACTCTCCAAGGTTTGCTGGAAGAAATCTCTAACAGAGATAAGCTTGCCATTGTGCAGGTTATTTCTTATGTAAGGTTCTATTTAATGCTTCGTGTGCAATTAAGTATAATATTAACAAACATAAATAACTTAGGGCCTGTTTCACAATCTTCAAATAAAGTTCCAGATAAGCTTTCTGCAACCAGGGCTGCCGTTTGTTCTAAATTAAAATAAATATTCCTATAACGCGTGTGTTCGTTCATGGCTTCAAATTTAGAACAAACGACAGCCCTGGTTGCGGATAGCAAATCCGGAACTTTATCTGCAGATTGTGAAACAGATCCTTAGAAAACTAAGTCATTGGTACAACATGCCGTGGTTCGAACTCACGACCTCCCGATTGAGAATCCGGCATTCTACACTACCCACTATACTACATGGTGATAGTCACACGTTTATCACTATACAGCCTCTCTCTAGGCCGGGGATTTCCTTGCGACGTCTTCACCTTCATACCGGCTGACGGTAACGAATCGGCGCGCATCACGGATCCTTGCCGAGGTATTTCAGGAGGCGAGGAAGCCTTAAATGACGTCACCGCATGCGACTACATAAAAACCTCGGCTGCAGAAGTGCGGAGGCTATTTTACGTAAGAACCGAGGCTGCTTGCAACTGGCAGGCGCGGCGTCGCGACGAACGAGTATTAATTTTAATAATCGAACGAATCTTTTCGTCTTCTATTTGTATTTCTTTCGCTGCCAGCCTTAGTGAGTTGTGTGTGTGTTCCACGGTGTTACGGGGATACGGCTGTACGTTTGGAAGTGTGAGTTGTTTTTTTTTTCTTTTATATTTAAGTTGATTTAATAACTATGGCAGTGTATAAAAAAAAGGAAATAAGATACGAAGTTTGAATATTTAACCGTTTATTTGTAAATAAATGTTTAATAAATGTAAGTATATGAAATGGTTTAATGAAGCGTACATTTAAAAAAAAATACTTGATAACATCATTGATTATTAGTAGTATCTTTAGCCTTTCTGTATCTCAAAACAGGACATAGGAGACTTCTTTTAGCTAGACAGTTAGGATAACTCACTCGAGTCCAACAGGGATGGTTGATTTTTACCGCTAAGTCACTTATATATCTTACAAATTTTATTGGTTTGATTTTGTTTCGAAAACAAATTACTTTTTTTTAAAGTTTGAATAAACGAATACTTTTTAATTGGGCAATAAATATGTTTAAATTGTGGAAATAGCACCATACCATAAATTGATATTATTTTACGCGTTGTTGATTAAATAGTTGATTTAAATTAAAATTAAATATAATGCTTTAAAATAATAAGTGAAAAAGAACATTTTATAATAAGGTAAGCAATAATTTCAAGTGTTAGGCAACACGTTGATGTCTTTTGTAGGGCGAATTTTCGGCAGGTCAAGCGTATTTGTTAAGGACAGTTTCACAAGAAATGTATGAGAAATTCTAGAGATAAATTATTATAATTAGGTTAACATAAGATCATGCTTTTTAATTGGTATATTCTGAATTTTATAGACATTAGGAAAGGAAACACGTAGGTTGTTAATTTACTTTAAATTTTATATACGTATTTAATTTAAATAATTTGTAGATCCGCCTCCATTCCCTAAAAAATGTGGTAATGAGTGGCAAAAAACACAGAAAATAGTGCAATAAAACTTAAAAAATAGTGCAGTAAAACTTTAAAAAATAGTGCAATAAAACTTTAAAAATTGTGCAATAAAGCTCGCCTTTGTATTTTGTATTTCATAAATTTTATTTCTTTTTTCTATTATCCGTGTGTAATAAAGAATTAGTAAGAAAGAAAATTATACTAACCTGAAAACTTAGTAAGTTTTTTTCTCGTTTTAAGTTTCTTTACATCAACAGCAATAAATAGCCAATTTTTATGAAACAAAAAAAAAAAACTCACGCACATGGATGACATATGCGTTAATAAATTAACTGAAAATATCGTAGAAAAAAATTATTTCAATACCCAATTATACCTATAACAATCAATTTGTTAATTATATAACAATCAATTTGTTAACAAATTGATATAACGATTAATTTGGTGATACAGAGAATAGAGTAAAGAGGTTCGAAATTTCACTGATGCCGGTGAGTCGCCCATTAGCTCAGTTGGAAAGAGCGCTGGCACGGATAGCCAGAGGTCGCGGGTTCGAATCCCGGCATGGGTGGAATTTTTAACCTCTAAATAGGTTTTTAAAAACATAATGGACTACATAATATAGCCTGAAGAAGAAGAAGGAGAAATAGGTTTTTTAATTGTCCTTAGCACGAGTTAGTGCAGTATTTTCTAAGGTTAACACGAGCACTATACATAATTAAAATTATTTTTATACGGATTTATGCTCCTTTATTACATTTTTACAATTTTCCGACGTTTCGGCACTTTTTCAGGTGCCGTGGTTCCGGAAAAATTGTAAAAATTTAATAAGCGAGCATAAATCCGTATAAAAACAGATTTAATTACGAGTTAGTGCATTAAAAGTAATAGAATTACGTTTTAACTTATAAATAATCGTGATAAGACCCGTTTAATATATAACTATGTAGAAGTTTAAAGGTCGAGCTTCGGACTAGTTCTTCCTCAGGTATATTACTTAATTTAAAAACCTATTTAGAGGCAAAAAATTTCACCCATGCCGGGATTCGAACCCGCAACCTCTGGCTATCCGTGCCAGCGCTCTACCAATTGAGCCAATGGGCGACTCACGGCATCAGTGAAATTTCGAACCTCTTTACACTATTCTCTGTATTACGTACAGGCAGCGACATCTGACTTAAGCAAATTGCATTACTTACAGCCCCGACAGTAGTATAGTATTGGGAACTCTAGGACACTTTTCCGTCGTGAGGGGCTCACTGCGTTCGCCGTCACTCCTTCAAAGTGTCCTAGAGTTCCCAATACTATTGTGGGAAATATGCAATCTAACCATTTCATTACTTGATTAACTTACTAAAACGGAAACTCTTTTTTACTTCAGTTCATTCATAGGAATTATTTATATAAGCGTCAAATACAACAATCACTTCATTGCACGCCTGCAGTTCTAGGTGTTAGTATCGTTTTTATTTTATTTACTCAAGAATGAAATTTATACAACAAGCGCAAACATTACGTTTGGAAAACATTTGTAGCGAATCTAACAACAAAATAAAACTACATGGAAATCTTTTACCAAATACAATTCGATGCATAATTTGTGGTCCTTCGAACTGCGGTAAAACAAACGTAATGATAGGTCTTCTATTGCACAAAAATGGATTGCGCTACCGAAACGTTTACCTTTATTCTAAAACGCTCTTCCAGCCAAAATACGTTTTTTTAGATAAAGTGTTAAGCATGGTTCCTGAGATAAATTTCAGTAAATTTCGTGACAACGAAGAAGTGATAAGTCATCAAAATGCCAAACCTTACTCCGTAATGATATTTGATGACGTTGCTTGTGAAAAACAAAATAACATACGTGATTATTTTGCGATGGGTAGACATAAAAAGATTGATTCTTTCTATTTGAATCAAACATACAGTAAGATACCAAAGCAATTGATCAGGGATAATGCTAATTTGATTATAATTTTTAAACAGGATGACATCAATCTACGACATATTTATAACGAACATGTTAACGCAGATATGAGCTGGACACAGTTTCGAGAGATGTGCAAAAAAATATGGAGTGTGCCTTATAATTATTTGGTAATTAATAAAGATTGTGAAAAAGGTAAAGGATGTTACAGAATGAACTTTGACAAATTCGTTGTCTTTGACTAAGCATATTTGTGCTATTTATAATGAGTTACGGATCGAAGTGTCGTTACTAATCGGTTTGCGTTGCGAGAGAAAGTACATATTTTATCTCGCTATGGAAAAGATACTAAAAACACAGATTGTAGAATCTGCTGAAGCTGTAAAAAGAAAGTTTAAACAATTGAAAGATATTGACCACGATAATGATCTAGTATTGGAAAAGGTTTTCAAACCATTAACAGGTCCACTAAAAAGCATCGCCGCAAAAAATGAAAAGATTAATAAAGAGTATTGGGATGATAGACACTGGGACACTAAAACAAACATTGATACTAACAAAGACCTTAATGAAATCGATGATGGTGCATCTACCAGCTACAACTTTATGCAAAATAGTGATCGTGACTCCCAAAAACCTGAACAGAAAGCATTTAGTGAAACTGATGAAGGCGATTTAAACATGGGTGATTCAAGTGACACATCGTTTAAAACTCTTGAATCTGTTCAGAGTCCTCGCCAAGATTCTTCTTCTTGGTCATTGTCATCGGAAATATTTAGTAATGTACCTTATGGAGTAAGGCTGGAGCGAGGAAAAACTATGTTGGGATCACTGCGAGTGTCAGTTACAGAAAATAAGATTTCAGTTGGCGGGAAAAGTTATTTAAATACACCTGGATTAGCTGAATTATTGTTGAAACCAAAACCAAATTTAAGTTTAGTTAAGCCTGATGATTTAAAAAACTATAAACAATTACTGTTAGAAACAAATGCTCACCGTCGTGATTTCAGTCCTAAACAGCCAATAAAAAGTAATAGAGGTATGAAGTATTTGCAAATAATAAAACCTCTCTTTAAACTAACCAAAAATACTTCTAGCAGTATTGAAAGTCTGCCGCAAGGAGAAGGGTTACCAGTCTTGAAAAAAATGAATAAAAATGTGGATTATGTGTACTGGGATGATCCAAATGAATTGGTGGAACGTTTAAAATTACTTATTGCGTCTCGCGAAGCTGGTAATACAGGGCTTAATAACGAAATTATTTCTATCATTGAAGAACTGCGTGAATGTGGTCTAATAAAGTAATATAATTACAAACTCAAATGTATTTTCCATCAGTTCTTGTTCAACCTTCTTAAAAAAATGATGAATATTGATAAATTTGGCCACCATGTGCATAAAAGACTTCGTCCATCAGAAATATTTTATAGCACCAATAATAAAAATCTTACTCAAAACCTTAACGGAGAATATGACTTGAAATCAGAAAAACTGGTAGGATTGAGACTTCCTGTACTACCAGATGAGGCTGTCAACAAAGAGTATGTTGATCAAAACTTAAAGTTATTTTGCAAAGAGCATGATATTCTTGTCGAGCTAAAAAGTATAAAGAGTCAGATACAACTGATTCAGAAACAGTTAGATGAAAAGTGTACAAGGGTAGAAGTTAGTTCTATTATCAAAGATCAGTTGGTAGCAATCAGAGACATTGCCAGTAGAAATTATGAGTAAAGAAAAAGTGGTGAACGAGATTCATAGAGCTGCTAGAAGAAATTTCAATCGACGGCAAGTTATTCTTAAAGGAATCGATGATTTATGGCAAGCGGATTTAATTGATATCCAACATATTCGAAAACACAATAGAGGATTTAATTTTATTTTAGTCATTATAGATTGTTTTTCAAAATATGTTTGGACTGTTCCATTAAAAACTAAATCAATGAATGAAGTGTGTAATGCATTTGAAAAAATTTTAAAAAGTAATCGTGTTCCAACTAACGTACAGACCGATTTAGGAACAGAATTTTATAACAAATCTTTTCAAAGGCTTATGCAATCATACCACATTAACCATTATTCAACTTTTTCTACAAAGAAAGCATCTATTGTTGAAAGAGTTATAAGGACATTGAAGAATAAGCTATATAAATATTTTAGTTTAGTTGGCAATTACAAATGGATTGGAAAACCATTAGTTGATATTGTGATTTCATATAATAGTACGAAACACCGTACAACAAAGTATCGACCAGTGGAGGTAAACAAAGTCAATGAACCCAAAGTTTTAGAAAATATTGTATCTCACGCAGAGTCATCCTCAGTGAAACCAAAGTGTAAAGTAGGGGATTGCGTTCGTATTAGCAAGTACAAAGGGTGTTTTTACAAAGGGTATACTCCCAATTGGTCGACCGAGTTATTTACCATTAGCAAAGTTAACAAAACTACTCCCATTACATATCGTATTAAAGACCAGCATAATCAATTAATAAAAGGTAGTTTCTACGAGCAGGAATTAAATAAAACACGTAATCCCGGTGTTTATTTAATTGAAAAGGTATTGAAAAAGAGAGGAAATATGTTATTTGTCAAATGGCTTGGATTAAAAGACGCTGAAAACAGTTGGATCGGTAAAAATGATGTCGTGAAATAATGTTATTATATTACACTCATGAATGCAAAATTTTATTCATTCGTTCGTAAGTGATGACTGGAAGAGGACTTATTAATAAATTAATAAATAATTTACCACTCGAGTTACATTTACCAGGATATAATTATTGCGGCCCTGGCACAAAACTAGAAAAACGCTTACTAAGAGGTGATCGAGGTATTAATCAGTTAGACGATGCTTGTATGCGTCACGACATTGCCTATACTAAATACACCGATACGCGCAATCGACACCAAGCTGATAAAGAATTGATGGAAATGGCAAAACTTAGATCAAAAGCAAAAGACGTGAGTAGAGGGGAAAGACTTGCTTCGTGGTTAGTAAACAAAATCATGAAAGTTAAGGTTAAGACAGGTGCTGGTTTTAAATCAGGTATTAGAAAAATAAGTACACAATTAAAGAAAGCTAAACTAAAAAACAAACAATCTGCAATTAAATATGCACATTTAGCTGCAAAAAAATTGTTTCCTAAAAATATGAAAGTTCAGCTACCTCGAATAATACCAATCCCAAAAATTGGGGGGATACTACCACTTCTTCCTATATTTGCTTGCCTTTCGGCAGTAGGTGCATTAGCTGGAGGTGCAGCTGGAATAGCAAAAGCAGTGAACGACTCCAAATCTGCTCAAGAAAATCTAAAAGAATCAATACGTCATAATAAGATGATGGAGACAATTGCTATTGGAAAAGGGCTGTACATCAAACCGTACAAAAAAGGTAGTGGGCTCTGTTTACATACAAAAAACTGCTAAATAGGCTACCCCGACGCGCACTCACAAATGAAGATATAATGAAATATGTTAATAACAGTAATATACCATATTTCAGAGGTGTATACATGAGGGATAATTTGCCTCAAAAACCTAAACAAATTGAGTGTGCGATTATTAATTTAGATAGTTCTGACAACCCTGGAACGCATTGGGTAGCCTTCGTAAAAATTTATAATTATTGTGAATATTTTAACAGTTTCGGAGATTTAAAACCTCCTACAGAATTGGTTAAATACCTAAGTGGCGCAGATTTGTATTACAATTATACTAAATATCAAGCATACAACACGTTTAACTGTGGACATTTATGTCTTAAATTTTTGAAAGGTTTCTGGAAACGAGTCAGTTAACTATGTCTTTCACAATGTCTATAACGGGCACAGACTCTGCTCTTGTAACAAATTATTCACCGGCTTTGGAAACTGATGGTGATTATGAGTGTGGCCTGTTGTACTTCACTACTTTTAATTCAATTCCTAATGTTGATCACAGAAATAATAAATTCTATTACGGTAAAGATGGGGTTGTGATAATACCAGAGGGTTCATATGAACTTGAAGATATTATTGACTTCCTAACGAAACATGTTCATGATTGTGTTTTGGAATTAACTTGCAATAATAATACTTTAAGCACCAGTATTTTTAGTAGCAAAGACATTCATTTTGATAAGGAGAACTCAATAGGAGTTACATTAGGATTTGGAAAAGTATTATTAAAAGCTAATATATTACACACATCTTCCTATCCGATCAACATTTTACCATCAGCCATAGTCCGAATCGAATGTGATATTGTAAGTGGATCATTTGTTAATGGAAAACCTAGCCATATAATTTATGAGTTTTCTCCGAATGTGCCGCCGGGTTATCGAATAATTGAAATTCCTAAAAACGTTATCTATTTCCCAGTTATCCAAAACAGTGTGAGTGCAATTAATATTAGAATTTTGGATTTAAATAATAACCCACTAAATTTAAGAAGGGAAGAAGTACAGCTTTGCTTACATCTGAAGAAAAAATGATTGATTTCAATAAAAACCTGTGTACTACCAGCAGAAAGCGCAGTTTGCTTTCAAATATTACGAAGGTACCACCAAAAAGAAATAAGTTAACCAAAGCCAATAAACAATTTCTCAAATTAATAAATTTGTCGAAGTAACTAAAATGCTTAATGTAGCAGAACCTTTTGTACAAGACAACAGCATTGAAAGTATTCAGATTCATTCCTACAAGCCTTATGTAAGCAGCTACAATAGGAACGATGAGATACGGATTCCAATTAACCAGCAAGACCTTTACATTCTACCGTCGGAGAGTACTTTATACGTAGAAGGAAGGATCAGCGTAATCAACAGTGAAACTAAAGCCAAAGTGACCGAGTTTCAATTAATAAATAACCCAATACTATTTTTATTTCAAGATATTCGGTACGAATTAAATGGGGTTGAAATCGATAAGATTAAGAATGCAGGCATAACAACCACAATGAAATGTTTATTATCAATGAATGAAAGCGAATCAAAAATGTCTTATGCATGGGGTTGGAGCATTGACGGTATTAAAAACACAATGGGAGGAAGTTTTTCAGGCTGTCTCCCACTCAATAGAATCCTTGGGTTTGCGGAGGATTACAAAAAAATTATAATAAATTGCAAGCACGAACTTATACTTTTGCGAAGCAATACCAACATGAATGCAATTAAATTAAATAATAATGAGGTTGTAGAAGATATCGTAATCGATAAAATTATGTGGCGGGTGCCCCACGTTAAGGTGTCTGACCGAGAGAGAATCAACTTGCTTAGGTATTTAGAAAGAGACAGAGCTATTAACGTAGCGTTTAGAAACTGGGATCTTTATGAATATCCACTTTTACCTCAAACAACGAAGCATACATGGGCAA
The DNA here is from genome assembly GCA_934045075.1 of Yponomeuta sedellus. Lineage (NCBI taxonomy): Eukaryota > Metazoa > Arthropoda > Insecta > Lepidoptera > Yponomeutidae > Yponomeuta > Yponomeuta sedellus. The sequence continues at coordinate 1,441,300 of OW203751.1, forward strand.
TCAAAACTTCATCACAGATAGAAAAGCCAAGGTACGTTATCATTGGATTACAGAAAGACCGCAAAAATAATGGATTTCAGGATATGTCCCGATTCGATCATTGTAACTTGCGTGACATAAAAGTGTTTTTAAACTCAACCTACTTCCCGTATGAAAACCTAAACGTTAAATTTAGCAATGACAATTATGCTTTATTATACGAGTTGTATGCTAAATTTCAACAGTCTTACTACAGCCGTCTTCCGGAACCCCTGTTAAATTACATCGACTTCAAAGAAAAAACTCCATTATTTGTAATTGATTGCTGTCGTCAGAACGATACGCTGAAGACTGGACCTGTCGACGTTCGTGTTGAAATTGAGAGCGAGATAGCAATACCAGACAAAACAACTGCGTACTGTTTAATATTGAACGATTGTGTTATAGAATATAAACCTCTTACCAGTGTAGTGAAGAAAATATCATGAATCCGGAATACATTTTTGTAGATTTACAAGGCTTTAAAGACTACAAAAATAATTTTATTGTCAAAGAATTTGCTACGGCAGCAAGTGAAAGTACAGAAGTTTTTTTAATAAAACCTCCATTTCCTTTCAAACATTTGACTGACGAAGAAAAAAAACAAGTTGTTTGGCTCGGGAAAAATCGAGGAATCTACTGGAGTGAAGGATTAATAAGCTATAAAGAATTTAAGAGTATGATTAAGTCATCCCTATCTGGTAAAACTTTAGTTGCAAAGGGGGTTGAAAAATGTAAATGGGTTCAGGATCTATGTCCGAATAGCATTGTAAAGGATGTTGGCGAAATGGATATACCTAATCTTAAGACCTTAATTTCTTATTATTGTACGAATAAATGTAGTAAATATAACTGTCTGATTCATAACGATTACTGTGCATTAAAAAATGTTATATGTATAAGAAGATGGTGTGTTGACAATACAGTGTCAATATAATTTTTAATTAACTTCTTACCATTGAATTTGTATTTAATTATTATTTTATGAAAAATAAATGTGTTACTACGTAATTTTATATTTTCTTGTTTTATTGACTGAGAAAAAGAAAACAAAAGTCAGTTTAGTTTAAGATATTATATTTAAATGATTCGCATTTTAACATCGGTAACACTTATTCTACTTATAACTAAGATTAATAATATTTGACACAGTTAAATTTATTTATAGTATTACATAATTATTGCATAATGCTAGTTACCTAGCGAAATACAAAGAAAAAATAATTCTTCACATTTTAGTAATCATTACTATTATTAGTTAACTTCCTACTCATTCTGTCAAGTAAATTTTCGGTCATGTCCATTATCTCGTCGGTATGTTCCATCACCATATACTGCGCATTCGACGTTTCCACTTCACTGTCACTGGATAAGTCAATCACTTTGATTTTTATCATTCGCATACCTTTACGCCGCGATTTCTTCACAATGTAGGAAGTTGTATTTTGCGTCTTTTTCTTGGAAGGCCGCACTCGCTTGTTCGGATTTCGCGGGGGAGGTTCTGGAGCCCCAACTTCTTCCACATCCTCGCTCTCGAATCCGGTCAGTAAATGCTGGCCGTAGAAGAAAGGGTCCGTTATCGTCGGGCTGTAGGTCATCTTGGTGATCTGAAAATAAATAATAGATTTTAGTATCGACAAAATTAAAAAGAAGTTAGATATTTATTCAAAGTAGACAGGTTTCAACTTACCAAAATAAAAATATTTTATCAGCACAGTAACTCGTCTCGATGCTATCGATGTTAACTTGCGAATGAATTACGGACTCAGTCAAGCTGCGTCATCAATAGTCATCATTATTCGAAAGAGTTGTCCGACCAATATAACCAGAGCTACCTCTCCCCGCTGTATGCAATGTTATACGACGATGCATAACATCGTCGCGGGTGGCCCCCCTCCCCGCGCGCTTCATGCGCGCGAGCTCGCAAAGTTAGTTTAAACAAAGGACGTCTTGATGACACAATTGCGACAGGTTCGGTCTTGCTTGAGGTGGAAGTGAAATGAAGAATTTGATGACACAGCCAGAGCAGGTCAGGTCTTGATCAAACCTATCAAGGATATGGAATAAGTATGAACACAGGTATTTGTTTCAGATAAAAACGTTTATTTTAGTGTAGGTAGGTATTTAAATGTCTATCTACAATATTATCTTAAAATGTACACAAATTTAAAATTCAGAAAAACTAGATTTAATGTTTTTTTTCTTAATGTGCTTATACTAAAATTACTTACATAGGTATAACTTAATACAAGAGTCATCTTTAAACCATTTCAATAAGTGTTATATTTAAAATAATGAGTTATGCCCCCAGGCTACAGTGGACACTTTGTCCGGCATTATACATCTTTTATCGTCTGTATTAGACAAAGCAATTTTATTTACAGACTGGGTAAATATTTCGTGTTTTATAGACTTGAAAAGATTTTGCTTTCGTCTGACTAGTTTATTGTTCAGCAACACTTCACGATAATCGCTTGCAGCTAAATCTCGGACTACGCACTTTTTCACCCCTTTGGCTTTCTTTATTACCAGCTCAGTGGTTTTTATGCAATATAATTTTGAGCGCAAACCAATGAATTCGGTCAAAATTTTCCCCCCCAATTCATCTTTAAATAAACCAGGCACTTTTTTGTTTACCAATGGTAGGCCGAACTGGTTTCGAGGTTTGTAATTGCTTGTATCAAAAAAATCCATCAAGGATTCTTTCATATCTCTATAAAAATCTTCGGTTTGAATTTCATAAACAAAGCTGTCAGTGTCGGTGTAACAAAGCTGTACTTGATTTCCATACTTAGGCTTAATTACCGAATAGTGAAAGTCATACATGTGACTCTTAGACAGCTCCAGCACTGCAAAACCCACATAAATTGGTTTGTTCAAAATTACTCTTTCCGGTTTCATTTGAATAGCGACTAAGTTTTCGGAAAATACGCTTGCGCTATGGAAGTTTAACCGAGCAATCAATTTGTCAGCGGTATCATGTTTTTTTGTTTTGTTTATTTTATCATGCCATTGTGTAACAAGTTTAACATTAACGCGTTTTTCACTATCCTCTAGCGTTTTTCCGAAAATAGAGTTATTATTTAACTTGAACAGGTCTTGCTGGAACTGAGTGACCGCTTTTTTTCTTAGTTCCGTGTTTAAATCGATGTATTCTTTCAAAAAAGCTCTCTGGCGAAATGTTATAACTCTATGAACTTTAGCGAGGATCAATCCGTTTGCCAGACATGTTTTGAGGTGAACGTAATGTATCACGTAGTAAAATTTATCGTACAAGTTCGGAGTCAATTTAGGTGTCTTACCTCCAGGAGGAATGAATTTCTCAGCACAAAATGGGTAATCGCTATGCGCATCGTGTAACTCATCAGGGTACAATAAGTCTACTTCTAATATGTAACCTTGTGGAGCATCATTGGGAATGTCTTCAACATTCAAGTTTTCGATTTCAGATTCACTTAAAAATCTAAAATCCGAAATTGGCAAGGACTGGCACATGCTGTATCCGTATAAATTGTTACAGTCAATGTATACCAAAAATGAGTCTCGTTTAGTTGGATCGTACGTCTCCATATATGAATTGTTTGCTTGCGAGTGTCTTTTGGAACACATGCAAATGCCACCTCTGATACCCTTTTGAATCATGCGAATAATTTCCAAGTTATCTATAAGTTCTAATTGGATCCCCGTTTTTAGAAGCATTGCATCAAATGACAAACTTGGAGAAGTTAGGTAGAAGGCTGGATCTAAGTTGTAATGCGTCTTACATGTCTTCCTGAAGTTTTCGAAGACGTCTGTTAATAACAGCACATCAGTCTTCACATAAAGGTCTGTATATTTGCCCATGTTTTCAATTTCGAAAGTTTGCCACACATTTTGAGCGTGTGCATACTCTTCGTCCGATATGTGTTCGTCAGCCATAGAATTGTAGAACAACGACTTATCAGGTAGTTGTTTATCTGTAAACATTTTCCAACAAGTCATATAATCGTAGGGGTACACCCCTTTGCGTGTAAGTAACTCAAACTGATTTTCATCTGGGAAATAACGCGAAAGATAAGTAAAGTCATTTTTGTGCAAGCCTTTTGCCAACTTTTGTAAACTCGTGCCCAAAAATTTATACGAGTCAACGAATCGTATTTGAGCAAATTCGTCTTCAGAAATTTGAAAAAACTTCGTGAACGAAATGTAGTTCTCTTTGTTTTTTGGAATAATTTTTATCGGTCCGCAAATGTCACTCAGTTCTTTAATGAACAAATGACAGTCATATCCTGCGAGGTTATGAAAAAATATCGGAACTAGTTTGGGAACTCGAAATTTCAAGTTACAATATGCATGTGCCGCACCGCGATAACGACCTGTCAGATGACAGTGATCTCTAACTTTGTCTGTAAATATTAGACGATCACAGATGTGACAACAATCTGCTTCCGCATAATCTTTTACATTTTCGCTTGTAAATGTCATAGGGATGTTTTTATTAACAATACTGTATATTCTTTTCACTTCTCGAACGAGTAGTTTAACAAATTTTTGAGCACAGTCAGAGCCACGGTACTGAACAAATCGATTTAAATTAGTATCAAATGAGCAAACAACATGGTATGCGAATGCAATTGGTACGTGTTTCTTTGCGTTATATGTGTAACTCAAATCAGGATTTTGCTGACATCCTTGATAAGGAACGAGAAGCGTTTCAAAGTCTGCATAAATAGCAAAAGGCATATCTTGCTTATGAGCAAAGTGTTTGAATTCAAGAAAAGTTCCTTTCCCAGGAAGCACTGTAGCAACACCACTACATAAATGGTTTTGTAGGGTTTGCTCGGATGATAGAAATTGGAGACAGTCTTCACAGAAATACAATTTACCATGATGTTTAGTCATCTGACTGCGAACAAGCCGAGGTAGATTTTTAATTAAAACGTAATGAGTGCGGTTTCCTTTCTCTAATAACAGCAAATTAACGCGTGTCGTCCTATACTTGTGTTCCGATCTGTAAATGGGTCCAACAATACCCTTGGTATTTTTCAACGCATATATGTTAACGCTTATGTTTGGATTGTTGGTCTCGAACGATTTAACGTCCGCTAGAGTAACTGGAAGGCTCAAATCAGCAGTATTCAGCACTTTGGTAAAATGGGGGTACGAAGACGTACGATCGGCCCTACCTTTAGGAGTATGAAGTGCAGCGACAATACTCCACAAGAAACAAGCGTCATCTTTATTTTGCATGTTGAGACACGCTTTCTTGTTTTTAATAACCGGTGGCAAGTCGATACGAGCAGCTCCATAAATAGGTTCGTACTTGTTGATGTTTATTTCCAAGAAAAGATTATTGAGAAATGTCCACCCACTGTCACGCTCTTCAAACTCTTCTATTTTCTTTTTTAAACAGGCTACCGTTTTACCTATTAGCTTTGCAAAGTCAAAGTTACGATGTAATGCAACATTCTTTGTCGAGAAGGATTTTACCTCTTGACCTTCGTTTTTAAAGAGAACGAAGTTACTGAAAAACTCGAAGTTTACCTTTACGTTTACATGTTTTGCAAGCGAATCCCGTAAAAGTTTCTCAATTTTGGGGGAGATTTCCGTGATAAACGTCTCTGGCAAACAGTTCTCTAAATCAGTCGCAAGAATCTTATAAGTAGCTATACGACCTCGAAAAGCAGACGCAATCAGAACTACACCATCGCTTAGAGGTACACTGCTTTTCTCTTTGTGAGCAGTACTGCGTACATGACCCACCCAGTTTTTTTTCTCTACTTGGACTACACATGCAGTACAGTACGGCATTATCACGCAAATTTGAAACGTACACTCAAACGCAGCACTCAAACGTAAAACACCTAACAGGCGTTTTACAGCGACGATTTACTTATATTTAACTACGTCACCGTAAAGTGTGGGTTCGGAGTCTTTAAACAGCGGTTTCACGCGTCCGATGAAGCCCTAGAGCTGGTCCCACGCAGGTGTCCCACTGTCGAGCTGCGCTTTCAGCAGGAACTGCGCCTTCTTCCAGTGGTCCTGCTGCTTGGCGTCCCGCGTGAGATACACCTTTACTTCCACAAAGTACTCCCCCTCCAGAGGTGCAGTCCGTCGCAGAGAGCCGTCAGCGACCTTTGTGGCGAGCGAGGATGTGACGGAGTGATGAGATGCAGTTGCCAACACGTCGTCGTCGTCGTCCGAGAGCACCCCGAATAGGTCGAACTCGCTGGTCTTACGCTCCTTCACAAGACGGACACCACCCGCCTTTAATTAAAACCTAATCTAACCTATGACCCATAATAATACAATAGTAAAACACCTAACAGGCATTTTACAGCGACGATTTACTTATATTTAACTGCGTCACCATAAAATGTGGGTTCGGAGTCTTTAAACAGCGGTTTCACGCGTCGGATGAAGCCCTGGAGCTGGTCCCACGCAGGTGTCCCACGGTCGAGCTGCGCTTTCAGCAGGAACTGGGCCTTCTTCCAGTGGTCCTGCTGCTTAGCGTCCCGCGTGAGATACACCTTTACTTCCACAAAGTACTCCCCCTCTAGAGGTGCAGTCCGTCGCAGAGAGCCGTCAGCGACCTTTGTGGTGAGCGAGGATGTGACGGAGTGATGAGATGCAGTTGCCAACACGTCATCGTCGTCATCCGAGAGCACCCCGAATAGGTCGAACTCGCTGGTCTTACGCCCCTTCACCACCTTCTTTTTAGACCTGCATGCAAGAAAAAAACAAAAAATGACTTCAATGCTACATGAACTGTAGTTAGATGTAACATATTATAGCCCTTAGTTTTAATGTCAACATTAAATAAGACAGTGTGTTGGTTATCGTGTCACGCTCTCGCTGAATAATATACCACTACTTACAATACTAAATACCATACCTTAAACCATACCTTTATAATTGGTACAATTGGAGAAAATATGAACTCATTCAATAGTAACGCAATTATTCAATATTGACAATGAAAGTAGGGCTAGAAGAAGCAGTCTGACTAATAGGTCGACTGGATGAATAATTGAATCATTATTCAGTTGCTGCCATGTCTACCTTGATCCCGATTCACACTTAAATAAGTACAGTAGTGAGTTAACTTGCATCGTCGGCGAGTTAAGTCGCGTTTGCAGTTTGAACGGCGTTTGAACGACAAAAGCAACTTAACTCGACGACGATGCAAGTTAACTCACCACTGTACTTATTGAAGTGTAAATCGGGGTTTAGATTGGTAGGAAAACACGTTTAAAAAAAATAAACTACCATAAAAACAACACGGAAGTGAGCACGCTTGCCAAGAAAGCCACGCAGTCTCTCTCAGAGAGAAGGCTTTTGCCCTGCAGTGAAACCTATATAAAAATGACCCATAAAAAAAAAACGACTCACGTACTTTGAATTTTCCGCTGCAGCGGTTGTTCGGCGCTTAGGCACAGGTGCAGGTGCAGTACGTTGCTTCTTTTCACGCGGCTGCTCAGTGTATATCGATTCAACCTCCGAGTCCGACCTGAGGAAAAACCGCAATAAGAAAACAAAGTCAGCTTGAATACGCATAGTCGGTGAAGTGTAATGAAATGGGAGAGGAAACTTTAATTACTGGATTAACTCTGAGAAATGACAAGTACATAATTAACAGTGTATAATAGCTACAATACAAGGGGCAAAATTGTAAGATTGACACGAGATACACCAAGTCACCACCGGACCACCCCACAGTGGAACATCACGTCGGACGAGGACTTGGTGTTCCAAGTCATTAGAAGCCAAGATAATGAAGTCCTCATTGTCACCAGCCGGCGGGCCAAAGGCCAGGTCCGTAGCGAGGTCCCAATTTGGAAACAAAATATAAAAAAAAGAAGGTTACTTACTCACATTTTTGTATGTAGATCTGGATTACTTCTGGAGTGTTGATCTCTTGATGTTACTGAAGCTGAATATAATTGATCAAACAAATGCACCACGTTTTATAGGCGAGAAAATGCTTTCGTTTCAATATTTTACCTACACATATTCAACTTTACACATGGAAACAAGTCGGAACATGATATCAGTCAGGGCTGTCAAACTCACATGGTAAAAAATATTATTTAATAAAACCAAGCGCACAAATGTGTTCAATAGACTTTTACAGTTGCCTTAAAAAATACAATGCTTACTCAAGCATCATAAATATTTGTAGGTGATAGTTACAATTTTAAATATTATCCTTACGTTGCTGTTCTTTAAATTGGGAAATCGGAACAAAGTATGAATCGTAATCTATACTTAACATAAAGCAATCTCAGTACTAAGTTGCTGTTAAGCTAAGTTTTAGAAAAAACAACGTTTCACTAAATCATGTCTAACCCTGTTTAAAAGAAGAAGCATTTGAAGCATTGATATGACTGAGTGAAAAGAGACTTTGTACACAACGGGAATTGGAAAATAAATATGTACACAAATGTGACAGCCCTAGACAACTTTCACAGATTCTACCCACACACAAGAACTACGCAAAAATTCTGATTCAGCAGGCCCTTATCAGAATCTGAAGACCACCAGAGAACACTTATAAACAGACCGGTGGACATCTGCCTAACATATATGTGGAAGTTAAGCACACATATTAGTCTTTTAGTAGTATGACTATAGTATTTTAGTAGTATAACTAAACGACTAACGCCTGTTTTATAGAACTATAATAATCATGGTTTACTATGAAAATTCGATTCGAAAATACATTGCATAGCGATTATCTCACAGATTAACCAGTATGAAGATTCGACTACGCAATGTACCTACATCGAATTGTAGGTACATAAACTATAAATTCTAGTATTATGTATGAAACGCGGCCCTGTAAGATAGCCATGAAGTACTAAAAACATGAAATCGGAATCAGGTTATGACAAGTTCGTTCTTGACCCTTTGTCACGTCTGGTTGTGGAAATCGATTTTAATATTTTCATTCCAACCCATTTCTATCCTATAATTACATATTTGAGTAAACGTATAATATTAGCCTGTAGTAGAATAGATAGACAATATACGTAGTCATACTAATAAATAGCTTATTAAAACTGGTAGGTATCTTTAATAATAAATAACGTGATGATAGAAAATAAACTTTGCTTATACTGAAAGTTATTATGTAACTGTGACAGCCCTAGGTATACTTTAATTCTGGACCACCTGGCCCTCCGGACTAGACATTTTCATCAGCAATTAATCAGCGCTTCGCACATCTACAGGTCCTAACATGATATACGAGACGATTTATACCGTATTTATCGAGAACTGCCCATATGTGCGAGTCAGCGAAAAGTCACATCACCACACCACAGTACCATAGAGCACTACAATCACTAACAAGTAATAATGAACTATTGCGTCATAAACCCTAATGCTTCAAATGTTAAGGAATAATAATAATAACTTTCACACATCACAATCACTTGATCTGGTCCCAAACTAGGATACCCTGTGCTATGGTAACCAGACAAGGATAAACATGGAAAAACACCCAGACTGAGATCATTTGTACAAATGAAAGTATGACGGCCTCCGATAGGAATCTAACCTACGACCTCTGGTTTGGTAGTCTAACTTGATACCGCTAGACCATCCAGGCAGTCAACGGTATTTGTGTTGTTCTCAGTCGCACAAGAAGATTAATGTGTTTTGATTAGTTTGCATTTTATCGCGAAACCGTGCAATGCGATAGCCGGCTAACAAACAATCCTCACCTGTGCTCGTGCTGCGCTTGCAAATTCTCATCACTACTACACATTACCAATGTTTGAATGTTGACGTATGTAAGGTCTGTGTGGTGAGTGACGTTTGCTTTGGTAGTTGTCGTAATCGTTGTATGAACTCTCTTTGTGCGGAAATGCAGACTTTCAACTTAGATTCACTCTTCATTTGAGCCCAGTATAAGCGGTCGATTCTGTGAGGAGCTCGGATTAATTTTGGTGGAAACCTTAGCGGTGATAACTAAATCAAAATTACTCCAGATATTATGTCTTAAACTAAGTTTTTGAGGAAATTTTAGTGGATACCTACGGTGACAACGAAACTATAAATTTCCATTCGTAAATTAAGTACCTTATAAACACAATATATTGAACGCTTATAATGTATACTCGAGAGTTAATAATTTACCATAATGCTTTGTGTAAAGTGCCAACCGAGTATGTTATTAGTGTTGCGAGAAAACCCAGTATCCAGTTTCAGTAAGTTGTTTTTTAGTCTAAAATTCCTTAAAGTTTAATCAGGTCTTAGATAAAAAGTAATGAAATGGTTAGATTGCATATTTCCCACAATAGTATTGGGAACTCTAGGACACTTTGAAGGAGTGACGGCGAACGCAGTGAGCCCCTCACGACGGAAAAGTGTCCTAGAGTTCCCAATACTATACTACTCCCGACTACCTACTTTGCAGTTAGGTTTTAACATCGGAACGATATCACTGTACCCACATGATTATACTATTTTTATTTTTAATGCACTAACCCGTGCTAAGGAACAAATTTAAAAACCTATTTAGAGGCTAAAATTTCACCCATGCCGGTATTCGAACCCGCAACCTCTGGCTATCCGTGCCAGCGCTCTACCAATTGAGCCAATGGGCGACTCACGGCATCAGTGAAATTTCGAACCTCTTTACACTATTCTCTGTATTATATTACTTAATGTATGTATAAATTGAAGAATAGGTGCTGACTGAAAATCAGTGTAGCAGGCCCAGCCTGCAGCGAATGCTGAGTCAGCTACCTGTTTGTGGCTGCGGAGATACAATGCCCTTATAAATTGTAAATGTTTGTTTTAAATCGTATTCTTTTTTTTATTATATTTTTCTTTGTTCTTTCTTTTATTATTTGTCTGTATTATTATAATATCGTGTTACATTGTGTTATGTGTATTGTATCTTTGTGGCTGCAAATAAATGTCTCTCTCTTTCTCTCTCTCTCTCTCTCTCTCTCATACTCGTATTTCGACAAGATTACAGCTAGAAGACGCACGTTTGCATCAGTTGATTTGCAAATCTACTTAGCATAATAGGTTACGATGGTGATGATTCTGATGATGACATTTGAATCCAGACTCTGTGGCTCAATAACTGAGGCGTAAACGTTTTGCAAAACTCAGAATGCCGGCCAAGTGCGAGACGCACTCACGCACCGGGGGTTCCGCACATTTTATCTTATATTTTTATATATCACTTCAATATTGCGTGGGTATATAATATTACCACTGGACGCTGTATAAATCATCTCATTAAGTAGATGCAAAAAGGCCAATATATCTATATATATAATATTATTTCCACTTCCCATATATATTATTATTATTTGTAATTCAGGCAGGCAGTTATAGAACTGGTGAAGCCTGTATCCAGATGTATATTTGTGTTTAACTCCTTGTCTGTTTTGTTTCCTTTAGATATTTATCCAGTTTATTTATTTATCCTTATATAATAAGATAAGATAAGAATATTTTTTACTGTACAGTGGAAAAACAACAAAATACAAATTGCAATTGCAAATATACCTGGTACAATTGGCGGCCTTATTGCTAAAAGCAATTTCTTCCAGACAAGCTTACGATGGAAAGTTGCTATTCATTATTAGTATGAAATTAAATATACATATGTAATCATTTATGTATGGATTGCTTAGAACTCCTAATTTCAGTATTTCTAAATACCTAGCACCGCTTACCCGTCTCTAACTTCTTTTTTCTCTCCGTCTATGGTTGCCTGGAAGAAATTGCTTTTAGTAATAAGGCCGCCAATTGTAATTTATTTATATATCATTTCTGTCCCTGTAATTTCTGTGTACAATAGGGAATATTCTACATGTTTATCTATTTGTTTAAGTATCTATATAGGTATAACCACGGCTTCTTAAAATTTTAAATTCATAGTAGCAATACTACTAGCTAACTGTGAAGGAAAACGTTGTGGAAAAACCTGAGTAGTTGAGGTGTTCACATATCTCAGCGCTTGAAACTGTCGTTCTGCGGTGGGCACGCGTAATTTTTAAGCCCAAACTCTCTCTCTCTGAGAGAAGAATGTGACTTACAGTTGGATATATACGAGTATACCTCTGTGGCGTAGTGGTAGCGCGTCTGCCTACCATGCAAGAGGTCCCGGGTGCGAATCCTGGCTGGGAACAAAAAAAAACCCGGGTCTTGGATGCTTACATGTTTGTGATGTCTTTGTTTCTGGTTCCCACGACACAGGGTATCCTAGTGTGGGGCCAGAAGCAATGTATGTGCATGTATGTAAATGTTGTGTTATAAACATTATATTAGGAAATGAAATGAAATGAATTTATTTCGGCGTAAAAATTAACATTCTGTTCGCTGATTGCCAATATGTAAAATAAAAGCCGCTGCCTTCGGGCTGTAGTGTAATGGAAAAAAAGGCAGCGAAAAGAAAACTCCACTCTGTCTTTCCTCCAGGGCTTAATTGCCACGCGTGACCACCGTGGACTGCCAATTTAAACACCTCAGCCACTAAGGATTCCTCGCGATGTTTTCCTTCACGGTTACCGTTATTTATTAATTATTATTAATAAACCTAAATAGAACCTAAATAGGTTCCGTGAATGGGTCCCGTCGCGCCCTCTGCGCACGGAACTCTGAAAATTCGCCTCCGCAACACGAAAGGCCTTAACATAAAACATGGATAATATTTAGCATACATTAATGAAATAAATCTCCGTTGCGACATAACTGAAAACTGCTTCCAGTTACTGTTAGGGACGTTCAGGGCCGCTTTTCATTTCACTACGATTCGTAGTTTATTATGATGATCCAATGTACATTGGGTTGTGTTGTCGCGTAGTGCAATGTTATTTTCTCATTTCTTATACTCGGAAAGTAGTGTTGTTTTGATCTGATTATTGGGTGGAAAATGCTGCTTCCGTCCATAGAGAGGGAAAAACTCATTCAAATTATACTTCCCACCTAAGGGCCGGAATGAACTTTAAAAATAGAACTTCTGTCTGCTGTGAAGAGTTTTATGTAAAAAAAAAAAAAAATTAAATGCTGCGGCCATTTGAGTTTCTAAACGGCTAGTGTGAACTTCTTTGATTGGAATAAGCCGCAACAATTACGCGGTGAGTTCTATATTTAAAATTTTAGAAGTCGACATAAATTGGCAGGATACTAATATGTTATATGTAGGTATCTGTGAGGGAATTCAAAAAAATAGGTAATAATCTTTTACGCTAAGATTTGAATATTGAAAATGAGTTTTTATTTTCCTCATATTAGTAATGATAAGTAGAGTGCTTAACACGGGTAAAAGAATCAATTCCTACTCGGACTATAGCCGTCTAAATACCTCGGCAATTGATTCTTTCGACCCTCGGTTAGCAATCTACTACTGTATTTAGCCTTCTCTCAGTGAGAGAGTATGGGCTTGATTACCACGCGTGTCCCACCGCTCATGGTCACGGGATCACTATCTTTATATATCTATAGAGACTTATAAAACACTTCAAAGGTCTTATTTATAAAACAGAATTCCTTATGACACTCCGAAAAACGCTAATTAAAATAGTCTGTGGTGGAGATTTTACAGGGGGAAAATTTAACCACAAACTAAATAAAATTACCCTTAGAGGAACCTACTTTTTTTTATAAATATTTCATTAAAAAAAGTTGACCACACAAAAGCACTGTTGAGACGGAGTTAAAGACGATTTAAAAGGTGAATTCCCCTCACTCCGGTTTAAGAGTATTGAGTGTGTTAGAATGTTTTATTTCGTGTTATCGAACTCCTCCAAAAAAGCTTCACTGATTTTTATGCATTTTCTTGTGTATATTTAGTAGATTATAACCCGTGCTAAGGACAATTTTAAAAACCTATTTAGAGGCAAAAAATTCCACCCATGCCGGGACTCGAACCCGCGACCTCTGGCTATCCGTGCCAGCGCTCTTTCCAACTGAGCTAATGGGCGACTCACCGGCATCAGTGAAATTTCGAACCTCTTTACAATATTCTCTGTAATACGTACAGGCAGCGACATCTGGCTGAAGTAATTTGCATCAATTGCAGCCCCGAGTACCTACTTTGCAGTGAGGTTTTACATCGGAATGATATCGCTGTACCCACATTATTATATTATTTTTAATGCACTAACCCGTGCTAAGGACAATTTTAAATACCTATTTAGAGGCTAAAAATTGCACCATATTTAGTAGGTTGAGAACAGGTCGTAAAAAATACACATCTTATCTTATCTCATCTTATCTTATCTATTTATGTACCCTACAAACGTCCCACCGCAGGTCACAGGCTTTATCTTAATGTAAATATTTCTGAAAAGGAGTATCTAGTTAAGAATTTAAAGTTATTAAAGGTATAAGGCCTAACCTTCCAGCGATGCAGGAAGAACCCCGTGCCCCAGCAGTTAGAACATACAAGGGTTGATATCGAAGTCTTAATTCCCGAAGTTTCGGCAGCGTTGCAGTTGCCATGGTCAGGTGTAGACTGAAATACATTAAGTTATTGTAGTGAGAGCTGGTAGTCTACCCTTAAGTGACTTTCAGTATTCTAAGTAACAGTCCCGAAGCGCTCGTGGCCTAGTCGAACCGAGTGATTGGAATCAATCACTTGAATGAAACAACAACAGGCGTGGTCAGGTACAGGATGGGTGTCAGTCCCGTGACTATACCGCTAGTGGCCTTTTTCCGAGCGCTTCCGTGCTTCGCAAGGCACCTTAAGCCGGTGGTGCCAGCTGTCATATAATGGCAGTCGTTAAGCCATGTCAGAGGCCTTACGGCTTGATTACTTCTGGCAGTAAGGCCCGCCAGTGCCTTACAAACCTCCACCAAGCCGGACTTGGTCCCCGTGGTGTGTGGCCTAACCTCCCTGCGATGCAGGAAAAGACCCGTGCCCCAGCAGTGGGTACATAGGTACAGTCTATTTATTCTTACTTGTCCAATTTAGTAAACAAGATTCTACCCGTAAACTGTAACTTTTTAGTCCAAAACTGCCATATTTCCATAAATGAAGTAACCTGGAACACTCTTTTAGATAACACGCTGCCAATTTTATAAACATAGTTCATGATAGTTCATGAATTTGCGAGAAAATGTCTAGTTTAGGCATCTAATCTCAATTTTAAGGTTAGAATTTTGTTTACTAAATTGGACAAGTAAGAATAAATAAACTGTACAAGGGTTGACATGGAAGTCCTGTTTAGTATATAACTATGTGAGATCATCGCGAGACATTAAGAAACAATACTTCAACACTCAATGTTCTTCTGAAGTCCTGAGAGCTCAACCAATGACAATAAGATCGATTTTATGTGAATTCTTGAATGTATAATTCACAATTTAACGATCGGGCTACGTCGCTTAAGGCGGGTGCCTTCTTTTGGGTTTTCGTCGTGTTGACTGAGTGTTTCGGTTGCCATGGCAACATAGTGTACTGGTGAAATAGGTGTGTAGTGGATTATTTCCAAGAACAAGTAGCATGATACATTGTAGTGACTTCTCGTGACGTAATTTAGTTAAGTTTATTTAAATTACAAAGTTTATACTCAAAATAAATTATTTAATAGAGTGTTTTATATATGAGTAAATGCTTTTACTCAACGAATGATTTTTTAACGAGAATAGGAAGCTCTGATAGATAGAAAGAATACTCTCTATTGTACACAGAAATTAGACTAACAATTACAAAAAATACACAAAGTTTTTTTTTCACAGATAGCCGTTATGGACTATACAAAAAGTTAAATCAGTTATACAAATATAAATCACATGAATTATCGGTGGTAGCAGCACGGTAGGATGCCGGCTTCTCAATCGGGAGGTCATGATTTCGAATCCCGTCATGTATATAATGAATTTGTTTGCATATGCACAAAACTTACAAAATCCGAGTCATGCGTGCATGACACGATCCGAACCCACGACGTCTCACACCTAAAGCAATTTAAGGGTCTACCTATTCATTATAGCACTGTCGATTAAAAAGTGTGCAAGGGAATTTGGTTATGTATCTATGTTGTTGTAGATAAGTGAAGGAAAACCTCGTAAGGAACCCTGAGTGTCTGAGGTGTTCATATACAAACTCTTCTTCTTCTTCAGGCTATATTAGTCCATTGCTGGACATAGCCCCCCCTAATGAGCGCCATAGCGCCCTATCTTGAGTTTATCTATACAAACATTATAGTGGTAGTTTAGGAAAAGCATGTGAGTATAGGCTAGATAAAACATCCTGGTCTGAGAGGCTAATAGATACTCAGTCGCTTTCTGAAATTGACTAATGACGCATTAAAAATAATATGATCATGTGGGTACAGCGATATCATTCCGATGTAAAACCTAACTGCAAAGTAGGTACTCGGGGCTGCAAGTGAAGCAAATTACTTCAGCCAAATGTCGCTGCCTGTACGTAATACAGAGAATATTGTAAAGAGGTTCGAAATTTCACTGATGCCGGTGAGTCGCCCATTAGCTCAGTTGGAAAGAACGCTGGCTTGGATAGCCAGAGGTCGCGGCTTCGAATCCCGGCATGGGTGGAATTTGTAGCCTCTATAAATAGGTTTTTAAAATTGTCCTTAGCACGGGTTAGAGCATTAAAAAGAATATAATAATGACGTATAGCCAAATTATGAAGATCCATTCGCCTTAATAACAGACAATTGTGAGGCCTTGCCCTAAGGCCGTATAAGACGAATTTGAAATTCAAAACGTATCATAAACATGTTTGTATTTCGTCTTCTGATGTATTAATAACTGTGATAATTATTAACAAATCGGTTATGTATTTATTTCCGGGACGGTTAGATGAAGCTAGGAATTCAGAAATTAAATCGCTCATCTCAAAAATGCGCGAATCATACGTCGTTGCACAGAAGCCACACAAAGTGGCCAGTTTCTGAATTGAATAAACGTAAATGTAATGGCAGTCGCTAAGCCATGTGCAGGGCAGTCGCTAAGCCATAGATGGCTTGATAACTTCACCAAGCCGGACTTGGCTCCCGTGGTAGAGTTTGGCCGACCCGTGCCCCAGCAGTGGGGACACACAAGGGTTGAAATCGACTGTGAATGAAGGATGTGACTTGGAATTCCTTAAATTTCAATAATTAATTAAAAAAATTAAAAAAAACATTTCACTCATGCAACGTGTCCTTAGGAAATTACAAACTATTAATTATAAAAATAACCTATTTAGGGGCTAAAAATTCCACCCGTGCCAGGATTCGAACCCGCGACCTCTGGCTATCCGTGCCAGCGCTCTATCCAACTGAGCTAATGGGCGACTCACCGGCATCAGTGAAATTTTGAACCTCGTTACACTATTCTCTGTATTACGTACAGGCAGCGACATCTGGCTGAAGTAATTAGCACGGGTTAGTGCATTGAAAATAAAAATAGTATAATCTGTATTATTAACTATAAATTAATATTATTATAAACTTAACATTTTGTTGTTATTGCTCTAAGCAATAAGGCCGCCAATTGTACTGTATCTTTGTAATTACTTAAAAACCTATTTAGAGGCTAAAAATTTCACCCATGCCGGGATTCGAACCCGCAACCTCTGGCTATCCGTACCAGCGCTCTACCAATTGAGCCAATGGGCGACTCACGGCATCAGTGAAATTTCGAACCTCTTTACAATATTCTCTGTATTACGTACAGGCAGCGACATCTGACTTAAGCAAATTGCATTACTTACAGCCCCGACTACCTACTTTGCAGTTAGGTTTTAACATCGGAACGATATCACTGTACCCACATGATTACACTATTTTTATTTTTAATGTACAGTGATATCGTTCAAAAAGCCAGATGTCGCTGCCTGTACGTAATACAGAGAATATTGTAAAGAGGTTCGAAATTTCACTGATGCCGTGAGTCACCCATTGGCTCAATTGGTAGAGCGCTGGTACGGATAGCCAGAGGTTGCGGGTTCGAATCCCGGCATGGGTGAAATTTTTAGCCTCTAAATAGGTTTTTAAATTTGTTCCTTAGCACGGGTTAGTGCATTAAAAATAAAAATAGTGTAATTATGTTTTGTTTGTTTTTTCCTGGTGTACAATAAAGAATATTCTTATCTTATCTTATCTTGCGTGAATTCGTTTTAATTCCTTACTAGCGGTTGTTGAATTTCTTTGCCGGACCTTATACCCCTGAATTTCTTTTACGATTCATTACTATCCGTTGCTCAAGTCATCTGCCGGGCAATATAAGTCTGTAAAACGCAAATCCTGTAGGTCACTGTGGCCACAAAATAAATCAATAGAGGTTGAAAGCTTTCGTAACATTCGCCGGACCGGTTCCGTGCAAAAAGATGGCCAACCGGACCTCTACAATAGTGAGGTGATGGCGTAAGAACGTAGGTGTCGATAAAATATATCGATATTTTTTTTGGGGGAAAACTTGTCTTGAAACGTAACGAAACGAAAAGGTGTTATTCAAAGTAGCGCAGACACTGAGGCTTAATGAACGTTTCTGGTCAAGCTGTGTCCAAAAATCTAGTTGATTCTCTGCTTTGCCTTTCAGGATACATGTTTAATACATAAAAATAACTTTTGACTACCTAACAGTAGCAACATTTTTCCTAACTGATTATCATTTGCCATGTGGCAACAATGTTTTATCTCTTATTTTTTGACCTTTGAGAAGTACTGTGTGGTTTTCAATAAAATAAACTTTAATGCAAAATCAATATCTTTTCCTTGTTTACAAAAACGTAAGATAATATTATAATATAATTAAATAGTTTATATTATATAATGTAACTAAATAGGTTTAGCAAGAAAATTATGATATAAATGTTAATCTGGATAATTCATTTCGGTAGAACGATGTCGTCATAAATAAAAAAACAATATTTTTCAAAAAATAATTTTAAATAATAATTATTCCGTGATAGGGCCGACAGAAGGAAGAAGAAGGTAGGCAGTATCGATAAAAAATATTTACACTTTTTTAAGCAAAACGATCATTAATTTTCTTATAAAAATGTATGTAAAAATTAATGTTACTTAGTAATACAACTTTTTAGTACAATGAAACCCTCGAAATTAAAATTGTTTATTGCTGTTATGCACATAAGTGTAAAAATGTACTTTTTCAAACAGGAAAATTTCTAAGTATAAATTGTAAATTTTTAGTACCTAATTTTATCCTTTTTATTTCCAAAAGTTATCTCATCTTCCTTACAAAGAGAAAAAAATAAGTTTGTTGCGAAACAAATAAAATTTTGACAAGTATTATTTCGAATATCGAAATTATGGAAAAAATCTTAGACCGTCTTGAAAACAGTCTTAAAGAAATATCTAAATGTCAATGTTAGGATAAGGATATACTTATTCTTGTGACGTAACCTCCATTACGTAGCCAAGTATTAAATGGCTATTTAAATGTCAAGTAGCAACCAACTATAGTGTTACTCTTTTAGGTAATAAATTTTGTTCTATCTGGCCTTGCTTTTCAAGATAGGTAGTGCCTATTAACGTGTTTGAAGTCTAGTATTTTATTTCTTAATTCTGGTTAAAGTATTCAAGTCGTATTTCCAGTATTCATTGGATGATATAGTATACATTTACACTGATTTTTGAAAGATCAATTCGAACAATTAATACTCCAGCATTAAAACTAAGGGTTTTTACAGTCTATGTAATAAAAACTGTATTTGCTCGGATATTTACTGGTTTAATTTTAAATTTTTTCGACTTTTCGGCACTTTTGCAAGTACCGTGGTCCCAGAAGGTGACTTAGGTGACGGAACTTGCAAAAGTGCCAAAACGTCGGAAAATTTTAAATGTTAAATTAAACGTGTAAATATCCGAGCAAATACAGTTTATTATGTCTAGTGCTCGTGATAACCTTAGAAAATACAGTCTATGTAGTTTATTTTGTACACGCATACAGACCCGTTTTTACTGCAGCCCTGACTCTCCTTTGCTGGAAGAAATCTATACAGAGATAAGCTCGCCTTTGTACATGTTATTTCTTATATAATGTCCTGTTTAATGTTTCGTGTGCAATAAAGTACATAAGAGCATTAATTAACGTATAGCAAATTTCGTTCCCCTTTTCCTGACTCATTTACGGAAAAAGAACTGTAACATTGTTAAAGCAAGATCAAGGCTCCAAATCATGTGGGAAAACCCACGGATTAACAAACCACAATACAATATAAAATATAATTTGTCTCGAATTCGCATAAATTACCTACGACCGAAAACCCCGCAAGCGTCCGATGACTTAAATTTTCACAGTTCTGGTTTTAAAACACTTCATAATGATTGGTTTTTTCTCTTCTATGCACTAGTGTTACATAACTTAACATAACCCAGCGACTGTATCTCAGAGGGGTAGGCAGAGACCAGGGACTGCCACTTGCCTGTCAGATCAGCTTCGCTTCATCAACGTTCATTAGTCATTGCATGTACGCTACTATTGGTATTAATCTATAGACGCCAGTGCTTGTTCGATTATACTATATCCATGTAAGATTTTTATAACTTATCAAGTATATTGTATAATTGTTTGTTTTCTTTCGATGACCTGGGAAAAATGTATTATAAGGTCAACGACTATATTGATGACAAGTTCTTAATGATTAAATATGGTTTTACTGTAATTCTGACATTTAATTTTGTTTATTTGGTGGAGGATTGTAAGACAGTGGCGGGCTTTACTGTCAAAAGTTATCAAGCCGCCCATAAGGCCTCTGAATGGCTTAACGACTGCCATTATATGACAGCCGGCACCAACGGCTTAACGTGCCTTGCGAAGCCTGTGAGGCGATGGCCTAACCTTCCTGCGATGCAGGAAGAGACCCGTGCCCCAGCAGTGGGGAAATACAAAGGTTGATAACGATTTTGTTTATTTCAATGTAATTATTGTAGCTATTTATTTTATTATGTAAAAACATTTATTGGTTAGTTGTATTATTAAAAATTAAATGTAATTAATATATTTGCACACCACTCGGTAGAGCATGGTGGATCGTGACAGTGTTTTTAAGGTTTATGTACTTATGTTCTGGCAAATAAACAATTTTTACTTTAAAAAATACAATAAATAATCTAGAAAGAAAGAAAAACATTTATTTAACGCCACATAGACATACAAAATTTGACAGAAAAGGAAAATACAGAAGAGCAGGAGTAAAACAAAAGCAAAAGAAAAGACGAACTACAGATGAAAGAAATAAACATAAATTCCAACGATACACAGTATGTCGATGCAGCGGAAAAAAGGCCCCATGCTCAGTATAAGCTGAGGGTTTGCACCCACAACACTGATTTTCAGCAAGGGCCTTTCTGGTGACTCACGGAGCATCAAAACGGAACTAACACGCACTCACACACTCATATGCAGCCATACTTTCACACATACAACCACACTCACAATTATATACCTATATACATACATAGTGATAAATAATACACACAATCTGCGGTTGGCAGCTATCAGTTAGTCAAAAAAATACGGCCGGTGTTACCGGGAGATTTATCACATGGTCAGAAAACCAGGAACAGGGGTAATAAAATAAATCGAGCAAGTTTATTCTGACTAACATACCCAGTTCAGTTGCCCTTAAAATAGATATCACGTTACGTTTCCCTTACTGCGGAAAATGACAAGCCACTTAACAACAAACACCTTTTGTAAGCAGGTTTAAATTATGAGTCATAGACGGACATAGCAAAAATTTATCGTGCAATATGATAACTTTTATGACTGTTTCATAGTAAGGCTGTATCTTGTTTATATAAACTATTAGTTCAGGTATGCTTAGCCACTTGACTGTCTCCCTGAGCTTAACTGAAATAAAATACGTACTAACAAGTAGTATAGTCGCCTTTGAGCAATATACTAATACAAATACTTTATCGGTTATAAAAGCGGTTTACACTAACATACTTAAAGCCTGCGCAGACGTGGGACTTTTGTCCCTTGGGGACAAAAATCCCAGAATCGTAAAAAAATTGTCGAGTACTTGTCGCGGACTCAACGCCTACGGTGTGCGGTCATTTGTTCCCGGGAAATTAAGTGAAGCGTACGCCATGGAAGCAAATATTCTGAGATTACGTTGTGTTGTAATTTACAAGAAGTTGAAAAAGAAAAGGTGTTTTAAAAGAAAACACAGAACTTTTATCCAGTTCGGTCTCTTGATGTCCTCGGAAACTTGAGGGTCTTTTTGTACGCGGTACTTTTAGTCCTTCGTGTGCGGGTACATTCGGGTACTTTTAGATCTATGTCGACGGACAGAAAAGTATCCGGGGGATAGTACCTCGTCCGCGCAGGCCTTTATCCTAAAGTATCAATTAGCAACTGTCATCTGCACTGGCCTTTCGACCGTATCGCAGACTGACAGTCATACAAGAAAAGATGGGCCAGAAAATATACTTTTATAGTTTTACAATCTAACCCCGCTGTTTTGCCTTGTAAAAAAGCCTACGACCTATGCTCAAACGCACCGAATATACACAAAAACATTGATAAATGAATGTGTTTCGGTGTAGTTTAATAACTACTAAATTTTTTTGCTTCTCTTCCATTCTTGCAAGTATTGTAGTCCAACTTGTATATCTAGTGATATCTTCTTCTTTGTCTTTGCCTCATCCCATTATTTGGGGTCGACTCCCCTCGTTCTTTTGCTCCAGGATTTTCTGTCCTGGGTTGTCACGCAAGCTCGACTGGGCTCGCTCCAAGTCCTTTGCTACCGTGGCCCACCAGTTGGCTTGTGGACGTCCTCTACCTCTTTTGATGGTTGAGATCTGTAGGGCCTGTTTGACGACATGATTTTTCTCACGTCTCATCACATGTCCGTACCGTGGTATATCTAGTTATGTAAAAACTAATAAATATGCAGCAGAGTTAACAGTTCTTCCACTGGTTATTATGAAATTTTTGAAATGTAACTTCGGTATACCATAACACTCATCAAGAATATGCAATGAAATTCTCTTTCACAAGAATTCTTCACATTGGAGTCTTATTTTAATCTTTGAGGGAGGTCGCAATATAATTGTGTTTAATACCTAATATACGAGTATTATGTAGTTAAAAGAAACTGAGGACGCTGAAGTCATAGAATAATCAACTAGACGAGTGTTGTATGAAACTCATTTGCATTTCTGTAACATCAGTTACATTGCTGTATTTTTTTACGACATTATCAAGATAAGAAGACAAAGTACCTTATTATAATTAGCTTTTAGAATATACCTAGGCTACTATGGGACAGAATCGGATATATTGGTGTAATAGAAATATCGGAACTAATTAGACACATAATTTCAAAATCTGAACTAATATGAAACTTAATTTCGAAATCAGAACTCGATCATCGGTAAGAAAACTGGCCAAAATTGGAGAAACCCGAAGCCTACTCTAGAGCCCGGGGTATATTCTAAAAGCTAACAGACTATACTTAGTTGAATTTGTTATTATTTATTTATCGTATGGCATTTTACAATGGCCTCACAACCAGACACAATGCGTTTATAATTAATAATAATGAAATGTCAAAAATTTGAAGTCAAAATTTACAATTATTAAGGTACGTAACCGAGTCGCCGGAGAGGTTTATGAAATCATCTTTCATCCCATGATACTTGGTCAATTCACATTCGTAGACTATGTGATCAATGGTTTTTTGTGGGTGACCGCATTCGCAGGCGGCCGAATCACACCATTAATTTTGAATTTGTTGATCGCTCTCGACGTGGGAAATTTGTTGTTATGAAAACTAAATCCAGACAGAGTACCTCTACAATGAGATCACGACGATCTTTCCATTTTGATGAAAGCCTCGAGTTTCCTTAAACATAAATAAATTAACAAACAATTAAATGTGGTTGATAAAATAATTCTCAAAATTTTTAAAACTTGAAACGCGTCGCGTGTTTTTTCACACAAGTATTAGTGTCGGTGGTGGTGTGTTCGTGTCTTGCTTCAGCTTGAAAAAGTGGGAGGGAGGGCGGTGCATTAACTAAGCGCATGGTGCTTGTGGGATTTTTTACGGGGAAATTAGCAAAGTAATTATCACTTTTTAATGTTACTGTAAATGTTTAGTATGGAAGTGTCCATACTTTGAATTTCGTACTTTGAATAAACAAAATCCTGACAATAATACCTCCATAAGGAAATGTGATGATAAAACTTTGCTGTAGATTTAGAAGTGGACAACTAATTTTACTTACAACTAAGTCACAGCTTGTGTGTTATGAAAAACTAAAATGCTTTGATTTCATTTGCATTTTTAATACAATTGTTGTCCGTCAACCGTGAACTTACGTTTCCGTGAACATTTTTTTCTGTGTTTGGCAAGTATTAAAATTAAAACTTTTGGTCTCGCAAACAATTTCCATAAAAAGTTCCGTTTCTGCAGCAAAACATCTACTTAACAAGTATTTTCTAACGTTAACACGAGCACTTGACATAATTAAAACGCATCATCCGAGACCACGGCACCTGAAAAAGTGCCGAAACGTCGGGAAATTGTAAAAATGTAATAAACGGGCATAAATCAGTATAAAAACAGTTTTAATTATCTACTTAACAATGTAACAATAATTTATAGAATAAATCTCCGTAGCACATTTTATGGACTCGATTTCATTTCTTGTTTTAATGCAGTCTCTTATTTCTATTTTGTCTCTAAAGAAAAATACTTATAATAAATATTATAATACACATACACACACGCACACTTACACTTTACACATAACTTAGTTCACAAATCCCCATCAATGGGGACTTTCAATGGGGATTAGTGGAACAACCCATTATATTTAAAAACCTATTTAGAGGCTAAAAATTTCACCCATGCCGGGATTCGAACCCGCAACCTCTGGCTATCCGTGCCAGCGCTCTACCAATTGAGCCAATGGGCGACTCACGGCATCAGTGAAATTTCGAACCTCTTTACACTATTCTCTGTATTACGTACAGGCAGCGACATCTGGCTTAAGCAAATTGCATCACTTACATCCCCGACTACCTACTTTGCAGTTAGGTTTTACATCGGAACGATATCACTGTACCCACATGATGTACCACAGAGAATAGTGTAAAGAGGTTCGAAATTTCACTGATGCCGTGAGTCGCCCATTGGCTCAATTGGTAGAGCGCTGGCACGGATAGCCAGAGGTTGCGGGTTCGAATCCCGGCATGGGTGAAATTTTTAGCCTCTAAATAGGTTTTTAAATTTGTCCTTGGCACGGGTTAGTGCATTAAAAATAAAAATAGTATAACCCATTATATTTTTATTTTCTTAAGATGTAGCTTTAAATGTTTTTTTTGTTTTCCCTAAGAAAGCGTTTAGTTATACTCGTAGCGTTTCTATAGTAAGTTTAATCAGGTCTCTGCGATACAGTTTTAAAGTCTAGTCCAGATACGTCTAATATTGTAAACATGCAAGAATCTCTTTAGTAAATAAATACGAGTATCTTTATCTTTTACTCTAAAAACGTGCAATGCAAAATTCAACGATATTTCTAAATTGAAGCTTCGAAAAGCTTGATAAAATCACAATGACTCGTAGCAAAGTGACTTTATCAAGCCTTCGAAACTTATGCGGACATCACGTTTTCCGTCAAACCAGAAACGTGTTCGACCATTTTGGCCGTCTCAAAAATAATCTGGATTCTGAGTCATATAAAAAACTAAACACAAAACAGACCGACCGAAACTAAATGGTTGAATCATAAATATGTCAACAATAATTATCTACTTGTATTTTGGTCTTCTAGTAACGAACGATCCGGTTGCTTTTCTACATTTGCCAGGTACCTAACGTCTAAAAATCAAACACGTTTGTCAAGATGTCTTCACACCTTAGTTTTTTTTAATTTATTTATTTAAAGTAAGAAAAAAAAATACATGCAATACAATGCCTTCCATCCCCCGAAACCGACCAGGTTTATCTGTGGATTGGGTTTAGTAGTCACAAGCTTAACATGTTGCTGGATATAGTATACTATACTAGTGCTATGCTCGGCAACTAGCTTGAACAAACTCAGAATGAGCTTGCGATAAACGCGCATGAGCAAACATATTCAATTTTAGTAATTATTGTTAGTTTGACTGAAAATTAGGTCTCTAGAAGTCCGACTCACATCACAACGTCGCCCGCCAACGAAACACGAAATGAGACCATGGGATGTCAAACGCTTTTGGACAAGCCACCTGTCGAGCATTGTAATACTTAAAGGTTAAAGGTTAACGCGCGTGCACTGTAGTTACTAGTCCAGTTCACTTGCCACGTGTTCCAACAACTTAAATGATGATCCATTACACATAAAGGAGCAGTCTAAAAAGTGTTATTAAAAAAACGCCACACCTCAAAACGGTTTCTTTAATCGATCGATAACCCTTGTATGACCCGTGCCCCAGCAGTAGGGTACGGGTCTCTTCGTGCATCGGAGGAAGGTTAGGCCATACTCCACCACGGGGGCCAAGTCCGAGTTGGTGGAGAATTGTAAGACAGTGGCGGGCCTTACTGTCAGAAGTTATCAAGCCGCCTATAAGGCCTATGGCTTGGCTTAACGACTGCCATCTACCGACGGCAGCCGGCACCAACTGCGTAACGTGTCATACGAAGCACGGAACCGCTCGGAAAAATGCCACTAGCGTTAGTCATAGACGGTCGCCCATCCATGCACTGGACGCGCCCTGTGTGGCTTAACCTGCGTGATCGTTTAAGATCACTCAGGCAGCCGGGGCTACAAGCGATTCTCTAATGTCATCAACCAATTGCACTCACTATGCGCAAGAAATAGTTCTGAATTTTATTTGTATCACAATTTTGAACGTGACGTAGCCAATTTAACACGTTTTAGCCATAATGCGTGATTTAGGTGAAAACATCCAAAAATCTACACAAACTTTCAAATGTGCAATATTAGTAGGAGAACAAAGCTTGTTTGTTATCCTGACACCTGTGGTAGACGACAATCTGTACAGGCCCCAGTACACAATGGCCCATGCTGGCCCACTGCTCGCCATCGCCATTGTGTACAGGGGGCAATGGTGTGTAGCGGCGAACAATTTGTCTATCGTGGCGCGCAATAGGGAAGTTGTCGGTTTTCTGGGCACACTGCAAAGGAATCGTGGCGTAGTGTGGCCTGTCGTGTTTACACAGTGGCCCATCGTTTAGTTCGTCACCGACCGCTGACTGGGATAGTCATAGAGTACTTTTTTGTAGCGTTGATTTTTTGTATAACTACTTGAATTTTAGATCGCCCAAAATGTCCGTATCGTGGAACAATGAGGAATCCTTCAAGTTTAATGATTTATATCAAACTGAGCCCGTAATTTTGCGCCTTTTGCGCCATATTTTTTTAATAATTTTGTTTTTGTACACAATTCTGTAGTACTTGTAAGTAGAAAATAAATAAATAGCTGCGGCCGCAATTACTTTCACGTCCATCGCAACTTTTTCGCCAGACAGCAATGAGCCATGCGCCATTGTGTAAACACCAAGTGATCGTCGCCTACAGTTGTGCATTGCAAATCATGGCCCATCTCATTGTCTACTGGGGCCTTAATACAGATCTGTACGCAATACAGAGAATATTGTAAAGAGGTTCGAAATTTCACTGATGCCGGTGAGTCGCCCATTAGCTCAGTTGTAAAGAGCGCTGGCACGGATAGCCAGAGGTCGCGGGTTTGAATCCCGGCATGGGTGGAATTTTTAGCCTCTAAATAGGTTTTTAATACAGATGCCAGTCAAACACCATTCCTCTCTGCTAAAGAACAATCCAGGTGCACATTAATATTCTGTTACCTACTCTAGGAAATCCGCCACAGATTTGTTCAATCATAGGAAGACGAGAATGCCAAATCATCATGCCAGAAGTCAAGGTCGCGTGCTTTGGTCGTATTTACATATGTTTTAAATAATTTAACATGGCCGCAGAATCCGGCTCTTTGAGACGATTTCGGTGATGTTTTTGTGTTTATTGTTCAGAGAACATGAATGAAAAAGCAAGCATTTCAACTAGGATTACCGTTTTTGCCAGACTTTACGAAGCACGGTTTTTTTTCATACATGTCACCGTAAGTACCAATGATTCAATGATGAGCGGTGGTAGCTCAGTGGGTAGAACCATGGACTGGCAAGCGGGAGCCCCAGGTTCGATCCCAAGTGCGGGCATGTACCAATGACTTTGTTTAATTTCAAAGTTACGTACATTTGCGAATTTGTAGTCGCAATACCACACGCTAACGGTGAAGGAAAACATCGTGAGGAAACCCGCGGCTTGGTTGGCTCCGCACGTATTGACTAGTCTTTCCTGTGGGCTAGGCCGACTAAGCTGTCAGGATGGTATAGGTGCTGGGCAAGCCTACACCATCTATAAAACCATGTCCCAGGCACTACAGCGTCGGAGTGGTCCCTTCACCCATCTAGTGTGAGTGAAGATACCACTGGACGCTGTATAAATCATCTCATTAAGTAGATGAAAAAAAAAGGCCAATATTATTATTATTATTACCAATGATTCATGCATACTTGCTTGTAATGGCGAGGATGATTATGTTTACAAAAAGTAATAATTTGAAGGCTTGTTGGTTAGGTAATAGATATGATTATTGTAACCCAAACAGAAAGAAATAAAAAATACGCATAATTATAAAACAATTTATTCATAATATTATGTTAAGAAAACTCGAAATAAAAATCTGTAGTAATAAACTTTGTCCTTTGCGTCATTGTAATGAGGTGATTTATATAACATCCAGGGGCACCTTCACTAACACTAGATGGGTGAAGGGCCCACTCGGACGCTGTAGGGTTCGTCACCAAACAATTACATCCCCACCGAGGGGCACGGGTCTCTTCCCTGAGGAAGGTATAGGCCATACTCCACCACGAAGGCCAAGTCCGGATTGGTGGAGGCTTGCAAGACTAGTGGCTGGTCTTACTGTCAGAAGTTTTCAAGCCGCCCTAATTTCTCTAACTTGGCTTAACGACTGCCATCTATCGACGGCAGCCGGCACCAACTGCTTAACGTACCTTGCGAAGCACGGAACCGTTCGGGAAAACGTCACTAGCGTTAGTCACAGACGGTCACCCATCCACGCACTGAACGCGCCCTATGTTGCTTATTCTTCGTGATCTTTTGATAACTAAGGCAGCCGAGGCTACGAGTGGTTCGTCACTCAGGCAGCCTGCTGTTGCCCAGTAACTATGCAATCCTGACATCCTGACACCCAGATGTGATCCCCAGTGCGGGGAAGTGCCTATGATTTTGTTTATATTCAAAGTTACGTACACCTGAGAATTTGTATTAGTAATACCACACTCTAACCGTGAAGGAAAATATCGCGAGGAAACCCGCGGCTTGGTTGACTTGTGGTTACAAACTCATTATTTATCACGCACAAAAAATATTACCAAGATGGCTTAAAAATGTTACCTGTAGTGGACCACTTAAATCCAGTCAATTAATAATTTAATAAAAATGCGATTTTTAAACAAAAGCTTGTTTAAAAATCGCATTATTTATGCTTTTTTTATTTTAAATTGTCCAATACAATGTAACAAACGGACTAACAAAAAATCTATATTTCTCTTCTAAAATTATTTTTTATCGATAGTTTCGCTTATCGACTACTCTCCGCACTAGTTTTGCGTAACGCGTAAAGGTAAGCGGGGACAACTCATCGCTTTCCGGTTTAAAAATATAATGGAGAATAAAAAACGAGTTTATGAATTAAACACAATGTGATATATTTACCACAGGGATTCGGAAAATCATTGAAGGAAGCCAGGGAATGCTTAAAGAGGGATGATTCTGTTTTTCGTTATCCTTATCAACCCTTGTATGTCCCCACTGCTGGGGCACGGGTGTCTTCCTACATCGCAGAAAGGTTACGCCATACTCCACCACGGGGGCCAAGACTTGGTCCCCGTGATTGTTAAATAAAACGGATTTAAAAACCTATTTAGAGGCTAAAAATTTCACCCATGCCGGGATTCGAACCCGCAACCTCTGGCTATCCGTGCCAGGGCTCTACCAATTGAGCCAATGGGCGACTCACGGCATCAGTGAAATTTCGAACCTCTTTACACTATTCTCTGTATTACGTACAGCCAGCGACATCTGACTTAAGCAAATTGCATTACTTACAGCCCCGACTACCTACTTTGCAGTTAGGTTTAACATCGGAACGATATCACTGTACCCACATTCGCCCATTGGCTCAATTGGTAGAGCGCTGGCACGGATATCCAGAGGTTGCGGGTTCGAATCCCGGCATGGGTGAAATTTTTAGCCTCTAAATAGGTTTTTAAATTTGTTCCATAGCACGGGTTAGTGCATTAAAAAAATAAAAATAGTGTAAATAAAACGGAGTTAGATTGAGTTGGCCTACTGCAGAGAAAAGATGTTAACATAGCATAGCATCTACATACAGGCACATACATTGCTTCTGGTCCCACACTAGGATACCCTGTGTCATGGGAACCAAAAACAACGACATTACAAACATGTGAACATCCATAACCTGGGGTTTTTTTTCATCCCCAGCCAGAGTTCGAACTCGGGACCCATATTAAATTCAATTCAATTTATTTCAACGTAAAGAATTTACATTCTGATTGCTGGATGTCAATATCAATGTAAAATGTAAGCCGCTGCCTTCGGGCCATATTATAGTGGAGAAAAAGGCAGCGGAAAAAAAAACTCTACTCTGATCATCTTTCTCAAGTCATATTAAACCAAATACATCGATTAGCCATAGTGAGGATACCTGTGTTACTGAGGTGTTCAAATTCTCCACCACTTAAAATAGCTAATCCGCGGTGGGCACGCGTGTTAATTAACCCCACAGTCTCTCTCTGAGAGAAGGCCTGTGCCCTGCAGTGGAACGCTTATACGCTACATAAAAAAAGAAGTTTGCACCGTAATAATTTGTGTTAACAATTACTTAGATAGTCCCAGCTACCTACTTGCAAGACCAATTTTGGTCGCAGTAACCTTTGCCTACAAACACTACATCTTAGTAAGCGTCAAGGCCGATTGAAAGCCTATTATCAAGCTGTGACAGCGTGGGTGGGCAGAGGCGAGGATGTGTCACTCCTTTAGTTAACTGTTTAGTGTAGGTACAAATAGATTGCTCAGATACAGGTGATAATTGCTTTTTGAGACACTAATTTGGGATAACTAGCTTGGAACATGCGTGGGGAACAACTACTAACAATATGGTCTGTGCCTGAAATCAGTAATTCATTTTGACGGCCTCTGTGGCGGTAGCACATCTGCCTACCATGCAAGAGGTCCCGGGTGCGATCCCCGGCTGGGGACAAAAAAAAACCCCAGGTCTTGGATGTTTACATGTTTGTGATGTCGCTGTTTCTCGTTCTCACGACACAGGGCATCCTAGTGAGGGCCCAGAAGCAATGTGTGTGCTGTATGTAAACGTGGTGTTATATGTTTGTGTTTCCTTCGCCGTCAGCGAGTGGTATTGCTCCTATAACTTCACAAATGCACATCACTTAGAGAACAAAGTCATTGGTACATGCCCGATCTTGGAGTCGACCCCTAGTCACACATTGCTTCTGGCCCCACACTAGGATACCCTGTGTCGTGGGAACCAGAAACAACGACATCACAAACATGTAAACATCCAAGAACTAGGGTCTTCTTTTCATCCCCAGCCGGGATTCGAAGCCGGGGCCTCTTGCATGGTAGGCAGACGCGCTACCGCTACGCCACAGAGGTCGTCGTTACATACTCACAAACTTTCGCCTTTATAATATTGGTGTGACAATGATGTCAGTTGTCAAGCGCGTAATCCGGGGGCTCAATTTTACTGTAATTACCCGCAACGACATTCAGCAAACAAGTCGAATTTTCCCGCAGATCTTCTTGGAAGAGTATGAAAATAGTTGACACAGCTCAGCCGACCTTGGGGGCTGTGTTGTGTGCTTAGCAAGACCGGTTAGTCTGTGTGTGTCTTGTAAACAGAGCTCGTGTACGGGGCCGAATTACGCGGACTAAATCCTCTCACAATAGGCTTGACTTCGGCTGGTTTCTGAAAACCATCTCACATTTTTCGTAGGCGTTTAATAAGTGCTTAGAAAGAAATAATACAAAGTAAATAGAATTATGGGCCCAGAGGGGTGGGCAAAAATCGTCACTGACTGGGTTCCGCGCGACGGATATCGCAAGCGGAGATGGCGGAACTGCCGGCAGATGCTGGATGCGGCGAGCTGAAGACATGGCGCTATGGCGCTCATTTGGGGAGGGCTATGTCCAGCAGAGGACTAATATAGCCTGAATAAGAAGAAGAAAAAAATTATGTCAAGAGGTCTGCACCGTTACAGTCTCGTTTTTGGGCACGCCTGTTAACCGCTGGACCAACGATCAAAACCATCATCATAAATAATTAATTCTTGCGCAAAATCCTCTAAAATTACCGGTTTACTCATATTGAAATCTATCATTAAGGTAAATGACAAGCATGGCAATAAATCAATCTAATTAAGCACTTTGCTGTGACTTTAGTTACACCCGTAGAAACACTGGTAAGAGATCATGAATTTAACATACATAACATTTACATACAGGCACATACATTGCTTCTGGCCCCACACTAGAGTACCCTGTGTCGTGGGAACTAGAAACAGCGACATCACAAACATGTAAACATCAAAGACCTGGGGTTTTTTTTTTGTTCCCAGCCGGGATTCGAACCCGGGACCTTTTGCATGATAGGTAGATGCGCTACCGCTACGCCACAGAGGGCGTCAACCAAAAGGTTGTAACGGTGCAAACATCTTTACACCGTTTCTTTATGTTTCTTTAATTCTGTCTATCATTTTCAAAATTTTAAATAACGTCCCCATTACTGAGATTTCCCTCATCTTTAGCATTACCACTTC
This sequence comes from Yponomeuta sedellus, assembly GCA_934045075.1. Lineage (NCBI taxonomy): Eukaryota > Metazoa > Arthropoda > Insecta > Lepidoptera > Yponomeutidae > Yponomeuta > Yponomeuta sedellus. The sequence continues at coordinate 1,474,169 of OW203751.1, forward strand.
AAATCTTGACTAGACCTGACTATTGTCAGGTCTAGTCAAGCTTATTTTGTTTTTATCCAGTTTTCTGTTTATAATGCAAATAAAATAAACAAACACATTGAAATAAGGCACAAAGTCGAAGTCATTCCGGTTTTATTATTTATTAAAAAAATTACAACATCCCAAGAGTTCGCAGGTTCAATTCCCACTGGAGCTTAAGGCCCTTCTTTTCTTTCTTCATTTCTTCTTACGTTGCCTCTTCGTCTAGCGATGGTTAGAATAGAATAGAATATTTATTTATTGGGCAAAAAAATTAGTACACAGCTTTTACAAAATGGTTTTACTTAATGCTATATACAAAATTAACGCTTAGCTTCTGACGCTGTGCTAGGTTAAAAACCTGTGTTACAGCAATCAGTGCCAATTCCCCACCGACGTGACAATGTTAATTTGAGTTCGGATTGTACAGACAATCAGTTTCACTTAACATACAAATTTTAATAATTTTACTCATGTAAAGAATATTATTTATATTATGTACTATATAACCCAGGAACCATGTATATAATTATGTCCTAGGATTCAATTACCTTAAATTAGTATATTTGTATAAAAGTAGGTGGATAGGTGTAGTGTAGTTGGTGAGTGTATTCCTCTTTTTGTGTGGTGTATGTGAGTGTGTGTGTAAGTAGTGTTATGAATGAGTGTGTGTAAGAGGATGTGTTTAAAGAATAATTTTACTTTTAGTAATAGAATAGTGAGATATTTGCATTTAAGGGTTACTTAGTTGGCAGTCAGCTCTGCATATTTCTCTCACACCCGTATTCCAAGACGTTCCATAAAGTCTCCTCGACTCAATACTCAACGGATGTTTAAGTCGAGGAGAGGTGGAGGCATTTCCTTGAGTTTGTATTACCAGTCAGTATTTGGAGTGCCCTCGAGTGAGGACAATTAATGTAATCTATGCTTTAACTCGAGTGAGAATTTCGTTTTTTATGTTGGCAATGGCGATGTCATTGCTAAGTTTTGACAGGCAGAAGTTTTTCTTTTTCGAGGAGGCTTTAAGGTAGATCCCGAGGTACCTTAGCTTTGACAGTTGATTCCTCGGCTCGAGAGAGAAACTTGCTCATTAGAGGAAATTTAATACGTTTTATAATACTGTTTTCCTCGGTCGAGGAAGAGTGTAGTGGAGGAAAACTTCGAGGATACGTTTGTTCAGTCTCTCGCAAGGCGAAGAGCTCAGCAGCGCTTGCGATTCCGGTCCACTCCTGTAGATTTCCTAAACAGGATTTCCTTCTCCGGCCTACGCGTCTCTTGCCCGCAATTTTTCCCATCAAATTCAATTCAAATTCTTCTTCTTCTTCTTCAGGCTATATTCAAATTTCAAATTCAAAATTTATATTATTAAATTATATTATATATATTTAAATTAACGAATTTACACATACAATATTTATTAAATAAAGTAAATTCTTAATTCTTTATTAAATAAATAATTTAAATGTCAATGTACAATGTAAAATGTAAGCCGCGGCCTTCGGGCCCCATTGTAGTGGAGGAAAAAGCAGCGGAAAAAAAACTCCACTCTGACCATCTTTTCTCGAGTCATCTTAAACCAAATACATCAATTGCCACGTATACGTAAACCTAATAAGATTTCATGATTGCCATTAACAACCCTAAATGCCAAAGCATTAGTCAAACGTCAAACGTCTCACAATAGTAGGGGAAACCTATGTGCTGCGGCCAGACACACGAACAGAACTCGTTCACGAGCGTAATGCAGTCATTATTAGTTGTAGGAGACAGTATCTTCGGTGTCTGAACACATGCCCCAAGTATGCAGACAATGAAGACTTAAGTACTGCCGCACTCAGAGACGATTAAATTTAATGTTTATTTAAATATCACTATCTTTCACTCATTATCAATGAGAGGACGACCTCTGTGGCGTAGCGGTGGCACATGTGCCTGCCATGCGAGGGGTCCCGGGTTCTAATTCCGGCTGGGGACAGGAAGAAACCCCAGGTCTTGGATGTTAGCATGTTAGTGATGTCGCTGTATCTGGTTCCCACGACACAGGGTATCCTAGTGTGGGGCCAGAAGCAACGTATGTGCCTGTTTGTAAATGTTGTTTATTGTTAATGAAACAGGAAAGGACAACAGCATACTTAATCGGAGATTAACTTTAATTGACGTTTCTAATTGCGGCGGTAACTGTGAACCTCCTCTTCTTGCCGTAGTCGGCTAAAAAGAGACGATCACAAAGATGTAAACATCATCATTAATTTCGTGTCAATCTGTGTGTAATTTGAATATATCAAACGTAATACAAAGTTAATAATCCCCTTGAACTTAAAAAACTATTTGACCGTTCATAGAATAACGACCTACACGTAGGTACCTCGGTTAACCATGACATATTTATTATGTGAATGTATGGGCATTACCCCCCAATGATGGCACAACCTTGCGCTATGGCGCTCATTAGGGGAGGGCTATGTCCAGCAGTGGATTAATATAGCCTGAAGAAGAAGAAGAAGAAGATGTGAGGGTATATACCGTGGGGATATCCTACGCGTCTCTATTGGTAAAACTTACTTATTGATTGCCTAATGAGTGAGTGAGTGAGAAGAGAGTTTTATTTTAACATTGCCTGTTGTATTTATTCAACACTAACTGACCCGGCGAACTTCGTACCGCCTGACAGTCGATTCTTTAATTTTTTTTATTTTCCTCTCCGCAAGAACCATCCTCGTACTTAAGGAATATTTTAAAAAAAGAATGAGCGAAATCGGTTCAGCTGCTCTCGAGATTTGCGCTTACCAACACATTCAGCGATTTTGACATTTTTATATTACAGATTAGCTGACCCAGCAACTTCGTACCGCCTAACAGGCGATTCTTAATTTATTTTTAATTATTCTCTCCGTAAGAACCATCCTCTTAAAAACACATGGTTTTATTTTTTTTGGCTGTGCAATAAAGTGTTCACTATATATGTATCTATCTACTTTTTCTTTTAAATTTGAAATACGAAAAAGATAACAACGTTTCAATAGTAGAGAAAAAATCACCCTCAAACCCACATTAACGTCCCCGTCTCGCTTGTTACAGAACCATGGGGCGACTGATACCCGCCGTGGCGGCGATATGCCTCATACTGGGCGCCCAAGCCCTGCCAGAAAACATTGAAGACGTGAAGGTCCTCAGCCAGCTCAGCGACCCAGTGCTCGAAGCCGAAGAGACCTCCCCACAGGCCAGAAAAGAGCGGTGTACTACCTGCGGCAAGGGAAATATACTCGCAGCCTTACAAAATCTCCCACCTGGAACAGAAGTCCACACACAGTCCTCTTTCGAGGGCTGCTCTAGCGACAAAGGATGTGCCGGCATTAAGGTCAAAGATGGCCGCGTCCTGGAAAAGTTCGGCAACGTCGACGCATTCAGAGCAGCCGCCGAAGCCGACACCGGCAACGAGTTTAGCTACCACGCAGCTGGAACCTTCGGCAATGGAGTGTTCCAAGCTGGCATCCCAAAAGACGGGCCCTTCTGGTGGATGAATGAGAACTCGCCCTTCAAGGCTGCAGGAGGCGCCAATGGCGGAAACTTCCAAAAGTTCAGCGAAAGTTCCAGCGCTTCCTTCACCAGTAACGGAGGAACTGTCGGCAACGCGGGCGCAGGGAACGGGGGCGCCGGCTTCAGCGCCTCCCTAGATCTGTCAGGCAATCCTTTCCTGAACGGAGACTTCTCGAAGTTGGCCACCGGATTCACGGGCGGAGCCAATCAGTTCTCGCAGGGACAGGAATCCTCGAGCTCTTTCTCGAAGCCCGGCGGTGGCAACTACCAGTCCAGCTTCGAGTCTTCTTCCTATTCTACCTCGTCGAAAAACGGCGGAGAAGTGGACATCTCCAAGAACCCCTTCCTGAACGGCGGGTTCAAGAACCAAGCTGGTTTCCAGGGAGCTTTCGGGGCGACCGGTGCGTCGAGTTCGAACTTCCAGGCGGCCCAAGGCTCGAACAGGTTCGGCGCTGGATACGTCGGCTCGTCTCCTCAGCCCTTCACCGCCCCCACCCGCACCAACGTGAATTTGATCCAAAACACGCAGAAAGCCAGTGAATTCGACTACGAACAACAGCAGCAAAGCCAGCAGAATATTGACGAGATATTCCAGGAGACTGGAAACGTGCACGCTCACGAGCACTCAGGAGGCGAGCTCCAGCAGACCTGCGCCGGTCAGGGCTACGTGTGTGTGCACAAAGCGCAGTGTAACAATGGCGTCGTGAACACCAATGGAGCTGGTATCCTGCAGGCTCAGACTAAGGTAAGACTTCTGTGTGTCGACCTCTGTGGCGTAGCGGTAGCGCGTCTGCCTCCTTCGAATCCCGGCTGGGAACCAAAAAAAAACCCAGGTCTTGGATGTTTACATGTTTGTGATGTCGTTGTTTCTGGTTCCCACGGCACAGGGTATCCTAGTGTGGGGCCAGAAGCAATGTATGTGCTTGTATGTAAATGTTGTGTTGTTTTTATTTTGTTTTTCTATTTTGAGATTCACACTAGAAATCAAATGAAATTAAATCATTTAATGCACTAAACCGTGCTAAGGACAAATTTAAAAACCTATTTAGAGGCTAAAAATTTCACCCATGCCGGGATTCGAACCCGCAACCTCTGGCACGGATAGCCAGAGGTTGCGTGTTCGAATCCCGGCATGGGTGAAATTTTTAGCCTCTAAATAGGTTTTGAAATTAAATCAGTTCTAATTCAACGTAAATAATTTACATTCTGTTTGCTGACTGTAAAATTTAAGCCGTTGCTTTCGGGCCGTAGTGTAGTGAAGAAAATATGTCAGCAAGAAAAACAACACTCTGACCATCTTTTCTATCTTTTCTCAAGTCATATAAACCAAATACATCAGTTGCCACCTATGCGTACATGATACGATTTCATGTTTGACATCGATAACTTTAAATCCATAGCATTAGTAAATTGTCTTACAAAAGTAAGGAAAACATGTGGCGCGGCCAGACACACGAACAGCACTCAGTCACGATCATACTGCAGGGGTCACGTTACGCTCCTTAACGTATCACTCCGTTCAGGAACCAGTCTATCCCAACGGTTATCCGCCACTTCAGTTTGCAAATGCGTTGAGCTCTGTCGATCACTTTACTTCTCTAGATCGTCGATTTAATTATTATACTATTTTTATTTTTAATGCACTAACCCGTGCTAAGGACAAAATTTAAAAACTTATTTAGAGGCTAAAAATTTCACCCATGCCGGGATTCAAACCCGCAACTTCTGGCTATCCGTGCCAGAGAATATCCGTGTACAGAGAATAGTGTAAAGAGGTTCGAAATTTCACTGATGCCGGTGAGTCGCCCATTGGCTCAATTGGTAGAGCGCTGGCACGGATAACCAGAGGTTGCGGGTTCGAATCCCGGCATGGGTGAAATTTTTAGCCTCTAAATACGATTTAATTATGTTGATATCAACCCTTTGTATGTCCCCACTGCTGGGGCAAGGGTCTCTTCCTGCGTCGCAGGAATGTTGGGCCTGACTCCACCACGAGGGCCATATCCGGGTTGGTGGAGTATTGTAAGACAGTGGCGTGTCTTGTCAAAAGTTATCAGCTACCCATAATGCCTCTGACACGGCTTAACAACTGCCATTACATGACAGCCGTCACCAACGTCTTAACGTGCCTTGCGAATCACGGAAGCGAGGGATAAATGCCACTAGCGGTAGTCACCGGCTGGTCACACACCTAGCACCTGACCGCGCCTGCTGTTGCTTAACCCAAGTGATTGACTCCAATCTCGCTCCACTAAGCCACGAGCGCATTGCATCCCGTCGAATAAATTCTCATCAGCGAGACACAACAAAAAATAGCTGTCAAGACCGTCGAACCGCAACAAAAGGCAGATATTTAGCGGACAATATTCAAATCCCTCAAAATATTGGCATTAGCATCAACCTTCGCTTCTTAAGTGTCTAAACACACTAGGCCGAAGTTCGGCATGATTACGCCTGGAATGTATTTTAAATTATGTCTATGTCTAAATTACTGATGACACACCATGCCGAAATTACGTCGCGCTATAGCGTGCAAGGCACACTAAGCCGTTGGTGCCAGCTGTCATATAATGGCAGTCGTTAAGCCATGTCAGAGGCCTTATGGGCGGCTTGATAACTTCTGATAGTAAGGCCCGCCACTGTCTTACAATCCTCCACCAACCCGAACTAGTCCCCGTGGTGGAGTATGGCCTTACCTTCCTGCGATTAAGGAAGAGACCCGTGCCCCAGCAGTGGGGACATACAAGGGTTGATAACGATAGCGTACAGGCGAACTTCGGTCGGGCGTAAGTGCAGCAGCAATTCGGCGGCAATGTTTTATGGCAACGCCACGACAGCGCTCGGGATACTGAACACGAAGTTACGCAACTGAATATCTGCCGCGTAATTTCGGCTCTTATCGTGCGTCATAGTTAGTTAGTTAGACCTGAGATTTCCGCACTTAGCCTCATAGTTGGGTCATTGTACGTAGCAAGCGCTGAGGTACGCTAACACCTCAGACACTAGGGTTTCCTTACGATGTTTTCCTTCAATGTCAACGAGTAGTACTATAATTTCACAAAATCGTGTCTCATATCAGCCGAATGCGTCGGAACGTAAAATCGGCCACGGAACTTCGGTCCCGTATTTTCGGCCTAGTGTGTTTAGACACTAAGTCGAAAAAGAGTCGAACTGTTAATGAGGTAGAGGTCAATCTTATTTAGACACTGACGATGCGTGATGCAAAGGTCGTGGACGAATGTCGCCTCGGGGGTAGCCAGAGGCTTTGGAGTGTTCCTGCTTCCGTTGTTGCGTATCGCCACTGAAAAGACCTGTGAGCCGCTTTCTGAAGTGAGCATTTCGCTAAGTAAATGCATAACTGGACATGGTTTTGCGAACTAGAACCATTTTTAAAATCTATTTAGAGGCTAACAACCGACATACATACGTACATACATACATACATACATACATACATACATACATACATACATACATACATACATACATACATACATACATACATACATACATACATACATACATACATACATACATACATACATACATACATACATACATACATACATACATACATACATACATACATACATACATACATACATACATACATACATACATACATACATACATACATACATACATACATACATACATACATACATACATACATACATACATACATACATACATACATACATACATACATACATACATACATACATACATACATACATACATACATACATACATACATACATACATACATACATACATACATACATACATACATACATACATACATACATACATACATACATACATACATACATACATACATACATACATACATACATACATACATACATACATACATACATACATACATACATACATACATACATACATACATACATACATACATACATACATACATACATACATACATACATACATACATACATACATACATACATACATACATACATACATACATACATACATACATACATACATACATACATACATACATACATACATACATACATACATACATACATACATAACCTCATGCATGTACCCCAGAAGAGTAGGCAGAGACCAGGGACTGCCACTTGCCACGATCCCGACAGATCACCTTCGCTTCATCAACGTTCATAAGTCGTTGCATGCACGCACGCCGGTTCCGGGTACTTTTTATCTTTCCCTTTGCTAATACATCCCCTATCTGATCGATGTATGTCCGCCTGGAACAACCGACACTTGAACCGAAAATTGAGTTAGATGCATAGATGACCTCCCAAACGTGTGTTTTACCTTCCTAAAAAGACACCAGGGCAAAATTTATCAAGCCATAAAGGAGAAAAAAAAGCCACCTAGAGAACTAACTCAAGAAACAATCGATTTATAAAAACCTATTTAGAGGCTAAAAAGTCCACTCATGCCGGTATTCGAACCCGCGACCTCTGGCTATCCGTGCCAGCGCTCTTTCCAACTGAGCTAATGGGTACGTAGTACAGAGAATATTGTAAAGAGGTTCGAAATTTCACTGATGCCGGTGAGTCGCCCATTAGCTCAGTTGGAAAGAGCACTGGCACGGATAGCCAGAGGTCGCGGGTTCGAATCCCGGCATGGTTGGAGTTTTTAGCCTCTAAATAGGTTTCCAAATTGAGTAGCCATACTGACATTTCACTGATAGCCAGATAATACAATCGGTCGGGGTCACGTGGCTCACTTGAAAAGGTCAAACGTAATATTATTTTAAGCGAATGCCACTGTCGTCGAAAATGCTATCTTGACACGTGACATTTGGAAGCCTCTGATCACATCGTGATCAGAAAGTAGATCATCAAATAGCCTGAGGTCATTCAAGTCATTACTCAACTGACGTGCGCCCAGAGTGCTAAGTGCGAGTTTTTTAACTACTCGATCGCGTTAACGTAAACTCATTCGATTCTATGGCATCGAGGAAGCGCCACCTAGCGACAAGTATGGAAATTAAAATAGCTGAGTCCGAGTGTAATGGTTTACGTTGAGGAGCGAACCCGTTTACCAGCCAAAACACGAATAAACGCGAGTGCGAGTTGTTGTGACAGCGTTGTGCCAGTTCGAACGGTTAACTTACTCATACTCACTACTCAATGCTCCATTAACGCGGTAGTAAAGTTATTCGATTGGATCTGTCAAACTCGCACTAAGCACTCTGTAGGCTGAAAATTCTTGTCCGCAACGTTATTAATAAATCGGTTCTACATCAGGCTATATTAGTCCACTGCTGGACATAGCCCTCCCCTAACAAGCGCTATAGCGCAAGGTTGTGCTATCATTGGGGGGGTAATGCCCATAAATCGGTTAACCACTGTCAATATGGCTATCGATAGATATCAACCCTTGTTTGTACCACTGCTGGGGCACGGGTCTCGTCCAAGTCTCTTCCTGCATCGCAGGAAGGTTAGGCCATACTCCACCACGGGGGCCAATTCCGGGTTGGTGGGATTGTAAGACAGTGGCGAGCTTACTGTCAGAAGTTATTAAGCCGCCTATAAGGCCATTACGTGACTGCCATTACATGACAGCCGGCACCAACGACTTAGCGTGCCTTGCGAAGCACGGAAGCGCTCGGAAAAATGCCACTAGAGCGGTAGTCACGGGACGGTCACCAATCCTGCACCTGACCGTGCCTGTTGTTGCTTAACTCAAGTGATCGATTCCAAGCACTCGGTTCGGCTACGCCACGAGCGCTTCATCAATTGACCAAGTGCATACAAAAAAAGAATAAATGACAGTTTTTTTGTACAATTCGGCGAACTGACGACTGTCAACAGTCAGTTAAAATATTGTGAGCGTACGAGAAATCGGGAGTTAGAATCGAACCTTGGACTCATGCACGGATGAGCTCGGGTAACCTGTATTTAAATTTGCACGATTCAACTAATGATTGGACCGCAATGATTCTAGATTATAATTTTGTTCTAACCTATATTTCGATTTAAATCGTGCGTGAGTGTTTAAAATTCACATAAATATGACATGACATAAGCTCACGCCTGTGTCCTAGAGGGGTAGGCAGAGGCAAGGTTGGCCAGACGCCAGGATATCAGTTAAATTTTTAGCCTCTAAATAGGTTTTTAAAATAGTCCTTAGCACGGGTTAATGCACTCAAAGAATATAATCATGTGGGCACAACGATATCATTCCTATGTAAAACCTTAACTGCAAAGTAGGTACTCGGGGCTGCAATTGATGCAAATTACTTCGGCCAGATGTCGCTGTACGTAATACAGAGAATATTGTAAAGAGATTCGAAATTTCTCTGATGCCGGTGAATCGCCCACTAGCTCAGTTGGAAGAGCGCTGGCACGGATAGCCAGAGGTCGCGGGTTCGAATCCCGGCATGGGTGGAATATTTAGCCTCTAAATAGGTTTTTAAAATCATTTGAAATGTTCAAAAGTTTACAATTCGTCATCATCATCAACCCATTATGTCCCCACCGAGGGGAACGGGTCTCTTCCCTGAGGAAGGTATAGGCCACACTCCACCACGGGGGCCAAGTCCGGATTGGTGGAGGCTTGCAAGACTAGTGGCTGATCTTACTGTCAGAAGTTATCAAGCCGCCCTAAGGCCTCTGACTTGGCTTAACGACTGCCATCTATCGACATCAGCGGGCACCAACTGCTTAACGTGCCTTGCGAAGCACGGAACCGCTCGGAAAATGCCACTAGTGTGCATGATTTCATTTAGAGGTGCAATTGAAGATTCCCCAAAAATAAACGAGTCCTCTTCCAAAATGTTATCGTCACGCCTATTGAAACTGTCACACGCACACACACACACCCACTCACACACTCACACACATAGCTAAGTTTAATATTTTACATTTCCATACAGGCACATACATTGCTTCTGGCCTCACACTAGGATACCCTGTGTCGTGGGAACCAGAAACAACGACATCACAAACATGTAAACATCCAAGACCTGGGGTTTTTTTTCCGTCCTCAGCCGGGGATCGAACCCGGGACCTCTCACATGGTAGGCAAATACGCTGCCGCTGTGCCCCGGAGGTCGTCGAAAGTTAATTTTCTATTTATTTTTTCTTTCGTAATATCATCTCGAACTAAAGTAGATTAATGCTATGGAAGAGCGGAGTCATTGTAATCTTAAAAAGTGACTCCAATTACTATGTACCGAAAAATAATGAAGATAAAGAATTGTAGACTTTTAGTCCGGACCTACTTACGGGTGTGAGACGAGCAACGGACGACGACGCGAGCTCTGTCTCTGCTCACCATGATTAAGCTCTGCGAATCGGAGCGAAACCTGGTCGGACTCTTCCGATATAACAACGCCCGTAAGTAGATCCGGACTAAAAGTCTACAATGTTTAAAAACCTATTTAGAGGTTAAAAATTTCACCTATGCCGGGATTCGAACCCGCAACCTCTGGCTATACGTGCCAGCGCTCCACCAATTGAGCCAATGGGCGTGAGCCTACTACGAGTACTTTACTACTGATGCCGTGAGTCGCCCATTGGCTCAATTGGTGGAGCGCTGGCACGTATAGCCAGAGGTTGCGGGTTCGAATCCCGGCATAGGTGAAATTTTTAACCTCTAAATAGGTTTTTAAATTTGTTCCTTAGCACACCCGTGCTAACACTAACCCTAGTGCATTAAAAATAAAAATAGTATAATCATGTGGGTACAGTGATAACGTTCCGATGTTAAAACCTAACTGCAAAGTAGGTAGTCGGGGCTGTAAGTAATGCAATTTGCTTAAGTCAGATGTCGCTGCCTGTACGTAATACGGAGAGTGGTGTAAAGGGGTTCGAAATTTCACTGATGCCGTGAGTCGCCCATTGGCTCAATTGGTGGAGCGCTGGCACGGATAGCCAGAGGTTGCGGGTTCGAATCCCGGCATGGTTGAAATTTCTAGCCTCTAAATAGGTTTTTAAAGCCGCAGGTTTCCCCACAAAGTTCCTTCGTTTGAAGAGGCGAGTCGTGTAGGTACCCCCGATTTACCTTTATGATATGTCTAGAGACTGACTTGGCAAGCATGTTGTTTGATGCGTTGGTAGCGATAGCAAAGCAGGTCTTAGTGAAACGGCATTTACGCTGTGTCGAAATCAAATTACACACCGACTGCAATGCTTCACAGCTCAGTCAAGTTCATTGTTTTTTTTTTAAGTCTTTATTAACATAAACTCGGCATAAACTTGGTGACAGCCTCGGTGGCGCAGCAGCTTGGAACGCTGACTGTAAAACCAAAGGTCTCGGGTTCGATCCCCGACCGGGTCATACTAGGAAACGAACTTTTCTAGTTTGTCTTGGGTCTTTGATGTTATCTATGTATTTTTTGTATTAAATCTATCGTCGAATTAGCACCACTAATAACACTAGTCATTTAGTTGTACTTAGTATGGGGCTAACGAGATCTGTATAATATGTCCATGAATATTTATTTTTTATCATTTAAACTTTATAAATGGTATAAAAAACCAAAACGCGGTTATGGTTTATACATTGTCATAAACTGATATATGTTTTCTAAAACACCTCTTTATTGCACATTTATTCTCATTTGAATTCATTCATACAACTTCACGCTATGCAAAGTCGAGGCACGTCGTTGCTGTCGGTACAGTATGAAATCCCGATGTCCTCTCTACTGTTTACATTACAAGTTGGCTGCTATCTGCGCTTGCGCAATGTTAGTACCGTTGGCAACGGATATTGGCCGTCAAAAAAGTGATGCTATCTCATTTCACTTACAGGTTTTTTTTTAATTTATTTCCTTGTTTTATGCAACTGTACTCTAGATAGATTGAGATCATTTTATTGTGCATAGTAAAAAAATGGCATTGATAATTTCTTAAAGAAACTTATACATACTCGGAGTTATAAATTAAACGGGGCTAATCGCGATTATTTATTGGGTAAATCGTAATAACCTTAATTGGATGACACGTGAAATTTGACTGTACGAGCAAGCACATACATTTTCTTCTACTTACTTATTTTGTTGACTAAAGCAATTTTGTGAACACAATTCAGTGACAATAAAACGATCTTACGGGACAGACGTGTCATTCATTGAACATACCTAACATTACGAACATCGAACATCCAACATAACAACCCCTGTACGGCGTAGCCCCTACATTTTGGTCCTTCGAGCCGGATTAAATAAATTAATAATAATAATGGATTAATAATATTGTCCTATAGAGGATAAAATAATTTAATGTGGAAGTAAACCAGAGTGCTTAGTGCGAGTTTTTTAACTACTCGATCGCGTTAACGTAAACTCATATTTCTATGGCATCGAGGAAGCGCCACCTAGCGACAAGTATGGAAATCAAAATTGCTGAGTGCGAGTTGTAATGGCTTACGTTGAGAAGTGAACACGTTTACCGGCCAAAACACGAATAAACGCGAGTGCGAGTTGTACTGTGACAGCGTTTTGCCAGTTCGAACGGTTAACTTACTCATACTCACTACTCAATGCTCGATTGACGCGGTAGTAAAGTTATTCGATTGGATCTGTCAAACTCGCACTAAGCACTCAGACCCGAGGGCTGGTGCTTAGTTTGGCCAAAGGCATTGCCTCGCTGTATGGCGAGGCAATGCCGCAGTCTTCTTGGTAGTCTGCCACCCCGCGCCTGTTGTTGCTTAACTCCAATCATTCGGTTATTGATTGGTTCCAATCATTCGGTTCGGCTAGGCCACGAGCGCTTCAAATTGTTTTAAATTTTACAACTTGTTTTACTGTCGCTCCAACACGTGTGACACCTATAGCGTCTCGCGCTATTTAGTCAGACATTAAACTACGTTTCGGCTGACAAACATTGCCTAACTTTGGGTCTAGACTCGAGGAATATCTGCCTGAAAATTACTGTGGAAGTATTTATTTACGAGTTATCAATGTGGAACCCGCGGCTTGGTTGGCTCCGCACGTATTGACTAGTCTTTCCTGTGGGCTAGGCTGACTAAGCTCTCAGGATGGTATAGGTGCTGGGCAAGCCTACACCACCTATAAAACCATGTCCCAGGCACTACAGCGTCGGAGTGGTGCCTTCACCCATCTAGTGTGAGTGAAGATACTACTGGACGCTGTTTAAATCATCTCATTAAGTAGATGCAAAAGGCCTATACTATTTATTATCAATGTGATTAATGTGAGGGAAAGCATCGTGAGGAAACCTGAGTGTCTGAAGTGTTCACGTGTATCAGCTGTGAAAATAGATAATCCGCTGTATGCACAGTGATTGCCCCGATACTCTCTCTATCTCTCTCCGAGAGAAGCTTTTTTTTCTCTGGCTACAAAGTGAAGTTGGAGCACGGAAGCGCTGGGAAAAAATGCCGCTAGCGGTAGTCACAGGACAGTCACCCATCCTGCACCTGACCGCGCCTGCTGTTGCTTAACTCAGGTGATTGATTCTAATCACTCGGTTCGACTAGGCCCCGAGCGCTTCAATATTGTAGTAGGATTATCAGATCAAACACAATGACAATTCCTCTACCATGTTGTCCGTGCAAAAGTCTAGTTATGAATATCCTATTGTTTCACGAAATGATACGTATTTCAATTAATTATGTTTACTTAATACCTGCTTGTAAACGCCCGACCGCAGTTAAACGTCAGTTAAGCGGCACTTTGCTGGCTGGTTATAGTGTTTAAGATAATATCTTTTAAGCCGCGATTATCTCGCGTTAGTACCTACCAGGGCCGGATCTACCTAAGGGCCGCTTGGGCTGCAGCCCAGGGCCCCGATTTTATAAGGGGCCCCCAGATCCCGCTAAACACAGTAGGCGATAATTTGAATTTAAAAAATGCTTGTCTGTTAATTCGGTTTTCGGACGATATTTTTACGTGATTGATAACGTCATAAGAAAACATTGATGAAAAATTGCATACTTTTATGAATTGAGTTAACCTGTCAATTTCTTTTACTAATTCATAGTAAACAAATGAAATTATTATATGGTTTTTTTTAATATTCTTATATATAATATAATATATATATATTGATTTCTCACCCAAAAGTTTCCTGGAAGAGATTGCTACCACAACAATAAGGCCGCCTTTTGTACTAAACAAAAAAGACATATGTTTTAATTAAAAAGTGTTTATTTTACTATTTTAAATCAGATCGACAGTCATTTGAACTCAATTAAATAAACTAAAAAACTGAACTTAATAATATTTTGTACTTTTAACTAAATGACACAAAATCAACTTCAAGCTTACAATAAAATGAACAATTTTTTATCAGTCATAATATTGCGAACTCAAACTTAATGTTATTAGTTAGATAATTCTTCATCAAGTTTTGTTTCTAGTCAGTCTAACCACTACACAGATCTGCAGTGGATCTGAGTGCAGACTGCAACGTTGGACAACGTATACGTTGCATTCTTTGGCCGCTTTTCTCACACTCATCCCTTTCCTATTTAGTTCCGAATGGTCTCCCTTCTTTCTTTTTGCAGCTACTACTTGACTAGATTTAATGACTATTTATGTTTTTTTTGTGCAATAAAGAATATATAATAATAATAGATCATTATAGAAAGCTTTTTGAAATGGCTATTAGTGGAGTACCTAGATAGGCCCCTAAGTAGTTTCAGCCCAGGGCCCCACAAATTCAAGATCCGCCCCTGGTACCTACATATTATACAGCTATTTTTAGCCGGGAACTTGAGGCCGCGAACTTGGAAGATTTTGGGTCAAAAATTATGATTTTTATATATGTGATCGATCGGAATGTGTGCTCTGGTGTACAATTAAGAATATTCTTATCTTATCTTAATGTCTTATCTAGGGGGGTACAGCGAGTAACACCAGCGACATCGAGGAAAGAAGGCAATGATATCAACCCTTGTATGTCCCCACTGCTAGGGACGTACGATGATATCGATGCTGGAACATACTCCACCACGGGGGCCAAGTTCGGGTTGGTGGAGGATTGTAAGACAGCGGCGGGCCTTACTGTCAGAAGTTATCAAGCCGTCCATAAGGCCTCTGACATGGATTAAATCCTGCGGCTATCATGTAATGATAGCCACTCGGAAACATGCCACTAGCGTGCATCCATGCACTGAACGCGCCCTATGTTGCTTTTAAACCATCGTGTTTGTTTAAGACCGCTCAGGCCGGGGCTACGAGCGCTTCATATTTATCGTTATCAACCCTTGTAGGTCCCCACTGCTGGGGCACCGGTCTCTTTCTGCATCGCAGGAAGGTTAGGCCATACTCTACCACGTGGGCCAAGTCCGGGTTGTCCAAGTTATCAAGCCGCCCATAAGGCCTCTGACTTGGCTTAACGACTGCCATTATGTGACAGCCGGCGCCAACGGCTTAGCGTGCCCTGCGAAGCACGCTCACCCATCCTGTACCTGGCCGCGCCTGTTGTTGCTTAACCAAGTGATTGAGTCCAATCACTCGGTTCGCCTAGGCCACGAGCTCTTCATATTTATGTTGTATCTCATTTGCCGGTCCACCTCTCGTGTCATTGTCAATAATTCCTTCACGTTTCCTAGTAATTCGCTTAGTACTTGCGAGGATGATCACATTTTGCCGTGTGAATCCGTCTGATTAGCCTTTGTTTCTTATCATTGGGCAAGAAGATCAAGTGCCGTCCGCTGCATCAGGAAATGGTATAATTATACAGGATACCAGAGATTTGTTCTATTAGATCTTTAGCGATTTTATTATTAGCTTATAGGTACTTACACTAAGTCTGTCCAGTTTTGTGTAAGCAGCATGCATGCATACATACATACATAACCTCACGCCTGTATCCCAGAAGGGTAGGCAGAGACCAGGGACTGCCACTTGCCCCGATCGTGACAGATCACCTTCGCTTCATCAACGTTCATAAGTCGTTGCATGCACCCACGCCGGGTCCGGTTACATTTATCTCCCCTTTGCTACTTCGTCCCCTATTTGGTCGAAGTATGTCCGCCCAGAACATCTCTTACCAGCCCTTCCACTCACATTCGCTATATACATTTGTTTCGTCAATCTTTCTTCCTTCATCCTCTCCACAAACCAACGCAACATTTCTTTCTCAATTCTAGTCACTACATCCTCTTTCAATCCACAACGTTCTCTAATCAGACTATTGCGTATCCTGTCATTCAAAGTAACACTACACATACTTGACAAGGACCTCATTTCTACTGCATTAATTCTACTTTCTTGCTTTTTTTGAGATGTTTCGGCTGCACACAATGGCGTGCAAGGCCCCGTTTACAACAATTTCCCTCTTTTACTCTTCTTTCTATATCACCTTCACACTTTCCATCCCTCGTAAACATAGAATACATATATTATGTACACACTGTAAGAAGCATGGGAAAATATATAATTTACCATACACATGTGCTGTGTGGTGTCGGCCTAGTATCACCAACCCAATTCTTCCCGCGGGTGTCGTAAATGGCGACTAAGGGACACAAACCGGGGGGTGGGCAGCTGCGCCCCCCGCAGTACAATTCCACCGAACTGCGATCCCCAACCCGCACGCCCAGAGTGGGGATTATGGCAATTACCCCCTATGATAGCACAACGTGGCGCTCTTTAGGGGAGGGCTATGTCCAGCAGTGGAATAGTATAGCCTGACGACGACGATACATAAAAAGGAAATATAATGAATCCATCCATCTGTACTCAAACACGAATAGGTAGATATTGGATGACGTAATACCGCTTCTGTCTGCTTCAAGACACCGAAAATAAAACATAGTTTTGTATGCTAAACACCTTTTATGGGCTGCTACTAAGAACCGGACTCTAATGCTTGTCTGAGTCACGTTTTTGCCTAAAATCTGGCTGCAGACCAAACCGAGAGTGATGTGAGTGGAGTGTCTGAATGATAGCAAAAGTGTAGAGGCCAGGAACGCCCCACGCTGAGCGCTATTAAGGCTATGGTAAAGGAGTTCTATCACGCTACACCGTAAAGGCCTGCGCAGACGATGGACGGGTGAACCGTCTATGACTAACGCTAGTGGCATTTTTCCGAGCGGTCCGTGCTTTGCAAGGCACGTTAAGCAGTGGGTGCAAGCTGCCGTCGATAGATGGCAGACGTTAAGCCAAGTCAGAGGCCTTAGGGCGGCTTGAAAACTTCTGACAGTAAGACCAGCCACTAGTCTTGCAAGCCTCCACCAATCCGGACTTGGCCCCCGTGGTGGAGTATGGCCATACCTTCCTCAGGGACGAGACCCGTGCCCCTCGGTGGGGACACAATGGGTTAATGATGATGTGGACGTTTTACGCCTCTTTCCATTTTGTATCAGTGGGCCATAGGTAGCTTATAAAATCCTAGGTTAGTCTGATAACGTGCACGAAGTTCCGGTTTTTGTCGTTGTCGGACATTTATGTAAATGCCGCACTTATTAAGATAAAAAACTCGGCCGAAGACGCATTCCGCCATCTTGGCATTTGCTAGGGCAGCGGTTCTCAAGCTTGTCCCGCGCGCCTTAGCAACTGATGTTGTGCTTTCAATTTTTTTTTCTATTATTATTATTAGTAGGTAAAAAGAGAAGATGAAAAGGATGAAGGAAGAAAGATTGATGGAACAAATATATATCTCAGTTGGGCGAGCGCTGGCACGGTTAGCCAGAGGTTCGAGTCCCGACATACATACATACATACATACATACATACATACATACATACATACATACATACATACATACATACATACATACATACATACATACATACATACATACATACATACATACATACATACATACATACATACATACATACATACATACATACATACATACATACATACATATATACATACATACATACATACATACATACATACATACATACATACATACATACATACATACATACATACATACATACATACATACATACATACATACATACATACATACATACATACATACATACATACATACATACATACATACATACATACATACATACATACATACATACATACATACATACATACATATATACATACATACATGCATGCATGCATGCATGCATGCATAGGAGTCAAACACATTATCCTCCTTATAAACTCCGCCGCAACCGGTTCAAAAGTCAGAATAAATTTTATTTCTTTACGTTGAAATAAAATTTATTTCAATAACAATAAAAAACGCTGCAAAAACTAAAACCTTCGGGCCGTATTGAAGAGGAGAAAAAAAACTCCACTCTGACCATACTTTCTCTAATACATAAGTCGCCACCTATACGTGTGATAAGATTTCATTATTGCCATCAATAACTTTAAATGCCAAACCACTAATTGACTGTCTCACAAAGCGCCGCGAGCCCTTGGAAGTTTGAGCAGCCCTGCCTCAGAGGATAAATAAAAAAAACCGAGTTGCTCGGACAATGGACAATGAAACATCGTAATAGGGTCTCACACGATATTTCTCTTAATTGTACGATTTCTGAGTACACAAGCACATTTTATGGCCTCGACGACGGACGATATACTTTGACGTCTGCTAGCGAGAAGCGATGGCAATAGAAGGCTTATCTAGATAAAGATATAGAAAACAGTTCATTTTAAAAACCTATTTAGAGGCTAAAAATTCCACCCATGCCGGGATTCGAACCAGCGACCTCTGGCTATCCGTGCCAGCGCTCTTCCAACTGAGCTAATGGGCGACTCGCCGGCATCAGTGAAATTTCGAAACTCTTTACAATACTCTCTGTATTACACTTTATTGTACATAAAAATAGAACCTAAGAGGCGGCCTTATCACTAAAAGTGATCTCTTCCAGACAACCTTTGGATGAACTGGACTAATACATTAGCGGTGGTAGCTCAGTGGGTAGAACCATGGACTGGCAAGCGGGAGCCCCAGGTTCGATCCCAAGTGCGGGCATGTACCAATGACTTTGTTTAATTTCAAAGTTACGTACATTTGCGAATTTGCAGTCGCAAAACCACACGCTAACGGTGAAGGAAAACATCGTGAGGAAACCCGCGGCCTGGTTGGCTCCGCACGTATTGACTAGTCTTTCCTGTGGGCTAGGCCGACTAAGCTGTCAGGATGGTATAGGTGCTGGGCAAGCCTACACCATCTATAAAACCATGCCCCAGGTACTACAGCGTCGGAGTGGTCTCTTTTCCCCCATCTAGTGTGAGTGAAGATACCACTGGACGCTGTTTAATCATCTCATTAAGTAGATGCAAAAAAGGCCAATATTATTATTATATAGACACATGCCTAAATAGCAGTGCGAATAAATTGAATTATCAACAGATATATACAAATAATTTACATAAATAAAAATGAATATGATATATAAATACATAAATAATTAACAAAATATACACATT
This sequence comes from Yponomeuta sedellus, assembly GCA_934045075.1. Lineage (NCBI taxonomy): Eukaryota > Metazoa > Arthropoda > Insecta > Lepidoptera > Yponomeutidae > Yponomeuta > Yponomeuta sedellus. The sequence goes on from OW203751.1 coordinate 1,494,067, forward strand.
CAAAGGACATAAGTAGAACACAACAACAGCAGAACAATATTACAAAATTAAATAATATCACAGTGTAGTAGTGAGATAGAAATCCTTTAACATAGTCTGAAAATCAGCGCTGAAGGCTAGTCCATCAGCATACTGCTGAGTCAGTTGCCATTTATAGCAGCAGGGACACGCCGCTTTCGTTTTTTTCTTTGTTTTTTGTGAATGTCATGTTTAGTAATATTTTTTATTCTACCCCGCCCCGCGGTGTTACCAGCGGCTGATCGATTTTCCCATGGGAATAAGATATTTTCCCGCAGTAAAAAGTAGCCTCTGTGTTAATCCAGGTTGTCGGCAAATGTTATTGAAATCGCCCCAGCCTGCTGTGTGGTGTCGGCCTAGAGAATAGCACTAAACCAATTCTTCCCGCGGGTGTCGTAAAAGGCGACTAAAGGACACAGAGCGGGGGGTGGGCAGCAGCGCCCCCTGCAGTACAATTCCGCCGAACTGCGATCCCCAACCCGCATGCCCAGCGAGGGGATTATGGGCATTACCCCCTATGATAGCACAACGTGGCGCTCTTTAGGGTAGGGCTATGACCAGCAGTGGACTAGTATAGCCTGACGACGACGACGCTCCAGCCGTATAGACGTGAAGAAGTAACAAACATACACACTCACAAATTTTCGCTCTTATAATATTACAGTGTGACTTATTTGAAGCGGTTCCATGCTTCTGGTCTCTGCCTACCCCTCAGGAATACAGGCGTGAGGTTTTGTTACATTGTTATGTCTTATCGACTACGTTGCCATCGTGTTGTAGGGAAAATGTCAGCCAGACGTGGCGTATAAATCACTAAATCACCCGCTATACATTTTAAATCACTCTGAAATGCGTGTCAAAGGTTCAGAACGCGCAATAGGGCACACGACTGGTGTTGAAAATATTGTCCGCTTGAAACAACAAACCATTTAAGCGTAAAAGGAATTTACTAAAGAAACATTTTGGTCGGGTACTGACGGATGACCAGCGCTGGGGTATCACCAAATCCGGGTTGGTGTAGGGTTGTAAGACAGTAGCGGCCTTTGCTGTCAGAAGTTATCAAGCCGCCCATAAGGCCTCTGACATGGCTCTGACTGCCATTACACGACAGCCGGCGCCAACGGCTTAACGTGCCTTGCGAAGCACGGAAGCGCTCGGAAAAATGCCACTAGCGATAGTCACGGGACGGTCACCCATCCTGCACCTGACCGCGCCTGTTGTTGCTTAACTCATGTGATTGATTCCAACCACTCGGTTCGACTACGCCACGAGCACTTCTCTGATTATATTATAACTTTTTTACTGCAAGTACTTACTCAATTGACACTATTTTCAATGACGACAAAGTGACAAAGCACTTTTCCCCCTATTGCCCTCGCCTTAGGGTTCAAAACTACCCCTCGACGTTATTTATCTAAGCCGATTGGCAAAACTTCTTATTTGACCGTTATCTAATAATATAAACGTATCTTTTAGTCGGCTAATTTGTCACCGAGGTAACGACACTTCACACCTCCAAATAGGTACTTGTGAAGGTGGGAGCTTTAGTAAACGTGAAGGAAAACTTCGCGAGGAAACCTGAGTGCCTGAATTTCGACGTAACTCAGCGCTTGAAATTGCCAACGGTGGGCACGCTTAGTGGTTACGCCCATACTCTCCCCCGTACATACACAGACTGCAGTATTCTTCTTCGTCTTCTTCAGGCTATATTAGTCCACTGCTGGACATAGCCCTCCCCCAATGAGCGCCATAGCGCAAGGTTGTGTATCATTGGGGGGTAATGCCCATAATCCTCACGCTGGGCATGCGGGTTGGGGATCGCAGTTTGGTGAAATTGTTATTGCAGGGGGCGCTGCTGCTCATCCCCCGGTTTGCGTCCCATAGTCGCCTTTTACGACACCCGCGGGAAGAATTTGGGTTGGTGCTATTCTCTAAGCCGACACCACACAGCGAAATAACAGTATTACATAAGCTATATTACATGTTTGGTGTTTGGCCGAATATCGACGTTTCGCACACGGTCGATAATACGCTACTTGACTCTTTTCAAGTAAGTTTTAAATGGTAAATATCTCTTCCATTCGTTTAAAAAAATATTTTAGTAAGTATATTTTTTTGAGGACTAAAAGCAACAAAATACCATTTTAAAACTTTACTTTGCCAAACAGCCAAAAACGCGGTCAGCCGTTGTTGTCTATGGTTTGAAGTCCTAAAAGCTTGTAAACAAAGTTTGACATACACTATTTTTTATTTTTAATGCACTAACCCGTGCTAAGGAACAAATTTAAAAACCTATTTAGATGCTAAAAATTTCACCCATGCTGGGATTCGAACCCGCAACCTCTGGCTATCCGTACCAGCGCTCTACCAATTGATTACTCAATTCAATTGGTAGAGCGCTGGTACGGATAGCCAGAGGTTGCGGGTTCGAATCCCGGCATGGGTGAAATTTTTAGCCTCTAAATAGGTTTTTAAAGTTTGACATATTTGACAAGTGAAATAACAACAACGCAACAATGAAATCGAGTTTATAATTGCAAAATATAGCAATTATCATTAGGTAGGTGTTGCATTGTACGGGAACACGTCAATAAAGATCCCGGGAAATTGGGAATTCGTGCACCCAGTGAAATAAACATACGAAAAACTTGGCTCTAACTCGAGAAAAGAGACCCCGATTTATTATGACCGTCCCCGACGGAAACTCGAGTGTATTTGTGCGAAAATCACTTTGATGTGAGTCCTTTAATAATAAATGTCCACAGAAACTGACTGACAAATGTTTGTTTACAAACCAAAGATGCTTAAAAGATGGCGGATAGCGTTTTCACCGTTCCGAATTGATATGGTTTCTTACGTTTAATAGATAGATAGATAAATTATTTATTTACACTTCCACACTCATTCGTAAATGTACAAAAACAAACAGCATAAGCAGAGTAGACACAATAATAATAAATCTAACATTATAACATGGAAGGATGCGAGGTACGGTATGTACCTGCATCATGACGAAAGATATGAGACATCATTTCTGTGGGTGGGTGTGGCAAGTGCAAAATGGTACTGACTCAGCATGTGCTGAAGAAGCGAGCTACTCCAGCGCTGGTATTATGCCAGCACCAAGTACCTACTTAGTAAAGGCGGCGTGCTGGGCTCGGAGAGCTACCTATATCTATAAATCGCGCGATGGGTTAGGTGCAGTGTAATATTAAATAATAAAGTGAAAAAACGAACGAATTGTTAATTAAAATTGTATATATTTAATTAAAACGGTTTTTATACGGATTTATGCTCGTTTATTACATTTTTACAATTTTCCAACGCTTCGGCACTTTTTCAGGTGCCGTGGTCCGTGTTGTATATATTTACATAATATATATTTATAAAATACGATGTTAATTTCAGCATAAGATTAATTGTACAATAAATTAGTGTGGTCTACTACACTAATATAAAATACTACAGGAAATATTAATTTATCGCGTCAAATTTGATACGAGTCAAATAGCGGATTGTTAGTAAGATGGCTTGCATGGCTTGCTCCATAACCCTTTACGCGGCTTGGATTTTCTCCTTATTGGCTTTCTTGAGGGTCCACGTAAAGTTTGAGAAACCCTGCCTTGGAATAATGAGTAATAGATTTGCTGACGATGACAGACTTTAATTTTACACTAAAATTAATGGTTTGTCAAATCGTACAAGGCGTTGCGTGGTTTTCGCAAGGGCTGACCTTTAGCCAAGAGCGTAAAGAACGACGGCATAGGTGTCTGGTCACGCAATTTTGTCTCCTGTGACTCTAGGAATAGAGGCTACTATGACCAGAAAGGTGTGTCTGAGATTTAGTTGATTGTTAGCACAAACTCTGTGTTGGTATGTAAATATATTACATGTGTTTGATTAATTATGATTGGCGTTAATACCGCATCCACGAGAGAGGCAAATATTGAATTGCTCTCCTAAAAAAGTAACTCACAACAATACGAAAGCGTCATTTATTTGCACAATGTGACTTACTTATTTGCTTGAAATAAACTGACTGAAGCGTTCGTGGCCTAGTGGAACCGAGTGATTGAAATTAATCACTTGGGATAAGCAACAGCGGGCGCGTTCAGGTCCTGGATGACGAAGATGACCATCCCGTGACGACCACTAGTGACATTTTTTCCGAGCGCTTCCATGCTTCGCAAGACAAGTTAAGCCGTTGATGCCGGCCATCATGTAATGGCAGTCATTAAGGCGCTTTGTGCTAAATGCTAAGTAGCGCCACCATTTGAATAATACCGCTAGAGAAGGCCTATACCCAACAGTGGGCTCGTTTGTGGGCGCGCTACATACATAGATGGATAGCCCATATTTTTAGATCAATTGTACAATTGCCTACGTAACCAACTGACCCCGAATTCCTTGTTACAGAAACAATACTGCAACATCAAGAACGAAATCTGCTGCCGCATCGAGATATCCACTTTACAAGGCGCTGGAGGTCTCCAAGGTTCTTTGGGCGTGGGCCAGGCCACCTACAACGGCGGTAGCCAAGGAGGCGGACTCTTTGTCAGCACCAGCGAGAGCAGCCAAGGCAGCCAGGGCAGCCAAGGCAGTCAAGGCAGTCAAGGCAGTCAAGGCAGTCAAGGCAGTCAAGGCAGTCAAGGCAGTCAAGGAAGCCAAGGAAGTCAAGGCAGTCAAGGCAGCCAAGGCAGTCAGGGTGGACTGAACAGCTTCGGCCAGTCCGGCAGCGCCTTGGGAAGCGAATTCAGTGGATCTTCCAGCCGTGGATCAAGCTCCAGTTCCTTTGACAGTGAAAGTTCTTCCTCAAGAGGCTCAGGAAGCAGCACTTTTGGAGGTGACAGCAACCGTGGTAACGCTTTCGGCGCAGAGGCCGGTCAGCGAGGCCAGGCCGGATCAGGCTTTGGCGCGCAAGGAGGCTTTGAAACTCAGACCTCAACCTTCGAGTCGTCGAGTTCCTCATTCGGTTCCAACTCCAATAGAGGCGCGAATGGAAACGGCTTCGGAAACCAAGGAGCCAATGTGAACCGCGGAAATGGATTCAACGCCAATGGATTCAACGCACAAGGGAGCTCGAGCTTCGGACAAACCGGCTCGGCCTTCGGTGCTCAAGGAGGTCTAGGAGGTCAGAATACAGGATTCGGCGCCAACACCGGCAACCGAGGAGTCACCGTCGAGACCAGCTCGTTTGAGTCTTCAACGACCCGGGGAACCAACTTCGGAGGAAATGGTGGCAAATTCGGAGTCACTGGAGGTTTTGGGAACACTGGATCATCCAGCACAGGCATTGGCAGCACTAACTTTGGCGCCACGGCAGGCTCTAACAGCTTCGGCACTGCGAACAAGTTCGGAGGCTCCTTCGACAACAACGAGGTCCTTGTCAAGGGCACGACGACCAACACCCAAACTAACTTCTTGGAAACCGACACTTTCTCATCGGGAAGCGAATCGAACGGAGTCTACAGACCTGGAGCGAGTGGTTCCGGCCTCAAGCCTGGCATTCCCTACTTGCCCCCAGACAACTCAAACGCTGGAACCAACTTTGTCACTTCAACTTCCACCTTCTCCTCCACTACTCCCAGACCTGTTTACACCACTCCCAGGCCCACTTACCTGCCCCCGTCCACTGGCGCTCCCGGGTACCTTCCACCCGTTGGTGAGCAGTCCATCAATACGGAGACCAGAGTGCCCGTCCCGAATTACAACACCGGTGGAATCTTGCTGGATGAGTCCAGGACTACTCCGAGGCCGAGGAAGCCGGTACCTGTTAATAGTAAGTTGGAAATGGTATTCCTTAACACTTTAGCGGGCAGAGCTGGTATTCATTTTTCTTTGCACTTTTTATGGTTACCTACACACAATCTCACCAACTAGTCGGTGCCTTTTTTCGCCATTTTTATCACCAAATTACTCTAATATTGATACACCCTTCATACATTATAAGGCGTTAAGTGCTAGTTGTGACGTCATAATCTGAGCCTGATTTCCCCCCCCCCCACGTGTTTTCTTACCACGTTTTTGTTATTACGTTGTTTAGTTTTTGACTTGGTTTTTATGTAGCCTATAAATGTCCCACTGCAGGGCACAGGCCTTCTGTCAGAGAAAGAGAGAGATTGGGCTTGAATACATTGCGACTCTTTTTTTTTTTTTTCAACAAAGTTAACTATGATTACAGGGAGTCCCTAATTCAATTGTTAAGATAACAAAAAAGAACAATACTGAATAATAAAAGAACAATAACAATACAAGTATAAGCACACAATTACAAACTATTACCTTTTCAACCTTTTCATCATTTTCATCTTAATTTTTCTTATATTTTTTTATCGGTTGTGGACTTTATTTCAAAGTGTTGAGGTTCAATTCAACCCTTTGCTAAGCAGTGATATAGAAGTTCCCACCATAAATTGACCTTTGCAATAAACTCCACAACCAATAAAAAATATACTAGCTTTGCCCGACAAAGGGTAAACATCCTCTCTAGAACATCCATATGACGGACATCCATTTTATGCACTATCCTCGTTCCTGTAGACGACATCCCCTCCGGTTGTGCTGCCGCTCTGAAGTGCACCCCCGTCGAGTACTGCACAGCCGAGGGTGTGATGAGCAAGAGTCTCGTGGTGCTGACCAGGGATCAGGAGGCATTCCGAGTGCCTTTGACTGTGAGTACCTTTTAGTAGCCCTTGACGCAAGCGCATCAACATAAGTTATCCCCCAATCCGGACTTGGCTCCCTTGAACAATTTACTGTACATAAAAAAGGATATTACAAAGATATTTCTTTACCTAAGACTGCAGCCTTATCACTAAAAGTGAGCTCTTCCAGACAAACTTTTAGCTTGAGTTTCTCTCTGGGGGCACCATCTTTCTGTAAAAAGCTTGTAAAAAGGAGGTGTGCAGATCGTCCTATTTTTGGCACAAATTCAAAATGAAGTCGACAGAGGATTTCGACGTCAAATTTCTTTTATTTTGATCTAAATAAATAAGATGCTAAATAAAACGAGGAAAACATTAAAAATCTCTTCGTTCTTACCTTCGTTAGCTCTGATTGCTTCAAAATTCTGACCGATCCTCGTTTGCTCTTGATTGGCTATAGTCTTGTACTGGACAAACAGTGCAGTGAGTCTATAAAGCAGAATTGAATTGAACTGAGGACATCATGTATTAGCGCTACTGATAATTCCACCTCCCCATCCTCCTATGATTAACATAACTGCAACCTTACCCTCCCCACACAGGACTGCAAAAACCTTGAGACCGGCGAGGTGGGCAAATGCTGCCGCGACCCCGACTACACCGATCCCTGGCCCACCAACCTCATCGGCAAGTGGACCCAGGGTGTCTTCGGAGGCAACGACGGGAAATACGTGCCCGATAGCCGCGGGAGCCCTAGCATTTCAAGCCCAATTGTCACCGTGAGGCCCCCTGTAACTGGATCAGTATTTTTGAACAACTTCAGGTGATTATACTATTTTTATTTTTAATGCACTAACCTGTGTTAAGGACAAATTTAACACTATTTATTCTGTACGTAATACAGAGAATAGTGTAAAGATGTTCGAAATTTCACTGATGCCGGTGAGTCGCCCATTGGCTCAATTGGTAGAGCGCTGGCACGGATAGCCAGAGGTTGCGGGTTCGAATCCCGGCATGGGTGAAATTTTTAGCCTCTAAATAGGTTTTTAAACTTCAGGTGAGTCTCCTAAACTTCTCAATCAATCAAATACATTTATTTCAACGTTACGTATTTTCATTCTGTTTGCTGAATGTAAATTTACAATGTAAAATGTAAGCCGCTGCCTTCGGGCCGTATTGTAGTGGAGAAAAAGGCAACGGGAACAAATCTCCACTCTGACCATCTTTTCTCAAGTCCTCTTAAACCAAATACATCAGTTGCTACCTATACGTATACCTAATAAGATTTCATGATTGCCATTAACAACCCTAAATGCCAAAGCATTAGTCAAATGTCTCACAATAATAGGGGAAAACATAAGTGCTGCGGCCAGACACACGAACAGCGCTCGTTCACGAGCATAACGCAGTGCTCAGCCATCACCAGTCTCAACCATTTTGGAGGGAGATAGATAACCCGAACACCACGCCGCCATTCGAACCGACCTAATGACCGAATGCTCATAATTTTGCTTGTTCATCTTATGGTGCCTGCCCGACTAGCGAAGGTTGGCAGTCAGCTCTGCAAATTTATCTCTGTCTCTCGCAAGGCGGAAGAGCTCGGTCCACTCCCGTAGGTTTCTCAACCAGGATTTCTTTCTCCGGCCTTCGCGTCTCCTGCCCGCAATTTCTCCCATCACTATAACTTGTAGGGAGACAGTATCTTTGTAGAAAATCAAAGATTTATTCTATTACTGGGCGCATCTATATTCGTAAAGGTGGCTTCAGGCTGGGTGTATTCCCATGGTTGTGATGTGCCTACCTGGTTACCATAGCACAGGGTATCCTAGTTTGGGACGAGGACAAGTGATTGAGTCGTGTGGAAATTATTTTTGTTAATATTACTAGATGACTAAAAAATTTAAAATGCAAAATATAATATTCAAAAACCTATTTCGAGGCTAAAAATTCCACCCATGCCGTGACTCGATCCCGCGACCTCTGGCTATCAGTGCCAGCGCTCTTCCAACTGAGCTAATGGGCGACTCACCGGCATCAGTGAAATTTCGAACCTCTTTACAATACTCTCCGTATTACGTACAGCCTATTAGGTACTATTTAGGCTCTAAATAGGTTTTTAAAATTGTCCTTAGCACGGGTTTGTGCATTAAAAAGAATCTAATTATAATATTCAAAGTTAAGATTCAAAATTCAAAATTCAAATTTCAAAATTCAATATTCAACATGCAACATTTAAAATTCATAATTCAAAATTCGTATTAAAAAAAATCAATATTCAAATTCCAAACTCTACACGCAAGACTCACAACTCAAAAATGTAAACTCAAAAGCAAAACTCAAAAATTAAAAAATCTTAACTCAACACTAGAAATTCCAAATTCGTCAAAATTCAAAATTCACCCGTGTTATGAAGCGTTCTCTTCCGCCCGATTAGTTGCATTAATTGAATGTTCCAGAGCTCTTTTAACCCTGAACATTTCTTTTTTCTAAGGTAAACACGAGCAGTAGACATAATTAAAACTGTGGTTAAAACTCCACGGCACCTGAAAAAGTGCCGAAACGTTGGAAAATTGTAAAAAATGTAATAAACGAGCATAAATCCTTATAAAAACAGTTTTAATTAATCCTGAACATTTCTTCCAGATCAACCGCAAAGCCGACCCTCCCCCCGTACGGGCTCAACCAGGTCACCCCTGGGTTCCCGTCCGTCACCACCAACTCCTTCGCCCAAAAGGAACAGTTCGAGATTCGCAACCAGGGCCAATACGCCCAGGGCGGTCAGGGTCAGTACGCCCAGGGTGGCGTGGGTCAGATCGGCATCGGAGCTGTAGGACAAGTCGGTCAGGGTAAGTTTTCTCCTTTCCTCCAATATTCAGGGCCTAGTGGAAAAGATAAGATAAGAATATTACTTATTGCACACAAGATGATGAAAATGGGTCAAATCGCGAGTATTTATTTGAAAATACGTAATTACCTTAATTCCCGACGTTAAATAATCGCGTTTTTAATATAATGTAACTGAATATATAATATGTGTGAGAAGTCGTGAATCATTAACAAAGACTAAAATTAAAATGATATGCATTTAAAAACCTATTTAGAGGCTAAAAATTTCACCCATGCCGGGATTCGAACCCGCAACCTCTGGCTATCCGTAGCGCTCTACCAATTGAGCAATACTCTCCAATTCATTCCAATTCGCTCAATTGGTAGAGCGCTGGCACGGATAGCCAGAGGTTGCGGGTTCGAATCCCGGCATGGGTGAAATTTTTTGCCTCTAAATAGGTTTTTAAATTTGTTCCTTAGCACGGGTTAGTGCATTAAAAATAAAAATAAATGTGTAATGATATGCATTTATTATCGGTTAAATACATAGATAGAGTAGGTGTGCTTCAACAGATTAAGTAATAGATACTACCCCAATTACTATTTGCATTTTGATTACAAACACTAACACAATCTTGCGAACACGATATCGATCGATATCAACCCTTGTAGGTCCGCAGTGCTGGAGCACGGGTCTCTTCCTGCATTGCAGGAAGGTTAGGCCATACTCCAGCACGAACACAAAAGAAAACGCTGCGGCTCAGCAAAATGCCAGCCACAGGCAACCAGCGCTGGTTTTCAGCCGCAATCCAGCTGATTCGCTGTGGCGTAAATAAATAGCAAAGACAAAATAAAATTGTACAACCCCGTAGGCAACGTAAAAGTGAGAGTAAAAATGAAAAATGTTTATACAGTTGAATGTATATAATTATAAATTTCTGAGGCTTATAGAACTTAAACTTAGAATTAAGGGAAAAGTAGAATGGAGCACAATGTAACTTCGTGAAGGGACAATGTCTCTACACTAGGCATAGCCTGTATTGTGGGCGACGGTTTCATGAGGCGCTTAGGAGCGCCACCAATGAAATAAAAAACGTTACTGGTTTCATAATACGTAGGTATCTAAATGTTAAACGCTCGTGGCCTAGCGGAACCTAGTGATTGGAATCAGTCACTTTGGTTAAGCAACAACAGGCGCGGTCAGATACTGGATGGGTGACCCTTTATACGTCCCCACTGTTGGGGCACGGGACTCTTCCTGCATCGCAGGAAGGTTAGGCCATACTCCACCACGGGGGCCAAGTCTGGGTTGGTGGAGGGTTGTAGGACAGTGGCGGGCCTTACTGTCAGAAGTTATCAAGCCGCCCATAAGGCCTCTGACATGGCTTAACGACTGCCATTACACGATAGCCGGCAACAACGGCTTAACGTGCCTTGCGAAGCACGGAAGCGCTCGGAAAAATGCCACTAGCGGTAGTCACGGGCTCACCCATCCTGTACCTGACCGCGCATGTTGTTGCTTAATCAAGTGATTGATTCCAATCACTCGGTTCGCCTAGGCCACGGCCCCTAAGCGACCTAATAATAAATTTGGCGTGTTCTGTGTACGTGACAGAGTCATCAGCAACTGGAAACGAAGCGCTATCAAAATAATCAGCTACTTATGCATTATGAATGAGTATTTTCGTAACGAGTCGTGGAAAGGCGCCCGCGAATCTGCCAAGGTCTCTCCAAAGTTGTAATCCGATAGCGAATATGTCAAGTGGCCGTTTGGCCACCGGTCAGGGGTCACGGCGTGGTCAAATTGTAAAAGCACACTAATATTATAAAGGCGCTGCTGCTGTGGTGTCGGCCTAGAGAATAGCACCAACCGAAATTCTTCCCGCGGGTGTATATACTTACTAAAATATTTTTTGGTCGAATGGAACAGATATTTACTATTTAAGACTTGCTTGAAAAGAGAGTCAAGTAGCGTATTATCGACCGTGTGCGAAACGCCGATATTCGGCAAAACACCAAACTTGTAATGTAGCTTATGTAATACTGTTATTTCGCTGTGTGGTGTCGGCCTAGAGCACCAACCCAAATTCTTCCCGCGGGTGTCGTAAAAGGCGACAAAGGGACTCAAACCGGGGGGGTGGGCAGCAGCGCCCCCTGCAGTACAATTGTACCAAACTGCGATCCCCAACCCGCATGCCCAGCGTGGGGATTATGGGCATTACCCCCTAATGATGGTACAACCTTGCGCTCATTTGGGTAGGGCTATATATATGTCCAGCAGTGGACTAATAATAGCCTGAAGAAAAAAGAATTACAAAGGCGAAAGTTTATGTGTGTGTATGTGTGTTCTTCTTCACGTCTAAACGGCTTTTATACCAGTTCTTATTGTTATCAATCCTCGTATGTCCCACTGCTGGGGCACGGGTCTCTTCCTGCATCGCAGAAAGGTTAGGCCATACTCCACCACGGCGGCCAAGTCCGGGTTGGTGGAGGATTGTAAGACGGTGGCGGGCCTTACTGTCAGAAGTTATCACGCCGCCCATAAGGCCTCTGACATGGCTTAACGACTGCCATTATATGACAGCCGGCACCAACGGCTTAACGTGCCTTGCGAGCACGGAAGCGCTCGGAAAAATGCCACTAGCGGTAGTCACGGGACGCTTACCGATCCTGTACCTGACCGCGCCTGTTGTTGCTTAACCAAGTGATTGATTCCAATCACTCGGTTCGCCTAGGCCACGAGCGCTTCATCACACTCCACACACAGGGGCTACTCGTAATAGCTAACTCCTGCAAAAAAAATATCTTCTTTTATTTTCGAACTAAAACTTTCGTAAGCACGACAATTTTTTAAATTTTTCATAATGTAAAAATTCCGTGCTTCGCAAGGCACGTTGCGCCGTTGGTGCCGGCTGTCATGTAATGGCAGGCGTTAAGCCGTGTCAGAGGCCTTGTGTACGGCTTGGTAACTTCTGACAGTAAGACCCGCCACTGCCTTACAATCCTCCACCAACACGGACTTGGCCCCCGTGGTGGAGTATGGCCTAACCTTCCTGCGATGCAGGGAGAGACCCGTGCCCCAGCAGTGGGCACATACCGTGGGTTGATATCATATCATCATGGCTTTCAAACCACCCAGCATTCATGCTGTACAATGATCTACTGATACGATGATACTTACGATGGCCTCTGCGTTATGCTCGTGAACGAGTGCTGTTCGTGTGTCTGGCCGCAGCACTTGTCATGTTTTCACGACCTATTTGGAATTTAAAGTCATTAATGGCAATCATGGAATCTTATCACACGTATCTGATGTATATAGATTTTAGAGGACTTGAGAAAAGATGGTCCGAGTGGAGTTTTTTCCCCCGCTGCCTTTTTCTCCACTACACTACGGCCCGAAGGCAGCGGCTTTCAGTTTCATGTTACATTGTACTTTGACATTCAGCAAATAGTTTACATTCTATTTGTTGAATGTCAAAGTCTTTACGTTGAAATAAATTTAATTGAATCGGCTTCATAATCAATAATCATTGACCTCCACAATATTCCACTGCGGTGGATTTTTACAGCATTTAAATTAGGCCCCTAGTTTTACGGCATTTTAAATTCGTTCTCAGTTTAATGTCTGCATATTTTATCGGTTATTAAATTGTAAAAGCTCAGAGGTCAATAATACCTGCTTCTGCGAGTTCCAGCGGGGCAGCTGACGACACGTTTGCATTTGAGCGCATGGCCCCATTTATATGTTCTGCTTTCTAGTGTACAATTAATTTAGTTTCATACGAGTAATCACTTTGACATTATTCTAATTCAATTCAATTCTGTTATTATGTCTATTTCGTATTAATCCATCACGATTATGTGCATACATACTGTGAAATTGTAGATGTAATACTTGAGTGCCATTACCATCTACTTTATATGTTCACGTCCTCAGTGGCGCAGCGGTTTGGCACGCTGACTGTAAAACCGAAGGTCTCGGGTTCGACCCCCGGCCGGGTCAAACTAGGAAACGAACTTTTATAGTTTGTCTCGGGTCTTGGATGTTATCTATGTATTTGCTGTATTAAATCTATCGTCGAGTTAGCACCTACAACAAAAATCACTTAGTTGTACTTAGTATAGGGCTAACGAGATCTGTGTAATATGTCCATGAATATTTATTTATTTATTTATTTATTTATTATTATTTATTTATACGTGTCTAAGTGAAATGTACCAAAAGATGAAATAAATACAGTAAAATTAAGTTCTCAGCTTATCTTATCCCAAAGGCAGTAAATTTTTGTTCGTGTCAAATCTATCTATCTAATAAGCCCATCAGCCATTCAGGAATCGCTCGTAGCTCCGGCTGCTTGAGTGATCTTTAACGATCACTTAGATAAAGCCACATAAGCGTTCAGTGCATGGATGGCTAAACCGTCTATGACTAACGCTAGTGGAATTTTTCCGAGCGATTCCGTGCTTCGCAAGGCACGTTAAGCAGTTGGTACCGGCGGCCGTCGATAGATGGCAGTCCCGTGCCCCTCGGTGGGGACATAATGGGTCGATGATTAATCGCCCCATAAACAGAGCCCACTGCTGGGCGTAAGCCTCTTCTCTTTCACGCCAACCCGTCGGGTCTTTTGCTATTCTCGTCCAATGCTTTCCAGTCGCTTTCACAATGTCGTCGGCTCACCGGGATGGCGGTCTGCCCACCGTTCTTGGCCACCACTCAGTGGCTATCTTAGTCCGTCTTCCCGCCTAACCGAATACAGTCCCCACTGCTGGGGCACGGGTCTCTTCCTGCATCGCAGGAAGGATAGGCCATGCTTCACCACGGGGCCAAGACCGGGTTGGTGGAGGATTGTAAGTCAGCGGCGGGCCTTACTGTCAGAAATTATCAAGCCGCCCATAAGGCCTCTGACATGGCTTAACTACTGCCATTATATGACAGCCGGCACCAACGGCTCAACGCCCCTTGCGAAGCACGGAAGCGTTCGGAAAAATGCCACTAGCGGTAGTCACGATAGCCACGGGGACGGAACTGACCGCGCCTGTTGTTGCGTAACTCAAGTGATGTGATTCCAATCACTGGGTTCGACTAGGCCACGAGCGCTTTATCTCCATCTCCAGATAAACATTATTAATCTTTGTTTTAGGTACCCAACAAACTAATCAATTCACGTCGCAAACGCAGCAGACACAGTACCAGAACCAAAATCAGAACCAGAGGGGTCAAGGTCAGCTCGTGACCCAAGGTCAAGGTCAACTCGTGACGCAGGGCGGCGGCGTTTACCAGCAGGGCGGCAAGGGCCAGTTCGGCATCGGAGGAGTCGGACAAATTGAGATTCAGGAGCAGGTGAGACAGAAATCAGGAATCAGGGATTATTTCCTACCCCCAGATTGGGTTTCTAAAGGTTTTATTTAAAGTAGGGCTGAAACTGCGGTTTAATGAACGTTACTATTCAAACTAGGTGTCTATTTCAAAATCTAGATCATTTTGGAGAAAAAAATGGACAATAAAAATCCAAAGTTAGTCGTTTCAAAGTCCTTAATTGACAGAGTTTACCTAAATATTATAAAACATAGAACTCATGCATTGTACTGGCTTTAATTCCTGACATCATTGTCATCTAAATAATCCTTTATGTTACAGTAGCCCTTTTGGCACAAAGTGTACTTTACGCATTTTAGTTTTGCTGAAGGTCTGGTTAGGTTAGGTTAGATTTTAGGCTCACCAGACAGGTCTTAAGATTTGCTAGTCAATAATATAAAAATGAATCGCCGAATGCCTTGTTAGTGCATTAAAATAAAAATAGTGTAATCATGTGGGTACAGTGATATCGTTCCGATGTTAAACCTAACTGCAAAGTAGGTGGTCGGGGCTGTAAGTAATGCAATTTGCTTAAGTCAGATGTCGCTGCCTGTACGTAATACAGAGAATATTGTAAAGAGGTTCGAAATTTCACTGATGCCGTGAGTCGCCCATTGGCTCAATTGGTAGAGCGCTGGTACGGATAGCCAGAGGTTGCTGGTTCGAATCCCGGCATGGGTGAAATTTGTAGCCTCTAAATAGGTTTTTGATTTGATTTGATTTGACCTACCAACAAATATGTATGGAGCCCTCTGTGTGCGAATTCGCCTTGCACTTGGCCGATGTTTTAAACTATTTATGTATATTATTTGTATGTATCTACTTAGGGTTAGTATAATTCTTTTCTAAATTAAGCAAATTCTATTTATATGTACCTATTTGAAATATTTTGATTTATTTGTACATCTACTTCCTTATCCAATATAGTGCTCCATTCCATCCAAAGGTTGTCTGGAAGAGATCACTTTTAGTCTGTACTCTGTACTCTTAGGTAAAGAAATATCCGTGTAATTTCCTTACATACATACATAACCACACGCCTGTATCCCAGAGGGGTAGGCAGAGACCAGGGACTGCCACTTGCCACGATCCTGACAGATCACCTTCGCTTCATCAACGTTCATAAGTCGTTGCATGCACGCACGCCGGTTCCGGGTACTTTTTATCTTTCCCTTTGCTAATACCTACATCCCCTATCTGGTCGATGTATGTCCGCCTGGGACGACCCTTATAATAATTTCCTTTTATATGTACAATAATGTGTTCTCTATCTATCTATCTCAAGCTCTCAATTGTTTTGCCATCAGAACGCCCAGTCCCAATTCACGGGCATCCAAGGAGGTCAGAGGACCGAAGGTCAGGCGAACAGGGCCCAAGCACAGGCCACCGTCAGCAGAGGTCAAGGCCAGATTATCACGCAAGGTAAGTTTCACAATTTACCTTACTAGTTTTACTTACGAGTAATTAATAAAACGATACTTACTAACATTTATTGCCATTTTTGAAAACCTATTTAGAGGCTAAAAATTGCCTGTACGCAACACAGAGAGTATTGTAAAGAGGTACGAAATTTCACTGATGCCGGTGAGTCACCCATTAGCTCAGTTGGAAGAGCGCTGGCACGAATAGCCAGATGTCGCGGGTTTGAATCCCGGCATGGGTGGAATTTTAGCCTCTAAATAGGTTTTTTAAATTGTCCTTAGCACGGGTTAGTGCATTAAAAATAATAAAATCATGTGGGTACAGCGATATCATTCCGATGTAAAACCTAACTGCAAAGTAGGTACTCGGGGCTGCAAGTGATGCAAATTACTTCAGCCAGATGTCGCTGCCTGTACGTAATACAGAGAATGTTGTAAAGAGGTTCGAAATTTCACTGATGCGGGTGAGTCCCCATTAGCTCAGTTGGAAAGAGCGCTGGCACGGATAGCCAGAGGTCGCGGGTTCGAATCCCGGCATGGGTGGAATTTTTAGCCTCTAAATAGGTTTTTCAAAATTATATACCAATCAAATTTCATCTTATGAGCCACAAAAAAACTAAATGGTAAAGGTAAGGACGTACTTAAATATGCTTAACCCTCAACCACTGACGTGTCATTTTGTTGCACTACCACTGACGTTACGTATAGTATACGTACGTTAATTTGAGGACCTTCTGATGCATCAATAGAGTGTAACTTTGATGTATACTGCGATCTATTTATTTAGACACAATCAAATAAAATAGCAATAATAAAAAAACAGTATTATTAATCATAGAAAAATATTTATTCATCAATAACCATAGAGGTAATCAAAATTACATAGACATTTAAAAAAAATTAACACAAATATTCTCTAACAATAGGAACTTCCTTTTTTGGTTTTATTAATTACTAAGGACGGTTTTAATTAGGAAAAAATCACAATTCTCATAAATCACAATATAAGGCACTTTTTAACAACAATTATTACAGGTTGGCTTGGAGCACTGCAAGCAGACCGGTTTACGACAAGCTTGACAGCCGTACCGGGTTTTGCGACGTTTCAGTTTGAAACATATATAACAATTCTTCATGGTGTCAAATATAAGAAATTCGCTGCTTGATTGACCGATTTCATTATCCTTGTATATATCACTATCATCAATCGTATCTGTAGAAACGCTAACCCGGCGGCCAGTTCGCTCGGCAATGTGTGACAATGGAATGTCGTCTTCAGAAGATGCAGAATCCAAATCACAAGCGGGAGCCTCTTCACCACAATATTCGTCCTCGGAAGACACAACGCGGTCCGATTGTATGTAGTCATTTTCATCCGCCGATGATTCGTCAGATTCATTAAGCCAAGATTCTATAATTTCTTCGTTGTTGACACTATTCACTTGAACACGTGCTATTTTAGATGTAGATGGCATAGAAGAAGAATTTAGCCGCTTACGGTTCATTTTATCTGCCGACAAACATAAATAAATATTTAAAAAAAGTTACAATAACACTGACGCTACGTACAACATACGTCGGGTAGTCGAACTCACCTGCTTAGGAACGTGGCAGGCGTCCGCTCCCCACCGCAGCACACGCGTCACTGGCGACTAAGAAACTACCAAAAAGGGCGCGCAGAAATTCCCGCGCAAAGTCAAGATTTGAACGAAAAACCGTTTGGGTGACGTACCATATACGTACGTCAGTGGTTGAGGGTTAAATAAACCTATGAGGATCAATAACACAAATTAAAATATGAATAATACTCACAAACAGACGAACAAAAAGTTTTTTGAACTAAAACAAAAAGTTAAAGTTTTTGTGTATGTTTGTGTGTACACACACACACACACACACACACACACACAAACCCACACACCCTGTGTGTGTGAGAGAGAGAGAGAGAGAGGGAGAATGTGTGAGTGTGAGCGAGCAATTGCACAATAATTGTACAATTGCTCGCTTTAAAACCGAACAACTTGAAACATTGTACCTACATCAAGAAATTATCCAGGTAAAAATCGTCATTGACTGGGTTCCATGAGCAAGGTATAGAGGCTCCATTCCACTAGGGAACCAAGTTCGGATTGGTGGAGGCTTGCAAGACGGCTGGTCTTACTGTCAGAAGTTTTCAAGCCGCCCTAAGCCTCTGACATGGCTTAACGCCTGCCAGCTATCGACGGCAGCCGACACCTACTGCTTAGCGTCCCTCACATCCCGAATTTCTCTGGCAGGTCAAGGTCAGGTCCTGACCCAGGGCCAGGGCTCCGGCATCCGGCAGGGCGGAGGCCTCGCTGTCTCACAGGGCACAGGATTTGGCGTCGAGAATGAGTACAGCGAATCGGTGCAGCGGGTCTTCCTACAGCGATACAGCGCTGGTGGACAGTGCGGTCAGCTTAATGTGAGTCTATAAATTTGATTTGATTACCGTTACCGTTATCAACCCTTATATGTCCCCACTGCCGGGGCACGGGTCTCTTCCTGTATCGCAGGAAGGTTAGGCCATACTCCACCACGGGGGCCAAGTCCAGGTTGGTGGAGGATTGTAAGACAGTGGCGGGTCTTACTGTCAGAAGTTATCAAGCCGCTCATAAGGCCTCTAACATGGCTTAACGACTGCCATTACATGACAGCCGGCACCAACGGCTTAACGTGCCTTGCGAAGCTTAGATTAGAACTCTATTCTACACACCAGAAAACAAAATACATGAAAAGGCTTACATATCTAACTATTGCCGTATACAATTGGCGGTCTTAACGCTAAAAGCGAGGTAGGTAGGTGTAGATGAAGTTGGAAGAGTATGTACATAAACTGACTTATAACTACTTCACGTACACCTACCTACCTACCCTCTTCATCTTTCAGTTCTATCCATCCCAAGGTTATCTGGAAGAGATCGCTTTTAGCGTTAAGACCGCAGCCCTTAAAGACTGAATCTTGAGATACGGAGCCGAGACGTGTACACCCACGGTTCTACTAGTCCACCATTTTAAAGTCGCTCAGCGAGCCATGGAGAGAGCTATGCCAATAAAAATAAATTTAGAAGAAGTGCGGAAAGCAAAGTCCTTAAGTCCTCACTACCTAGCTGAAGACGTGTAATGCAAGTAATTTTTTGAAAATCTTTGAAAGCAGAATTACTAACTTTTAAAAATAACATAAAGTCTTCTTTCAGCGAAATACCCTAATACGATATTTAAGGTGATTTCCCTTCATGGCCCATAACTTTGGGACGCCCTGTATATAATAATAGTATATATATATATATATATATATATATATATATATATATATATATATATATGTATAATTCTACATTTATTTTTACTAGCATAGCTCTCTCCATAGCTCGCTGAGCGACTCAAGGTTTTTAGTCTTTAGGGGCTGCGGTAAAGGTGACTGCCCAGAAATAGTAGTTACTAAAGAAACTTTTAGGGAGAGCGGGTGATCGTGCTCTTCCTCTATAAAGGGAAATTTCCAGCCAGGCAGATCGTTTGCCTGGGGACGGCCGGTCTGACTGTTGTTAGTCGGACGTTATATTAATGACTAGCTTTTGCCCGCGACTCCGTCCGCGTGGACTTTAGTTATTCAGCAAAATTATGCAACCCCGTCCACTCCCTTAAGGGTTAAATTTAGAAAAACTGCGAAACACGTGTTCAATCACTTGTGTTAAAGAGTAAAGAAAATTAGACAACATTTTTTACACTTCCCATACAAATTTTTGCAACCCTTTTCGCCCCCTTAGGGGTTGTATTTCAAAAAATCCGTCTTATTCCTTGCCTACAATATATACAGACCCTCTGTGCAAAATTTCATATTCCTAGGTCCAACGGCTTGGGCTGGGCCAAGCTATGTAGATTGCAATTTATATAGATATATATGTCATGTGAAACACTTTGATTGCGCGATGCAGAAACGTTGGAGTTTGTAGTGCGCGCGCAAAGTTGACATGTGCTCCCCACTAATAAACATCCCACTGCAGGGCACAGGCCTTCTCTGAGAGAGTATGGGCTTAGTTACAGCGCGTGCCCACCGCGGCGTGGCAATTTCATGCGCTGAAATATTTGAACATCCCATACACTCAGGTGTCCTCACGATGTTTTCCATCACCGTTAGCGAGTGGTATTGTAGTGGTATATTATAACTTCACAAACGTATAAAGTCTGTTAGCTTTTAGAATATACCACGGGCTCTAGAGTAGGCTTCGGTTTTCGCAAATTTTCGCCGCTTTTCGTACTGATGATCGAGTTCCGATTTCAAAATTTAGGGCAAGATAAATAGTCGTTGCTTAGCCCAAGTCCGTACTCAAGCTTCCCTAAGTATTACTTCAGGCTAACATAGCTAAGTATCAAAGTTGACGTTTGCTTAGCTAAGCATGTTCTTAGGCCAATGCTAAGAATTAGTCCGGGTTTAGCGACTTAGAGAGTGCCAAAGTACTGTCTATGATAGACAAATCGATTCTTAAGCAAGTGCTTTCGCTAAGACTCGTTCTTAGAAGCGACTATTTATCTTGCCCTTAGTGTCATATTAGTTCCGACTATTCTATTACACGAATATATCCGATTCTATCCGATAGTAGCCGAGGTATATTCTAAAAGCTAACACACTATACGTAATTAAAAAAACAAAGTACAAAAATGTAGAAACATACGAAGACTGATTGGATATTATGACTTAAATGTCAGTCACCACTTATATTTTAAAGCTAAAACTTATGTAAATTAGAGCTATAAAATCATATTCATTTCAAAATGGGCGGTCGCTCATATTTGTGCTGTGATAAACATTCTTGATTAAAATCTAAAATTCAAAATTGATTCATTATTGAAGTGACATGAACGTCTTACGTAACAAAAGCGGCCCCTCTCTCAATCTTTGCCACTTCTGTACATTTTCCACCAGCCAACCCGCAGGAGGTATCCTGCGGGTTGGCTGGTGGAAAATGCAATTAGAATTAAGTCCTCCTTTTGTGCATTATCTTCTGTGCAATAAAGAATTAACAAGAATAGGTGGGTCGTGTATAAAACATTTTATGTACAACTAGCTGACCCAGCGAGCTTCGCACCGCCTAACAGTCGATTCTTTATTTTTTTTTTCTCTCCGTAAGCACCATCCTCGTACTTCAAGGAATATTCTACAAAAAATAATTAGCGAAATCGGTTCAGCTGCTCTCGAGATTTGCGCTTACCAACACATTCAGTGATTCATTTTTATATTATAGATAGATAAAAAACACTTAATGAACGTAAAAGCTGTTAGTTTCACAATTATGTGGAGGAGAAGCTAACAACGAAACTCCACATTCGTTCTGGCTTAACCTCATTCTTTGGCGAAATGTCACCGAATCATCATCATCAACCCATTACGTCCCCACCGCGGGGTACGGGTCTCTTCCCTAGGCATACTCCACCACGGGGGCCAAGTCCGGATTGGTGGAGGCTTGCAAGACTAATGGCTGGTTTTACTGTCAGAAGTTTTCAAGCCAAGGCCTCTGACTTGGCTTAACGACTGCCATCTATCGAGGGCAGCCGGCAACTACCGCCACTAGCGTTAGTCATAGACGACGCCCTATTTTACTTAAACTTCCTGATCGCTTAAGATCACTCAGGCAGCCGGGGCTACGAGCGCATCAAAAAAAAAATCACACAAATCGAATGGTGAAATCTCAAACGGATTTCCAAAGAAATATTTTCATAGAGAATGTGGTTTCAAACTGTTGCAAACGTGGGATCCGGTCCTCAAGAAGTGTTCGAGTGGAAAAAAGTCGCATGGCTTATCGTCCGACATTGTCAGTGTATTGTGTCGCAACCCTGATAGTGCTTTGTGATGGCTGATTGAGGGTAGTCTGAAACCTTGTCAACCGAAGATGCGAACGAGTGCCAGCCATCAGTCTTCTCGTGACCACGATGACTGTAACGTCGTCGAAACGTCGAGGTAAAATAGCAATAAATTACTACGCGATTAAGCCCCGAAAATATTCTTACTAAATATTTTCTAACATTGACCCACTGAGGACTCCCATGGCGTTCAAGAAAACACCGTCTTTATCCAAAAGCGTCTAATTCTAGGGCACATTGCGTCACAACGAACTATTAATTCACAAGACGACGTCTCTTTTGAATATTATTACGCCAGTGTGAAGTATTTGCTAACGCCGGGTACACACCAGCTAATCGCGACCGCAAGTCGGGTGCCCTTACCAAATATGTATCACCAATAGGCGTCATGAAAGATTTTTATAGAATAGAATAGAAAACGTTTATTTGGTACCAGAATCAAATCATAAACAATAATGTTTTAGAGTGTAAATAAGACATGGCACCAAAATGGCCGCCGCTCAGCAAATGCCATGATCGTTGCAGACTATGGCGCTGATTTTCAGCGGTCGCCAAAATATATAATAATAATAATAATAATCACACACAATAATAATAATTCAATTCATAGACAATTTTTATAACACTTTTAATAAAACTAACACTGGATGGGTCCCGAAATAATAGAAATATATATATATATATATATATATATATATATATATATATATAAATTAAATCCTCTTCCTTAATAACATAACAACAACATAACAATTACATACAGGCACATACAGCCTGTTAGCTTTTAGAATATACCTCGGGCTCTAGAGTAGGCTTCGGTTTTCGCCGAAAGCACACGAGTGTAATACTACTTCCTGCTCTGTATAAAACTTTTCTTCACTATTTTCAAAAGTTAAAGTTAACTGTCATATTAGTTCCGATATTTCTATTACACGAATATATCCGATTCTATCCGATAGTAGCCGAGGTGTATTCTAAAAGTTAACAGGCTGCAATGTTGCTGGCCCCTCACTAGGATACCCTCTGTGTCGTGGGAACCAGAAACAGCGACATCAATAACATGTAAACATCCAAGACCTGGGGTTTTTTTTTTGTCTCCAGACGGGGTATGAACCCGGGACCTCTCACATTGTAGGCAGATATGGGGACACATTTATATTTACCAAAAATCCTATATTTCAGTAATAAACAAAAATTTTACGAAGGTTTAAGCCATTTTTCTTAAATTATTTTAAATCTGTGGGAAAACAGCTCGCAGTGTTATGGCGTCGAATCTGACGTCACGCTATGGTAAAATAAACAACGTAATCATAATAAAGCACGGGTGAAGTTTACTAACCGTGACGTCACGCGGTGTGATGAGTGTTTCAGTCAAAGGGATTGAAAGCAGTATTATAATATTTTATTTTATTAAAAATATTCGTAATCTATTTTAGTTTGTATCAGGTCTTGGATGTTATCTATGTAATTATAGTGTTAAACCTATCGTCGAGTTAGCACCTGTAACAGAATTCATTTAGTTGAATTTAGTATAGGGCTAACGAGATCTCTGTAATATGTCCATGGATATTTATTTAAACACAAAGAATGGCGCGTGACGAGTACATCATCGCCAACAAGGCAGTCGATCATAACGTCACAAACGGATAACACCGACTTTCTTGGCAAAATGTTATGTCATTGTCAGTCTGACAGATGCCTTTTAACTCTTGACACGAGATAAACAAATACACAAACTAAATGCAGTCATCACGACAGACGTGAGTTTAATCTTCGCCGTTATCTGCTAACTGTACAGTCGCCAACTAATCTCACTTTAGAGTTTCGTTGTATAACTGTCACACAGACAATAACAACTTAATTTTGGTGGTGGCATTTTTCCGAGCGTTTCCGTGCTTCGCATGGCTCGTAAAGCCGTTGGTGCCGGCTGTCATGTAATGGCAGTCGTTAAGCCATGTCAGAGGCCTTATGGGCGGCATGATAACCTCTGCCAGTAAGGCCCGCCACTGTCTTACAATCCTCCACCAAACCGGACTCGGCCCCGTGGTGGAGTATAGAATAACCTTCCTGCGATGCAGGTAGAGACCCGTGCCCCAGCAGTGGGGACGTACAGTATAACTAAAAACTTTGGCCGTTGCATCTATGTAGTGAGATGATCTATACAACATCCAGTGGAACTTTCACTCACACTACATGGATCAAGGGGCCGCTTGCACATTGTTTTAGATGGATTAGGCTTGCCAGCACCTATACCATCCTCACAGCTTAGTCGGCTATATTGGTAGCAATACCACACGCTAACTGTGAAGAAAGACATACTGAGGAAACCCGCTGTTTAATTGACTCCACGCGTATCGATACCAGTAGCATCATTGTAGCAAAAATTGTTCATTCTGTCCAAGATACCAAGGTCATGAAAACGCGGCTTTAGCACTTTTGTAGAAATGAAGTAAGGCTCCCTCCAGTGGGAATCGAAGTCACGACCTCTGTTGCGGTGGTCAAGCTTGGTAAGCGCATGGGTTAGTGCATTAAAAGAATATTATAGAGAACTTATGTTAACAGAAATACGTAATACACAGAATATTGTAAAGAGGTTCGAAATTTCACTGATGCCGGTGAGTCACCCATTGGCTCAGTTGGAAAGAGCGCTGGCACGGGTAGCCAGAGGTCACGGGTTCGAATCCCGGCATGGGTAGAATTTTTAGCCTCTAAATAGGTTTTTAAAATTTGTAGCACGCTTTAATGCATTAAAAAGAATATAATTAACAGAAATATGTATACAAATCAGAATAAACACTTTTTCTTTCATCTGCTGTTAGAAAATGCTTATAGGCAGTAAGTTGGCCGCATTGTACGATTTTATTTTTAAAATTTAAGTGTAATAAAAGTATTAATTATTATATGCATGTCGATAGATGGCATTCGTTAAGCCAAGTCAGAGGCCTTATGGGGGGCTTCAAACTTCTGACAGTGAGACCAGCCACTAGTCTTGCAAGCCTCCACCAATCCGGACTTGGCCCCCGTGGTGGAGTATGGCCTATACCTTCCTCAGGGAAGAGACCCGTTCCCCTCGGTGGGGACATAATGGGTCGATGATGATGATGAATAATAATAAAAATAGGTATTGCAACTATGTAAATACACGTAACTTAAAATGAAAAATGCCCATAATCCCCACGCTGTTCATGCGGGTTGGGATCGCAGTTTGTTAGAATTGTACTGCAGGGAGCGCTGCTGCCCACCCTCCGGTTTGTGTTCCTTAGTCGCCTTTTACGACACCCGCGGGCAGAATTTATGTTGGTGCTATTCTCTAGGCCGACACCACACAGCAACTGCCACACAGAACTGAACCCTATTGTCTTATAAATAAAGGCATTTTTCCATGCAACTGTACCTCGAAGCTCGACATGAAAGCTTGTCTGTTCGGACAAATTGACAATACATTACGTTGGACAACGAAAGAGGCCAATGGGTCGTTGTGACCTTAACTCTTTACCAGTTCGCTTAGCTATGGATTTGTTTATCCGAATTAAACGTATAACAAAAATAAAAATAGTATAATCATGTGGGTACAGTGATATCGTTCCGATGTAAGACCTAACTGCAAAGTAGGTAGCCGGGGCTGTAAGTGATGCAATTTGCTTAAGCCAGATGTCGCTGCCTGTACGTAATACAGAGAATAGTGTAAAGAGGTTCGAAATTTCACTGATGCCGTGAGTCGCCCATTGGCTCAATTGGTAGAGCGCTGGCACGGATAGCCAGAGGTTGCGGGTTCGAATCCCGGCATGGGTGAAATTTTTAGCCTCTAAATAGGTTTTTAAACGTATAATAATAATAATAATAAATTAGCATGCTCGAGAAATGGTCGTCTCTATACAAAGAGGTCCATAATATTTCTCTGCTCTGTGGTGTCGGCCTAGATAATAGCAGCAGCCCAATTCTTCCCGCGGGTGTTGTAAAAGGCGACTAAGGGACTCAAACCGGAGGGTGGGCAACAGCGCCCCCTGCAGTACAATTCTACCAAACTGCGATCCCCAACCCGCATGCCCAGCGTGGGGATAATGGGCATTACCCCCTATGCTAGCACAACGTGGCGCTCATTAGGGGAGGGCTATGTCCAGCAGAGGACTAGTAGAGCCTGAGGACGGACGGATTTATTTAATGCATTCCAATTGGGAAATTTGAATGCATCCCTTTGCCCAGCAGTGGGGCACAGCCATGGCTAATTAAAAAAAAATCCAATATACTTGGAATACTTTGATTCCAATCACTCGCTTCGACTAGGCACGTTAAGCCGTTGGTGACGGCTATCGTGTAACGGCAGTCATAAGCCATATCAGAGGCCCCATATTCTTGAATCCTGTGATAGCAACTTCTGACAGTAAGGCCCACCACCGTCTTAAACAATCCTCCACCAACCAGGACTTGGCCCTCGTGGTGGAGTATGGCCTAACCTTCCTGCGATGCAGGAAAACAACGGTGCCCCAGCAGTGGGGACATACAAGGGTTGATATCGATCGAATCATGCAAAGGTCGGGGGTTTTTACCAGACAGGGGCATAGATAGCTTGATAGATAGACCACACTATATCAAATAACATCACACCAATATTATAAAAGCGAAAGTTTGTGAGTGTGTATATTTGTTACTACTTCGAGTCTAAACGGCTAGATTGGCCTGAAAACGGCGATTTTAATAAAATTTGGTATAGTAAAGTAAGGCAAAGCAAAGCAAAGCAAAGCAAAGCAAAGCAAAGCAAAGCAAAGCATAGCAAAGCAAAGCAAAGCAAAGCAAAGCAAAGCAAAGCAAAGCAAAGCAAAGCAAAGCAAAGCAAAGCAAAGCAAAGCAAAGCAAAGCAAAGCAAAGCAAAGCAAAGCAAAGCAAAGCAAAGCAAAGCAAAGCAAAGCAAAGCAAAGCAAAGCAAAGCAAAGCAAAGCAAAGCAAAGCAAAGCAAAGCAAAGCAAAGCAAAGCAAAGCAAAGCAAAGCAAAGCAAAGCAAAGCAAAGCAAAGCAAAGCAAAGCAAAGCAAAGCAAAGCAAAGCAAAGCAAAGCAAAGCAAAGCATAGCATAGCAAAGCAAAGCAAAGCAAAGCAAAGCAAAGCAAAGCAAAGCAAAGCAAAGCAAAGCAAAGCATAGCAAAGCAAAGCAAAGCAAAGCAAAGCAAAGCAAAGCAAAGCAAAGCAAAGCAAAGCAAAGCAAAGCAAAGCAAAGCAAAGCAAAGCAAAGCAAAGCAAAGCAAAGCAAAGCAAAGCAAAGCAAAGCAAAGCAAAGCAAAGCAAAGCAAAGCAAAGCAAAGCAAAGCAAAGCAAAGCAAAGCAAAGCAAAGCAAAGCAAAGCAAAGCAAAGCAAAGCAAAGCAAAGCAAAGCAAAGCAAAGCAAAGCAAAGCAAAGCAAAGCAAAGCAAAGCAAAGCAAAGCAAAGTAAAAATTATTTATTTAGTAAAAGGTAATTGGCAGTGTACTACAGTGTCTGGTGGGCCCCACACTAGGTAAATCGTGGTCGCCCGTTTGTGAATTTCTAGTAGTAGAAAGTGCCACTGAGGCAGGAAGGGAGTTGCACAAAAATTTAGATTATATTTTATTATTAAATAGGTTTTTAAATTTGTCCTTAGCACGGGTTAGTGCATTAAAAATAAAAATAGTATAACAGAGAATATTGTAAAGAGGTTCGAAATTTCACTGATGCCGGTGAATAATAGGTACCTCCTTAAATTGAACCCACTTTTAACTATGAAATGTCAGTTAGAACCCTGTTATCTTTGTTACAATCGTAGCCAAAGACCTTAAACACATTGACCCATAACACTTACAGCCGCCAAAGTATTGGGCCAAGATTAGCTCCAACGCTTGGCGCCAATAACTGGTTAATAAGTCACGAGTAATTTTTCATTGGACAGTCGAGAGGTTACGCAAACATCCACTGGCATGATATTACGCATTCGGTTATATTGCGAGAAACAGAAATGACATGTTTGTTTGTTATTATTATAGTTCTTCTTCAGGCTATATTAGTCCACTGCTGGACATAGCCCTTCCCTAATGAGCACCACAGCGCCCTGTCTTTGGCTTGCCGCATCCAACAACTGCCAGCAGTTTTTCACAGATCGTCATCCCACCTGGTCGAAGGGCGTCCTACACTACGTTTTCCGTTTTCATTTTCGTCTCCACTCAAGGAAACGTTTACTCCAACGGTTCTTTCCTTCGCGCTACAGTGGGCTATATAGCCCACTGCCACTTCAGCTCGCTAATTCTCTTAGCTATGTCGATAACTTTGGTTCTCTGTGGGATGCATTCGTTACGAATCGTATCCTTTAGAGAAACTCCGAGCATAGCTCTCTCCATAGCTCGCTGAGCGACTTTGAACTGGTGGACCCTTTCGTGAGTGTCCATGTCTCGGCTCCGTAGGTCATGACAGGTAGGACGCACTGATTGAAAACTTTCGTTTTCAAACATTGCGGTATGGATGACGAGAAGACTCGGCGTAGTTTCCCAAACGCTGCCGAGCCCAGCTG
The DNA here is from genome assembly GCA_934045075.1 of Yponomeuta sedellus. NCBI lineage: Eukaryota > Metazoa > Arthropoda > Insecta > Lepidoptera > Yponomeutidae > Yponomeuta > Yponomeuta sedellus. The sequence continues at coordinate 1,522,723 of OW203751.1, forward strand.
GATGTTATTATTATTGTTCTTATATTTGATTCAATTGTTGTATGTCCCCACTGCAGGGGCACAGGTCTCTTCCTGTATCGTACTTATATTAAAATACATTAAAATCCGCTATGCCACTTAAAGTAAATCGTGAATGAAAAGGGAAGACGCTTGATAATGTATGGAATCAGGCGTTACATTGCGGGAATCCATAGCATTAAAATGTGAAAATTACTTTGATAAATTCCGCTAAAAATCCCACAAGCACCATGCGGTTAGTTAATGCAAACTTTTTCAAGCAGAAACAAGACACGAACACACCACCAACGACACGCTAAAAACCTATTTGCAGGCTGTACGTAATACAGAGAGTATTGTTAAGAGGTTCGAAATTTCACTGATCCCGGTGAGTCGCCCATTGGCTCAGTTGGAAGAGCGCTGGCACGGATAGCCAGAGGTCGCGGGTTCAAATCCCGGCATGGGTGGAATTTTTAGCCTCTAAATGGGTTTTTAAAACATACTCCTGTAATATCCTCAGCCTGACCTCGTCTTTCTCTCCCAGGGTCAGAAACCGTACGGCAACCGCAACGAGCTGGAGGTGGACTTCGCCGAGATCCCCTGGCAAGCGATGGTGCTGCTGCAGACCAACCGCAGCCTGCTGTGCGGAGGAGTCATCACCAGGCCTGACGTGGTCATCACCACGGCCAGCTGCGTTAATGGGTTTGTAGCTTCCTTGCCATTTTTACGCCTCTGGGGCATCCAAGAGTAAGAGCTCCAATACACAACAGTGCAAAAATAAAGCCTCATGATTTTATTGCTTTTTCGAGACAACGGACACGTATTTTTCTTTGATCTAATTTCTTTGGAAATAATAGTTATTTTTAAGTTATGTAGTTGATTTTCAGAACCGGAAGTGACGTAGGCTATAAGGTAACATAAAATATAATTTTACCTCTACTTTACTTTACTGGAAAAAAAACTTGTCATTGCAACGATTCGATTCGACACACCACAGACTAAAAGTTGTTAACAATTGACATTTAACTTTTTTTTTGGGTGACAAAGGCAAAGAAATGAAATAAAATGAAATGAAAAGGTTTTATTCAAAGTAGCGCAGAAGCTGCGTCTTAATGAACGTTACAATTCAAACTAGGTGTCCATTTCAAAATCTAGATCATTTTGGAGAAAAAATGGACAAAAAAACTCCAAACTTAGTCTTTTCAAAGTCCTTAATTAACATAGTTTACATAATTATTATAAACATAGAACTCATACATTGTACTGGCTATAATTCCAGACCTCATTGTCATCTAGATACCACGCTGTAGAGCCGCTGTGCCTGTTTTTCTATTTTATTTTATAATTTCAGAAATTAAAGTACAGAAAAATCTTATTTTTCTTGTATTCCTTAAAGCTTAGTATCCAAATGGTTTTTTTTTATTTCAGCTTCATGTTTTTTTTTGCCATTAAAACGCTGAATTCAGATCTCTTCTTCCCCTAGTTCTTGCTAACCTTCCAGGCTATATTATTAGAGCCATCTTTCTAAAGCGCATGCCACACTACTATTTTTGCTCTAGGCCATCCTCGTCCAGCTGTTAGTTTCAAAGGATACTTTATAGAGACCTTTAGATAGTCAGTCCAGCGAACCAGCACGCCACGCGTCTGCCAAGTCTCTTACATGTCAATTCAAAAACCTATTTAGAGGCTAAAAATTCCGCCCATGCCTGGACTCGAATCAGCCAGCCAGCCAGCGCTCTCCCAACTGAGCTATTGGGCAAGTGCTGGCATCAGCGAAATTTCGAACCTCTTTACAATAAATACTCTCTGTATTATTTACAGAGGTTCGAAATTTCGCTGATGCCGGCACTTGCACATTAGCTGAGTTAGGAGAGCGCTGGCACGGCTAGCCAGAGATCGCAAGTTCGCGTCCCGGCATGGGGAGGAATTCTTAGCCTCTAAATACATTTATAAAATTGTCCTCAGCACGGGTTTGTGCAACAAAAAGAATATAATCATGACGACCTCTGTGGCGCAGCGGTAGCGCATCTGCCTGCCATGCGAGAGGTCCCGGGTTCGATCCCCGGCTGGGGACAAAAAAAAAACCCCAGGTCTTGGATGTTTACATGTTTGGCTTCTGGTTACCACGACACAGGGTATCCTAGTGTGGGGCCAGAGGCAATGTATGTGCCAGTATGTAAATGCTATGCTATGCTGAATAGTAACCACAAACCTTTCCTTAACAGCCTGCAAGCCAAAAACGTGCTGATCAAGGGCGGCGAATGGAAACTAGGCATCGACGACGAGCCGCTGCCGTTCCAGATCGTCCAGGTCAAGAACATCCTCCGTCATCCTTTCTACAAGAGGGGTCTATACCAATACGACGTCGCTATCCTGGTCTTGAACGAGAACCTGAGACTGGCCAAGAACATCTACCCGATATGCCTTCCTGGTGCCCAGGACACGCTGGGTGGATTCTACAACGGAGCTGGAGAATGCTTGGTGACTGGATGGGGCCGACAGGTGTTGCAAGGTCAGTGGAGTTTTTTATTATTAATTATTGGGGTGTGGGCCCAGAGAGGTGGGCAAAACTCGGATGACGGATACCGCAAACGTGGCCGACCGAAGCGGAGAAGGCGGGACCTCACAACCTTTTTGCCAGGCTGGCAGGAGGTGGCCATGAACATGGAGGAGTGGAAGACAAAAGGGGAGGCCTTTGCCCAGCAGTGGGTATCTCGATTACCCAATACTAGCCGCACCGACAGACTTCGTTCCGTCGAGGACAGATATTTTAATTTACTCTGTGGTTCGAGTGCGAAGGGAGAAGTGTTGTTTTTACTACTTTACTAGCGATTTTTACGTTTTTCTCTCCCTAAGAACCTTTCCTGTGCTTTAAAGAAATTATGAAAAATAAAATAGTAAGAATAGTAAGTTCCTGAGCTTCGGGTTTAGTAACACATTTATTTATATAGATATAGTTTGTTTCGGAATAAATCCTTCGTTCACAGCCATTATTATAATAGAAAAAAATCCAGTTTTTTTTTATTTACCGAAAAAGTCAGGGAGGAGAACAAGTGGTTGCATATGACAAACACATCATATGGAATCAGCGTGTTCCAGGTATAGCGTAGGATTTAAAAAATAACCCTGTATACTCGTAGTAGAATTAAAATGAAGCGCGTATGACACACTTCTATTTTTTGTTGAAATCTTTCACTCACGTTGCAACGGTGATTGTGAAATGAAACGTCCTATACTAAGTGTCAAAAATAAATTTGACCAATTTTTTCTTGGGACGTGCTAATTTGGACCATTTTTTCTATCATTTGGACGCGTTAGTACCGTGGACTTGGTCCCGGTTGGAGTTCTGGGTCCAATCTTCAACTCGAGGCAATTTTATTTAATAATAATAAATATTCATGGACATATTACACAGATCTCGTTAGCCCTATACTAAGTACAACTAAATGACTTGTGTTATAGGCGCTAACTCGACGAGAGATTTAATACAATAAATACATAGATAACATCCAAGACAAACTAGAAAAGTTCGTTTCCTAGTTTAACCCGGCCGGGGATCGCACCCGAGACCTTCGCGTGCTACAGTCAGCGTGCCAAACCACTGGCCATCGAGGCCGTCATTATTAGTTTATTACTTTACTGAGCAAATAAAAAAGAGTACAGACTGTTAGCTTTTACAATATACCTCGGGCTCTAGTGTAATACTCTGTAAATACTCCTGCTCTCTGTATAAAACTTTTCTTCACTATTTTGAAAAGTTATGTAAAGTTACAAATAACAATACAAAATAATTTCAAAAACCTATTTAGAGGCTAAAAATTTCACCCATGGCACGGTTAGCCAGAGGTCGCGGGTTCGAGTCCTGGCATGGGTGGATTTTTAACCCTCTAAATAGGTTTTTAAAATAGTCCTTAGCACGGGTTAGTGCATTAAAAATAAAAATAGTATAATCTGGCTCTGGCTATCCGTGCCAGCGCTCTACCAATTGAGCCAATGGGCGACTCTGAATAGGTTTTTTTTTAAATTTGTCCTTAGCACGGGTTAGTGCATTAAAAATAAAAATAGTATATTCTCCTTTATAATTCATATTTTGTATCAGTTAATTCATTAAAACTACAGTCCACGATCGAATTCTTTGATTTACCACTAAACAAATGTGCAATATCTCAAAACGTACAACTAATTGAATTTCTGTAAAATCGCATTCCATCGATCAAGACAGCTAGATTATTATTAGAGCTGTTTGTCTAACCTTGCTAAGGATGTAAAAACTTTTGGGCCCAAACTTGAAGCCTATAAGAGTCCAAATAATATTAGGTAATATTTAATAAACAGAAAACAGTTGGCACTCGTTACATACCGTACCTACGTGTTAATATTACATACGCAATGATATAATAATGTCCTAATAATAAACAAGTTAGTGTTATAATAGGTACTTACGTCGATACTTATTTGGAGGTGTCAAAGATCTAACTACGTCTTAAATATGCACGCCTGTGCATCTGTCTTCACTGATATATCTACGGACTCTACTGATACGATAAGCTGTGTTGTTAATGAATGAATGTTTTACGAAGTGAACTTGTGAATATAAGTGACTCTGCACGTATATCACCCCTGTATGTCCCCACTGCTGTGGCACGGGCCTCTTCCTGCATCGCACGAAGGTGAGGCCATACTCAACCACGGCCAAGTCCGGGTTAGTGGACGAGTGTAAGACAGTGTCGGGCCTGTCAGAAGTTATCAAGCCGCCCATAAAGCCTCTGACATGTCTTAACGACTGCCATTAAGTGACAGCCGGCACCAACGGCCTAACGTACCTTGCGAAGCACGGAAGCGCTCGGAAAAAATACCACTAGCGGTAGGCATTCACCCATCCTGAACCTGACCGCGCCTGTTCTTGCTTAACTCAAGTGATTCTAATCACTCGGTTCGACTAGGCCACGAGAGCTTCATTAACATTATCTTGGAATAGATTTAGATCGGATTATTCCTTTTTCTGTCAACTCCAATATCATAACGTAAAAAATAACTGTGCGAACAGTTGAATAGACAGACTCGCCCGTACAACTCGCACTGAGCTTATCCAATATATTGCGCCAAAAGGGCTACAACATAAAGGACTATACCATAAAGGATTATTAAGATGACAATGATGTCTAGAATTAAAGTCGGTATAATGCATGAGTTCCATGTTTTAAAAAAATATGTAATCTCTGTTAATTAAGGACTTGTATTATTATAATAATAATATTAAGATGTATGACATGTAACTCTTAATAAGTTATCAATAAATTATCTGTATCTGTAAAAGACTATGTTTGGAGCTTTTTTGTCAATTTTTTCTCCAAAATGATCTAGATTTTGAAATGGACACCTAGTTTAAATTGTAACATTCATTAAGCCGCAGTTACTGCGCTACTTTGAATAATACCTTTTCAATCCATTTCATATTATAATTTTCTAGCGACCTTAGGAACCAATCTAATAAATAACTTCAATAAATTAAACCACAACTTTCCGCTCCGTATTCCGACCTCAATTTTATTGTTTTATATGTTCTAAAACTCGCGTCTTCGCGATAATGGCATTTTTAACAATGTATTATAAATAATAACCTCAGAAACAGCCTCCTAAGCACCAATAAAAAATTGATCCATAATAATAAATAACTTATAATGTATCGTTTGGCCAAAAAAAGATCCACTGATCTCTCGAATAAAGCGTTATCTCAAAATTGTCTATGCCCACGCTAAAAATGACACAACCTTAAATGTCATAGGTATAATTATTACGTTATTATCGGACTTAAAGCGGTGTTAGCACAATGTATACAAATGTTGCTTCATATTTGTGAAGTACTGAGTTAAAATGAGTATGTAATGAATATTGTAGTTTAGATAATCATGTGGGTACAGCGATATCATTCCGATGTAAAAACCTAACTGCAAAGTAGGTAGTCGGGGCTGTAAGTGATGCAATCTACTTCAGCCAGATGCCGCTGCCTGTACGTAATACAGAGAGTAGTGTAAAGAGGTTCGAAATTTCACTGATGCCGGTGAGTCGCCCATAAGCTCAGTTGGATAGAGCGCTGGCACTGATAGCCAGAGGTCGCGGGTTCAAATCCCGGCACGGGTGGAATTTTTAGCCTCTACATAGGTTTTTTAAAATTTTCCTTAGCACGGGTTAGTGCATTAAAAATAGAAATAGTATAAAACGTAATTACCTCATTTCCTGACCTTGCTAATCGTGCTAAGGACAATTTTAAAAACCTATTTAGAGGCAAAAAATTCCACCCATGCCGGTATTCGAACCCGCGACCTCTGGCTATCCGTGCCAGCGATCTATCTAACTGAGCTAATGAGCGACTCACCGGCATCAGTGAAATTTCGGACCTCTTTACACTATTCTCTGTATTACGTACAGGCAGCGACATCTGGCTGAAGTAGATTGCATCACTTACAGCCCCGACTACCTACTTTGCGGTTAGGTTTTTATATCGGAATGATATCACTCACTGTAGCCACATGATTATACTATTTTTATTTTTAATGCACTAACCCGTGCTAAGGACAATTTTAAAAACCTATTTAGAGGCAAAAAATTCCACCCATGCCGGGATTCGAACCCGCGACCTCTGGCTATCCGTGCCAGCGCTCTAACTGAGCTAATGGGCGACTCACCGGCATCAGTGAAATTTCGGACCTCTTTACACTATTCTCTGTATTACGTACAGGCAGCGACATCTGGCTGAAGTAGATTGCATCACTTACAGCCCCGACTACCTACTTTGCGGTTAGGTTTTTATATCGGAATGATATCACTGTAGCCACATCATTATACTATTTTTATTTTTAATGCACTAACCCGTGCTAAGGACAATTTTAAAAACCTATTAAGAGGCTCAAAATTCCACCCATGCCGGATTATTAATTACGTTTTACCCAATAAATAATCGCAATTAGACAGGTTAATATAAAACTGTGTATGAGTATCGCGAATCATTAAGGAATACTATTTCAGCCTATATGGGTCCCACCGCACAGGCCTTCTCTCTCAGAGAAAGAGAATGGGCTTAATTACGACGCGTGCCCACAGCTGATTGGCATTTCAGGCGCTCAGGTACTTGAACACCTCAGGATCTCAGGTTTCCTCACGACGTTTTTCTTCGCGGTTAGCGAGTGGTATTGCTACTAAGACTTCACAAATGTACACAACTTAGAAAACAAAGTCAATGCCGGGGTTCGAACCCACGACCTCCTGATTGAGAAGCCGGCGTTCTACACCGCTCCGCTACCACCGCTCGTGTACATAACTTAGAAAACAAAGTCATGGTACATGCCCTCACTGGACATCGAAATGGTGCCTCTCGCTGCAAAAAGTAGATTTACATATATTTTCAAAATGCAGTAAATTCATAGTTTTATGGTAATTTGTTTTAGTTACACGGGCAACTAAAACAAATTGAATTTTGATTCGATTATGCAAATTATCGTCGTAAGTAAAACCGGCTTGCAACCGGTACATGCAGGTAATCTATGTGAGTAATTATGTATATTTAGGATCGTGGCAAGTGGCAAACTCCGGTCTCTGCCTCCCCACCGGGACACAGGATTGATTATTTCCACCCTGCTGGGGCACGGTTCTCTTCCTGCATCGCAGAAAGTTTAGGCCGTACTCAACCACGGGGTCAAGTCCGGGTTGGTGGAGGATTGTAAGACAGTGGCGGGCCCTTACTGTCAGAAGCTATCAAGCCGCCCATAAGACCTGTGACATGGCTTAACGACAGCTATTGTATGACAGCCGGCACCAATGGTTTAACGGGCCTTGCGAAGCACGGAAGGGCTCGGAAAAAATGCCACTAGCGGTAGTCACGGCACGGTCACCGATCCAGCATATTACCGCGGCTATTGTTGCTTAACCCAAGTGATTGATTCCAATCACTTGGTTCCACTATGCCACAAGCGTTTCTACACTTTACATATATAAAAATATGGGCATACTGTTTTAATATTAAAAGATAGGTATAATTTTGCTATAGCTTTCAAACCACCCATAATTCATCCTTTAGATAAAGGCCTGCGCAGACGAGGGACTTTTGTCCCCAAGGGACAAAAGTAACACCTACGGTGTGCGGTCGTTTGTTCCCCGGAAATTGAGTGAAGCGTACGCTATGGAAGCAAATAGGTATTCTGAGATTACATTGTGTCGTAATTTACATGAAGTTGAAAAAGAAAAGGCGTTTTAAAAGAAGACGCCGAACTTTTGTCCAGTCCGGTCTCTTGATGTCCTCGGTAACTTGAGGGACTTTTGTACGGGGTACTTTTAGTCCTTCGTGTGCGTTATTCGATACAATTTATAAGAGATTTATATCGACGGACAAAAAAGTACCCGGGGGATAGTCCCTCGTCTGCGCAGGCCTTAAGTTAAAACATTTTTGTTAGACATGTAATCACGATGTAAGAGGTCAACTGCAGGTTTCCTCACGCTGTCAAAGACATTTGTCTTCATTTCATCGTAAGGCCTTAATCTTTTAACAGGAAAACTGGTTGCTCATTAAAATGTGCGATAAGAAGCTTCGACCTAACGAAGCGTTGGTTAAGAGGTCGCTTTACAAATCAATCGATCAAACTTCCGTCCATTCACTTCAGGACATGCTTCTCTATGGCACAGCCGATTGTACCGTTTTTGGGAGCACATATCTACTCTACGCGCGCAATATAAACTCATTTTTAGCCTCTAAATAGGTTTTTTAAAATGTCCTTAGCAGGCGTTAGTGCATTAAAAAAATAATATAATCTTGTGGGTACAGCGATATCATTCCGATCTAAAACCTAACTGCAAAGTAGGTACTCGGGGCTGCAAGTGATGCAAATTACTTCAGCCAGATGTCGCTGCCTGTACGTAATACAGAGAATATTGTAAAGAGGTTCGAAATTTCACTGATGCCGGTGAGTCGCCTATTAGCTCAGATGGAAAGAGCGCTGGCACGGATAGCCAGAGGTCGCGGGTTCGAATCCCGGCATGGGTGGAATTTTTAGCCTCTAAATAGGTTTTAAAATAATAATAATGTTTTAGCTCTCGGTAGGTACCGTTTGCGTATCGAGATATCGGTACCGACTGACCTCCTTAGGTCGTTAAGACTGCACAGCACTGAAAACGAAAGTGTAGATGTGTCGAGAACCGGATTTTGTGGGTCAATGTTGTGTTCCATCGAAAGTACGGTTAGCAAAAGAAATTTCCGCGCAAAAGATAGAGTTTTTTTTCGTTTTTTTTTTTATATAGCCTATTATATAGGTCTCACTGCAGGCCAGAGGCCTTCACTCTCAGAGAGAGTTTGGGCTAAATTACCTCGCGTGCCCTCCGCGCAAGTCGCTCAGCGAGCTATGGAAAGAGCTATGGTCGGAGTTTCTCTGAAGGATAGGATTCGTAACGAATGCATCCGACAGAGAACCAAAGTTATCGACATAGCTCAGAGAATCAGCGAGCTGAAGTGGCAGTGGGCTGGCCATATCTCGCGAAGAAACGACAACCGTTGGAGTAAACGTGTTCTGGAGTGGAGACCGCGACTCGGCAAACGTAGCGTAGGATGCCCTCCGACCAGGTGGGATGACGATCTGCGGAAAACTGCCGGCAGATGCTAGATGCGGCAAGCTGAAGACAGGGTGCTATGGCGCTCATTAGGGAAGGGCTATGTCCAGCAGTGGACTACATAGTATAGCCCGAAGAAGAAGAAGTGCCCACCGCGGATTGACAATTTCAGGCGCTGAGGTATATGAAAACCGTATTAAATATCTCACGATTTTCTTCACGGTTAGCGAGTGGTATTGCTACGCCGGCTTCTCAATCGGGAGGTTGCGGGTTTGAATCCCGGCACGTACCAATGACTTTGTTTTCTAAGTTTCCAAGTTTGTGAAGTTATATTAGCTAACTGTGAGGAAGACATCGTGAAGAAGAAATCTGAGAATCTGAGGTATTCACGTATCACATTCACATGTCAATCCGCGGTGGGCACGCGTGACAATTAAGCCCATACACACTCTCTCTCTGAAGAGAGAGAAGACAACGACAAGGAAGGAAGAGAACGTGAGGAAGTCTGAGAGTCTAAGGAGTTGACATACTTCAGAAGTGGACACATGGGCTTAATTACCACGCGGTGGGAACGAGTGATAATTAAGCCTATATACACCACTCTCTCTCTAGACAACGACAGGGAAGAAAGACAACGTGAGCAAATATGAAAGTCTGAAGTGTTGACATACTTCAGGAGTTGACACGTGGGCTTAATTGCCATGCGGTGGGCACGCGTGATAAGTAAGCCCATACACCACTATCTCCCTCCCTCAACAAAAGGGAAGGAAGACAACGTGAGCAAATATGAAAGTCAGAAGTGTTGACACACTTCAGGAGTTGACACGTGGGCTTAATTGCCATGCGGTGGGCACGCGTGATAATTAAGCCCGTACCCTCTCTCTGAGAGAAGGCCTGTGCCTTACATCAACCGTATATAGGCTGCATTATTATGTGCCATTACATAAAACGTTGAAATTTCTCAACAAAATGCTGATATAATATCTTAAGCGTAATCTACTGCATAACAATGACGTTTATAACCATTAAATTGTTAGGCCGTGTACATAACTTAATAGTTTTAAAACAATTCAAACGATTATCCTGACATTGGCATCTGAATCCGCGAAGACAGATAGATCATTGTTCGAACAGAAGAATGACTTTGAAGTGCCTGTAAATGAGTCTTAAAAAAATACTTCGACCTATTTAGAGGCTAACAATTGCACTTTTAATTTTCATTTAAAAATTAAGTTTGTCCTTAGCACGGGTTAGTGCATTAAAAATAAAAATAGTATAAAATACTTCGACTTTTCAATAGTACGTAAATATTTTTTAAGGCTGAGTTTGGAGTTTTTTTGTCCATTTTTTCTCTCCCCTGCTCCCCTCTCTCTCTCCTAAATGATCTCGATTTTGAAATGTACACCTGGTTTGAATTGTAACGTTCATTAAGCCACAGCTTCTGCGCTGCTTTGAATAAAACCTTTTCATTTCATATAGGAAAAAATGCCCATGCATACTTAACGTCTGGGCATTAAAATAATTACGTTTTACCTAATAAATTATCGTGATTAGACCTCTTTAATATATTGGACCTAAACAATCCTCCAGCGATCGGGACTTGGCCTCCGTGGTGGAGTACGGCCTAACCTTCCTGCGATGCAGAAAGATACCCGTGCCCCGGCAGTGGGGACGTACAAGGGTTGATATCGATATCTAAAATTGATGTGATTTAGAATAGAATAGAAACCATTTATTTATTATACAAAAAACAATTTTAACACGAAAAAACAATAAGAAAATACAATAGGTATTTAAAAATTAAAATTTTACCTGGATGGATAAAGTTTTATTTTTTATTATTAGTAAGTAAATAATTTATTTCCAAGAAGACAATACGAATTGAAGTAACTTAGAAAGAGACAATGGAGGGTATTACAAAAATTGTTTTATGTTTACCGGCAGTCCCCAAACTGAGCTAGGCCTGTATCGTGGGGACTTTATTAGTGTGCACAGTTTCCGTTTTACTTAGTCGTTGACAAATCCTAAACGTAACAGCACTTCTGGGAGATATCACTTTTTACCAACATAGTTTATGTAATATATATATCGTAGATAGATAGGTAGATAGTTGTACATAAAAATGGAAATTGCACAGAAATTTATTAACCTAAGAGTACAGACGGCGGCCTTATCACTATCACTAAAAGTGATCTCTTCCAGACAACCTTTGGATGAACTGGACTAATACATTAGATAAGAAAGTAGATAACAAAAAAACATAGAAAATGATAATTTCAGAGGTACCTATATAAATATTTACGCCTGAAAAAAAAAAAATACAAGCCTAAATAACACTGAATAAATAAAATTATCAACAGATACATACAAATAATTTACACTGTCTAAACTGACGTAATTTAATTGACTGTGTGTCGAGGCAATAAATGGTGATTAAACCACGTGGTTCCTCTGTACTTTTCACTTAACCCACGAATCCCACTCCGTGGGATTGCTGAGATGAACCAAAAAATTACATTAAAGCAATAAAAAATATGGTGCCGCGTCCGTCTTCAAAATGTCAATGCTACCCGCGTGATAACGAAATTAATAAAATAACTCGTACGTTCGTAGTAAGGCCGCTCAAATAGAAAGAGACAATAGAAGAACGAACTCGCTAACGTGATGGAAAACGTCGTACAGGCTTTATGAATTTGAATTGTTTACACTATTTTTATTTTTAATGCACTAACCCGTGCTAAGGAACAAATTTAAAAACCTATTTAAAACCTATTCAATTGGTAGAGCGCTGGTACGGATAGCCAGAGGTTGCGGGTTCGAATCCCGGCATGGGTGAAATTTTTAGCCTCTAAATAGGTTTTTAAATTTGTTCCTTAGCACGGGTTAGTGCATTAAAAATAAAAATAGTGTAATCATGTGGGTACAGTGATATCGTTCCGATGTTAAACCTAACTGCAAAGTAGGTAGTCGGGGCTGTAAGTAATGCAATTTGCTTAAGTCAGATGTCGCTGCCTGTACGTAATACAGAGAATATTGTAAAGAGGTTCGAAATTTCACTGATGCCGTGAGTCGCCCATTGGCTCAATTGGTAGAGCGCTGGTACGGATAGCCAAAGGTTGCGGGTTCGAATCCCGGCATGGGTGAAATTTTTAGCCTCTAAATAGGTTTTTGAATTGTTTGAAAAACAAAAAACTCGACTGCCTTAAGTAAAATACATGAAGCCGTTAGGTCACAGAGCGTGACAAAGAATATACATACATCCACACATACATACATACATACATACATACATACATACATACATACATACATACATACATACATACATACATACATACATACATACATACATACATACATACATACATACATACATACATACATACATACATACATACATACATACATACATACATACATACATACATACATACATACATACATACATACATACATACATACATACATACATACATACATACATACATACATACATACATACATACATACATACATACATACATACATACATACATACATACATACATACATACATACATGTTGTGAACATAAAATTATTGTTCTCGTTTTACTGTCGCTACCGGGCTTTCGAGAGAACCAGCCTGTGACATCATTTTGCTGACCGTAGATTCTTATTATTACAGTTTATTGCACATGAAAAAAAAACAATACAGGGAAATACAACATAAGAACATAACAATTAATTCTGTTCTTCCGCGGAGTGAATTAAATTACCGACATAAATTTAAGATTTTCTATACGTTGTTTGCGTGCCGTGCTTCGCAAGGCACGTTGGTGCCGGCTGTCATGTAATGGCAGTCGTTAAACCATGTCAGAGGCCTTATGGGCGGCTTGATAACTTCTGACGGTAACGCCCGCCACTGTCTTACAATCCTCCACCAACCCGGACTTGGCCCCCGTGGTGGAGTATGGTCTAACCTTTCTGCGATGCAGGAAGAGACCCGCCCCAGCAGTGGGGATACACAAAAGGTTGATATCAATACGTAGTTTTTAATGAAGAAAATTTCTTGTTAAAATAATTAATTTTGGACTCAAATTTCCTCAATCAAAAACTTAGTACAGGAATAACCGACTAACAATAGTTGGACCGGGACCAGCAGATCGTACGTCCCCAGGCATACGATCTGCCTGGGAAATTTCCCTTTATAGTGGAAGAGCACGATCACCCGCTCGTCCCTATAGACTTTTGTTCCCCATCGACCCGTAGGCCTGTTATCAGAAACAAGCGAGCGAGAAACTTAAAAATACGACAGATCAACACGGTCACGTAACCGCACGGTCACCGGTTGGAATGCGGTATTTCGCAAGCTGTTGACCGTACGACTTGGCAGCTTCACAGAGGTCAGGTCGCGCTGGTCACAAGATATTTTGACCAGTTCACGTTAGGAGCGAATGCGCGACGCTCCGAAGCAGAGATGGGTCGAGTAATTTCCGACGTGGCCTAGCCAAACCGAGTGATTGGAATCAATCACTTGTGTAAAACAACAACAGGAGCGGTCAGGTGCAGGATCGGTGCTCGTGACTACCGCTAGTGGCATTTTTCCGAGCGTTTCTGTGCTTTGCAACGCACGTTAAGCCGTTGGTGCCGGCTGTCTTGTAATGGCAGTCGTTAAGCCGAGTCAAATGCCTTATAGACGGCTTGATAACTTCTGGCAGCTTACTGCCAGAAGTTATCAAGCGGGTCTTAACCCGCCACTGTCTTACAATCCTCCACCAACCCGGTCATGGCCCCCATGGTGGGGTATGGCCTGACCTTCCTGAGATGCGGGAAGAGTAGCCCCAGCAGTGGGGACATTCAAGGGTTGATATCCCTAGGATACACACTAGGATGTCCTGTGTCGTGGGTACTAGAAACAGCGACATCACAAACATGAAAACATCCAGACCTGGGGTTTTTTTGACCCGAACGGGGGTTCGAACCCGGAACCTCTCGCATGGTAGACAGATGCGCTACCGCTGCGCCACAGAGGTTGTCGTTTTAAAACCCTATTTAGAGCCAAAAAATTCCACCCATGCCGGGATTCGAACCCGCGACCTCTGGCTATCCGTGCCAGCGCTCTTTCCAACTGAGCTAATGGGCGACTCACCGGCATCAGTGAAATTTCGAACCTCTTTACACTATGCTCTGTATTACGTACAGGCAGCGACATCTGGCTTAAGTAAATTGAATCACTTACAGCCCCGACTACCTACTTTGCAGTTAGGTTTTTAGCCTTTAAATAGGTTTATAAAATTGTCCTTAGCACCTGTTAGTGCATTAAAAATAAAAATAGTATAATAGGTTGTCGTTTGTGATTAGCACTTGTGATTAACAGCGGAACCAACCCAAATGGTTAACATTAACAATGTAGCATGTCTCTTTAAATGTAGCATGTCTCTTTCAGTGTAGCATGTCTCTTTCAATGTAGCATGTCTCTTTAAATGTAGCATGTTTCTTTAAGTGTAGCATGTCTCTTTAAATGTAGCATGTTTCTTTAAGTGTAGCATGTCTCTTTAAATGTAGCATGTCTCTTTCAGTGTAGCATGTCTCTTTCAATGTAGCATGTCTCTTTAAATGTAGCATGTTTCTTTAAGTGTAGCATGTCTCTTTAAATGTAGCATGTCTCTTTCAGTGTAGCATGTCTCTTTCAATGTAGCATGTCTCTTTAAATGTAGCATGTCTCTTTCAGTGTAGCATGTCTCTTTCAATGTAGCATGTCTCTTTAAATGTAGCATGTCTCTTTCAGTGTAGCATGTCTCTTTCAATGTAGCATGTCTCTTTAAATGTAGCATGTTTCTTTAAGTGTAGCATGTCTCTTTAAATGTAGCATGTCTCTTTCAGTGTAGCATGTCTCTTTCAATGGCTACATTCTAATGTCTCTTTAAATGTAGCATGTTTCTTTAAGTGTAGCATGTCTCTTTAAATGTAGCATGTCTCTTTCAGTGTAGCATGTCTCTTTCAATGTAGCATGTCTCTTTAAATGTAGCATGTCTCTTTCAGTGTAGCATGTCTCTTTCAGTGTAGCATGTCTCTTTCAATGTAGCATGTCTCTTTAAATGTAGCATGTTTCTTTAAGTGTAGCATGTCTTTTTAAATGTAGCATGTCTCTTTCAGTGTAGCATGTCTCTTTCAGTGTAGCATGTCTCTTTCAATGTAGCATGTCTCTTTAAATGTAGCATGTTTCTTTAAGTGTAGCATGTCTCTTTAAATGTAGCATGTCTCTTTAAATGTAGCATGTCTCTTTCAATGTAGCATGTCTCTTTAAATGTAGCATGTCCCTTTGAAGTTCTTCCTGAACTTTCAGCACATGCTGAGTCGGAGCCCATTCTCATTTGCCACACCTACGTTGATCACTCTCAGTCAAGTATAGACTAGGTACACTACAGTAACGTGAATGCCTATCTTCTGTGTGCTTTTTATGTATGCTACTTTTTTTGTTATATGCTTTGTTCGTGCTGTGACTTGTATTTGGTTTTGTACTGCTTTGCTTTGTATACGTGTGTGTGTCTTATGTGAATAAATGTTTTATCTATCTATCTATATTTAGAGGCTGATGACTCTGATCAGTGTTTTGTGGCGAAACGCCACTGGTATGAATAACCTATTTAGCAATGTGTGTTAGCAAGTGACCTTAAGATTGGAGTGATATTGGCAAGTGTTCCAAACTGCCCGCGATCATCGAAGCTGTATACAAAAACAGTGTTGTAACATGTCCATAATGAGTTACATCTTTTCTAGATCGAAAAGTCATTGCTAAATATGTATTTTGCAAAAGATACTCGGAGATTTCTTCAAAGCGCTCGTGGCCTAGTCGAACCGAATGATGGGAACCAATCAATTGAGTTAAACAACTACAGGCGCGGTTAGGTGCTGGATGGGTGACCGTCCTGGGACTACCGCATTGTTTCCGAGCGTTTCCGTGTTTTGCAAGGCACGTTAAGCCGTTGGTGCCGGCTGTCATGTAATGGTAGTCATTAAGCCATGTCAGAGGCCTTATGTGCGACTTGATTACTTCTGACAGTAAGGCCCGCCACTGACTTGCAATCGTCCACCAACCCGGACTTGGCCCCCGTGGTGGCGAAAGGTCAAACCTTCCTGCGATGCAGGAAGAGACCCGTGCCCCAGCAGTAGGGATATACAAGGGTTGATATCGACTTGGAGTTGTGTTGCTATTTCTATGACCAACCGTCGCTACTACGTCACCGGACTTTTGTGAACCTATGAAATGAAAAGGTTTTATTCAAACTGCGGCTTAATGAACGTCAAAATTCAAAATATGTGTCCATTTCAAAATCTAGACTGTTTTGGAGAAAAAATGGTTAAAAAACTCCAAACTTAGTCTTTTCAAAGTACTTAATAAGTAACAGAGTTTACATAATTACTTATATTATAAAACATTGAACTCATGCATTGTACTGGCTTTAATTCCAGACATAGTTGTCATTTGTCATCTAAATAATCTTTATGTTATAGTAGCCCTTTTGGCACAAACTGTACTTAACACATTGTTTGAACCGCGCGCGAATGGAGTTTGGAAGAATAACTCCAAACTTAGTCTTTTCAAAGTCCTTAATTAACAGAGATTAAATCGATATCAAGCTTTGCATGTCCCCATTGCTGGGGCACGGGTCTCTTCCTGTATCGCCATACTCCACCACGGGGGCCAAGTCCCGGTTGTGGAACCGCTGGATACAAAGAGTTGATATCATCAATGGCGATTATTTTATCTAATTAGCGTGTTTCAGAAATTGCGCATTCTAGAAAAAAACCTTTGTACTTACGGGAGCTCATTGTAGAATAATACAGAATGGCCCGTTATCAACCCTTGTATGTCCCCACTGCTGGGGCACGGGTCTCTTCCTGCATCGCAGGAAGTTTAGGCCATACTCCACCACGGGGGCCAAGTCCGGGTTGGTGGAGGATTGTAAGACAGTGGCGGGGCTTACAGAATGGCCCACAAAGGATGAATTAATCTTTGCCGAATCGCTCGCAGCTCCGACTGCCTGAGTGATCTTAAACGATCACGAAGGTTAAGGAACATAGGGCGCGTTCAGTGCATGGCTGGGTGACCGACTATGACTAACGCTAGTGGCGTTTTTCCGAGCGGTTCCATACTTCGCAAGGCACGCTAAGCAGTTGGTGCCGGCTGCCGTCGATAGATGGCAGTCGTTAAGCCACGTCAGAGGCCTTAGGGCGGTTTGAAAACTTCTGACATTGAGACCAGCCACTAGTCTTGCAAGCCTCCACCAATCCGGACTTGGCCCCCGTGGTGGAGTATGGCCTATACCTTCCTCAGGGAAGAGACCCGTGCCCTTCGGTGGGGACATAATGGGTTGAACCGTTGCCAGCCTAAACTTGAGCCAATCTCGTCCATCAACTTCCGGTGGCTTGAGCAATAATATTTATTGCGCACCAGAGGCTATTTATGTAGATTTAATTCACTCATTAAGTTTGCATAAATAACTCGAAACTGAGTGCCCATCAGCCCGAAGGTATTTTCCTAGATAACTTAGCATGGCTGATGTTATCAAGGGACCTTTAGTTAATGCTGCGTTTAGAGAAAATATGGACGATTAATGTTTGTGTATTCATTCTCACTTAGTGTAATTTATCGGAGGTTTATTCTGTGAAATAATGTGAGTCGTATTAATCTTCTTTGAAGGCAGCTTACCTTGTAAAAAAAATTCTATAGCATTATCTTTGGAAGAAAGCTGTGGCTTTCTTTTGTGGCAAGAGACAGACAGATAGGTTTGAAGGAACTTTCGATATCAACCCTTGTATGTCCCCACTGCTGGGGCACGGGTCTCTTCTTGCATCGCAGGAAGGTTAGGCCATACTCCACCACGGGGGCCAAGTCCGGGTTTGTGGAGAATTATATGACAGTGGTGGGCGTTACTGTCAGAAGTTATCAAGCCGCCCATAAGGCCTCTGACATGGTTTATCGACTGGTATTGTATGACAGCCGGCACCAACGGCTTAACGTGCCTTGCGAAGTATGGAAGCGCTCGGAAAAATGCCACTACGACAACGGTGGTCACGGGACGGTCACCCATCCTGCAGCTGACCGCGCCTGTAATGAAATGAAATGAAATAGGTTTTATTCAAAGTAGCACAGAAACTGCGGCTTAATGAACGTTACAATTCAAACTAGGTGTCCATTTCAAAATCTACACCATTTTGGAGAAAATATAGACAAAAAACTCCAAACTTAGTCTTTTCAAAGTCCTTAATTAACAGAGTTTACGTAATTATAATAAAACATTGAACTCATGCATTGTACTGGCTTTAATTCCAGTCATCATTGTCATCTAAATAATCCTTTATGTTTTAGTAGCCCTTATGGCACAAAGTGTACTTAACACATTGTTTGAACCGCGTTTCAGGCAATGGAGTTTGGAAGAATATTATAGCATACCTATGATATACCAATTTATGTAACAAAATAATACATAATACTTTATTGATCATTGACTGATGCCCTGTCTAAACAGGATCTTAGCGTCGTTGATTGTAAAATCACAAACAGAAGGTGCGAAATCTACCAGCCACTGCGATAAATCGACCTTCTTTATGGACGAGGCGTTTATTGGCGGAATATTTCACACTATAAATTCAAATTTAGAATCGGGTGAAATGTCAAACCGCCATTTGCAAGCGGCTTGTAAAGCTGGCGAAATATTTCCGTGGTTTTGGAAATGTTTGAATAGGGATCCTGCGTCACATTTAGATTTGAATGGCTTTGTTTTTTTCTATACTATAGAAGATAAATAAAAATATTTGTTGTTTTAAATGCTCAATTTTTTTTCGGGTTTTTCCAGCACTCATGCGCAAGATCAAGTTAAGCATTTTTTTTTCTTATAATCGTCCCACTACAGGGCACAGGCCTTCTCTTAGAGAGAGTATGGGTTTAATTACCACGCGTGCCCAACGCCGATTGGCAATTTCAAGCGGTGAGGTGTTTGCACACCTTTGATGCTCAGGTTTCCTCACGGTGTTTTCGTGGTATTATTATAATTGATACTAAAACTTCACAAATGAACATAACTAAGAAAATAAAGTCATCGGTACATGCCAGCGCTGGGAATCGAACTTGTGTCTGTCGCTTCCAAATTCATAGTTCCACCCACTAGTCCACCGCCACTCACAATAATAAAATCATTATTAAAGAAACGATTTATTAGTTTATCAAGAGGCCTTAAGGCGGCTTGAAAACATCTGACAGTAAGACCAGCCACTAGTCTTGCAAGCCTCCACCAATCCGGACTTGGCCCCGTGGTGGAGTATGGACTATACCTACCTTCCTCAGGGAAGAGACCGGTGCCCCTCGGTGGGGACATAATGGGTTAATTTGTTGTTTAATTTGTTTATTGAATCCTGAACGTTTTCTAATATGTATGTAGAAGCATAAAATCATTATTTTACGAGATAAATCAAAGACTTTTTTTATTTTAAATAGATTTTTAAAATTAAAGACTGATAAGCGTTTTATAAATTACTCACGCTAATGTTGCCAAACTAATAGTCACCTGCATCGATGACGTTGAATCAACCAATAGCAACCAAGGCGCGCGGATTGCCATAAAATGAAACTATCTGATAGGTCGCCGCACATCCAAAATTTGGTCATCTGCGCAGGTACATCCGCGAGACTTATTTCTTGTGTAGCACCGTACCTAAGTTTTGCTTAGCCCGTCCAAAAAACGAGAAACCGTGCGTATCTTACGCCATCTTGTCCGCCATTTTCCTTTCATTCAAATGACAGCCGAACTCGTCATTTGGCGCGTCGAGAATTTCGCGATAGCCCGCGGAAAACCTACGCAACTTAGACAAACAGACAGACAGACTGGCCCAAGGTCCTTCTGGAGGTTGCATGGGTATTAATAAATAGACACGCAATAATGTTCTCTCTCCTTTCAAGTGAAATTCACTTCGCTTTTTGTTAGGAAAGAGGCACCTACCTCGATATCAACCCTTGTATGTCCCCTCTGCTGGGGCATGGGTCTCTTTCTGCATCGCAGGAAGGTCAGGCCATACGCCACCACGGGGGCCAAGTCCGGGTTGGTGGAGGATTGTAAGACATTGGCGGGCCTTACTGTCAGAAGTAATCCAGCCGCCCGTAAGGCCTCCGACATGGCACGTACTTACCTACGTCCAAAACATCAAAATCGAAAATAATTTATAAGACGTGACGTAAAATCTATCCTGTGACCCGAAGGGGTAGGTTGCTGCGTCTCATTATGTCCCCTCCGATGGGTACGGGTCTCTTCCCTGAGGAAGGTATGAGCCATAGTACTCCACCACGGGGGCCAAATATTTGATAATGATAGATGGAAAAAGAAATATAAAGAATGGTGTAAAGAGGTTTGCATTGTTACAGGCTTACCCAGCCATAGCTTAGTCGGCCTAGCGCACAGGAAAGACTAGTCATCCGAGTGGTCCCTTCACCCATCTAGTGTGAGTGATAAGGCCACTGGACGCTGTAAAACCATCTCATCATGTAGACGCAGAGCTAATGAAGATACTAAGCTTGCCCCAAACGTGGGCGTTTCGCAAGCATTCCATTTTATTGTTAAGGCCCTTCTTCCAATTGGCTGGCGCCTGTCGCTGACGCCATTCTGATGTCACTTTTGACCGACTTCAAGAGAGTAGGTGGTTCTGAATTTATCGGAATCTTATTATTTTTGGGTTATTCCACTAATCCCCATTGAAAATCCCCATTGATGGGGATTTATGTATGCCCTCCGATTGCTCTAAGATGCCTGTACGGAATTAAAAAATGATTTTTTTTTTAATTGCAAGGGTAGGCTTTCCAGGTGGTCCCAAGGTCATCAAGATCAGATCATCGAGGATCTGATGATGGGATGCTGGAGAAATCGAGCACTCTTCAAAATTTAAAGACACACTTGAAGCGATTTGGGTGTTTTTTTTTATAATGACTCGTGTACAGTCTATTTATCCTTACTTGGCCAATTTAGTAAACAAGATTCTAACCTCAACATTTCCTCTACCTCACATTTGATGCCAAAACGACATATTTTCTCGCAACTTAATGAACTTTGTTAATACAATTGACAGCGTATTATCTAAAATAGTCTCCTCGATTACGTCATTTACGGGAATATGGTGCTTTGCGACTCTTGTTTACTAAAATGGACAAGTAAGAATAAATAAACTGTATTGGCTTTCGAAACATACTAAATGATATACTAAACGGGTCAAATCGCGATTATTTATTAGGGAAAAAGTAATTAGCTTATTTCCCGACGTTTCGGCAGCGTTACAGTTGCCGTGGTCTCGGGTATACTGAAGTGGCGAGTACAGTCAATTACTGTGGGTTGTCACTATTAATTTTTCCTCAGCTGGCCGACACACAACACTCACTGCGATTTGACCCGTTTAACATATAACTATGTATGAGTGGTGAAGCGGTGGTAGCTCAGTGGGTAGAACCATGGACTGGCAAGCGAGAGCCCCAGGTTCGATCCCGAGTGCGGGCATGTACCAATGACATTGTTTAATTTCAAAGTTACGTACACTTGCGAATTTGTAGTCGCAATACCACACGCTAACGGTGAAGGAAAAACATCGTGAGGAAACCCGCGGCTTGGTTGGCTCCGCACGTATTGACTAGTCTTTCCTGTGGGCTAGGCCGACTAAGCTGTCAGGATGGTATAGGTGCTGGGCAAGCCTACACCATCTATAAAACCATGTCCCAGGCACTACAGCGTCGGAGTGGTCCCTTCACCTGTGAAGATACTACTGGACGCTGTATAAATCATCTCTTTAAGTAGATGCAAAAAGGCCAATATTATTATTATTATGTATGAGTATCGTGAATCATTAGGAATACTACGAAACATACAATTTGGTAAGAATGTAACTTAGAAAACAAAGTTATGCAATAAGTTACTCCTATATAATATTGTTTACTAGCACAACCCCTTCCACTGTTCGCATTATTGTGGGTTAACTGGAAGAAAATACTATCTAGTATTAAGCTCGATATCACCCCTTGCATGTCCCCACTGTTGGGGCACGGGTCTCTTCTAGCATCGCAGGAAGGTTAGGCCATACTCCACCACGGTGGCCAAGTCCGTGTTGGTGGAGGATTGTAAGACACTGGCGGGTCTTACTGTCAGAAGTTATCAAGCCGCCCGTGAGGCCTCTGTCATGGCTTAACGACTGCTATTACATGACAGCAGGCACCAACGGCTAAACGTCCTTGCGAAGCACGGATTAAGCTCGCCTTTGTACAAATTTGTTTTTAAGTAGTGCAATAAAGAATTTTCATGCTTTCATTCATTCATTTCATTCATTCGAAGTCACTGGTGCATGCCCGCACTGCAAAATCAAACCTGGGTCTCTCGCTTTCCGCGTCCGTTCTACCCAATGGGGTACCACCGCTCAATCAATTACAGTCAATTAGATTTTTTTTTTTATTTGTGAAATATGTAAAATAACAAGTGTTTCTTATAATCTAGCCGCTCTCGGAAACCTGTTCGGTTTATCTGTCAGCGGCGGTCGTTCTTAGTCTTTAATTTTACATGCACAACTTAAGAAAGGCCTACGGAACGTACGTTTTGGCACGCTATTTAGAAATTAATTACAATAAGCAGCGGCCATTCACAATCCGTAGGTAGGTTCTTTTGACTTATTTATAGTTGTTATAAAATTATTCTTTATCTTAAGTTGAAATTTATTTTAGTTTAGTTTAAATTTTTAAATTAAATTTATTTTTAATTTAGTTTAAATCTGATCTGATTAATCCTTTTCACAGCTCACCTGGCTGGCAGTCTGTTGCATTCACTGAACATCAGCCTGATCAACCCCGGCGAGTGTCAAGCCAAGCTCTCCCAGGACTACCCTCATCTTCTGGAACAGTACGACCAGGACTCCTGCGCTTGCGGCCAGCCCACCAACCCCATCAACAATATTTGCAAGGTTCGTCACTTCTGCAAACTAAATGAGTATTATATTAGTTGTAAAGTCTGTTAGCTTTTACAATATACCTCGGCTACTATCGGATAGAATCAGATACATTCGTGTAATACAAATATTGGAACGAATATGATACTTAATTCTATATCCATAATCAGCCCACATCAACCCACTGCTGGGCATAGGCCTCCTTTTTATTGCGCCATTTCTTACGGTTCTGTGCCAATCTGATCCATTTCTGACCCGCAACCGTCACGATGTCGTCTGACCATCGTGTCGGTGGTCTGCCTACCAACCTCCTTCCCTCCCTTGGCCACCACTCCTATACTTCCGTGGTCCACCGGCCGTCTTCCCTTCTAGCCAAGTGTCCCGCCCATCTCCGCTTTAACTTTGTGATCCGCTTACCAACGTCACTTAATTAAATAAAATTAACAAGAATAGTTTTATACAGAGCAGGAAGTAGTACTCGTATTACCTACATTACACTCGTGTGCTTTCGATGCGATGCGAAAACCGAAGCCTACTTAAGAGCCCGAGGTATATAGCCACACATGAGAAAATTTCTTCTTTAGTTGTATAGAATCAGGCATTACTTTGCGGAAATCCATAAGCAAAGTAATTTTAACTTTTTAATGCTATTTCTTCTCAGTAAAAGTTTATGCTTTGTAATCAATAGCCGAAGAAGTCATAGCCGGGAACCTAACCTGGATTCTCTGGATTTTGACACAATACCGACTATCTATTAAGACATAAGTCTTCAATATAATTATCATTGAATGTGAGTGGAAGGGCTGGTAAGGGACGTCCCAGGTGGACATACATCGGACAACAAATATGGAATATATTAGTAAAGGGGAAGATTAAAAGTACTCGGAACCGGGGTGCGTGCATGCAACGACTTATGAACGTTGATGAAGCGAAGGTGATCTGTCAGGATCGTGGCAAGTGGCAGTCCCTGGTCTCTGCCTACCCCTCTGGGATACAAACGTGAGATTATGTATGTATGTATAATTATAATTTTAAGGCCATTTTTCTATATTTCGAGAAACATTAATTAAGCGCACCAACAGTATCTTCTCAACAGTGTGCAACTGTGTTCTAACGCGTGCATTGCCGCTTGCAGGTTGACACCGGCAGCGCGCTGGCCTGCACGACCGGCGATGGACACTTCGTCCTCCGCGGAGTTTACTCTTGGGACTCTGGTAAGTACACCGAATATTCTTAACATCTTGTACTCAGGCTGTGGTATCAACCCTTGTATGTCCCCACTTAACGTTAACGGTGAAGGAAAACATTGTGAGGAAACCCGCGGCTTGGTTGGCTCCGCACGTATTGACTAGTCTTTCCTGTGGGCTAGGCCGACTAAGCTGTCAGGATGGTATAGGTGCTGGGCAAGCCTACACCACCTATAAAACCATGTCCCAGGCACTGCAGCGTCGGAGTGGTCCCTTGACCCATCTAGTGTGAGTGAAGATACCACTGGACGACGTATAAATCATCTCATTAAGTAGATGCAAAAGGCCAATATTATTATTTATGTCCCCACTGCTGGGGCACAGGGCTTTTCCTGTATCGCAGGAAGGTTAGGCCATACTGCACCACAGGGGCCAAGTCCGGGTTGGTGGAGGATTGTAAGACAGTGGCGGGCCTTACTGTCAGAAGTTATCAAGCCGCCCATAATACCTCTGACATGGTTCAACGACAGCCGGCACCAACGGCTTAGCTTGCATTGCGAAGCACGGAAGCGCTCGGAAAAATGCCACTAGCGGTAGTCACAGGATCCTGCACCTGACCACGCCTGTTGTTGGTTAAGTCAAGTGATTGATTCCAATGACTCGGTTCGACTACGCCGCGAGCGCTTCTCGAAATGTATTGGCGACGTTTTTTTACCATTCGGTGTCGTTGTTAATAAAAACCAAACCACTTTTGTACGAGTATTAGGGTTGATGAGGGTTCCTCTTCCTCAAAATGAGGAATTTCCTCATCTTTTTGGCATTTCTAATTCCTCTTCTACTTTCTCATAAGAGATTTTTTTAAAAGATCCTCTGCATCTTCCTCATATTTTAAGAGGAATTTAATAGGAAGGAGAGTTATAAATTTTGTCTACGCCATAATAGAGTTTACATCGGCAGGAGGTTTCATTGTACATATTGACATTCATTCTTCTATTGTTCTTTTTTAAAGAGTAAGAGTAAGAAATGTTTATTCATAAACCATAACACCAAATAGACCATACAATATGAATGGCAACATAGAACTGAAGATTTAAATATAATACTTACACTTAACTAACATAGACTATAATAATATACTAGACTAACATGCAGACACAAACAGACACTTTTGCATTGTCATTACATTTCTACATATTTTCTCGTTGGCAAACCTGTTGGCTTAGACCAGTTAAGAAGACGCTGTAAACTATACAGTCCACTTAATACCATCTCTCGACGGCCTACCTGTTGAAAAGAAATGTGTGAGGGAGAGAAAGAGATAGGGAAGTCTCCTGCATTCTCACCCTCATCCTCTTAGTCTGCCAGATTCCTCATCCTATTCCTCAAAATCGATTTAAAAAAAATCCTCTTGCTCATAACAAGTTCCTCAACAATCCTATTTTGTACGGGAATAAGCTGCCTGAGAGAAGCTTTTAAGACTCGCTATCGATTTCTTCTTCTTCTTCTTCAGGCTATATTATGTAGTCCAACTGCTGGACATAGCCCTCCCCTAATGAGCGCCATAGCGCCCTGTCTTCAGCTTACCGCGTCCGCATTTGCCCGCAGTTTTTCGCAGATCGTCATCCCACCTGGTCGGAGGGCGTCCTACACTACGTTTGCCGAGTCGCTTTAATCGATTTTTTTTTACCGTAGCCTCTATGTTTGTGTCCCACTGCTAGGCAAAGGCCTCCCGCAATTTAGTCCAGAGTTCCCTGTCCTGGGCCACCTCAGACCACTCCGGCAGATGCTTGTCGAGATCATCTCTCCGCCCCGTCTTCTAGGCCGGCCTCGATTTCGATGTCCATCGTGTGGCACCCACTCTGTGACGAGTTTCGCCCACCTGTCCGGATTTATTTGTTTCTAATATTTTTTTCTTGTATTCCAGGCTGCCAGCCCGGCAACCAGCTAGCCGCATTCTACAAATTCGACCTCGAATGGTACGAATGGGCAATCGGTCTCATCGAGAGCGCCCGCTTCGCGCAGTTCGCCACCTCGCAAAGCTCCAGGTCTCAGTTCTCCGGCCAGATCAAGGGCGTTCAGGGCCAGCAGTTCAGCGGCATCAAGTCAGGAGTGAAGGGCGGCCAAGGGTACTCGTCGTCCGCCTCCGCAACAGCTGGTTTCGGCGGTTTCAACCAGGCGGGTCAATACAGCCAGTTCGCCTCCAAGTTTACCGACTCCTCCGCGGACCAGGGAAGCTTCCCCCCCCTCGGCATCAAGCCCATACAGAACTCCTTCTCCGCTACGTACTCCGAGAAGAAGATCTACCAGTCGGAGCCGAAGATCGTCACGTTCACCACGAAGCCGGAGTACGTGACGTTCACGACGAAGCCCGAGCTGTTTACGTTCACGACTAAGCCGAAGATTGTGACGTATACCACTAAGCCGCAGATTATAACGTATGAGACGTCCGGCAGCGGTAATAATCCGCAGTATGTGGCCCCTGGGGTGACGTTCAATCCTGGCTTCGGGGAGCTGGTCGGCAAACAGCACACTCACAACGCGCAGTGCAAATGTTTAGAGCAGGGAAAGAAGTAGAGTAGTTGTTTTCAAGTTAAAAGTGACAGGTTAAATTAAAAAAAAAAATGCGTTTTTTTTTTTTGTAATGTAATAATAACTTAATGATTTTGAGCAATGTGCCATAAAAAGGAGGATTTTTCGTTTCGATTTTGAGTTGCCTTGGTAATTTTTATTTTTATACAGTATTTTCTTTTCTTTTTTTTAGATTTTTTTTTTTCTCTTTTTTTTTAGATTTTATTCATACATGGAAAGGAGTCTTGTCTTGTAAATAGATAGGTTATATTTCAACGGTATCGTAATGTAATTGTATTTTAATGTTTATTTTTCCTTTATTTTTTATTTCATACACAATTATCGAACACCTGTGTAAGCTTAAGTATTTTATTTGAAGTATTTTATAAATTTATTAATAAATTTATACATATGCGCATTATAGAACTATATTTAAGTAATCGAATAGCGTCCTACACAGCTAAAATATGCAAAATAATGTAATAAGTAAATTTTTTACATTAAATTAGATTTTTGGCCATATTGGTTCACAATTTTGTAGAATTGTTCACATTTTTGTCATTAAACATACTCCAAGATGGTCGACTGTCTAATAAAATTGGATCTTAGAACGTAATTAATAAGTAAAATTAAATAAGTGGTTTTATAATAAAAAGATTGAACATCTTACGAAAATTAAGGTTCTTCTTTCAACGCCTACGTATCTGATTGCAGTTTCCATTTGTAATTATTATCTAAGCATAATTGTTTAAACTAAATAATTGATTGTTTAAAATGGAGATACATAATATTTACATACATAGTGGTTAGTGTTTTTATTTTTAAAATTGTTGTGTCCCGA
This sequence comes from Yponomeuta sedellus, assembly GCA_934045075.1. Taxonomy (NCBI): domain Eukaryota; kingdom Metazoa; phylum Arthropoda; class Insecta; order Lepidoptera; family Yponomeutidae; genus Yponomeuta; species Yponomeuta sedellus. Next base: position 1,550,858 of record OW203751.1, read on the forward strand.
GCGACCCCGCAAGTTTTAAGTCAATGTCAAATAACAACGTCAGAGTTAAAATGATTTTATTAAATATTTTATTAATGATTTTATTATAAATTGCCTGACGACGACGACGATGAGTTTGACTGTCCATTGACGAATCAGGTAAAGTGACGAGTTAGGGATGTTGACAAGTTAAAGATTTTTAAGAAATTGACGAATCGGGAAAGTGACGTATTAAGGATAGCGACGAATCAGCGAAAGTGACAAGTAATGCACTAACTCTACTAGCTGACCCGACGAACATCGTACCACCTAACAGTCGCTTCTTTATTTTTTTTTTTTCTCTCCGTAAGAACCATCCTCGTACTTCAAGGAATATTCTAAAAAAAGAATTAGGTTATTATCGGTTCGGCTGCTTTCGAGATTTGCGCTTACCAACAGATTCAGCGATTCATTTTTATATTATAGATAGTGCACAACTGCGACTTAAGAGGTCCCCTGACGAGGCAATGATTAATGGAATAACCCACAATTTGTAACTATAATTTGCTTGAGGTAGGTATCTTAAATTATTAACGGTACTACTGCGAAATCACTTTTTTTTTAATTATTAGTAGTAGTTCCATCATCTGGGCTTCGACGCATGAATGGAACGACTCGTTATCAACCCTTGTATGTCCCCACTGCTGGGGCACGGGTCTCTTTCTGCATCGCAGGAAGGTTAGGCCATACTCCACCACGGGGGCCAAGTCCGGGTTGGCGGAGGATTGTAAGACAGTGGCGGGCCTTACTGTCAGAAGTTATCAAGCCGCCCATAAGGCCTCAGACATGGCTTAACGACTGCCATTATATGACAGCCGGCACCAACGGCTTAACGTGCCTTGCGAAGCACGGAAGCGCTCGGAAAAATGCCACTAGCAGTAGTCACGGGACGCTCACCCATCCCGTACCTGACCGCGCCTATTGTTGCTTAACCAAGTGATTGATTCCACTCTCTCGGTTCGCCTAGGCCACGAGCGCTTCAATGGAACGACTGCGAAAAAAAAATCGCAGTAGTTCCATCCGTTCCTTCCTCGTGGTCAAACTTAGTAGTCAAAATTATTTGACCACGAGGAATTTTAACAGTCTTCGCGGTCAAACTATCAAATTTATTAAAAAATTACACCCTGTGTCTTGAAGTAAAATTGTACAGTTATCAAAAGTTTTGTTTAACGTTATTTATTTAAAAAGTAACCCACACCTATATCGCCATGTATAAATTCCATTTGACATTTATGAATTCATCTCGGAATATTAGTTCTAAAACAAAGTGGCATTTCCACAAACCTGACCTGACATTGGCAGAATCCTAGGGGGTGCCATAAAAAATAATTGAATTGAATTAATATTTGTTCTTAGCGTCGAGGAGTTGATTGTACAATAAGACTACATCGTATACAGTATGTTTAAAGAGGTTATGTAGTTACGGTTTGACCACGAAGAATGTTAAAATTCTTCGTGGTCAAATCAGTGCTACTAAGTTAGACCACGAGGAAGGAAGGGATCCATCACGGAACAAGCCAGTGGTACTACTGCGAATGATCGTACCAATATGATTATAGACGACACGATTCAAGGTTTGCCCTGCTCATGATTACAACTGAGAGTAACGGAATAAAAAACAAATTAAAGCCTTAGGGCCAGCTCCTATATTCTTTCTTTATCATAAGATCGTTACTTAAGTATTTACTTAGTGGAATTCTCAATTCAACTTGTAAAACTGCATAGAAACTATTCACTATTTATTCATTTTATGTATGATTTATTTTTGATAAGTAGTACTCTCAGATCATAGAATATGATCTAAGGTGGTAGGTACTATACCTATTTTCATTTCTAAACAAGGTCTCAAACGCTTATATTTCAGAATAATAATGCAATAATATTAGACACGAATCAACTATTGAAATGAAAACCTATTTAGAGGCTAAAAATTCCGCCCATGCCGGGATTCGAACCCGTGACCTCTGGCTATCCGTGCCAGCGCCCTTTCCAACTGAGCTAATGGGCGACTCACCGGCATCAGTGTAATACAGAAAATAGTGTAAAGAGGTTCGAAATTTCACTGATGCCGGTGAGTCGCCGGTAAAATTGTCCTTAGCACGGGTTAGTGCATTAAAAATAAAAATAGTATAATATTTAAAAACCTATTTAGAGGCTAAAAATTTCACCCATGCCGGGATCCGTATGTACGGCTATCCGTATCCGTGGTACGGATAGCCAGAGGTTGCGGGTTCGAATCCCGGCATGGGTGAAATTTTTAGCCTCTAAATAGGTTTTTAAATTTGTTCCTTAGCACGGGTTAGTGCATTAAAAATAAAAATAGTGTAATAGTATAATATTGAAATGAAATTAAATCAATTTAATTTCAACAAATTTACATTCTGTCTGCTGAATGTTTAGGTGTTTTGTTTAGGTAACCTGCCATAAGCCAAGTCAGAGGCCTTAAGGCGACTTGAAAACTACTGACAGTAAGGCCAGTCAATGAACTTGCAAGCCTCCACCAATCCGGACTTGGGCTCCGTGGTGGACTATGGCCCACACCTTCCTCAGGGAAGAGACCCGTGCCCTTGGCGGAGACATAATGGGTTCAAAATGACGATGATGATGATACATAACATAACAAAAAACATGCCTGTATTTTGAAAAGGTAGGCAAAGGCGATTGTCATTAGCCACCATCCTCTCGCTTCATACAAGCCGGCTTCGGGTACACCTCCGCGCTTGAAATTGGCAATCTGTGGTGGGCACGCGTGCTAATTAAGAACATCTCTCTCTCTCTCTCTCTCTCTGAGGAAAGGGCCGAGGCCCTGAGGTCACCCGCACCCGCAGGATAAAACATATTTCTATAGTTCCTCTATTCGTCGCTAGATGGCGGTAAATGCATGTGCCGCCATCTATGAACATCAGGCAGAACTTTTTTAAAGGATAGGCCCTAAATTCATGAGTAGTGTTGCTATTTGACACAAGATGGCGGTAAAACAAAGTTTTCTTTCACTGCCACCTATTGAGGAGTAGCGGAACTTTTTACGTTGTAATCCGTGTGTGAACGTAATAGTTTCGGTGGCCAATAAGAGATGGCGGTAATTATATTAGTAAGAAATCCTACCAATAGATGGCAGTAAAACCAGAAACTTTTACAATTGCCAGGTAGGTACAAGTACAAATAGGTAGTTGTAGGTACTTATTTACGTAGTAACCAAAGAGTATTATATATAACCACATATAACCTCAAAATCCCCAGCGAATATGTATACTTAGCAAAATGTCAACTAACTATTGAAAATAACACTGGAAAATAACAATGGAGCAAAAGGAAAACGCGGAAAAGACAGACATCTCTACCGAGAGCTCAGGTGCTAGCTCCGGTGTCACTTATCAATCTGCCTTTTCTACTAGAACCAAAAAGAGTTCCAAGGAATCCCTTCCTGCTGTTACGAAGTGCACAACAGATCAGGAGCACGCGAGATGCGGCTATAAAAGTGAAGTGGTTTGCACTGACCTTCCTTCAGGGTCTTTGACCGGTTCTATCACAAAGTAAGTGTGTATGTACCTTTAGTAGGTATTATCTACATAGTTTTACTGGCTAAAACTTCACTTTAGCCAGCGGACGGCCGGCCACAAGCGCAGAAGGGGTGCGGTAAAGACTTCATACAAAATTGTATTGAGACGGGGCGAACCCCATCACGGTCACGGACCATACAGAAAATGCGGGGCGAGGGGCTTGATTTCTGTACAACGTGTCGTCTCTTTTGCGCCTTTTCGTTTTTTTGTGTGGCTGGCTAATAAAATTTATTGTCTATTAATCAAATTGACGATGCAGGTAAGATAAAATTTATTTGTAAAACATAGATAGGTAGGTACATGCCTATACATTAGTATAAGGTGTTATAAAACATAATTATTATTACAGCATGTTTTAACACTGAGGCAAACATGAGAATGGTCGAACGAACACTGAATGAAAATGAAAGTAAATGATTGGACGTTAGGTTTATATTAACATAGGTAGGTAGTTATCTATTATTATTGTAGAATGTACTTCCAAATATTTAACTTTACGACGTAAAATATCACTACTTCAGGAATTGATTATTATATTATTTCTAATGCACTAACCCGTGCTAAGGACAATTTTAAAAACCTATTGAGACGTGTACGTAATACAGAGAATATTGTAAACAGGTTCGAAATTTTACTGATGCCGGTGAGTCGCCAATTAGCTCAGTTGGAAAGAGCGCTGGCACGGTTAGCCAGAGGTCGCGGGTTCGAATCCCGGCATGGGTGAAAATTGTAGTCCCTAAATAGATTTTTTAAGGAATTAATAATCTGATTTCGTCTTCATCAACAGTTTCCGCGACGAATTCGACCAGCTGACCTGCAAAATTAAGATCTTCGGGGAATCCCTGAACCTATGCAAGTGTATCTCGAACGACTTCCAGATAAGGCTCCAGGACATGGAGAACCGTCTGGAGAGGCTCGAAAGGCGCCAAAGGAATACACAGGTTCTCAGAACCGTTTTTCTTTTTAATACACATTTGAGATCTTATCTGAGAATGCTGTTATGGTGTTGTTTGTATATGTCACCGGAAAATAACAAGATCCGCCATTTATAAATTTCCTAGGAAAATTATAAACTTTCGTAGGATTGTAAACGAGAGATATATTGTATTATACGCCCACATTTTCGCAAATTGATAAACTTACCAAATTCAAGCGTAAAATTATAAGTAAGCCTTAACGAAACGCCACCTGCGCTCTGATTGGTTCAATAAGTCACGTGTTCCTGCTCCATCTAGAAATATCGTTGATGAACTGAAATTTACCACAGAGCTACGAAAGTTTTATAGTGGTCATGACCAAAATAGTTAGAAGTCGGTTAAAAAAGTCGTTAAAATTATGTAAGACTAAAATAAAGCAAAAGCTTTGAGACGTCGCAATGTTGCAAACCGAAATTAGGTTCGAAGTTTCAGGATGGAGCGAAGCTCCATCCTAGAACTTCGGGTGTTAGGTTTTTTTTATATAAGAGGAAAAAAAATGGGTCCAGAAGAACAAAATCATTCATACAGCAAGATTTTGAGGTTAGGTTTACAGAAAATTCAATAATAATTTTCTCGAAAACTACGCATCTCCGGCAAGAATGGATTGCAGAGGGGGGGGGGGGGGGTCCCCATCGCTATTACATCGCTTATTATTTCTAAACTGTTACCTAAGAATATTCTATACTAGTTTGGCAAGTTTGATCGTACCTAAGTCTATGGACACAAGCATTGCCACTGTCGACATCAACCAATCAGAGAACAGTGTGTTACTTGCCGTATTTTATAAAAGCGTAAAATAAAAAGCTCTTCTGTGATTGGTCGAACTGTTTAGAATCTTACGAATGGATATCCGTTAGTTTATAAATTAACCACGAGACTTCGCAAATTGATAAATTTGCGAAAATGTGGGCGTAAAATAATAAAATTTATCTTTCGTTTACAATCCTACGAAAGTTTATAAATTTCCTAGGTAATTTATAAACTTGCGGATCTTGTTATCTTCCGGTGACATATATACTTTTTTATTAAAAATTTATTACGTCCGTTCCGGAACACAGATGGCATATCCGGAAGTTAAGCGCACAGAACAAGTTTAGCGGACAGATTAGGATTGTTTTGTTCTGAGCACTTCTGAGGTTCTGATGGATTAGCACGGGATTAGGCTCAGAACAGATAAGGGTAGTATCTTTCATTCTGTGGTATAGTGACAATGTGACAGCAATCAAGAATTTCGAACAATTATTGTTCTGAGGTTTTGAACGTAACGACAAAAAAAAGATAAGGAACTGATTATTGCCAGGTAGGCAAAACTTTTCCTATTTTCAGGGATTATTTCTGGCGTTCATAGTAAATGAGTTTAAAAATCTTATATCTTTCAATGCGACAGTTCGGCAAAAAATTTCGGAACCGGAATTATAAATAATTGTTTATCGAAAATTCGGCTCATGTTTTGAAAGTATTTTAAAAGTTTTAAAAGGGCTTCGAGAAGGGTAACATCTCTATTTAGTCTGTGAAATACAGTCTCATTTGAGTTCTATGGAATCAGTACATAGAATATATTATTATATTATGAATGCATAAAACATTCGCATGAAAATCCTATCTTCATTCTTGCACAAAAATAATATAATAAAAATATGCGTATGGAATGCATTTTTTTTATTTTTATGTGGTCTTGAAATCGAGAGACCCAAGTTCGATTCCCAGTCCGGGCATGTACCTATGACATGGTTTTCTAAGTTATACCTAGACGGTCTTAGGTTAGGTATAGGTCTACACTAATAATGAAGTTATAGTAGCAATGCCACTCGCTAGCTGTGAAGGAAAACCTCATGAGGAAACCTGAGTATCTGAGGTGTACAATCAGGGCTTGAAATTGCCAATCCGCGGTGGGCACGCGTAGTAATAAAGCCAATACTATATATCTCTCTGAGATAAGGCATGTGCCCTGGGACGTTTGACGGCCCCGGTGGCGTAGCGGTTTGGCACGCTGACTGTAAAACCGAAGGTCTCGGGTTTGATCCCCGGCCGGGTCAAACTAGGAAGCGAACTTTTCTATTTCGTCTCGGGTCTTGTATGGTATATATGTATTAATTGTATTAAATCTATCGTCGATTTAGCACCTATAACACAAGTCATTTAGTTGTACTTAGTATAGGGCTAACGAGATCTGTGTAATATTAGTAACTGTTATCTAATCTGTGGTAATATGTCCATGAATATTTATTTATTTGCTACATAAAAAAACGTACTTTTTTTTCGTACTTTAGAACCTATTAAGTGAAAAACAATGCAAAGATGTTTTAATCACAAGCGTACACGTATATTTACATCAGCGCAGTTAACCAATCCATAAAATTTAATATCGCTGATAATCGTATATTGACACCACCATATGATAGTAATCTTCATTCCAAAGAATGACGCGTTTTACAATAAGGGCTTACACACTATCTATAGAATGATAAAATTGCCTTGGTTACGCAACAGTCGGTTTAATGTATGCAAAAAGCATTGGCCAACACATGTTACAGTTTGTATTTTATACTTGATTGCGAATTATCAGTAGGTAATCAAATACAAACCTGCTACAGACTATCCGAATATTATATGCAAACGAAACGGAAGTAAATAATAGTACCTAAGTCTGATAGATAGATAGAGAACACGTATTGTGTACATAGCCATGGAAATCAATGGTTTGCTGAAAGAAATCTCTTATATCGAGATGAGCTCGCCTTTGTGCACGTATTTCCTTTTGTTAACTTAATAGGTTACAGTTAAGTTTACAATCTTAATAATAACCTTAAACTTTCGCTGCTAAGATTTAAGCTGGCAAAGGTTAATTATGGGGTATTAATTGGTTTCATTCAACAATAATCCTTAAAGTTGTAATTAGCTTGCCAGAAACGCGGTTCCAAAAATTTATAAAACACACTTTATGCCAAAAGCTCTTATGACAAACATAACGCACATGTGCGCCTTGGCGCCAACATTTTACATTTAAAAAAACTTTTCAATATTTATACAAAGTTTGGTTCTGTTTAATATTATTTTATGTATTACAGTATGAGAGTAGATAAAGTAGTGTATGGCACTGTACATAACTTGGTCTTATATATAACACTCGTGTGATACTCGCCTACGGCTCGTTTTTTTAAAACACACTCGTAAGAACCCTTATTATGCAACAGTATCATAAACTACTATTTATATACTATTCTTAAAAAGTACATGTATACATTACACAAACTCACTCCTGTAACCCTGGAGGGGTAGACAGAAACCAAGGTTTGGCTTCATCAACATTCACTTGCACTTAGACAAATTTTTATCTTACACTTCTCTGTTAAATTACCTATTGGTATATTTTTATAACAACTTTTAAAACTTATCTGTCGCGTAGCCTTGCTCTCTGCCTACTAGGCATACATTAATATATATTTTATCAATCCACTTACATTCTGATCATAAATAAAATATTCCACTGGCCAGTTGCTGATTGTGAGAAAACAAAGTTGTAAATTTACAATGTTACTCATAGTCGCGCTTAGTCAGTTCTCTCTACTATTGCTAGTTAGACCTAGACCTGTAATTTAGACTCATTATTGGGTCTTTGTACGAAGCAAGCGCTGAGGTACGCTAACATCACAGACGCTAGGGTTTCCTCAAGATTTTTTCCGTCACAGTTAGCGATAACTTAGAAAACCAAGTCATTCGTACATGCTGGGATTCGAACCCCCGATCCTCCGACTGAAAATCCAGCGTTCTACCGCTCCGCTATCACCGGTCTAACTCTCCACTATAAGCGAAGTTTAATCCAGCCATAAACTATAAAACCGGATTTTATCCAATGTTTGACCATGAACCAATATATCTTTCATACACGTCGCAGCCGATTAAAGCATTAATTTGTAATCATAATCGAAGCGAACTTTATGTCTACTTTAATGACTCCACTAAAATATCTTTCACTAGGCCAATGCCCTGTAATGAGTTGTTTGTAGGCCTCATTATGCAACGATGTTTAACTGAACCTCAAAGGCAGATTCCTTCGAGCCTCTGTGTCTACTGGATTTAGAAAAGTTACAATAATCTGTTATAAAAGAGTGTAAAGTTGGTTTTTAACCGCGCGTATGTTAATTCGGCACGATAGAGGTAGACGTAAATTGTTTTAATGATGTTTTGAATTCACATACTTAGTGCACACGTGCATACAATGTTCTAAATTCAATTAAATTTACCCTCAAGCTGATAAAAACGGAAGACAGATGGTGGGACGATAAAGACCTCGGTGTCAATTCTAATTAGTTACACAAAACTTTTGTCATGACCACCGTGAAAAAATACCCCCGAATTCGTGAGATATTAGAGAATATTTAGCTAACTATCGTTAAAAACCTATTTAGAGGCTAAAAATTTCACCCATGCCGGGATTCGAACCCGCAACCTCTGGCTATCCGTACCAGCGCTCTACCAATTGAGCCAATGGGCGACTCACGGCATCAGTGAAATTTCGAACCTCTTTACAATATTCTCTGTATTACGTACAATTAATAATTTAATTAGTAATTTTTAGCCTCTAAATAGGTTTTTAAATTTGTTCCTTAGCACGGGTTAGTGCATTAAAAATAAAAATAGTGTAATAACTATCGTTATTCAGTTATTTAGTACTTGTAATAGTCGAATGTATAAAAATGTCGTGTCACAGTGCTTGTTATCGATTTCCACCGAAACGGGTTCACCGATTTTTATTATAATATTTGTGTATATTTGGTGTATATTCGGTTATTGGACCTCTCAAGCTGTTTGCGATTTGGTTCGTTTGAATTTTTTTTTATCTATCCCTGTGCCAAATTTTATCCATTTCCATTCATACGCCGCAGGAATAAGGAACGAACATCCATCTAAGGATTATAATTATAACATTTCACATTTATATACCATTTATAAATGTATGGTCCATAACGCTCTATGTAAGAGAAGGCATAAAATATTCAATATTATGAATCATTGCAACGAAGATGCAACCATGAAACTTTCTTTCCTTTTTTTGCCAAACTTTTAAATTAACATTAATATTGTAAAAGAGGTTTGACCCCTATCTACTTTTTGGGCTTCCTTGCTCAAAGAGTACCACGGTGCTATTTGTCTTAGCTGTCAATTCACCCATCAGTGATACAGAAGTGTGCTTCAAATTTTCACCATAATTTACTTTTCTTTATTCAGGCTGGAAGCAATTATCTGGAAATAATTCAAAAGAACAAGCGGCTGTCCCACAGAACTCGGCTAGATGTGAAAGTGAGTAATATTTTAATAAACTAACACCCAACTTAGGAATTATAATTCGACTTGTAAGTATGCGTTTTTGTTAGGTACCTCCACCGTTGAATTGTAAATTCAATGCCTCTAATTAACATTTCAAATGAAAATACAAAGTATCTAAGTAAAAGACATCAATCAATCAGTCGTTTCGGTTACACGTTAAAACTAATTTCGCACTATTGATTTCGGCAGAGACGGTGCGTTTAATATAAAATACAATGGCTTGTAATATTTTAAAATAAGAACACTTAGCTCATTCCATTTTTTTTTGTACGTACTTTTTGTTCTTTTCTGAGAACTATTTAGCTAATTGACTTATTTTTACACTGAAGTGCATAATTATTTTTGACGTGGCAATCAGAGTAAGAAAGACTTGTAATATTATAGTAAGTAATATCCTATATTATTATTTTGTTACTTTTCTGTTTTCTTTGTGTGTAGTTTCTTTTGTATAAAATTTTCCATTTCAACTTTGACGAAGCGTATTGCGAAAAAAAATATTTTTTGTAAATTATAGTTATAATGTGTCGAACGAATTCTAAGTCAGCCTGTAGGTACCACAAATGAGACAGCCTGTACAATTCACTAACAGAATAGAGCGAATAACAGCGACTTATTTTGGAATTAGACATAGACATCATTTATTGGTAATATTCATTACAAGTCAAGACTCAGTACATAATAACAATCCAATGAATTATTGTCATAACTTAGCGCGTCTTCGTCTAAGGCCAACCAATAAATTATAGTGATGCATTCCCAGATCTTTTATCCTCATTGAACAAATTACTGCAGATTATAATTCTAGTCTAGACCGACATGCCATTGGAAATACCAAACTTTAAAAAAGGTCAAAACATACACGCAGCGACGGCCTCGTATAGGCCGACAATCATTTCAGCATCGAGCGTGTTTGTAAATATTGACAACGTGGCGTCAATAACTCGTACCTATAATCCCCCGTTTAGTTCCCGATTGCAACTATTAATGATACTTGGTGCCTATCTAAACATAAACATTTGCCAAGTTGCCAGCTGACATAACCTATAAATATATGCATAATAATCCATAATTCATCTCGCATGAATTTCGTTACAGGTGTGACCGTCACATTTGTGTGACGTCATTAGAAATTATTGAATTAAAATAATCTGATTGACAAGACAACAGGAAACTCAAAGCTATTCAAACTTTAACCCTCACGTACATGTGGGTCTCTACTGCGGCCACATGTTTTTTTTTCCTCAGTCTGTTTTCCGGCTACTTTCAGCCGCTATGCAGTCCAAAATTTGGCAATAATTTTACTGTGCGGAATTCAAGGCACTGATGACGCCCACAACAAGTCACATTGACGTAATTTTTTATGTTTAATTGCTGAAAACCAGTCCAAAACTGGTTAGCAAGCAATGTAAAGGTTGTACTGTGAACTGTTCGAAGCATATCCAGCAAAATATACCTCGTCACAGTCAAGTTTTAGAACCTGTAAAGATCCACTTCGGTAATCATCATAAGTCATTTTCCGTGGTTAAGTACGTTACACGTACTGAACCAGTTCTTGATGGACACAATGTAACGTGTAGTTTAATAGAATTTTAACTGTTTTATGTCGCTCTACGTACTTTTCTTCTTTTGTGGGTGAACACGTAGGTACAGATGAATCATGGTGTTTGTTTCATAATGTACGTCACCATAAGATATTTAATACATTTAAAAATCTGTAGTAAACAAGACAGAATTGCAAAAAACTGTTATCTAAGATACTAATACTGCGTAAACACACACACACTGGTGATTTTGATGATGACTGATGTTGTTAAGAGGAAAACTGGCCAAGTGCAAGTTAAACAAACACATAGGGTTCTCCAAGTAGGTGAAAGATTTACTATGTAAGTCGATCATCATTATTTTCTTGATTCAGATAGGAATACCTATATTACCCCATTATAGTTTAAGATTATTGTTTTTGAACTAAGAACTGATTGAGAGGTAAGTATTTCTACCAACGCATCACACTGGACAAATTAATCTTGTTCGAATTTGCTAGATCCCTGAAAATAATATGATATTATACACAATATTTCTGATCTCAGGATTAACGCTTTTCTTATTTTCTTGTTCGTAAACCAACTTGTAGAATAAAGTAGTTCAGTGTGACGTAAAACGGTTCAAGTTGAACAAATCATTACCGTATCAAATCAGCGTGCCTTATCAATATTTGCCTCTGATTTTACTTTGCTCTATAAGTTATCTAATGATTGAGACCTAAGTACAGAGTAATGACTTCGTATTCTTTATTCACACTAAATAATTATGGATTTCTTAATAAACTACGAAACTCTGAAGCACTGAACACGATACTCAGATACGAGTAGAAGCTATAAATTATAGTAAAACAGTTTTATTTTATTTATCAAATACAATCTTGCTAATTAAAAATGTATCGCGAAACACTAATTAGGTCATCAGGCAAACTTACTCCGCACATCGGTAGGTGTTTTTTCAGTGACGTATGAATGCATTCGCTAAGGGTAGTTCGTGCGAATACGTCTTTGCTCGACTGTTTTCGCCAATATTCCTTTCTCACTCGCTCTCGTTGGTTTGCTCGTATGTCATCCTATCGGATTTCTTTTTTCCTGCTTACTGCTGTCAGTTCATATTTTTAGCCAGTGAAGTGAGTACGTTTTCCAAGTATTGTGCTGTTATTTTATTTTATTGAATTAAATATACTGAACTAATAACTTTTGTGACAAACAAATACATTATTTTTATCATGGCAAAGGTAATATTGATTTTGAGTTATCCACATTCTGTTATCTTCTAAATTTTAGAGTAATGATCACTTTTTCTGAATATCGTGCCATCCGCTGACGTAAAAACGTAAGATTGTCAGTGATACGGTATTGTGTAGTTGTGGATACAGTTTTTTCGCTAAAATCATACTGTTTGTATTTAGTTACGGGTGCTTGCGAGTCGTGCAAAATAATGTACACGGTGTTTAGATATGCGCAAAAACAGACGACTTCGCTTATGCATGTTATCTTAGTCTATAATTTTACAGGTTTAATAACGGTAGTAACATACGTCATAAGGAAAAAATATTTTATTTCCGTATTTTACTTGGAGATAAGCAACATTTATCATACATTTTAATTATGGTTTTAACAAAATTATATCTCCATAACTTTAATGTTTTAGACAGTTTTAAGAAAAAAATATTATCTATTTTTTTCGTATGCAAACACCACTGTGCGGTACTCCGTGAATAGTTCAAGAACGTCCTACATCCTTCCTAAAATATCCTTGAAATCGTGACATTAGAAACTCGGGCAAATTTTGTAGGGAAATCGTCTGCTTTTTTATGGCAACATTTTTATTCTACGTCAATCAAAATCAATAGTCCGAAAAAAAATTACCGGCCGGTGGGAAAACTTAGGAAAATTGTGCAAGATTTTTAGAAGCGGAATCAATTAAGTATCAATATTAAAAGGAATTCTTAATAATAAATGACTTCATCAATTAAAAAATTCTTAGTTCAGGCGAAGGATTGTTACAGAACGTTCTTGAACATGAAAAAGAACAGTCTTTGGGTAAGTAATCTGGTATAATTTGTTTCTAAAAAAGAGCGTTCATTAATTTCTCTCGTTGATATTTTGTTTTAGCACCTGTTTCGCGAGGCTATTATCACGAATTAAGCGCAGGTATCTTAACGCTTAATTCTTGAAATTCTCGACCTTGTTATTGGTGTTACTCTGCACAAGGCTAAATTATTATAAGTATAAGTTATTGATAAGGTCTCCGATATAATGCATGCATTATAACAAAGATAAAATATATTTGTGAGCAGTGACGTAACGCGTTTTGAACTCTGAGCCCCATGCGATTTGAATTTCTTCTTCCATTTGTTTTGAATGCCTAACATTTAATTTCTTGCACCACCTGTGGTTGACTGGTAGAAAATGCTTATAGCATTAAGTCCGCCACATTGCCATTGTATTTTTTTACTTATGTGCAATAAACTTATTAATAATAATTTAGTTCCACCAACCACAATTTGTGCCAGGGGTGGGTTGGTGGGTAAAGTTGGGAGTTTGTTATGCCAGCCAATCAGGGCACGTTCAGAATCAGAATCATTTATCTGTACATGTGCAGCTTCTGCTAAAACAAGTTGCATTAAACAATCTGCTTTCATTCGCAAAACATCTTAATTTAACTTCTTTAAATCATAATCAGCTGGTCTCAGTCTACTGACGGACATAGGCTGCTCCCTAGACACCCTACTCAGCCTGATCTTCGGCTCTTCTCTTCCTGTGACGTGGCATGTTTTGGGACAGACCTATTGATCTTCTCGGTGGTCATTAATGTAATCTGCAATCTCGTATGTGTGTGAATATTAATATACTGTTGATAAACATACACTGGGCCTGGACGACTTGATAACTTCGACAGTATGGCCCGCCACTGTTTTACAAACCCAAAATAGGTCCCCGTGGTGGAGTATTGCCTAGCTTTTGTGCGATGCAGGAAGAGACCTGTGCCCAAGCAGTGGGGGCATAAAAGGGTTGATATAAATATATAGAAACACAGGCTGCGCATCAAAATGTAATTAGTATTTTAACAAATAAATTTACTGGAGACTTGTCAGTATTGTAATTACAACTACAAAATCGTGTTTTGGCACATCCACAGAGTATGGATGAATGCTTTTGAGCTATTAAGCAAAAATATTATAGTAAAACACTCATTAAAGACAAACTGCACTTAAATAGCTACTGGAGCAGACTTTACTTAATTTCTTGTAAATAATACTGTTATCTAACACCTATGCAAATTTCTCTCGAAAATTATCTTCATCGTCATAGATAAGCGATGTTACCAATATGACATCCAATTGGTCTTGAAAGGTAAATTTGCTAACTTGCCACTATGCAACATTCAAATAATCATGATAATGTACTTAGCAATTTTTTAATGGCAACCTGAATCGGCCCATTGAATCAATGAATGGTCAGTCTTGGGAGTGACACAATTAGCCAGTAGCTATCAAAACACAATTAACGGTTATGCAAATTGTAGCTGTAAGCCGTTAATTACAAATTAAACACAATAAATAATATTTGCATGGTTTGTAAATTTTTTGTGGATTTATTCAACGCTGATTTCAAATAGCCTTTGACACAAACACAACATATCTATTACCTATTTCTCGTCGGCCCCGGTAGCGCAGCGGTTTAGCATGGTGACTGTAAAACGGAAGGTCTCGTGTTCGATCCCCGGCTGGGTCAAACTAGGAAACGATCTAGTTTTTGTCGGGTCTAGGATGTTGTCTATTTATTTATTTATTGTATTAAATTTATCGTCGAGTTAGTACCAATAACACAAGTCATTTAATTGTACTTATTATAGGGCTAATGAGATCTGTGTAATATGTCCATGAATATTTATTTATTTGTGAAATACTGACCATTGTTTAAGGAGTTATGAGAGAACATAGAATCTGACACACAAACCAGCAAATACTTTCCTTTTTGGCTCAGCCGTGGAATATACATATCTGTGTACATGCCAGCCAAATACTTTCCATTTTGGCTCAGCCGCAGTCTGGTCAATCCAATGTTGATCTGCCATGAATGCATTGCGAAATACAGCGATGGCACTCCGCCATTGGCAGATTCATTTATTTGTTTATACCTTACCATATAACTTTACTTGTTTAGTTGATAAAGGATTTGGTTTACTTCCTTTATCGCCTAAACAAACGTAAATTGAACAAAACAAATATCAAGCAATCAATCTTTGTTTATCAAGAATAACAAGGGACTGATGTTGAAAAGATATTTAAAAGCAGAAATTAAACTCGGCGTCTATTTACGCAAAGTTTAATTTATGTTTTTAAGTTATGACGACACAGACAAGAAACTGACAAGAACTTAATCTGCAGGTTTGCTAAAGGTCATTCGAATGGTGGCGTGGTGGCCGGGTCATCTATCTCCCTCCAAAATGGTTGAGATTGATGATGGCTGACCTTTGCGTTATGCTTGTGAACGAGTGCTGTTCGTGTGTCTGGCCGCAGCACTTGTTATGTTTTCACGACCTATTTGGAATTTAAAGTCATTAATGGCAATCATGGAATCTTATCATACGTATATCTGTATCTGATGTATATAGATTTAAGAGGACTTGAGAAGAGATGGTCAGAGTGGAGTTTTTTCCCCCGCTGCCTTTTTCTCCACTACACTACGGCCCAAAGGCAGCGGCTTTCACTTTCATGTTACATTGTACTTTGACATTCAGCAAATAGAATGAAAATTCTTTACGTTGAAATAAATTAATTGAATTGAATATGAATCATGTTTAAGAATCATTTAGGTCGCCCTAAATGATTTCTGAACTGAAAAGTTTGCTAAGTAAATACTGAACTGTACTGCTGTCTCTCTTAAATAGTTTATGACATAAATGAAACGCAGGATTAAATTGGAGGAGTTTCATTAATGTCTTTAAATGATGTGATGATCCATGTGAAAACATTTAAATGCATAAATTAATTCAACATTTAATCACACAGAAGTTTCATTTGTTTTTGAATGATCACTTGTGTTGAAAAATCATTTTAAAAGCAAAAAGTAAACGTCTAATTACGCGAAATATATATATTTTTTAAATTATGACTCATGTGTAAAAGGCATTTAATAACTTAAGTAATAGTCAGCGTTAAATTACATAGAACATTTTTTATGCATATTACATTAAATTTATTTTACAGAAAATACATTAAATTTCACATTGAATTGGTAAAGTGATTTCAGTAATGATTTCAATTTAAAAAGACGTAAAAAGATTGTTTAAATTTTTTAAATGCCTAAATAGAAGGGCTATACGCAGATACGTAAAGGTCGAGCTGCTGTCAACTGTACTACAGTTTATATATCCGTACTTGTCCATTTTAGTAAACAAGATTCTAGCCGTATAGTATCGATTTTAAGTTGAAAAGTGCCATATTCCCGTAAATGAAGTAACCGGGGGGACTATTTTAGATAACACGCTGCCAATTTTACAAACAAAGTTCATGAACTCGCGAGAAATATCTAGTTTTGACATAAAATATCAAGAAGACGAATTATGCTTTAGTGTACGCTGGAAAAACAACAAATAGAAAATAATCACAAAGTACGTAGTACAACCGCTGTGTGGTGTCGGCCTAGAGAATAGCACCAACTCAATTCTTCCCGCGGGTGTCGTAAAAGGCGACTAAGGGACACAAACCTGCAGGGGTCGCTTCTGCCCACCCCCGGCAGTACAATTCCACCGAACTGCGATCCCCAACCCACACCGCATGCCCGCGTGGGGATTATGGGCATTACCCCCTATGATAGCACAGTGGCGCTCTTTAGGGGAGGGCTATGTCCAGCAGTGGACTAGCATAGCCTGACGACATAGTATTGCTAAAAGCAATTTCCAGACAACCTCACGATGGAAAGTTGCTGAAAGAAATCAATCGATAAATTTTGAGATTAGAATCTTGTTTACTAAATTGGACTAGTAGGGATAAATAAACTGTGCAGGAATAAGACTGTTGTTATGTCTGTCGTCCGTCCCTGTCGCACACTCAAATATTATTAGTGATTGTCCAAGAATTTATTATGCTTTTGATAAATTTTAATGTGTTCCGAGGCTTTGGTAGATATAATAAAATTGCTGACATTTATTGGTGAAATTTATTAAAAATAAATAGGTACTTATGACTTGTTTTGGTCGATCCGGTTTCGTGAAATGGTTTTTTTAAACGTAATCACTAGAGATCGGTTAATCGGATGTATGTTTGCCTCAAGTTAAGGTGTTGGCTAACATGGCATAGCACTTTCGTATCGAAAAAATCCCGGGATCCCGGGATCGACAAATTTCGTCTTTTATTATAGAATCAAATCGGGTGTAGCTATATTTACTTATTTTAAGGTCCTAATATGGTAAGTAAATACACATAAACAGTTATATAATCCCGGAGTCGCGTCTTTAAAAAAGGCAACATGCTAAACACGTCGTATTATTTTATTATAATAGGCAAATTTACAGCTACGAACAAAACACATTTCGATTGAAATAATGAGTGAGAGCCAATTACAAGTTTTCACTTATAGAAATATTTTAAAAACCTGTTTAGAGGCTAAAAATTCCACCCATGCCGGGATTCGAACCCGCGACCTCTGGCTATCCGTGCCAGCGCTCTTTCCAACTGAGCTAATGGGCGACTGTGAAATTTCAAACCTCTTTACACTATTTTCTGTAATAAGTACGTATGTATTAGCACGGGTTCTGCATTAAAAATAAAAATAGTATAATTATAGAAATGTTTTAGAAAAAAAAGAAAAAAGTCCACTACAAAACACACACATATTTATGGCCTCGATCAATCAAGCAATCCCATAAGGAATACATTTTATCGGGTATCGATTACAAGGAATTGCAGAAGTCCGAGGTATCAAATCTACGTACTTATAGTATCGCAAAACAAATCCCACCAATATTTCCATAGTTTATGGTGCTAATATGGTAAGGTTAACAGCTAAACAGCTATGTAATCCGGGAGTCATCTCTTTTGAAAAAATGCAACATGCTAAAGACTTCGTTTTCCCACCATGATATCGACTAGATTCGCATTCACTAATTTCCCGGAATCCCGGGATTAAAATTTAAAAAAAGATTCTTTGAGAAGCTGCTTCCATAATATTTTAGCCAAAATGAACTTTAGGTAAATATGAATCCGATTATCCAATCTCTAGTGATCACTCAGTAATTTTTGTTAAAATTCTTTTTTGCAATAAGATGATTTATATGATGAAAGACTTTGGAGTTTTTCAGTCCATTTTTTCTCCATAATGATCTAGATTTTGAAATGGACACCGAGTTTGAATTGTAACGTTCATTAAGCCGCAGTTTCTGTGCTACTTTGAATAAAACCTTTTCATTTCATTATTGTAGGCAGGTACAATAGGCGGGCTTAATACTAATTAGTATTTTAATCTAGCCAACCAATGGGTGACGGGGAAAGGTGGGAATCTTTGAAAAGTAATCTCAGTTTGGTAATAATTTAATGGCATAAAAGGTTTTATAAGTGGGAATAAACTAAAAAAAGTACATTGTATCTTCTGAGGTAACCTAAATCCTCTTGTCTATTCTAAGATGTATGTTAATTTAATTGTAATGCTGGTTTGTTTCCCGAGTAATAAAAAAAAAAAAATATTTATAATATCTGGCACTGAGTTTTTGATAGTGGAAACTTGCAACGTTTTTTTAAATATCTGAAACGAAGTAGAAATAAGAAAATGTACCTATTAAAAATCCGTTATTTTGTTATCTAGCAAATCCTCAGACATGATTTGTGTCTCACTTTTACAGAAGTTAAAATTAGATTAAATGTTACTAAAAAGTTTAGATATATACTAGTATATATACATACATTTTTTTTTTATGTAGCCTACATACATCCTGCTGCAAGACATAAGCATTCTCTCAGAGAGAGAGAGTCTGGGCTTAACGACCTCGCGTGCAGTGTTTGAAAGTCATGACATGATATCAACCCTTTGTATGTCCCCACTGCTGGGGTGCGGGCCTCTTCCTGCATCGCAGGAAAGTTAGGCTATACTCCACCACGGGGGCCAACTCCGGGTTGGTGGAGGATTGTAAGACAGTGGCGGGCCTTACTGTCAGAAGTTATCGAGCCGCCCATAAGGCCTCTGACATGGCTTAACGACTGCATTTACATGACAACCGGCACCGACTGCTTAACGTGCCTTGCGAAGCACGGAAGCGCTCGGAATAACTACCAATAGCGGTAGTCACGGGATGGTCACCCATCCAGCACCTGATTGCGCCTGTTGTTGCTTAACCCAAGTGATTGATTCCAATCGCTCCGATTGATTGATTCCGAGCGCTTCTTTATACTACAAGGCGTCGCGTCTTTTCCGCGCCCTCTTCGCACGATCTTCCTACGTGCCCCACGCCTTAGCGTCCGAGGTGGCCGGATGCTAGAAATGACACAAGCCACAACAAGACCGAGCAGCGTTCACTTATCAAGAATGAACTGGAAATAAACACAGCGTTATCATTGTTTAATTAAACAATTCATCCACCAGTCATTCCACTCTTCACCCTTCCTGATAAAACATTGATCGTATTCAATATTATATATTATTATCACTCGGGTCCTTAACTCTAAACCATACGTAACAATAGTTATATATTACTATATAGTTAAACGGGTCTATCGATTTGTTAAAGTAAAAAATATATAAGTCGTCATCGAGAATAGACGCGATTTATATAAAATTATGCTTTCATTTCGTTGTGGTATGAAAGAGGATGTAGTGACTAGAATTGCGTTGATTTGGATATGTGGAGAGGATGACGGAAGAAAGATTGACGAAACAAATATATATTGCGAATGTGAGTGGAAGGGCCGGTAAGGGACGTCCCAGGTGGACATACATCGACCAAATGGGGGATGCATTAGCAAAGGGGAAGGTAAAAAGTACCCTGAACCGGCGTGCGTGCATGCAACGACTTATGAACGTTGATGAAGCGAAGGTGATCTGTCAGGATCGTGGCAAGCGGCAGTCCCTGGTCTCTGCCTACCCCTCTGGGTTACAGGCGTGAGGTTATGATATGTTATGTTCTTTCATTAGCTGACATGTAATGGAAGACCCTAAGCCATGTCAGAGGCCTATGGGCGGCTTAATAACTTCTGACAGTAAGGCCCGCCACTGTCTTACAATCCTCCACCAACCCGGACTTGGCCCTCGTGGTGGAGTATGGCCTAAACTTCCTGCGATGCAGGAAGAGACCCGTGCCCCAGCAGTGGGGACATACCAAGGGTTAATATCATAAATACGTTTGACAAACATTATGTATGATACATACATCTGGATTTTTCCTAATATAGGTAAACTCCAGCCTCTCACACAGAAATTTCAACAGGGTAAATTAGGACTAAAGTTTTTGTAAAAATTAACACTGCCATGTAACAGGAAGGTTAGGCTACACTCCAGCACGGAGGCGAAGTCCGGGTTGGTGGAGGATTTTAAGACAGTGGCGGGCCTTACTGTCAGAAGTTATCAAGCCGCCCATGAGGCCTCTGACATGGCTTAACGACTGTCATTACATGACAGCCGGCGCCAACGGCTTAGCATGCCTTGCCAAGCACGAAAGCGCTCGGAAAAAATACCACTAGCGGTATCCCATCCTGCACCTGATCGCCCCTGTTGTTGCTTAACTCAAGTGATTGATTCCTATCACTAGTCGGCCTGGGGCATTGAAATATTAGTAACATTCTTACTGCCTTACTGTCAGAAGTTATCAAGCCGCCCATGAGGCCTCTGACATGGCTTAACTGACTGTCATTACATGACAGCCGGCGCCAACGGCTTAACGT
Source organism: Yponomeuta sedellus (assembly GCA_934045075.1). Taxonomy (NCBI): domain Eukaryota; kingdom Metazoa; phylum Arthropoda; class Insecta; order Lepidoptera; family Yponomeutidae; genus Yponomeuta; species Yponomeuta sedellus. The sequence continues at coordinate 1,572,160 of OW203751.1, forward strand.
GCCTTGCGAAGCACTGAAGAAAAATAAACTTAAGCATCAGGAAAAGAAACAATGGAAAAATACATCGTGCAATGTTTGCATATGTATGCAAACTTGTACTTTCATAAGTGTGTGTGTGTGTGAATACATAAAATATGTGTGTTTTCGTGTAGATTTTCTATTTATAGCTTAAAACTCAATACAAATAATGGAAAGTGAAAAACGAAACGGCCTTGTGACAGTGACTTTAGTTTTTTCCGTCTAGCAACTCTATCTTATCAAGAAAAGGCTCATTTTTTACGACATACTTTAAGTACTTTTAAGGCCGTGAACGATAGGTTTATCGGTACAGTCTATTTATTCTTACTTGACCAATTTAGTAAACAAGATTCTACCCTGAAACTGTGACTTTTTAGTCCAAAACTGCCATATTTCCATAAATGAAGTAACCTGGAACACTCTTTTAGATAACACGCTGCCAATTTTATAAAAATAGCTCATGATAGTACATGAATTTGCGAGAAAATGTCTAGTTTAGGCATCTAATCTCAATTTTAAGGTTAGAATCTTTTTTACTAAATTGGTCAAGTAAGAATAAATAGACTGTAAATAATTATGACGGTGGTTGTACAACGTTGTAATTGAAGTTCAGAGATTAGATTAGATGTCTTTATTTTTTATCTAGCCTATAAACGTCCCACTGCAGGGCACAGGCCTTCTCTTCCAGAGAGAGTAAGTGCTTAATTACCACGCGTGCCCATCGCGGATGGCTTATATTTATTTATACATGTTAATTCTACAGACATTAGGGTTTCCTCGCGATGTTTTCCTTCACAGTTAACGAGTGGTATTGCTTCTATAACTTCACAAATGTACGTAACTCAGAAAACAAAGTCTTCAGTACATGCGGGGATCCGAACCCACAACCGTCCGATTGAGAAGCCGGCATTCTACCGCTCTGCTCTGCTACTGTCTTGTTTTATCTTATCTGAAGAGGATTGCATTAATAATGTGTCGTATTATATTTGCAAATGATAACAAACATGTGTACGCCTGATAATATTATCAGGTCTACGGGCGAAAAAAATTATATATTACTAGCTGACCCAGCGAACTTCGTACCGCCTAACAGTAAATTCTTGAATTTTTTTTAATTTTTCTCTTTATAAGAACCATCCTCGTACTTCAAGGAATATTCTAAAAAAAGAATTAGCGAAATCGGTTCAGCTGATCTCGAGATTTGCGCTTACCAACTCATTCGGGGATTTGTCAATTGTACTGGGTACGTTTGCAAATTTGTATGTCATGCGTTTTGTGTACCTACTAATATATAGATAGAGAACACTTTATCCTATCCTACTAATATTATAAACGTGAAAGTTTGTAAGTATGGATGGATGGATGTTTGTTACACTTACACGTAAAAACTACTGAATGGATTAGGTGAGTGTACCAGTAACAAACCGATTTATCGGCATTTAGAAAGTAATTTTTATATTGTGACTCAATTATTACAACAATCATTGCAAAAAAAGAATTAACTACTCCTTTGTCGCTTTGGTTTATGACTGATGATTCGTAGAAGTACGGCAGTGCTACCAAACGTAACAAAAGTGGCGGGAAATTAGACAGATTATTAATATTTTGAAGTGAAATTAGAAATGGTGTACTACTGGTTCCTGGTGTGGGACTGGTGCACCCACTAATGAAACTTTACAATATCATAGCTTCTACATCAGAATAACACATAGGCTACAATTTAAAAACATATTGAATGATATTTTTCAAATGCGACCCAAAAATTACGTCATAATGCTGGGATTTTTCTACGCCATTAGCTTGGCGTAGAAAAATCCCAGCATTATGACGTAATTTTTGGGTATCTTACAAAGGCATCCACTGGAAGTTCATACCAGCGAGAGCCCCTTCTGTTGGTGGATGTTGGGAGAGATTGATGAGGACGGTAAGTGGCCCTGAGAGCAACTTTGAAAGAAAGACCGCCGAAGGAAGAAATTCTTCTAAGCTACTCGAAATACTAATCCTGCGCAGTCAAAGTCGCGGGCCCCACCGATAGCGTAAATGAAGCGACCATTACCGGACTAATAGGACTCTATTGAACAACTGTGTATTTTCGAGACTCACCCACCAAGTTGTCATACCATCTGGTGGGAGGCCTGCCCGGCTGGTGGTCGCAAGGTCTGAACTTTTTCACCCCAACGGCCATCAGTTCTTCGAGCTATGTGCCCCGCCCACTGCCACTTCAACTTGAAATGCTGTATATCCTTTACAAATAATAAGAATTGGAACGACTTCAGGTGTTGTTTTATTTGTAGATAGTATAAGAAAACAGAAAAACTGTATAAAAACGGATAAGCAGGTAAATAGTCAGATTTAGTCGATGGGTAATGTGGTAATGATGAAAATGAGGGAAATTGAAAAATGTGTGACGTAATTTGAATATTTGAAAATTATAGATAGAAAAAGAAATATAAAGAATGGTGAAAAGAGGTTTGCACCGTTACAAAGTCCTGGTTGGTGGAGGATTGTAAGACAGTGGGGGGCCTTACTGTCATTGTAAATGCTTTACATGTTAACAAAAAAAGTTATGTGGTACGGAACTTCTCGCACCTGGTTGGCTGTTAATTGTTTACAACTGTGTGAGTAAAAAATGTGATCGTATTGTTACATCGCCAGCTCCCGTGATAAAATAATACCTATCTTTATGTAGTGCCGTTTTTAAACACAAAAACTAGTCTTGCAGTTTTTGTGCGTGTGTATGCTCGACCAAACAGACCGACAAAAAGTCAGGGGATTCTGTGTTAGCAATTCAATGGTATCAGGGACTTTTTTGGCCTTAGTGTCAGAAGTTATTATCAAGCCGCCCTAGGGCCTCTGACATGGCTTAACGTCTGCCATTACAGGACAGCCGGCATTAATATAATTATTGTTTAAAAACTGTTAATGAAATTAAGGACTTTGAAAAGACTAAGGAGTTTTTTTCATGCTTTTTTTCTCCAAAACGATCTAGATTTTTAAATAACATAACATTTAATAAAGCCTCCATAATGCCTCTGACATGGCTTAACGGCTGCCATTACATGACAGCCGGCATCAACGGATTCACGTGCCTTGCGAAGCACCGAAGATCTCGGAAAAAGTGACTGATTCCACTCGGTTTTACTAGGACACGACCGCTGCTACACAGCGCCTTACGTGCTGCCAATTCTATTAACCTCCTTCCGTCTTCTTTCTCCAGAAACTGCAGATGTGCGGTACCGAGGATGAGATGCGTGAGGTGGCCGCGCGCATCTGTCGCAACTACCTTCACGGCACTTGGAAGACAATAGAACCTTCCCAGCTGGAGTTCAGGCGCATCAGGTGAGCATCGAATCGTATCAAATCACTTTTATTTCATTAAAAGGCATCTGGAATACTGTAGAACCTTCCCAGCTGGAGTTCAGGCGCATCATCTTCTTCTTCAGGCTATATTTGTCCACTGCTGGACATAGCCCACCCCTAATGAGCGTAAGGTTGTGCCATCATTGGGGGGTAATGCTCATAATCCCCACGCTAGGCATGAGGGTTGGGGATCGCAGTTTGGTGGAATTGTACTGCAGGGGGTGCTGCTGCCCACCCCCCGGTTCGTATCCCTTAGTCGCCTTTTACGACACCCGCGGGAAGAATTTGGGTTGGTGCTATTCTCTAGGCAGACACCACACAGCCATGTGAACATCGAATCAACTCTTTTTTATTTCAACAAAAAATGCGAATGCGCAAGCTGAAGACAGGGCGCTTTGGCGGTCATTAGGGAGGGCTATTCTAGTTCTGGAAGTTACTTCCAGAGGTTGCTGTATATTAAAGATGAATTTTACAATCATTCGACTCCGATTACAAGTAATTTCACTTACATGAATATATGTAAATATACGGGCATGCCTAAGGACGCTAGGTATACAAGCAAGTGATTATATCAAATTATATTATACTAGCTGACCCAGCGAACTTCGTACCGCCTAACAGTCGATTCTTAATTTTTTTCTCTGTAAGAACCATCCTCGTACTTTAAGGAATATTCTAAAAAAAGAATTAGCGAAATCGGTTCAGCTGCTCTCGAGATTTGCGCTTACCAACACATTCTGGGATTCATTTTTATATTATAGATTTCTCTCTGTAAGAACCATCCTCGTACTTCAAGGATATTCTAAAAAAAGAATTAGCGAAATCGGTTCAGCTGCTCTCGAGATTTGCGCTTACCAACACATTCTGGGATTAATTTTTTTATTATAGATATGTAAAGTATCAATCTTATAGCATTAGTAAGAGAAGTGGGTCCTTCCCCTGGAATTAAGGGCAGGCAAATACTTAATAATAGTGGTGGAGTGTGGCCTAACCTTCCTGCGATTCAGGAAGAGACCCGTGCCCCAGCAGTGGGGACATACAAGGGTCAATATCGAATGCGCTATTAATCCGCCATATTAATTTACTTCGTCTCCGGTCCTTTAACTCCTAGGGGAGCATAGGGCCTCAACCAAAGATTTCCAGTTCCGACGGCGGTCGGCGGCAGCTTCCAATTCAGGCCAGCTAGTGTCGATCGACTTGGCCTCTTAACCTTGGCCTTATTGATTTACTACTTATGCCAAATCAAGAAAAACATGATAAAGGGTAGGCTTCGGTTTTCGCCAATTTTCGCCGGTTTTCGTACTGATGAACGAGTTCTGATTTCGAAATTAGGTGTCATATTAGTTCCGATATTTATATTACACGAATATATCCGATTCTATCCGGTAGTAGCCGAGGTATATTCTAAAAGCTAACAGACTATATACATTTTATCATGACTGGTGGATTACGTGAGGTAAATAACCAAACTCTCTTTTTTAGTGCGTATCTTTCATGACGACTGCTTTTTTGTCACTAAAAAAAAGTTTTATTATGTTCAAGTGTTCCGTAAAAAAACTAGACAGTTTTGTATGGTCCCACACAACAATGGGCTTCCGCTGGCGCGTGACGATCAGGCTGGAGCTAATAAAGTAACACTTATTACTTTTTATCAGGTGAGCGTGGATAAAAAGTAATTTCAGCGACCTTGGCGTACCAGAAGTCGGCAAACGTGAACGGGCCGCCTCTACACCAGTTTTAACGTAAAAACTATCAAACTACCCGATTTTTGCCGATAAAAAAAGGAAAAAAATAGTTACCAATACCAAGGACGAAAACCTCTGTGGAGCGCAGACCTACCACGCGACAGGTCCCGCGTTCGAACCCCGGCTGGGGACATAAAAAACCCCAGGTCTTGGATGTTTACATGTTTGTGACTTCGCTGTTTCTGGTTCCCACGACACAGGGTATCCTAGAAGCAATGTATGTGCCACATTGCTTCTGGCCATGAATATTTTCCGAGCGGTTCCAAGCTGATAAAACGACGAAAAAGATATACAACATTTCAACCTTAGGGAAGAGACCCGTGCCCCTCGGTGGGGACATAATGGGTTGATGATGAGGATGGGCATACCAGCATTGTATAATTTGTTTATAAGTCTTCTAGTGGCCACGAATGATTTATTGATTTGTAGATCGCATGTATGTACTGGAAATAACCAGTTAATTGGTAATTAATCACGCGATAACATAGTTTCAAGAGATAAGGGTCGTTCGTGGTCTTCGTTCTAAGGAATAGGCATTTACAATGTACGAGGAACTTGCATCAATTATATTCTTTTTAATGCACTAACCCGTGCTAAGGACAATTTTAAAATCCTATTTAGAGGCTGAAAATTCTCTTTCGAATCCGGGGGGTTCGAATCCCGGCATGGGTGGAATTTTTAGCCTCTAAACAGGTTTTTAAGACTTGCATCAAACTTCGATTGCAGTGACATTGGTATAGCGAGGTGGTCAGAGTGGAGTTTTTGTTCCCGCTTCTTTCTCTACTAAACTACGGTCCGAAGGCAGCGTTTTTAGGCAGCTTACATTTTACATTGTACATTGACATTCAGCGAACAAAATGTATTTTAATTAGAATATTTTCGGGGCTTAACCGCGTAGTAATTTCATTACTAGACATTATTAGACAACAAAGTCCGTACATGCCCGCACTGGGGATCGAACCTGGGTCTCTCGCTTCCGAGTCCATCGTTCTACCCATCGAGCCACCGCCGCCGACGACTGCTATTGCCAGAACTAATATTAGCGAAATAAAGATTATTTGTATTGTATTTGTTAGTGCAGATATTGCTCCCTTATCACACCGTAAACATGGCGAGTAAAGCTGGCCACACACTGTTTCGGAATTTCGATTCGGAATGACGTCACACACGTACGTTTATTTCCGTTCGCAATAGAAACGGTCGGTTGAGAGACGCTTGCTATTGAGTTCAGTTCTTTTTTCAGCGAATATGGACGACCATTTTCTGATTGCGATGGCATAGGTGCCTCGGTCGACTTATTCCACTATTCGTTTGTTCAATTTAAGCTAAAGGTGTATAATTTACTGTATTCTGATTGCAAGTCCATCTAACCTAACCGTGTACCTAATTTGTTAACCTGATTGGCCTATACCTGGTTCTATTCGATAATATTATTTTTTTAAATGCACTAACCCGTGCCAAGGACTATTTGAAAAACCTATTTAGAGGTTAAAAATTCCACCCATGCCGGGACTCGAACCCGCGACCTCTGGCTAACCGTGCCAGGGCTCTCCCAACTGACCTAATGGGCGACTACCGGCATCAGTGAAATTTCGTACCTCTTTACAATACTCTCTGTATTACGTACAGGCAGCGACTATTTGATAGGTTTTTCTGACTTATCTGTCATATGGATACACATGACTACACGCAATGTTGTAAAACATAAATTCATGATTCGTGTCTGCATATTCTCCCAATAAATTATCTTGCTAATGAGAAGAAAATACTAATGCGCTAATGTGCGTTGCGTTGAAAACCCATTCTAGATTTCTTTTGGATTTTCACTACACTACATTGACAACTTTTACTTCGACATCAACCCTGTAGGTTCTCTTACGAACTTACTGCGTCCGGGACCCCGAAGCGGTATTAGAAATCGTAATTCGGAAACGGAATTCCTACCGTGTGTGACCGGCGTTACTTGCAGCAGTACAATGTACGAGTATCTCTACTTTTTCGTGCGTTGTTGTTTTCCACTGACCTAAATTCTGTTGGAGTGTAACCAGGGCTGGATTAAGAGGTCTTGATGCCCTGGGGCCACGAAGGAGTGGCCTTTGCATCTACGTATTGAGATGATTCGAATGAACCGCTCGTGGCCTAGTCGAACAGAGTGATTGAAAAAAAAACATATTTAGAGCCTAAAAATTTCACCCGTGCCGGGACTCGAACCCGCAACCTCTGGCTATCCGTGCCAGCGCTCTTCCAATTGAGCCAATGGGCGACTCACCGGCATCAGTGAAATTTCGAACCTCTTTACACTATTCTCTGTATTACGTACAGGCAGCGACATCTGGCTTAAGCAAATTACATCACTTACAGCCCCGACTACCTACTTAGCAGTTAGGTTTTACATGGGAACGATATCACTGTACCCACATGATTATACAATTTTTATTTTTAGTGCACTAACCCATTATTATTATTCGGCATGGGTGAAATTTTTAGCCTCTAAATAGGTTTTTAAATTTGTCCTTAGCACGGGTTATAGCATTAAAAAATAAAAATAGTATAGAGTGATTGGAGTTAAGCAACAACAGGCGCGGTCAGGTGCAGGATGGGTGACCGTCCCGTGGCTACCCCTAGTGGCATTCTTCCGAGCGCTTCCGTGCTTTGCAAGGCATGTTAAGCCGTTGATGCCGGCTGTCATGTAATAGCAGACGTTAAGACTTCTCAGAGGCCGTATGGGCGGCTTGATAACTTCTGTCAGTAAGGCCTGCCACTGTCTTCCATTCCTCCAGCAACCCGGACTTGGCCCCCGTAGTGGAGTATGGCCTAACCTTCTTGCGATGCAGGAAGTGACCCGTGCCCCAGCAGTGGGGACATACGAGGGTTGATAACGATGATGATGATGTAACATTACCTATATCATCGTCATCGTCAGGCTATACTAGTCCACTGCTGGACATAGCCCTCCCCTACTGAGCGCCATAGCGCCCTGTCTTCTGCTTGCCGCATCCAGCATCTGCCTGCAGTTTTTCGCAGATCGTCATCCCACCTAATACCAATATTACCAATATAAGAACACCACTGCTTAAGTACTGTGCGGACTCCGTGGCACACCCTTTGTCACATATCGTGAATACTAGTTTTACTAGTGGGGTATTTCCTGCCCAATGGAAACTTGCTTCTGTGTCCCCGATTTACAAGGCGGGACCTAGAAATGCTCCTACCAATTACAGACCAATATCGTTGCTTAGCTCTGTCTCCAAATTACTAGAGAAGATTGCAAATAAGCGTCTAGTGAGTTTTCTGGAAAGGAATAACATTTTAACCCAACGACAGTTTGGGTTTCGTCGTGGTAGGTCTGTGGAAGATGCGGTGGATCTTTTGGTAAGGCTAGTTTCTGGTTATCTAGACTCAGGACAAAAGTGCCTGGGAGTTTTCCTAGATTTAGCAAAGGCGTTTGACACTGTCTCCGTCCCTATACTAATTAGAAAACTGGAGCTACTTGGCATACGAGGGATAGCCCTAAACTGGTTTAACAGCTACCTATGTGGGCGGAGACAGTGTGTAAGGATTAACGCAACCCTCAGCGATCCCCTCTCATTAAATGTTGGCGTGCCACAAGGTAGCATACTCGGGCCAACGCTGTTCTTAGTTTACTTGAACGATATCGTCAATATTCAGTCATTGGACGCTGAGTTGATATGCTACGCTGACGATACTGCAGTGATCTTCCATGGGGTTTCCTGGACTGAGGTTCATGAAAAGGCTGTTTCCGGAATGAACAGGGTAGCTACTTGGCTGAACAATAATCTGTTGACTCTGAACACATCGAAAACTAAATACTTAGCTTTTCATATCACTAAAGCATCTGCCCCTGTAAACTTGACAGATATTCCGATACATCAATGTGGAGAGCACGTAAGCCAAACTTGTTCTTGTCCAGGTATACAGCGCATCGATAATATCCGATATCTGGGAATCCAACTAGATGAACGCCTAACATTTGGTCCACACATAGGGACACTGTCCGGTAGAGTTCGCAAGGTTATTGGTATCATGATGTGTCTAAGACAAAGTGCTGATAAAAAATTACTTCATTACATCTACATCACCCTTTGCCAGTCACTAATTACGTACTGCATAGCGGTATGGGGAGCTTCAGCCAAAACACATATGATTAAAGTCGAAAGAGCACAGCGCTCTGTTTTAAAGGTAATGTGCAAAAGACCCCGCTTGTACCCCACAGATGCCCTATACCAGGAATGCTCTGTGCTTCGAGTGCGACAACTCTACATCCTTGCAGCTGTGTTGGGTACCCATCGGAGTAATATGAGCTCCTCAGCATGTGCCCAGTTAGTTGCAAAAAGAATCTTCAAAATCCCAGTGCCTAAAACAAGAACTTCTTTTGCACAACGCTTCTCCCACTTTTCTTCGCCTTTCCTCTATAACAAAATTCTAAAACACTGCGATATTAAAAATTCGACAAAAAAAGAATGTAAGTTGATAGTAACAAACTATTTAAAAACGTTAAACTATGCAACTTCTGAAGAATTGCTGAAAGTACAGAGATAGCCACAGTGTCCCATGAAACGAAATGAATCATGAAATGACTGAAACATCGAGACGCAAATACACAAAAACTTACCCGCAACACACACAATCACCCGAACTTGTAAAATGTTTTCATATATTAATTTAAATTTCAATGTATCTCTCGATTAACATTACTAAATCTAATATAATAAATGAAATATATAAAAAAAAATTGATTTTGCATGTAATTGAATATTTGTTCTTCTGTATTAATTAGAATTCAATTTTTCACTTTTAGGCATGTAACTACAAAATAATATAATTAGATGTAAAATTAAGGAATAAACAATTTTATTCTACCTATAACAGTGCTATGGAATGTACTTAACAAAATGTATTAGATCATATGCTTAGACTACCGCAATGTAATGTAAATATAACGCCTAATTATGTCGTGGCGCCCACGATACAGGCTGTGCCTAGTGTGGGGTCACCGTTGCTCTTATTACTTACACACGCCAAACCTTTATTTGTCTAAGCACTGTTCTACCAATTTTTATTGTCTCTGTGTATTATTCTTCTCGATAAATAAATATTATTATTATTATTATTACCTATGTAATTATAATGTAACTTGACACAAAGCGCTCGTGGCCTAGGCGAACCGAGTGATTGGTGAACCGAGTGGATGGATGGGTGAGCGTCCCGTCACTACCGCTAGTGGCATTTTTCCGAGCGCTTCCGTGCTACACAAGGCACGTTAAGCCGTTGGTTCCGGCTGTCATATAATGACAGTCGTTAAGCCATGTCAGAGGCCGTATGGGCGCCTTGATAACTTCTGTCAGTAAGGCCCGCCACTGTCTTACATTCCTCCAGCAACCCGGACTTGGCCCCCGTCGTGGAGTATGATCTAAGCTTCCTGCGATACAGGAAGAGACCCGTGCCCCACCAGTGGGGACGTACAAGCGTTGATATCAAGAACGTTTAAGACATCCTTGGTTGATATCGATTGAGATTAACAGCGTCCAGCGGCACCTTCATCCACACTAAATGGATGAAGGGACCACTTGGACGCTGCTTGGGACATTGTTTTAGGTGGAGTAGGCTTGCCCAGCATCTGTACCACCCTGACAGCTTAGTCGGTCTAGACCACTAGAAACACTAGACTATACGGGCGGTGCCAAGCTTGCCGTGGATTCCAAGATGACGTTGTAATTCACCGTTTAGCGTGTGGTATTGATAATACAAATGTATTATCAACACATTTGTATTTGTAATACAAATGTATTATCAACACATTTGTATTTGTAATACAAATGTATTATCAACACCACACGCAAATGTACTTAAAGTAACGTAAGGAGTGGATGCCCATAGTAATTTTTGACTAAATTCGCCATCAAGTAGAAATTATAATCTCTGATATCAACCCTTGTATGTCCCCACTGCTGCGGCACGGGTCTCTTCCTGCATCGCAGGAAGGTTAGGCCACACTCCACCACGGGGGTCTAGTCCGGATTGATGGAGGATTGTAAGACAGTTGCGGGCCTTACTGTCAGATGTTATCAAGCCGCCCATAAGGCCTCTGATGTGGCTTAACGACAATTATCATCATATTATATTTATTTTTCATGCACTAACCTGTGCTAAAGACAATTTTAAAAACCTATTTAGAGGCTAAAAATTCCACCCATGCCGGGATTCGATCCCGCGACCCCTGGCTATCCGTGCCAGATATCTGGCAATTATCATCTAACTACTGTCTATTTTGAATTGTACACATCGTTTAACTTCTAATGTTTACTAAGTTGCAGTCTGAATTTGAATCTTTTTGATTTGATCTGTAAGGGAGTCCCTGTCACGTGGGGGCCCCTGTCACATGGGGGCCCCGGCGCTGCAGCCCTGTAACCCTCCCTTAATCCAGCCCTGGGCGGAACTGTTGTTTCGTCGTAGGAAATCTTGGTTATCGGCGTCCTGACCCTGTGGAGACATTTGGACGTACGTAGAACGTAGGAATTCTGCGTAGCTAACTGCGAAGGCTGGCTTCGTGGAAGCACCTGCGTAGCTGTTTGTTGCCTTGATAAAATGTCAATATTCAAGGTTTGTTATGTAAATTAACGATGAAATTGTGATAGTCCTCTGATTCTGTTGATAGCCACTGCCTGCACTAGATAATCGGAAATCAATTATTTATTTCGACACACGTGACTTAACGACTGTAATTACAAGACAGCCGGATCTTGAAATGGTTACCTAGTTTGACTTGTAAAGCCGCAGTTTCTGCGCTATCTTGCATAAAAAAACTTTTTAATTTGATTCATTTAACTTCTACGCAATACAATCTTCTCTTCATAAAAATAAAATAAAGAATCGACTGTTAGGCGGTTCGAAGTTCGCTGGGTCAGCTAGTACAAAATAATTACAAATGTACATAGTACAATTGGCGGCCTTATTGCTGAAAGCAATTTCTTGCAGACAACCTTACGATGTAAAGTTGCTCAAGGAAATTAGAAAGACGGGTGCAAATTTAAATATTGATACATACAAGATAGGTGAAGTGTCCATTCAGATAGGGCACATTTTGCGCACAACGTTTTATTTTGCATTTATTTTATTTTATCGTATTTCTTGGTACAAAGTTAGCTCTGGGGATGGAGTTTTTGACAAATCCACTTTGGTACGCGATGTTTCGTGTACTCTAGTGGATCTGAAGGTCCTAATAATCCGCTCAGTTATTCAGGGTAGCCCATTAACATACTATGATTACTGTAATTTCAGTAAACCTACCTCCCACTCATTTGAAATAAATTTCAAAGCTCTGGATCCACTTTATCTAGCTATATTTTTTCCTGTCAGTCCGTCACGGTACTCTTTATAAGAACACATTTCTTTCTACCAAGTATACACAATTCAATCCTCAAACTCCCTTCCAGCGGCGGACTCTCGAACTTCCTCTACTACGTGGCCTTGAAGGACGAGCCGAGTAAGCGGCACCCGCAGGGCGAACCGTCGCCCCAGCCGCTAGTCGAGCATTCGCCCCAGCCGCTGGGCGAACATTCGCCCCAGCCGCTCGGCGGGCATTCGCCCGAGCGATCGCCCGAGAACGGCGCGCCGCTGCGCAGGATGGCTCGCTGCACCTCGCTTAGCATAACCGAGGAGCCTAGGAAGGTAAATAATGAAAGACCCGTAGGTTTTTTATAAAAACCTAGCTTAGACACGAACATCGTAACAGAGAATACAACCCATTGCCGAGAGTTTTTTTAAACTCTTTGTTTTTCTTTATTTTAATCTTAACTATCGCGATTAGAAATAATTAATTATAGAAATTATTTATATGTATATATGTACATATATATATAATTGTGTATAAATTTATATATAACTTTACTATATTGCTAAAAACTCTGTTGCTTTTTCTTCTAGTCATATTACAGAAAGTACTAAAAAAAACATATAAAACACCGACATATAGAATACAGTCAACGCCATCTAGCGCGGAACTCAGGATTGCTCGATACACGTCGCCTTGTATCACTGAGGATGCTAGCAATGTAATCAATGAACTGAAAAACCCGGTAGGTTAAGAGTGTTTACTAAAAGAAATAATTTATAGAAAACACCGACATACAGTAATCAGTCAACGCCATCTAGTGCCGAACTCAAGAGGGCTCGATAAACGTCTCTTAGTATCACTGAGGAGCCTAGAAAAGTAACTAATGAACTGAAATACCAGTAGGTTTTTATAGAAATTGAGGTTAAACACGAAGATCGCAACAGAGGATACAACTGTCTAACGGGTGTGCATTGCCTAAGAACTCTTGAACTTTAAAAACCTATTTAGCTCTTGATTTTATTCTATATAACTCTTGAACTCTTTATTGCGCACGCTTTATTGCATCGTATTTACAGAAAAAAATTGTACCTAGACCGCGATACAGGATATAGTCAGCGCCATCTAGTGCCAAACAAATAAACGACCCGAACGGCCTCTGTGGCGCTGCGGTAGCGCATCTGCCTACCATGCAAGGGGTCCCGGGTTCGATTCCCGGCTAGGGAAAAAAAAACCAGGTCTTAGATGTTTACATGTTTGTGATGTCGTTGTTTCGGGTTCCCAAGACACAGAGTATCCTAGTGTGGGGCCAGAAGCAATGTGTGTGTGCTTGTATGTAAATCGCTGCCTGTACGTAATACAGAGAATATTGTAAAGAGGTTCGAAATTTCACTGATGCCGGTGAGTCGCCCATTAGCCCAGTTGGAAAGAGCGCTGGCTCGGATAGCCAGAGGTCGCGGGTTCGAATCCCGGCCTGGGTGGAATTTTTAGCCTCTAAATAGGTTTTTAAAATTGTCCTTAGCACGGGTTAGTGCATTAAAAAGAGTATAATTGTATGTCAATGGTAATGAAGAATCGACAAGGGCGAACAATCGCCGCAGCCGCTCGGTGAACATTCACCCGAACGTCGTTAAGAGCCCTGAAAGAGAGCCCTTGGGTAAAGACACCAAGGCACCAATTCTGATGATCATGTGGGTACAGTGATATCGTTCCGATGTAAAACCTAACTGCAAAGTAGGTAATCGGGGCTGTAAGTGATGCAATTTGCTTAAGCCAGGTGTCGCTGCCTGTACGTAATACAGAGAATAGTGTAAAGAGGTTCGAAATTTCACTGATGCCGGTGAGTCGCCCATTGGCTCAATTGGTAGAGCGCTGGCACGGATAGCCAGAGGTTGCGGGTTCGCATCCCGGCATGGGTGAAATTTTTAGCCCCTAAATAGGTTTTTAAATTTGTCCTTAGCACGGGTTAGTGCATTAAAAATAAAAATATTATAATCAATTCTGATGATTTAGGGCTGATTTTTCAATAGTCCGATAACTTTTATCTGAGGAATAAAAATGGCGGTTTGACAGCTTGTATGTATGAAAATTATGTCAAACCGCCATTTTTATTCCTCAGATAAAAGTAATCTGACTATTGAAAAATCAGCCCTTAGAGAGATAAAACATTTATTTAGCCGCACAACACTCAAACATTACATAAACATTCTAGAACCATGTGACAAACAGAAATGTTAAAACAATAAATTTAAACGTAACATTATAAAGGACAAATTATATTTTTAAAATTCCTTCTTAAATTCGACAGCAAATAATTTGCACTCTATTCACTTACATTACGGGTGAATTTACACACGGTAAAATGCGATACAGAATACAGGCGACGCCATCTAGTGTCAGCGGTGCTGAAAGTAACTATTAATAAATTGTATCATTATTATGTTTACTAGCTGAACCAGCAAATTTCGTACCGCCTAACAGTCATACTTTTTTTTCTATCCGTAAGAACAGTCCTCGTACTTCAAGGAATATTCCAAAAAAAGAATCAGCGAAATCGGTTCAGCTGTTCTCGAGATTTGCGCTTACCAACACATTCAGCGATTAATTTTTATATTATAGAAGAATAGCTGACCCAGCGAACTTCGTACTGCCTAGCAGTCGATTCTTTATTTATTTATTTTTTCTCCGTAAAAACCACTCTCGTACTTCGAGGAATATTCTAAAATCTGTTCAGCTGTTCTCGAGATTTGCGCTTACCAACACATTCAGCAATTCATTTTTATATTATAGAAGATAGGAAACTTTTAACTATAACTCGTCACTGGTAACCGCGGCCTTAAAGCCCTCTTTCAAATGGTAGGACTCACACTACAGTACTAACCAGCAACGCCTTCCATCGCCCAGGTACTGTTACGGATCTACGGCCAAGTGCACGGCGAGCGCGCGATGGACGCGATAGTGACCGAGTCGGTGATATTCACGCTGCTATCGGAGAGGCGACTGGGGCCCAAACTGCACGGGGTCTTCAGCGGCGGACGGATCGAAGAGTACATTCCTGTGAGTCTATAGGGAAGAGCGGGTGATCGTGCTCTTCCACTATAAGGGGAAATTTCCCGCCAGAGTGCTTAGTGCGAGTTTTTTAACTACTCGATCGCGTTAACGTAAACTCATATTTCTATGGCATCGAGGAAGCGCCACCTAGCGACAAGTATGGAAATTAAAATTGCTGAGTGCGAGTTGTAATGGTTTACGTTGAGAAGTGAACACGTTTACCAGCCAAAACACGAATAAACGCGAGTGCGAGTTGTGCTGTGACAGCGTTTTGCCAGTTCGAACGGTTAACTTACTCATACGTAATGCCCATAATCCCCACGCTGGACATGCGGGTTGAGGATCGCAGTTTGGCGGAATTGTACTGCAGGGGGCGCTGCTGCCCACCCCCCCGTTTGAGTCTCTTAGTCGCCTTTTACGACACCCGCGGCAAGAAGTTGGGTTGGTGGTATTCTCTAGGCCGACACCACACAGCAAACACAGAAGGCCGACTATCTAGCGACATTCTAGCCCGCAGGTCTACTATCTCGCGATTACGGCCGGAGGACTACTATGTCGCGACATTCTAGTGCTGAAGGCTCACTATCTAGCGTCGGATGCCGATTCTAGTGTCGTAGGCCAGCATTCTAGCGCCAACCTAGCGCCGAAGATGGACGGACAATTCAGTGACCGCCTATTTAGTGATATTCTAGCGTTCAGAGCTACTATGACATTCTAGTGCTGAAAGCCGACTGTCTAGCGACCTTCTAGCAACGCTGGCCGACGCTTTCTCTCTAGTTCAATAGTTGTATTGCTGCTACAAATTCAACACTGATTGGGTGTTTGAGTTTATTCTCTTTCCTATTTTTTTCGTTTCGTTAAAATTTACACCCTCTCTCGACAGGCCCGCCCCCTCCTGACGAAAGAGCTGGCCGAGCCAGCGCTCTCGATGAAGATCGCGGAGAAGATGGCCGCCATCCACTCGATGGACATCCCGCTGTCCAAGGAGCCGCACTGGCTGTGGAAGACCATGGGCAAGTGGCTGAAGACTGTCACTTCGGAGAGACTCTCCTCCAGTTACACTGCTAAGGTATGTATGTGGCTTCTGTGAAATTCAGTGCTCCCAAAAATTCAAGCATACAGGGCTGATTTCTGAATTAAGAATTTCACTAAGTAAATAACGTTAAGTAACGTTCTGTCACAGTTTCCTGGGAAAAATTGTAGTGCTGTCTCTGTCTTCTGGAGACAGCACCACAGTTAAGTATTTACTTTGCGAAATTCTCAATTCAGAAACTGTCCCTCAGTCTTCAAGAGCCCGGCTGGTCAAGAATCCAGTGTGCTCAAAAAGTAAGTCGCAAGTAACGAGGTCTTCAAAAACATCGAGGCTTCTCAAGAATATAATATTTTCAAAAAGCCCTGCTGTCAAGAATTTGGTCTTCTCAAGGGTGCACTTTTCTCCAGGCAAACCTTAAAATTTAAAAGAATTAAAATTAGCTAAGCTATCGACGTCAACCGAGTAACCAGTTCTTAAAATGCCAGCCTATCTTAAAAAACATTCTTACTGTCATACTATCCTGAAGCGGCTTCTTCACGCAAAATAGGCTCATTGAAATTTGCTAATTACTTCAGCCAGATGTTGCTGCCTGTACGTAATACAGAGAGTATTGTAGAGGTTCGAAATTTCACTGATGCCGGTAAGTCGCCCATTGGCTCAGTTGGAAGAGCGCTGGCACGGTTAGCCAGAGGTCGCGGGTTCGAGTACCGGCATGGGTGGAATTTTTAGCCTCTAAATAGGTTTTTCAAATTTTATCTCAAGGTAATGAAATTGCGATCAACCAAACTGCGATCCCCAACCCGCATGCCCAGCGTGGGGATTATGGGCATTACCCCCCAATGATGGCACAACCTTGCCCTATGGCGCTCATTAGGGGAGGGCTATGTCCAGCAGTGGACTAATAAAGCCTGAAGAAAAAGAAAGAAATTATATTCTGTGAATGTCAATGTACAATGTAAGGTTATACAAAGGGTTGAAGTCATACTATCCTGCTAAATAACCATCCCTCTCCACAGAACGAAGAAGAAGAGATGATAATCAAGCGTCTCAAGAATATAGACTTCGAGAAGGAGATCGAGTGGCTGAAGAAGTTCATCGCGACAATTGACTGTCCCGTCGTCTTCTGCCACAATGACATGCAAGAGGGTAAGTTTGTAACGGTGCAAACCTCTTTACACCATTCTTTATATTTCTTTTTCTATCTATAATTTTCGAATATTTAAATTATGTCACACATTTCGAATTTTCCCTCATTTTTCATCATTACCACCTCACAAGTTGACCAGATCTGACTATTTTATCTGCTTATCCGTTTTTATTCAGTTTTTATGTTTTTATTATAAAATAACAGTACCTACCTATCTACAAATATAGCAACAGTTGAAGTTAATTTCTCATGTTCTTACAAAGTCGTGTGCGCAAATTTCCTAATGAATTTTGCTCGATTTGGGGTGTCATAATGTCGCATACGATGTGATTTCATTTCATACGATAATCTCATACCGATGACAGGTAAAATAGCAATAAATTACTAAGCGATTAAGCCCCGAAAATATTCTAGTAATAATCTTATAGTAAACAATTTTAATCTATACAAATAATCTTTATTTCTCCATCTACAAATTAGTTACAGTACAAAATTATTATTATTAGGTATTAATACGTTTATTGCACCTAAGTAAAAAAAAATACAATGGCAATGTGGCGGACTTAATGTCATAAGCATTTTGTACCAGTCGAGCACAGGTGCAGGAAATTAGGTTGAAAATGGTCGGCATTCGAAACAAAATATCAGTGGTATGTACGTTGTTCTACCCACGTCTTATCTACATCATATAAAAGTGAAATAACGTGTTTTCTTAAGAAAGAGGTTACATATGGGCTTCATTATTACGTCTAAAAGGCTTGCGGTCAATAACTCGTTACGTTTTCCTGTCGATATTTTCCTCAAGATCTTTTCCTTGGAGTTTATTTGTCCATTTTTTCTCAAAAATTATCTAGACTTTGAAATGGACACCTAGCTTACTCGTAACTTGTAACGTTCTAGGATACAGTTCCTATGTAATTAGCGTTATATTCGTCTGGCCGCAGCACCTATGTTTTCCCGACTTTTGTAAGACAATTAAGTCGCCCATTAGCTCAGTTGGATAGAGCGCTGGTACGGATAGCCAGAGGTCGCGGTTTCGAATCCCGGCATGGGTGGAATTTTTAGCCTCTAAATAGGTTTTTAAAATTGTCCTTAGCACGGGTTAGTGCATTAAAAATAAAAATAGTATAATCATGTGGGTTCAGCGATATCATTCCGATGTAAAAACCTAACTGCAAAGTAGGTAGTCGGGGCTGTAAGTGATGCAATATACTTCAGCCAGATGTCGCTGCCTATACAGAGAATAGTGTATAGAGGTTCGAAATTTCACTGATGCCGGAGAGTCGCCCATTAGCTCAGTTGAATAGAGCACTGGCACGGATAACCAGAGGTCGCGGGTTCGAATCCCGGCATGGGTGGAATTATTAGCCTCTAAATAGGTTTTTAAAATTGTCCTTAGCACGGGTTAGTGCATTAAAAATAAAAATAGTAAAATTAAGTAATGGTTTGGCATTTATAGTTACTGATGGCAAACGTGAAATATTATCATACGCATAGGTGGCAATCCGCTACTTGATTCGTATCAAATTTGACGCGATAAATGAATATTTCCTGCAGTATTTAACGTAAGAAACTGAAATATATTGACTTTGCTAAGTAAGTACGTAGGATGGCTGCAAAATAAAAAAATATTTTCCGCTTTTAATTCGGAACGGTGAAAACGCTATCCGACATGTTGAAAGCATCTTTGGTTTGTAAACAAACATCTGTTAGCCAGAACCAGTGGACATCGATTATTATAGGACTTACATCCAAGTGATCTTCACGTAAATACATCCGGGTTTCATTTACCATTTAAGACTCACTTGAAAAGAGAGTCAAATAGCGAATTGATGTATTTGGCTTAAGATGACTTGAAAAAAGATGGTCAGAGTGGAGTTTTTTTTTTTCCGCTGCTATTTTCTCCACTACAGTACGGCCTGAAGGCAGCGGCTTCGGGATCATCGATAAATTCGTGACACTTTAAGGGGGAGGGAGGGCGTTACGAAGTGTGTCATTGTATGACGGGAGTGGGAGAGGTCCTAAATTTCGTCAATCAATCAATCAATCAATCAATCAATCCATCAATCCATCAATCAATCAATCAATCAATCAATCAATCCATCAATCAATCGATCAATCAAACAAACCAAATCAGTTTATTTCAAAGTAAAGAATTTACATTCTCTTTGCTGAATGTCAATGTACAAAGTAAGCCGCTGCCTTCGGGCCGTATTGTAGTGGAGAAAAAGGCAGCGTGAAAAGAACTCCACTCTGACCATCTTTTCTCAAGACATCGTAAACCAAATACATCAGTTGCCACCTATACGTACACCTAATAAGATTTCATGATTGCCATTAACAACCCTAAATGCCAAAGCATTAGTCAAATGTCTCACAATAATAGGGGAAAACATAAGTGCTGCGGCCAGACACACGAACAGCGCTCGTGACGTCACATTTCCAAATTTTCGTGTTAAAACACGAACTGTGCACTATACTCACGAAATAGATACTCAAAACATTTGCAACTCCTGACATAGGGAAAACTAATTTCGGTACTGCTGTTAAATTGATTTCAATAATCTCTAAATGTAAAATTCACACTAGGAAGGGGGGGGAGTCTCACAAGTGTGACCAGCTGTGACAACGACGGGGGAGGGGTCAAAAAGTCACGAAATTCATGTGACGTAATTTTACATTCGGCAAACAGAATGTAAATTCTTTACGTAGAAATAAACTGAGTTGAATTGAATTGAATCCCGCCTGTATCCCAGAGGGGTAGGCAGAGACCAGGGACTGCCACTTGCCACGATCTCGACGGATCACCTTCGCTTCATCAACGTTCATAAGTCGTTGCATGCACGCACGCCGGTTCCGGGTACTTTTTATCTTCCCCTTTGCTAATACGTCCCCTATTTGGTCGATGTATGTCCGCCTGGGACGTCCCTTTACCAGCCCTTCCACTCACATTCGCAATATATATTTGTTTCGACATTCTTTCTTCCTTCATCCTCTCCACACGTCCAACCCAACGCAACATTCATTTCTCAGTTCTAGTCACTACATCCTCTTTCAGTCCACAACGTTCTCTAATCAGACTATTGCGTATCCTGTCATTCAAATTGAATCCGAATTGAATCCTTCCTCCACAGGAAACATCCTGATGCTCGAAGACAACGTCCAGAACTCCCCCGATGACGACATAAACTACGTCCACTCCTTCGACAACTCCTACAAGGTCAAACCGAACAAGGAGAAATTCACTGACCATCTTCACCTGGAAGATGCCAATACGACCGATAGTATCTCCAGTCACCTCTCGGACTCTGGCGAACCCAAACTGGTGCTGATAGACTTCGAGTACTGCGCTTACAACTACCGAGGCTTTGACCTGGCGAATCACTTCCAGGAGTGGTGCTATGACTACACGAATCCGGAGCATCCGTGCTACTTCGAGAATCAGGAGAACGCGCCGAGTTTGGAGCAAAAGGTTGGTGTAAAATCATTCCGATGTAAAAACCTAACTGCAAAGTAGGTAGCCGGGGCTGTAAGTGATGCAATTTACTTAAGCCAGATGTCGCTGCCTGTACGTAATACAGAGAATAGTGTAAAGAAACTCGAAATTTCACTGATGCCGGTGAGTCGCCCATTAGCTCAGTTGGAAAGAGTGCTGGCACGGATAGCCAGAGGTCGCGGGTTCGAATCCCGGGATGGGTGGAATTTTTAGCCTCTAAATAGGTTTTTAAAATTAGCCTCTAAATAGGTTTTTAAAATTATCCATGTTTCTGGTGAAGGGTTCCTTGCTGACCTTTTCGCGCTCAATAATGAAATCTTATCATACATATAGGTTCAGGCACGTTAAGCCGTTGGTGCCGGCTGTCGTGTCATGGCAGTCGTTAAGCCATGTCACAGGCCTTATGGGCGGCTTGATAACTTCTGACTGTAAGGCAGGCACTGTCTTACAATCCTCCACCGACCCGGACTTGGCCCCCGTGTTGGAGTATGGCCTAACCTTCCTGCGATGCAGGAAGAGACCCGTGCCCCAGCAGTGTGGACATACAAGGGTTGATATCGATACATTAGGCAGTTTAGTTACAGTTGCTAACTCGACGATAGATTTAATGAATGAACCTGTGAACGAAATGAATGAAATGAATGAATGATGATTTGATTTGCTATTAGCTTGAAGTCTGTGTCTGAAAGATTATACACAATTTACTCGTAAGAAGAAATAAGATTATACAGAGTGGTCAATCAATCAATCAAGCAAGCAATCCGCCGAATCGAGGTCAATGCAGTGATAGGCCGAAATAAATATATCGAGCGAATCTGGGTGGAAGAGCTGATGAGGCACGACCCAGGCGGACGTAAGGCCCTCAAATGAGAGTTGTATTAATGATAAAAAGTACCCGGAACCATCATTCGTTGAAGCGACTAATGAACGTTGATGAAGCGAAAGTGGTCTGTGAGGATCGTGGCAAGTGGCAGTCCCTGGTGACTGCCTACCCCTCTGGGACACAGGCGTGAGGTTATGCTATGCTATGTTGTAATTGAATGTCTAGAACTGGTGACGTGTTTGGAGTTGTGTTCAGCTTGCTGAGTGCGACTTTTTCAACTACTCGATCGCGTTAACGTAAACTTATATTTCTATGGCATCGAGGAAGCGCCACCTAGCGACAAGTATGGAAATTAAAATTGCTGAGTGCCAGTTGTAATGGTTTACGTTGAGAAGTGAACACGTTTACCAGCCAAAACACGAATAAACGCGAGTGCGAGTTGGACTGTGACAGCGTTTTGCCAGTTCGAACGGTTAACTTACTCATACTCACTACTCAATGCTCGATTAACGCGGTAGTAAAGTTATTCGATTGGATCTGTCAAACTCGCACTAAGCACTCTGTGCAGCCCACAGGCGTGAATTTATGTATGTTTGTGTCCGACACAGTACGTAACGCAGTTTGTGTACGTAATACAGAGAGTGTTGTAAAGAGGTTCGAAATTTCTCTGATGCCGGTGACTCGCCCATTGGCTCAGTTGGAAAGAGCGCAGCCAGAGGTCACGGGTTCAAATCCCGGCACGGGTGGAATTTTCAGCCTCTAAATAGGTTTTTAAAACGTACAAAAATGTTAAAAATAATCAAATGTAAATATTTTGTATTTTGAAGCACCTTAAAATCATTGTAGCTCAATCATGGCTCATGTCTAAGAGAGGATTTCCTCACACGTCTATTCCTCTGCCACTACGCAGCTTGTGTCTCTATGCTTTATTTTAGCCACTATCGGTGGACCGCGCCTCGCTGTGATCCACCGGATCACGGTGGTCCATCCTGGCCCATCCTGGTCCATGGTGAGTCATCGGATTACGGCCGAGCGCGGTGGCTCCTAGCCTAGATCCAAGATGGCGTCGGATCGGTCGCGAAGCAGAAAGTATTAATTCATAAGGGACTTTTTTTTTAATCGTTTTATTTTACATTTTGCAGTGTTCTCCTTATTCGTGGTTGGTTACATAGTACGGGGCGTATATTTTGAGTAATTTGTATATACTTTTTTTTATGTTTTACGCAGTACCTCTCGCTAAGTGAAGGAAAACGTCGTGAGGAAACCTGAGTGTCTGCTGATGTGTTCAGATACTCGGCGTTTGAAATTGCCAGCGGTCGGCACGCGTGGCAATTGAGCCCACACTCTCTCTTTCTGTCTCTTTCTCTCTTTCTCTCTCTCTCTCTCTCTGAGAGAAGGGCTGTGCCTGTAGTGGGACGTGTATAGCCAACATAAAAATCTGAAAATCTCAATACGAAAACGGTGCCTATAGTGAATTAAATATTTTTAGCCGACTCCAAAAACATTGGCACCTTCCTGCGATGCAGGAAGGGACCCGTGCCCCAGCAGTGGGGATATACAAGGGTTGATATCATATATCTGTCATTATATTCTTGCTAACCCGTGCTAAGGACAATTTTAAAAACCTATTTAGAGGCCAAAAAATCCCCCCATGCCGGGACTCGAACCCGCGACCTCTTACAAATTGCTTCGGCCAGATGTTGCTGCCTGTGCGTAATACAGAGAGTATTGTATAGGGGTTCGAAATTTCCCTGATGCCGGTGAGTCGCCCATTAGCTCAGTTGGGAGAGCGCTCGCACGGTTAGCCAGAGGTCGCGGGTTCGAGTCCCGGCATGGGTGTAATTTTCAGCCTCTAAACAGGTATTTAAAATATATCTGTTATGTCACTACAAATAAGAGAATCCTAAACAAAAAAAAAACTATTTTAAAAACCTATTTAGAGGCTAAAAATAGCCTCTAAATAGGTTTTTTTCAAATTGTCCTTAGCACTGGTTAGTGCATTAAAAATGATTTGAAAAAATACAGTTCTGTGCCATGTAACCAATTGCGAAGGTAAGTTGTCTACGTTTTGCTGTACGAGTTAAATTAAGCAAACAAAATGAGACATATAAAAACTTTAACAGCCTTACTAATAAACTTGGTGTAAGTATTGTATAACTATGCAGTGTTTTGTCTCTTTTCTTCCAACTGAAAGTTGCATTCAAATGACGTGAACAATACACTGTGTAACTATTTAAAAACCTATTTAGAGGCTAAAAATTTCACCCATGCCGGGATTCGAACCCGCAACCTCTGGCTATACGTTACATATTACTGTATGCCTGTACGTAATACAGTGAATATTGTAAAGAGGTTCGAAATTTCACTGATGCCGTGTGTCGCCCATTGGCTCAATTGGTAGAGCGCTGGCACGGATAGCCAGAGGTTGCGGGTTCGAATCCCGGCATGGGTGAAATTTTTAGCCTCTAAATAGGTTTTTAAATTTGTTCCTTAGCACGGGTTAGTGCATTAAAAATAAAAAAAATTAGTGTAACTGTGTAACTATACCAGGCTTATACGGTGTTTATTAGAAAGAGCCCTAGAATGTAATTAACCCTTTAACCGGCAGAGCTAGTTTAATTGTTGATTAGTTTTCTACTTTATTTCAAATGAAATGAAAAGGTTTTATTCAAAGTAGCGCATAAACTGCGGCTTAATGAACGTTACAATTCAAACTAGGTGTCCATTTTAAAATCTAGATCTATTTGGAGAAATAATGGACAAAAAAACTCCAAACTTAGTCTTGATTAATTAATGATATTTAAGATGATAATTATAGAATAATAGAATGATAGAATTCATCATTAATGATAATTAATGATGAATTAATGATCAAAGTCGTTAATTAACAGAGTTCAATAAAATCTGTATTTACACGGATTTTACTCGTTTAATTTTACATTTTTTACAATTTCCCGACGTTTCGGCACTTTTTCAAGTACCGTGGTCTCGGACAACTGATGACATGAGTGTTGAGAAAATAGTAGTAGAAATTACTATACTAACAGAGTTTACATAATTATTTTAAAACATGGAACTCGTGCATTGTACTGGCTTTAATTCCAGACATCATTGGCATCTAAATAATCCATTATGTTATAGTAGCCCTTTTGGCACAAAGTGATAACACTCAACTTATGATGATACTAGCTGTTCCCCGCGGTGTTACCCGCGCTTCATCGATTTTCCCGTGGGAATAGGATATTTTCCCGCATGTGTTAATCCAGGCGTAGGCTATGTGTTAATCCAAGGTGTCAGCTAACTCCCTACCAAATTTGATTAAAATCGCTCCAGCCGTTTAGACGATAAAAAGTGACAAACATACTCACAAACTTTCGGTTTTGTAGTGCTAAGTTGAATATGATAATTGAGTGCAACTATTACGCCAGTATCGGTGAAGGGTTAAAACTATGCGTTATTGTCAACAGCGTTAAAATCTTCAGCAAAACGGCGACACCAACTCGATTTTTGTTCTTACATCGTCAAGCATTGTTTTGTATTGACAAAGCAATGCTCGGCGATGAATAACCTTTCAGAGAATTAGTCAGCCTGTTGAATGACAACCGACAAAAGTGTCCGATCGTTATCGCACAAAATGTACAGGATTTCACGCTCGATTGAATCCCTTTCTGCGGACATTGCCGCGCCAGGCTGAGTCATCCATCAGTGATGGATCATCCCACAGTGTTTTCACTAGAACAAGCTGGCTGGACAAAATTATAACATTAGAATATTTTGCTTCAAATGGTTTTCTTATAATGACTCTCAAATATATGTAAATGCACGTTGCGCCAACAGAGCTACTATAAACATTAAAGATTATTTGGATGACAATGATTTCTCAAATCAAATCCTGTGCGTCAAATCAAATGACTTTTACGGGCTCGGTGGCGCAGCAGTTTGGCACGCTGACTGTAAATCCGAAGGTCTTGGGTTCGATCCCCGGCCAGGTCGAACTACTAAACGGACTTTTCTAGTTTGGCTCGGGTCTTGGATGTTATCTATGGATTTATTGTATTAAATCTATCGTCGAGTTAGCACCTGTCATTTAGTTGTACTTAGTATGGAGCTAGCGAGATAGACCCCTCTCCAAACGCAGCATTGATATTGCGGGCTGTTTCTGCCGCGTTAGTTCCGCGTCGGAACTCTTATTCAAAAATCACTCGAATTTTTGCAGTATCCATCTTTCTTGTCTAAATTGAATAACAAAAACAATTGAAAGTCTATATTCAAATTTTTCACATTTTTAAAAAAAAGAACATCATAGAAACCATTTGAAAAAAGTTTCATTCGAAAACCTCAAACCATGAAGATTCTATGTCAATTCAAAGAACCTATTGCAATAAAACGGCAATTTCATACTTTAACCCCCAATATAATAACAACAGTTATTTATAAACCTATTTAGAGGCTAAAATTCCACCCATGCCGGTAAATCTAAATAGGTTTTTAAAATTGTCATTAGCACGGGTTAGTGCATTAGAAATAATATAAACAGTTATTTATGTTTATAAATAGTACTAAAAGTAGCTTCTGAAGATAAAGATGAAAAAATATTTATTGCCTCATCAAAATGAAACTTAAAACAATAAGTTAAGTAAGATTGAAGACCTTGGTTGTGATATTATAAAATAAGGCAAAACGTAGAATAAATTAAACAATGTTACTTTTGTCCAGCTAGCATCTTAAGAACGAATCACTGTGCAACCGTGCGATAGAGACAATAATTTCCTCTGACACTTGAACATAGTGCATATTCTGTTTTTATGTGATGATTCATCGCACTGATGACGCCCGCGAAATAAAGAAAGAGCAGAGCAGATTATATTGAGAGCAGAGTATTGTGATTCATACATGGGTAGAAAGGGGTACATGGGTACATGCGGAAGCCCTTGTGGCCAAGTGGAACCGAGTGATTGAAATCAATCACTTGTGTTAAGCAACAAAAGGACCGGACAGGCGCAGGATGCGTGACCGTCCTGTGACTACCGCTAGTGGCATTTTTCCGAGCGCTTGCGTGCTTCGCAAGGCACGTTAAGCCGTTGGTGCCGTCATGTAATGGCAGTCGTTAAGCCATGTCAGAGGCCTTATGGGCGGCAGATAACTTTTGATTGTAAGGCCCGCTGCTGTCTCGCAAGCCTCCACCAACCCGGACTTGGCCCCCGTGGTGGAGTATGGCCTACACCTTCCTTAGGGAAGAGACTCGTGACATGGGTACAAACAAAACGCTATCGACATCGTTATCTTAGGAAGCCAAAGCTTTATACAACAAAATTCAATAGAATGATATGAGCAAGACAAAAACTGTCATTTACCTCTATTGAGTACAATAGCATTCCTATAACCTGTCCAAATTAAATAGGCATCTCTAGCGAAGGAGATCGAATCGCGCGAGGCGCCGAGTTAAATTAACGGGTTATACTAGACTGCCAATAGTGTCTAGTTATATATTGAACGGATCTAATCGCGATTACTTATTAGGTAAAACGTTATTAAATTAACTCCCTACGTTTTACCTGATGAATAATCGCGATTAGACCCGGTTAATATAAAACTATGTATGAGTATCGCGTCAGTCGTTGAGTAAAGACAGTGATCTTAGGGCGGCTTGAAAACTTCTGACAGTAAGACCAGCCACTAGTCTTGCAAGCCTTCACCAATCCGGACTTTGCCCCCGTGGCGTTGCCCCCTTCCTCAGGAAAGCGACCCATGTCCCTCGGTGGGGACATAATGGATCATTAAAAATACCAATAGTGTCAAGTGAAACATCCACCACAGTACTGATAACACTGCATTTTAAATACTCTCTCCCCTTTTCCCAAGCGCGCAGAGTGAACTTCCAGTGAACCATGACCTCTAGCTACCTTCTGCCTTCACCCCGCAGGAGATCTTCATCAGGGAGTACCTGAAGCATTACCAGGCGAGCCTCGGAGATGGGGCAGAGGCTCCCCCGCCGACCATAGACGAGATAAACGAGCTTCTGCACGAGGTAAGATTCGGCCCTATCGTTTTTACCACTGTTATAAATAAGTAAATTCATTTTTTTTGCGGTAAGGCGCCTTTTCATATAGCTTACCATATCTTAAGAAACTATACATTTGACATCTGTTAACAGGTGGGCTATACTAGGTAAAAAGTGTGTTATATTAGGTAAACAGGTGGACTATACTAGGTAAAAAGTAGGTTATACTACAGTCCATTTGTTTAGGTACTTAAAAAAATGTAAACAATCTTGATACGTCTTTCACTTTTTAAATCCAAATATTTATATTTTACTTGAATTTCATGAATTACATTAAAGTTCAGATTGAATTGGTCAAAAATCTTTACACTTTACCAATTTACCAGTATAGCCACCTGTTTACCTAGCATAACCCACCTTTTACCTAGTATAGCTCACCTGTTCACCTAGTATAACCCACTTTTTACCTAGTATAGCCCACCTGTAAACCTAGTATAAACCACTTTTTACCTACTATAGCCCACCTGGTTACCTAGTATAGCCAACCTGTTTACCTAGTATAACCCACTTTTTATCTAGTATAGCCCACCTGTTTACCTAGTATAACCCACTTTTTACCTAGTATAGCCCACCTGTTTACCTAGTATAACCCACTTTTTACCTAGTATAGCCCACCTGTTTACCTAGCATAACCCACTTTTTACCTAGTATTGCCCACCTGTTTACCTAGTATAACCCACTTTTTAGCAGGTCGCCTTGTACTGCAGCCCACTTTGTTTACCTTTGACCCGAGTATAACGCACTGTTACTCATTGCAGGTTGAGGCTTTCGCGCTGGCGAGCCATCTATTCTGGTGCCTGTGGTCCGTAGTTAACGCCTCCAAAAGTCAAATCCCCTTCGGCTACTGGGTGAGAATAAAACGTTGAACAAAAGTCTATAAAAACCTATTTAAGAGGCTAAAAATTCTTCTAATTTGGCACGCTTAGCCAGAGGTCGCGGGTTCGAGTCTCGGCATGGATGGAATTTTTAGTCTCTAAATAGGTTTTTAAAATTGTTCTTAGCACGGGTTAGTACATTAAAAGAATATAAAATCAATCAATCACTTGAGTTGAGCAACAACAGCCGCGGTCAGGTGCAGGATGGGTGATCGTCCCGTGACAGCTAGTGGCATTTTTCCGAGCGCTTCCGAGCTTCGCAAGAAACGTTAAGCCGTTGGTGCCGGCTGTCATGTAATGGCAGTCGTCAAGCCATGTAAGAAGCCTTATGGGCGGCTTGATAACGTCTGACCCGCCACTGTCTTACACAAACCTGGACTGCGTGCCTAGACCACGGGGGCCACGTGGTGGAGTATGGCCTAACCTTCCTCCGATGCAGGAAGAGACCCGTGCCCCAGCAGTGGGGACATACAAGGGTTGATACCATGACCATTGCGAATAATTAAGAAATACTTTCCCATTTCCCTTCCAGGAGTACGCGATCTCTAGGCTAGACACCTACCTGCGTCTCAAGCAGGAGGTCATTAAGAAGGACAAGTTCGGCCTCCCGCTCAAGCGGAAGATCTGCGAAGTGGACATATGAGAGGGGTGCGCGGCCATCGACCTAGGTTAGACAGAATAGGCACTGAACGACGAAGAAAGCGGGCGAGAACGGAAAAGGACACGGAAATGGAGGTGACGATAAAGAACAGCAAAGAATAAGGCTGAGAACTACGTCGGAAGTGGAAGATATCAGTTGGAAAAGCAGCGGATTGGGCACTGGAAGTTGAATTTGTTTTGTCGAGAACACCCGCTTCAGGAAGGTGTGAATTCGAAGCAGAATTTAAAGAGTAACATTGGCTGATAAATATGTCAGAATTGGGATATATTTTGTTGGGAAGATTGGTCACTAAAAATCTGAGAAAGGGTGTGAATTCAAATCAGAAAGTAGGTTTAACATCGACTGATAAATATGTCAGAATTGGGATATATTTTGTTGGGAAGATTGGTCACTAAAAATCTGAGAAAGGGTGTGAATTCAAATCAGAAAGTAGGTTTAACATCGACTGATAAATATGTCAGAATTGGGATATATTTTGTTGGGAAGATTGGGCATTAAGAGTCAGGAGAAGGGTGTGAATTCCAAGCAGAATGTAAAGAGTAACATCGTCTGCAAAATATGTCAGAATTGAGATATATTTTCTTGGGAAGATTGGGCACTAAGAGCCGGAGAAATGTGCGAATTCAAATCAGAAAGTAGGTTTAACATCGACTGATAAATATGGCAGAATTGGGATATATTTTGTTGGGAAGATTGGGCATTAAGAGTCGGGAGAAGGGTTTGAATTCGAAGCAGAATGTAAAGAGTAACATCGGCCGGGAAATATGTCTGAATTGGGACATATGTTGAGCAGCCGATTGGGCACTAAGAGTCGGGGGATGGATGTGAATTCAAATCAGAAAGTTACATGGGCTGAGAACTATGTCAGAATTGGGATATATTTTGTTGGGAAAGGAACGAATTGGGCACTGAGTGTCGGGTGTGTTGTGCCAAGGAAGCCTTGGACGCCTATGTCTAGGTGGGTTATTCCACTAATCCCCATTGGTGGGGATTTGTGAACAATAAGTTCACAAATCCCATCCCACAAATTAATGGGGATCAGTGGAATAGCCCGTCTAGATGTATGAACGGATTGCAACTGAGAAAGACTGAGTAAACTTGCTAGCACAGATTTGAATTGAGTTTCCTATTTTGAGATAGGCGATGAGGTAGATTCTAACAGACGCTCCATCGTACCTACTAACAAGAAGTTAATCTACTGTCAAGCTGTCAGTGGGCCAAAGTGCCTGCAGAAAAAAACATTTGACACCTGTTGACAGTAGATTGACAGATTGTCTGTGTACGAGAAAGTGGGCGTTAGTATCGTGGAGGTGAGTTCCTTACAAACTTAGTTCGGAGAGTTATTGCTAGTTTCTGAATTGAGAATTTCGCTAAGGAAATAGTAATATGTAACTTAATATGTCCTATAACTTCGATTTTCTCAGAAAAGAGTGTGACAGCACGTTTGTTAAGTACCTACTTAGTTAAATTCTCAATTCGGAGACATACCCCTGTATGAAGTGAACATTGCACATAAAATTGATTGTTCTATGTTTTATTAGGGTTATTAATCGAATAATCTAGAACTCTACAGTCTGTTTATCCTCGTCTGTTTTAGTAAACAAGATTCTACCGGTAAACTATGACGTTTAGTCTAAATCTGCCATATTACCATTAATTAAGTAGGTAACCTGGAACACTATTTTAGATAACACGCTGCCAATTTTTAAGAAAAGTTCATTAGATTGCGAGAAAATACTTAGTGTTGGCAGCAGATGACAATTTTGAGGTTAGAATCTTGTTAACTAAATTCGACAAGTCAGGATAAAAAGACTGTATTTAAGCCTTATTTATAAAAACACTATTCGACTAAAACACGCTTGGCCTTTTATTTATTCTATGATTTCTTGTAAATACAATGTTACTACATTTCTCCTCCTCTCAATTATTACGTGATAGATACAAGGGCAGTTTAAAGACGTCTCAGGATTCTTTTTGACATGTCCGTCAACAGACATCACTGTTGTTTATTTCAGTAGGAAGTCTGGAAATACCTTTTTTTCTATTCAGTAGGTACATTGCAAAACTAGGTTTGTACGGAATTTCCCTCTTGTTACTAGTCCTAGAAGATTACTTGGTAATCTTAATTAATTTGAGAGATTATCGAAGGGTCAAGAAGGGGCCGCGCTAAGATTTTTAGAATTAAAATGCTCATGTAAAAAGTGTAAAAAAAATTGAGGTTGAACAAAATTTGATGGTCCTTGATGAAAAGCAAAGACTTTTAGAAACCTACAAACTGTATTTACGTACAATATCGATAAATCGAATTAGTTAGTTGTATACAGGGTGTAATATTATCTCTCCATTTTGCCGGATATACCGTTGCGTCATGTGGATATACACATGTGGATATACACACGTGGATATACGCCCGGGGCGCTTATATCCACGTGTGTAACAATCTGTCTACTTTCCCGATCGGTCAACTTTCACAAATGGTCTGTCTTCTTAAATATCAGAACACTTCAAAATTTGAGCTGTACTGATAAGTGGAACCCCCCTTTTTGGGAAAATAAGGAGATTGTGATTCACCCTGTATTCACACATATTATATAATAAATTATGCTTGCCAAAACAATTAAAAACTTAGATGGCACGATTTAATGTGTAAATATATGCGCTCTTATTTATAAAAAAAAACATGATTCCCTAAAACACTCCTCATATGCAGTTTAATAAAATAGTAAATGAGTGTGGTAAAGTTGAAGACAACCACAGATTATTCAAACTGCCTTCGAAGGGCGTTTAGTGGGATCGTGTTTAAATATCAGTCGCTATGACTGTCTATAAATACGATTTGGTTTGTAGTACCAGCTGATTTTTTTACGCCGCAAGTTTTGATTATTAATTTATTTTAAAAAAATGTGCTTAAGACAATGTGATCCTAGTGTAAGATAAATCTTAGCTGGCTTATTAAAAGCTTGCGATTCAGGAATTCCAATTTTCGAGAAGTCTTAAGAATAAACTAAAATCCCCTGCGAACATATTTTTAACCTACACAATAGTTTTAATACAAAAAAGCCACGTGAATTCGGTGTTAAAACTGGTTGTTCAATTGTAACTTACTCTCAAAGTTAACTACATAATTAAAATAGAAATCTACAGGGAAAGCTCTCCGATAATTATGAAAAAGAATTAAAAACATTTATTATTTAATAATCAGTACACACGCCACAATAACCAAACAAAAAATAAATACTAAAAAAATATGATGATACCAATCCTTTGTATGTCCCCACTGCTGGGGAACTGCTCTTCGTCTCGAAATTTTGAAACGAACGTCTCGATTTTTTTTTATCGAAATCTGTTAAGATTTGACGAAGTTATTCAAGAACATAGTAAAAAAAAAGTAATATAGGCGTCGAATTAATAACCTCCTCGTTTTTTGAAGTCCTAAAAAGGAAAACAAGGGTCATGTCGTGTCACTCTTATTATAAATGGCAGCTGAGTCAGCAGTATGCTTATGGGCAAGCCTTCAGCGCTGATTTTCAGTCAGTGCTAGGAGATACCCCGCGAGCG
Source organism: Yponomeuta sedellus (assembly GCA_934045075.1). Classification (NCBI taxonomy): domain Eukaryota; kingdom Metazoa; phylum Arthropoda; class Insecta; order Lepidoptera; family Yponomeutidae; genus Yponomeuta; species Yponomeuta sedellus. The sequence goes on from OW203751.1 coordinate 1,605,339, forward strand.
TCACAGACTGCGGTACAAACTACAAACGTACGATTTTTTTCGCGTAATGAAACATAATAAATAGAATAAAACTATACCTACTATCATATCAAAATAAATCCGCCCAGCTATTTATTGCAGTCCACAAATATACTGAGGATAACGATAAAAGATAACGTTAAAAATGCGACAACTCACTTTTTTTCAATGAGCCGTTTTCGATACAAATTCACGTAGATGGCGCTTAGCAGGCGTGGCCATAGAAGAACCGGACGGAATGCAGGTGTCCTTCACTAATCTGTGCTAAGCAAACTTTGGTCTGACGACCAGCCCTCCTTACTTTATACTTTGTTGTACACGAAAAACACAAAAAAGAAATACAATTAAAGAAAATACATGTACAAAGGCGAGCTTATCTCTGTAAGAGATTTCTTCCAGCAAACCTTGGGGAGTCTGAGTGGGGATGTGAAACGGGTCTATGCACAAGCATAACATACTAATACACTTACACAGATAACAAAATCATGCCAAAATAGATATCTACCCAAATACATAAAAGCTAATTATGAAAAGAATAAACTACATAAACCATCTAAGAAATATACCTACATACATACATACGTACATACATACATACATACTTACATACATACATACATACATACATACATACACACACATACATACATACATACATACATACATACATACATACATACATACATACATACATACATACATACATACATACACACACACACATACATACATACATACATACATAATACGTAAACAATACAGAATAAGAACCTACTTACATAAATACCTATCAAGGAGCTAAGATATAGACAGATAATGCTCCTCCTATTACGTAGCACTTCACTCTATAGAGTGAAGCATTTAGACGACTCATAAGTGTCAAAAAATGTATGCATTTGACAGCCGGAGTAGCTTAAAAAAAGAAAAATTAACGTCACGCAACTCAGTGGATACTTACGTAATAATGCCCCTGGTACGGTGGCGGGGAGTCGCTGGATGCGGGCGGCACAAGACCGTGAAGCTTGGTAAACCATCAGAGAGGCCTGCTGATGATGAGTCAGACCTGCAGTGGGCGTCGAATGGCTGATGATGAAGCAAAATTTGACAAACGTGTCCCGGTGCTTGGATGACCTTGCCTATAAGCGCCATCTATGAAATGCTTTGTGAATTTCTGCTGAAAGCGGCTGTTTATAAATTGTCAAATAAAAAAAAAATGTATCTCGATATGCAAGAACTTTCTGCCCCGCCCATCACTATCGATAAGCATCGCAAATAATTTAAAAAAAAACTAAAATATAAAGAGTGGCATCCATCGCCTACGTTTTTTTCCTAGCGTAGTTACTTAAAAATCGGAAAATTGCTTTTTAGAAAAAAAAAGAAAAGTACAAAGTACTTGGAAAATCATAAGAATGTCAGAATTTTACTGGGCACCTACACATATCTTTCAAGGCACCTTAAAAAGTAGTAAATAAAATTCTAGGTATGAGAGTGCCTTCCGAAGGGATTAAAATATTAATATTGTATTTGTATGTCTGTATAAAATTAAATAAAAATAATAAAAAGAAAACAAAAAAAGAGAAGCAACTCGAATATAAGTACTAGGTTCTTAAAAGTACATTCCTATAATTTATTTCGATGCATTTTATCGAAGTTTTGATAAGTTTCAAGTTGTAAAAGTGGAAACAAATCTTTCGTGTATATTTGACAAAAAGATTGTTAGTCGTAAGTTATAGTTTTCATTTGAATTGTAAAAATGAGGCAATGTCTGTAATGTAGCATTTATATAAAGATTTATTTGTATTCAAATATTAAATGTAATCTTACATTAAAGACCGATGTAGTACTTAAGTTTAGGAGTTGGATTCTAAACTTTTAAAATATATTCTTTCTTTGATCGATTCTAATAGTCCCGTCTTTTCATGGATTCTGTTTCACCAACCACATGAGCCTGATTTAAAACTTGTAAATAAAATCGATCCTACTTCCTTTTAAGTACCTATGATGTACCTAAATACTTACTTAATTTTGTGTTGTGATACCAATGTTATAATTTAGATAATAAATTATGATGATTATAATAAATAAAAAATAACGTATTGGAATATTATTATTATTTAATTTGTAGTTAGGATACGAAAATTTATTCAATAAAATAACAGTTTAAAAAACAGCTTTTAATTTTATTTATCTCTGTAATAAATTAAGTACATACAGATAACTACTTAATAACTTTTTAATGTGCTTTTTCTTTTCAATTAACAATACATAAAGAAAATACATTTATTTGACGATACATAACAAAAGAAAAAGAACTGGAAAAATAATTCCCTTCGTTGATAGTTTTTTACGCCGTAAGAATTTTTTATCAAAATGTAAGTATTACTTAATGTAACTAATGAATTGATGAAGGAAAAGAGGTTTTTCGGAATCGTGAAAAGTAGCAAACCCTGGTGTTTGCCTGCTACTCCGAGATACAGACTTGAGTTTATGTAATCACTGATTACATTAACTCAAGCCTGTATCCCGGAGTGGGCTTGAGTTTATGTAATGAGGTAATACAGGCTTGAGTTTATGTAATCACTGATTACATAAACTCAAGCCTTTATCCCGGAGTGGGCTTGAGTTTATGTAATAAGGTAATACAGGCTTGAGTTTATGTAATAAGGTAATACAGGCTTGAGTTTATGTAATCACACTTCCCATCATCACATCACACTAATATTATACTCGTAAAGGCGAAAGTTTCATAAAGAGTATGTTTGTTACGTCTTCAAGTCTAAACGGCAAGAGCAATTTTAATAAAATTTGGTATGGAGTTAACCGACACCCTGGATTAACACACAGGGTACGTTTTACTGCGGGAAAATATCTTACTCCCATGGGGAGATCGATAAACCGCGGGTAACACAGCGGGGCACAGCTTGTGTAATATAAAAAACCACTAATTTGATACCACTTTATAGTCTAGTTTACAAGCTACTTACAGATATAATTTCCGTCCATTAAGAGTCTCCCTTAAGGAGCAATTCATACAAACGTAGTTTTGTCTTTGTTTACAAACAAGATAACTCTTTTAAATAAATAAAATCTTAATTCAATAAGCAGCGGTTACAGTTTACACGTCATTGGGGCTCTGTACTGAAACCTGTGTTACAGATCCCGCGCTCTTCCTTATTATTGGTTCCTTATTCCTTAACTTGTTTTTCATAAGACTTCCTAGAAATTATTCTCAAAGCTATAATTTCTTTTTGATAAGTTTATTTCCAATTCAAAGGTCGATTTGTGCCCTCTAAACGTATTGGCAAAGTTTCATTTCCATCCGACATGTCGTTTGTAAATAAAAAAATTACGTTTGTATGAGAATTGAAGATTCTTACACCCGTATTCTAAGACGTTCCTCGAAGTTTTCCTCCACTCCACTCTTGCTCGACCGAGGAAAACAGTATTTTAAAACGTATTAAATTTCCTCCAAATCGGGCAAGTTTTTCACTCAAGTCAAATGTCATAGCTAAGGTACCTCGGGACCTACTTTAAAGTCTCCTCGAGAAGAAAAACTTCTGTCTGTCAAAACTTAGCAATGACATCGCCATTGTCACCACAAAAAACCAAATTCTCTCTCGAGCTAAACCACAGCTTTTATTGATTGTACTCACTCGAGTACACTCCAAATACTGACTGACTAAAGGAAATGGCTCCACCTCTCCTCGACTCCACCTCCGTTGAGTATTGAGTCGAGGAGACTTTGAGGAACGTCTTGGAATACGGGTCTTAATTTCTCCCAATCATCACATCGATAAAATTCTTATCGACTTTGTCAAGCTCTAGTCATATTTTGTCAACGACAACTTCGTCCAGAAAAGTGTCAGCCTTTTCCTATGAAATGTTGATATAATTATGCTTTGGATAAAACATCCTTGCTTTGCTCCTCAAACTACAGTCATCTAAGAAAGATAAGATATAAGAATCAACAGTCTATTCATCCATTTTAGTAAACCCGATTCTACCGTTAACGTAGATAGATAGAACATTCTTTATTGCGTGTACACCAGGGATACGTACGACTTTTTAGTCAGAAAATGCCGTACTCCCATAAATAAAGTAACCTGGGCCACTATTTTAGATATCATGCTGCCAATTTTATAAACAAAGTTCATGAACTTGCGAGAAAATATCTATTATAGTTTTGGCCTCAAACATCTATTTTGAGGTTAGAATCTTGTTTACCGAATTGGACAAGTGAGAATAAATAGACTATAATAACTGATTTGAAGCGCTCGTGGCCTAGTCTAACCGGGTGAATGGAATCAATCACTGGGGTTAAGCAGCAGCAGGCGCGATCAGGTACTGGATGGGTGACCACCCCGTGACTACCGCTAGTCTCATTTTTCCGAGCGCTTCCGTGCTTCGCAAGGCACGATAAGCCGTCGGTGCCGGCTGTCATGTAAGGGCAGTAGTCAATGTAATGTAGCACTTATATAATTATGTAATGGCAGACTTGGCCCCCGTGGTGGAGTATGGCTTAAGAGACCCGTGCCCCAGCAGTGGGGACATACAAGGGTTGATATGGAACCTACACAGGACACTTTAAATCCAAATTAGAATCCTAGGTTATAGTTGAACATGCAGAGATGTTTTGGGGCAAGTCTCAGGCATGATACATAGTCAAAAGACACTGGTTAATGACCCGCATGTAACGCTCCCACACGCTCTTCAAATCCGCCTCCCTGCGAAAAGATAAATTTAAAGGTTTTATTCAAAGTAGCTACGACTTGGTGACAACTAGCGCCACTGGTAAAATAAACACTATTATTTAAATATATAGATAAATATATTTAAATATACAGGCAAATACATTGCTTCTGAGCCCCCACTGAGATACCCTACTGTGTCGTGGGAACCAGAAACAACGACATCACAAACATGTCAACATCCAAGACCTGGGGTTTTTTTGTCCCCAGCCGGGGTTTGAACCCGGGGCCTCATGCGTTGCAGGAAGACGCGCTACCGCTGCGCCACAAAGGCCGTCCACAAAATGTGGACCACATTTTTCACATTCAGTAATAATTTTTGTGTGACGCAGTCTTCCTATCCTTAGTGACGACTTGACTAGGGGTAATCACAAACGTACAGCGCTACACAAGAAATAAGTCTCGCGGATGTACCTGCGCAGATGACCAAATTTTGGATGTGCGGCAAGTTGATCGACCAATCAGATAGTTTCATTTTATGGCAGGCCGCGCGCCTTTGCTGCTATTGGTTGATTCAACGTCATCGATGCAGGTGACTATTAGTTTGGCAATATTAGCGTGAGCGAAATAATTCTGCACCTTAACCGTATCGGTTGAAGATCATGTTGAATGTACTTATAGCTTCGGGTACTTTCGTTACACTTCTTCCTAGTCTGCGCGAACGTAGATTCCCGTAGGGACTTTTATGATGTGTCGTACTGTACCTTAGGACGTCCATCTGGAGCGCGCACTGCTCGTAAGCCGTGAGGAACTGCGTCAGGTCCGTCTTCGGCCACCCGCCCAGACGGAGAGGCTCCACGCATCTGCCAGACAGTTGGACCAGTTAAGAGTTACCCCTCACTAGCCTTGGGTAACTCAAGAGCCAGATATGGGTAGACACACAGCTCCCTCGCCGTCAAGTGTGTCCCATTCATATCCCAGAGATGTCTACTATATCTGGCTCTCTCACACATACTCTCAACTCAGTACTGTAGTCATCTCCTGCTACTTTATCCAGCTCACACACAATGCGCGAGAGCGAGATCAACATCGTCCGACATCGGTTACATTCGGCCGCATTTCTCGTCGTGACCAACGAGCGATGAGAGAAAGTTCGCCAAAAAAAACGTGTGATCTGGATAAAGTAGGGAATAGGTAGACTAGACTGACTCACCACTTGTATCTCTTGTTTCCACACGCACTTAGTTGATTGGACGTCGTGTGAGCTAGGACACAAGTGTTGAGCGAGATATGATAGAGATATAGTATGCCTCGGTGAGCAAAGATATGAGATATAACAACTCCCGCTACGGACACACTTTGCCCAAGTCTACCCCTCACGACCCGGTAAGTGCTAGTGGTCTAGTGGAACCGAGTTCTTAATAATTTTTTACGACCTTGTAAAATCTCCACCACAGGCTATATTTAATCAGCGTTTTTCAGCGACCCTAAACTTTCACTAATATCACAAACTACTAAAACAATCCTAGAGGTGCTTTAGTTAATGTTTGGTTACGTCCTTGTAAAATCTCCACCACAGACCACATTTAGACGGCGTACAGCGGCATTACTAATAAAACTTTCATTAAAACCCTCCCAGGGGCGTTTTACTTAATCTGTGGTTACATCGTTGTAAAATCTCCACCACAGACTACTTAAGTCAGATTTTTTTGGTTTGTTTCAACCAATTGTGTCAATTGTATTTTTAAAAATTAAGGTCGTCGTTAGTGTGTAACCTCACCTTTCAAGCAGATCGATGAAAAGGGACCTCAGTTCCCTGCCACGGTGTAAATTGCAAGCCAATCCTACTAGCGCTCTGGTGTATAATCTGCAATTTATAATAAATGGAGAATGTCTTATGCCCGCAGTACACAATGGCCCATGCTGGCCCACTGCTCGCCATTCGTGGCGCGCAATCGGACAGTTGTCGGTTTTTTGGGCACACTTCAAAGGAAGCGTGGCGTAGCGTGGCCCATCCCTGTTTAAACAGTGGCCCATCTTTTAGTCAATTGACCTTCAAGTTTTTTGATTTATATCAATCTGAGCCCGTAACTTTGCGCCTTTCGCGCCATTTTTTTTATAACTTTGTTGTTTTACTATTTTTATTTTTAATGCACTAACCCGTGCTAAGGACAAATTTAAAAACCTATTTAGAGGTTTTTTGATGATGCAATAAGTACCTACTATTTTGTCTTTAAAAAGTTAAGTAAAGGTTAAATTTATTATATTGATTGTAATTTGTTTACGTCTATCATATTTTAATCAAGCGCTACAAGTGGAATTTAATGATAATAGCATTGTCTTCCAGTTAACCAAGACACTGCTGAAATAGTAAGATATCTTCTTCTTTCATCTACCTGCTGCGGTTAGAAACCCGCTTAAAGTAATTCATTAATTCGCGGTAGAAAATGCTTATGGCATTAAGTCGGCCGCGTTGTGCGATTTTGTAACTGGAAGACAAGGGCCTGTTTCACAATCTGCAAATAAAGTTCCGGATAAGCTATCCGCAACCAGGGCTGCCGTTTGTTCTAAATTTGAAGCCATAAACAAACACACGCAATATAGGAATATTTATTTAAATTTAGAACAAACGGCAGCCCTGGTTGCGGATAGCTTATCCGGAACTTTATTTGCAGATTGTGAAACAGGCCCTTTTAATCTGATAGGTTATTTCTTACCTAAAGTTGAGCTCTAACTCTTGATATGATTTCTCCAACAGTTTCGGCTTCAGCCGCATGCATACCAAACTGTAAATAAGAAAGTAATGCGAAAATTAGAAAACTCAAACTCCTTATTTCCGTTTTGCCTCACCAGACTCGTAATAAATAGGATGATTCATAATGTTTAATGTTAATTTTAAGCTAGCTTATGAATTATATTACTTTTAATGCACTGACCCGTGCTAGGGACAATTTTAAAAACCCATTTAGAGGCTAAAACGCTAAATGCGAAGTAGGTACTCGGGGCTGCAAGTGATGCAAATTACTTCAACCAGATGTCACCGCCTGTACGTAATACAGAGAATGTTGTAAAGAGGTTCGAAATTTCACTGATGCTGGTGAGTCGCCCATTAGCTCAGTTGGTAAGAGCGCTGGCACGGATAGCCGGAGGTCGCGGGTTCGAATCCCGGCATGGGTGGAATTTTTAGCCTCTAAATAGGTTTTTAAAATTTGCTTATGAATGGCAACAAAATCGTTTTTATTGTTATTATTCTTTATTCTTTTGAAATGGACACCGAGTTTGACTTGTAACGAGGCCCACAAAACTATTCACATGGGTGTGCCGGTAGGGACCAATAGGGTACAATAGGTGAACTCACTGTTTATGCTCCTTCTCCTTATCCAGCAGAATCCTCAACTCCCGGAGCTCCAGCAGGAATTCCCGGTCCATCTCAGTGTCGTAGTACTCGGGGCCAGTACAGTTGTAAGTCCAGCTCAGCATTATAGCCTGGAACGTATAATGTACTTGCAATATTGGGCGTCTTAGTTAAAAAAAATCGATCGATATCAATCATTGAATGTGCCCACTGCTGGGGCACGGGTCTCAGACAACAACATCTGGCTGAAGTAATTTGCATCACTTGCAGCCCCGAGTACCTTACTTTGCAGACGTTGCTGCCTGTACGTAATCCAGAAAGTATTGTAGGACAATTTTAAAAACCCATTTAGAGGCTAAAACGCTAAATGCAAAGTAGGTACTCGGGGCTGCAAGTGATGCAAATTACTTCAGCCAGATGTCACTGCCTGTACGTAATACAGAGAATGTTGTAAACAGGTTCGAAATTTCACTGATGCCGGTGAGTCACCCATTGGCTCAATTGGTAGAGCGCTGGCACGGATAGCCAGAGGTCGCGGGTTCGAATCCCGGCATGGGTGAAATTTTTTGCCTCTAAATAGGTTTTTAAATTTGTCCTTAGCACGGGTTAGTGCATTAAAAATAAAAATAGTATATTGTAAAGAGGTTCGAAATTTCACTGACGCCGGTGAGTCGCCCATTAGCTCAGTTGGAAGAGCGTTGGCACGGTTAGCCAGAGGTCGCGGGTTCGAGTCCCGGTATGGGTGGAATTAGCCTCTAAATGGGTTTTTTAAAAATTGTCTAAGGACAATTAACCCGTGCTAAGGCACGGGTTAGTGCATTAAAAAAAGAATATAATGAAATGATATTATAGAGAAAAAAGTTCTTAACTGAGTACATAACATACATACATAACCTCACGCCTTTATCCCAGAGGGGTAGGCAGAGACCAGGGGCTGCCACTTGCCACGATCCCGACAGACCACCTTCGCTTCATCAACGTTCATAAGTCGTTGCATGCACGCACGCCGCTTCCGGGTACTTTTTATCTTTTCCTTTGCTAATACGTCCCCTATCTGGTCGATGTATGTCCGCCTGGGACGACCCTTACTTACCAACCCTTCCACTCACACCTCTTACCTGAGTACAATGGTAGAAATCGTTGAAAGTCAGGTAAAGCAGTTTCCGCTTCGCAGTCTCAAAGCGCATACAAGCTATGAACACTACCGCTCCGTATTTTCTGAAACAAGACATCAGAGAATCAGGTATCATCATTCCAGGTTGTCTGGAAGAGATCACTTTTAGTGATAAGGCCGCCGTCTGTACTCTTAGGTCAAGAAATATCTGTGTAATTTCCTTTACATACATACATAACCTCACGCCTGTATCCCAGAGGGGTAGGCAGAGACCAGGGACTGCCACTTGCCACGATCCTGACAGATCACCTTCGCTTCATCATCGTTCATAAGTCGTTGCATGCATGCTTTATTGTACATAATAATTTCCTTTATTATGTTCAGTAAAGTGTTCTTTATCTATCTATCTATCATCATCTACCAACCATCACCTAGTGAAGCGCTCGTGGCCTAGTGAAACCTTCTTTGGTGCATGGCCGCAACGGGAATCGAACCTGGGTCTCTCATTTCTGGATATCAGTTAATAAATGATAAATAAATTCTTGAGAATTGAGTTTATCTGTGCGTCAGTCTCTACACCAGAAAGTATATGTATTGATTATATCTGTCAGTCATCAACAGGGCGTGCCACGGCTATGCCACATGGAGGGAAAGTACCTTCAATATTGTAGATGGAACATTTTACTGAAAGAAGACATTATTTTAATTTTAAAAACAATCTAAACTGCATTCATAGATTTTTAAATAATCACACGGTTGCGGTCAGTGCGGTCAGAAGACCATAAATTTTGACGCCCTGTATATATCACATCACATCACACTGCATACTATAAAGGCGAAAGTTTGTGAGTGTGTATGTTTGTTACTTCTTCACGTCTAAACGGCTGGAGCGATTTTAATAAAATTTGGCATAGAGTTAGCCGACACCCTGAATTAACACATAGGCTACGTTTTACTGCGGGAAAATATCTTATTTCCACGGGAAAATTGATAAGCCGTAGGTAACACCGCGGGGCACAGCTAGTTGAGTATATCAGTCAGTATATATATCTATCAGTCAGTCCATATCTGTATATCTATCAGTCAGTCCATATCTGTACATCTATCAGTCAGTCCATATCTGTATATCTATCAGTCAGTCCATACCTGTATATCTATCAGTCACTCCATATCTGTATATCTATCAGTCAGTCCATATCTGTACATCTATCAGTCAGTCCATATCTGTATATCTATCAGTCAGTCCATATCTGTATATCTATCAGTCAGTCCATATCTGTATATCTATCAGTCAGTCCATACCCGTATATCGATCTGTCAGTCCATATCTGTATATCTATCAGTCAGTCCATATCTGTACATCTATCAGTCAGTCCATATCTGTACATCTATCAGTCAGTCCATATCTGTATATCTATCAGTCAGTCCATATCTGTATATCTATCAGTCAGTCCATACCTGTATATCTATCAGTCAGTCCATATCTGTATATCTATCAGTCAGTCCATATCTGTATATCTATCAGTCAGTCCATATCTGTATATCTATCATTCAGTCCATATCTCTATATCTGTCAGTCAGTCCATATATTGAGCATGTATATTAATAATTCGGTCTTGGCCCCCTTGGTGGAGTGTGACCTATAACTATAAATAAATAATAAATTAATATTCATGGACATATTACACAGATCTCGTTAGCCCTATACTAAGTACAACTAAAGACTTCTGTTACAGGTGCTAACTCGGCGATAAATTTAATTCAATAAATACATAGATAACATCCAAGACCCGAGACAAACTAGAAAAGTTCGTTTCCTAGCTTGACCCGGCCGGGGATCGAGCCCGAGACATTCGGTTTTACAGTCAGCATGCCAAACCGCTGTGCCACCGAGGCCGTCTAAACTTCCTCAAGGCAGAGACCCGTGCCACTCGGTGGGGACATAATGGGTTGACAATGATGCTATCTGTCAGTCAGTATATATAAGATAAGAATATTCTTTATTGTACACCAGGAAAAAACATAATTACAAAGATACAGTACAATTGGCGGCCTTATATATATCTGTCGGTCAGTCTATGTATTGAGTATAATCTGTCAGTCAGTCTATATATCTGTGTGTCAGTGTGTCTGTTAATCTGTGCGTCTTCCTATCTTCTCACTTGGCAAGCCGGTCCGATAGCAAGAAAGCGCTGCGTATATTAGCCACAACACTCCCGGGCATTTCCTCCACTGTCTTGAAGACACGCCGCACGTTGTCAAACTGGCGGCGGCAGCAGCGAAGCGGCGCTCCCGACCGCTCCGCCACCTGCCGGACGGAATTTAACCTTAAGGCGTTTGCAATAAAGGCTATAAGCACTAGAAGGCCAGAGGCGCTCGTGGCCTAGTCGAACCGAGTGATTGGAATCAATTCTGCTGTGGTGTCGGCCTAGAGAATAGCACCAACCCAAATTCTTCCTGCGGGTGTCGTAAAAGGCGACTAAGGTATACAAACAGGGGGGTGGGCAGCAGCGCCCCCTGCAGTACAATTCCACCGAACTGCGATCCCCAACCCGCATGCCCAGCGTGGGGATTATGGGCATTACCCCCTATGATAGCACAATGTGGCGCTCATTAGGGGAGGGCTATGTCCAGCAGTGGACTAGTATAGCCTGACGACGACAACGATGACGATGACTTGAGTTAAGCAACAACAGGCGCGGTCAGGTGCAGGATGTGTGACCGACCCGTGACTACCTCTAGTGGCATTTTTCCGAGCGCTTCCGTGCTTCGCAAGGCATGAAGCCGTTGATGCCAGCTGTTAAAGTAATGGCAGTCGTTAAACCATGTCAGAGGCCTTTTGGGCGGTTTAATAGCTGCTGACAGTAAGGCCCGCTACTGCCTTACAATCCTCCACCAACCCGGACTTGGCCCCCGTGGTGGAGTATGGTCTAACCTTCCTGCATTGCAGGAAGAGACCCGTGCCCCAGCAGTGGGGACAAGTGTTGATATCGAGTAAAGGCTATAACAATAATAAGTAGCCGATATACATTATTACATTCCGCTGCACAGTACTGATTATTCAGGGATTCTCTCATATAGAGACAATGGGCTTGATGATATCAACCCTTGTACATCGTAGGAAGGTTAGGCCATACTCCACCACGGGGGCCAAGTCCGGGTTGGTGGAGGATTGTAAGACAGTGGCGGGCCTTACTGTCAGAAGTTATCAAGCAGCCTATACGGCCTCTGAAATGGCTTAACGACTGTCATTACATGACATTACAAGCACGGAAGCGGTTGGAAAAAATGCCACTAGCGGTAGTCACGGGTCGGTCACCCACCCTGCACCTGACCGTGCCCTGTTGTTGCTTAACTCAAGTGATTGATTCCAATCGCTCGGTTTCACTAGGCTACGAGCGCTTCGTGAATTAATTGTTTCAATTCAATATCACCTACAGTAAGTATGTCCCTGAACGATGGTCCACGACTCTTCAGACTCAGACGGATTTCCCTAATGAGAATTAGGCTGGGCGCATGCTGAGACGCAGGCGACGCAGCACAGTTCAGTACAGGGCAGGACAGTTGAGGCAGACATAGGCCCCCACCGCATTCTGCGACGCAACTGTTCGCTCCATTCTTTGGCCATTCTCACCCATAATAACTCTTTCAATGTCTTTTTTGAATAGTCTGGATGATTTGTATCAAACAAACAAGGTTCACAGCGAACTAATTCAATTAAATGTTCTGTCATTGCAACAAAATTGTTACTAAACACGCCTCAACGTGCACGCGTCGCCTTCGATCAATAAGCGCGCCGTGTAGAAATCTGTGAAATCCGGCACTACAACGAGACGCAGAGCATGGCAGACACATGTCTGCGTCACAGCGTACGTAGCTCAATGACGTTCCATGCTTTACAAAATCTGCGCTGCCCTGCGCTGCGCTGTGCTGCGTCGCCTGCGTCTCAACATGCGCCCAGCCTTATTGTCTCATCCCCCCACACTTCCATTGTTTCGAAATGCAGTTGAACAAACAAATTTTATTTCTTAGCACCTTCAGTTTATTCGCATTACCAACCTCATCTAAGTCTTTTCTGTGTCTGGAAGACAGTTTTCGCCCCAACAACTCCCTGATGACTGCATCGTCCAGTTCGTAATATCTGAAAAGAAAATCGAGACAGCGGAATAAGCATTGCGAACCTGATATTTCATTTCTTATTTATAAATCATCATCAACCCATTATGTCCTCACCGAGGGGCACGGGTCTCTTCCCTGAGGAAAGTTTGTGGGCCACACTCCACCACGGGGGCCAAGTCCGGATTGGTGGAGGCTTGCAAGACTAGTCTCTGGTCTTACTGTCAGAAGTTTTCAAGCCGCCCTAACCCTAAGACCTCTGACTTGGCTTAACGACTGCCATCTAACGACAGCAGCACGGCCCTTGCGAAGCACGGAACCGCTCGGAAAAATGCCACTAGCGTTAGCCATAGACTGACCCATGCACTGAACGCGCCCTGTGTTGCTTAACCTTCGCGATCGTTTAAGATCACTCAGGCAGCCGGGACTACGAGCGATTCTTATAAATAATAACCATATTTTTTATCAACTGAGAGGCAAATATTGATTGCAATTTTGCATTGCATTGATGAGGAAAGGGTGTTGGGTATAGGACCCACCAAAACACTAATACTTAAAACTAATCAAAAAACAAGGCACTTACAAAGTCTGTCTTCGTCGACGCCTCTCGACTTGGCAGCCGCCGCCGTTCGGGATGGGTGCACTGAAAGGTCTGGGGATCCCTAGACTTCCCCGTCTATCCCAAGAGCTCTTTCCCCAGAAAGCTACCTACCTTCAGTGCACTTTCACGGCACCACGTTTTCATTAAAATGTGTCCACTATTTTGGGCGATCCGTCGCCCGACAACCAAAACACTGTCAACACCCCTGAATCCGTCCCTGAACTTATTTCGCAATCTAATTGCCACACAATTTTGGGAAATCACACGTTTCACCAAACAAAACAAGAGGTCTATTTCTCATCTGCCAGATGTCAAATAGTTCCGCCCGTCATGGGTGCGTTCAAAGATCAAACTTCTATTCTAAACAAAGGGGGTCCACTTTTCGGACGCCACTTGAACTCACTTTTCAATCAGCATATGCTTTGTAGCGTCGTCAATCTGGAAGATCATCTGCTCGGAAAGCTTCGTCGGGACGGTTAGTAGACGTTCCAGAAGGGCAAAGGTTCTGAAACAAACAATTATTGCGACGATAAACTTGAGCCGGATGACCGTCTGAAGACGTTGAAGAGATCCGTTCTCTCTGAGACGAAGGAGAAGTGATAGACTTGGATGGAGTTACGATCCTTAGCCATGAACGAGATATAAACAAGAATTATTGCGAATCAGGATGAGGAAAGGAAAAATCCAGGCCATGACTGGTTTACAGCTCTGACCAAACTTCTAGTTAGCTCTGAAGTTGGCGCGCTGCGCGTGTGCAGATGTACAGCGAATCAAGACGTCGTCACGATGAAACCTTTCATACTTTCAACTTTACATAACTTTTTAAAATAGTGAAGAAAAGTTTTATACAGAGCAGGAAGTAGTATTACACTCGTGTGTTTTCGGCGAAAACCGAAGCCTACTCTAGAGCCCGAGGTATACTCTAAAAGCTAACAGACTATACCTGCTAGCGACATAAAACTTTTATCTTGCCTTATGCTCCCCAAGTCAATGCTTAAATTAATAAAACAAATATCAATTAATAAATTCACAGTAGCGTAACTATACCATCTGAGGCCCGTGGCAAATCGGTAGGATGGGGCCCTCCCAGTAAGTCTTTGCAAATGCGTTGAAATCTCAATAATGTATTTGAGTTTATATGTGGTCTTTAGTCTCTAGGTCTTTATAATGGTCTTGTATATATACAATTTTGTTAAATATGTTGGGTTAACTACTGAGCTCGGGGCCTCGTGGACAGGGGGCCCCATTGGGTTGGGAGCCCGCGGCATTTTGGCAGCTACGCCACTGTATATTGGCCTTTATTTCCATCTACTTAATGAAATGATTTATACAGCGTCCAGTGGTATCTTCACTCACACTAGATGGGTGAAGGAACCACTCCGACGCTGTAGTGTAAAGCTAATAAAATCCGCTGTATTTATCCACAAACCTGTAATGATCCAGCACATCGCTGGCTATGAGATCTACTGCAGCACCGGTCTGTTTAGCTATGTTCCTCTGATGTAGAGTAGTCACGGCATCGCTCGCTGTAATAATGAACAATTAACCATGGTCAGTAATCTTCTTGTTCTTCTTCTTGAGGCTATATTAGTCTACTGCTGGACATAACCCTCCCCTAATGAGCGCCATAGCGCCCTGTCTTCAGCTTGCCGCATCCAGCACCTGCCGGCAGTTTTTCGCAGATCGGCACTCCACCTGGTCGTTAATGAAACTTTTTAAAGGTTTTATTATTTATATTGATGTCGCTCAACGAAATATGCAATTGCTACCAGTGTTAATGTGATTTTTATATGTTGTACTCTACTAACATAGTGTTTGCAAGGTTGTGTTTGTTAGGTTTGCTGGAAGAAATCTCTTACAGAGATATGTTCTCCTTTGTACATGTTATTTCTTACGTGTACATGTTATATCCTGAGAAATGTTTGTGTACGATAAAGGATAAATAATTTATAGGGAAGAGCGGGATCGTGCTCTTCCACTACAAAGGGAAATTTCCCGCCAGGCAGATCGTATGCCTGGGGACGGCCGGTCCAACTATTGTTAGTCGGACGTTATATTTATGGTATGTCATTGAAACACTTTGATTGCGCGATGCAGAAATATTGGAGTTTGTAGTGCGCGCGCAGAGTTGACATGTGCTCGCCACAAATTAAATTAAATAGTAGTATAAGATCATTGCTAACACAAACAAAATTATTAATTTATATTTTTACTGGATGACGTCTTCAAGACTAAACTGCCACAATCTCTTAAGACCAAGGTTTACAACCAATGTATCCTGCCCATACTTACTTACGGTGCGGAAACATGGACGCTGATCAAGCAAAATATGCACAAAATAAAAGTTGCACAAAGAGCGATGGAGCGTGCCATGCTGGGCATATCGCTTGTGGACCGCGTACCTAACGTAGAAATTCGTCGAAGAACCAAGGTCGAAGACGTTGGTAAGCGGATCACAGGGTTGAAGTGGAGATGGGCGGGACACTTGGCTAGAAGGGAAGACGCCCGGTGGACCAGGGCAGTATCGGAGTGGTGGCCAAGGGAGGGAAGGAGGTTGGTAGGCAGACCACCGACACGGTGGTCAGACGATCGTGAGGGTTGCGGGTCAGAGATGGATCAGATTAGCACAGGACCGTGAGGAATGGCGCAAAAAAAAGGAGGCCTATGCCCAGCAGTGGGTTGATGTGGGCTGATTATAGATACATATAGATATTTTTACTAGTGGACCCCACAGACGCTGTCCAGCATAACGACTGCAGCGCCATCTACCGGGCTGATTTGTGAATCTAAAACATCCAACGCGCCACCCAAACGGATACAAAAAAAAATTAAATCTTTCTATCCATTTAGGCAGAGTTCATTGATATACAAACGTGCAGTAGAATTATTATATTACTAGCTGACCCAGCGAACTTCGTACCGCCTGATAGTCAATTCTTTATTTTTTTTTTATTTTCTCTCCGTAAGAAGGAATTAGCGAAATCAGGTTCAGCTGCTCTCGAGATTTGCACTTACCAACACATTCAGTGACTCACTTTTAGAATAGCTATGGACTACTAACTGCCAATACAAAAGTAATTAAAATCCGTAGCCGTGAATACATAGTAGCACCTGCAATACAGGATTTCCTAGTGCAGGGCTCAATGCTGATTTTATGTTATTTTCCATAATCTAAAATAAATATTTTGTATTTGTATCCTATGATAGTATTTATTCTCTCTATTGTATTCTATCCTCCTTATCTCATCTTTTTGGCAATATTCACTCACTCAGTATGTGTCCTGTCCAGGATGATCTGCTACCAAACTTCCAAAGAGCAGCATTGGATAGGGCAACATGGAAAAACATGGAGGAGGCCTATGTCGAGAGACACCTTGACGTGTTTCAGTGCTAGTGACAATATGAACTGTTTATAAATAGTAGACTTTTAGTCCGGATTTACTTACGGGTGTTGTTATATCGGAAAAGTCCGACCAGGTTTCGCTCCGATTCGCAGAGCTTAATCATGGTGAGCAGAGACGGATTTTATAGTGTAATAGCTTTGAATAGTTTTATAGTAAGCAAAAGTCAAGAAATAAAGGCTTATGTTATAGTATTATTATATAAGACAATACAGCAATTGTTCATCAAATGGCCACTTAATCAGTCTCAGCATTGTAAGTAATAAAATAATGGTTACTCAGTGACTACCTCTGTAAACATTATTTATTTTTATTGGAAAGTAAGGGCATGAATGAAAAGTGTATTCTCAAACAACATGCGTACTGCTCCATGCACATCTGAATAAAAACAGACCCTGAATAAAAATCAGTCTGCTTTTCACATGATTGACAAATCCTTTCACGTGACAATATTCTTAAAAAACCGGCCAAGTGCGAGTCAGACTCGCGCACCGAGGGTTCCGTACAAACCTGTATTATAGACCTGAGTATTTGGTATGAATTTCAATTTAATACCTCTACGCGTTTATGAGGAAATGGGTAGTAAGTTTAAAATAAAAAAATATATATTATGTGATGTAACTAAAAATTTATGGTTTTCGTAATTTTTCCTTTATCTATGTTATAAGACGTTGCTTCGTACCAAATTTCAAGATTCTGAGTTCACGGGAAGCACCCTGTAGGTTTTGATTCCCTTGCAAGTGTCGAAAATTTGCGGCATAAACGGCTGTATCTTTTGATTGCGTTGGCTTAGAAGATTGATTTTTTCACAGCTTCAAGGGACAGTAGACCTGAGTAATTGATATAAATTTCAGCTTCATACCTCCACGCGTTCCTGAGAAAAAGGGTCTTGACAGACGGACGGACGGACGGACAGACGGACAACAAAGTGATCCTATAAGGGTTCCGTTTTTTCCTTTTGAGGTACGGAACCCTAAAAACACTACAAGAGCTTTATTGATAATGTAGCTTAAACAAGTCTCACAGCCTATTTGATCACCATGCATGCCCACCACAGATGGGCAATATGTGAACACTTTAGCCAGGTTTCCTCACGATGGTTTACCCCAGGTCTTGGATGTTTACATGTTTGTGATGTCGTTGTTTCTGGTTCCCACGACTCAGGGTATCCTAGTGTGGGGCCAGAAGCAATGTATGTGCTAGTATGTAAATGTTATGTTATGATCAGTGGTCGGAGTAGGTATATTGAATTAAGGTCACTGACATCAAACGTATATGTTAATATGGATACACCTCCGAGTTTCCGGATTATTATGATAAAAATACCGAAACATCGAAATTATTACATGAAACTAGTTAAAAATGTATCAATACTCTCAACGCTATGCTGCTAGTGGCGTAGATGACCAGAATTTAATAGTAAAAAATGACTGGTGTGTAAAAACCTTGTTGTAGTAAAAGTGTTGGAGTAAAAGCCTAAGCATGTATAAAATGATATAATAATAATATTCATTTCCACACACGACATCCGGCAAACAGGGTCTTTTGTCCTCTTTTCTCTATGCTCAACGCATCTGACCAATTAGAATCAAGTATCCAGGATGACTCATTGACTGTTTGTTCGAAAACAATGCGCTCGCACCGACATCCAGACCAAGTGGCTCACTCACTTATTTCGGTTCGTGGAGTGCGCTTATTTTATGTGTTGTGAATATCTTGACTTGACCCTGGCTTGTTTACTGTCTTCTGAAATCTACTTAAAACGACGAATTTGGCTTATAACTACGGACATCGATTTATTACTCTTGGATTGGGCCCATTTGAAGTTGTTTTTGTACGGGTAAGTTTTAATTATTTTCACTATTTAAGAAGGTTTTAGAACTTGGAAACAGTTAAAAAAATCACTTTATAGCAATCATCACAGCGCATGAGAGTCCGGTTTACCAAATTTTTGGAAACTCCGGTACATTCCGGATATCATGACGATGTTATGATATCATGACGCAAGTATCTAAAATCAATATACCTACTCCGACCACTGGTTATGATGTATTCCTGCACGTAACCAAGTTATAATAGGTACTTAAAAATAGGCAAGAATGTATAAATGATAAGTCAGATGGTGGCCAGAAGGCTGTGGCTTACATAATGTTGATCCTGGTATTCAATATTTTTACACTATTTATAAATAAAGTTGTATAAAATACGCTAAAGGCTAGATTAAAGCGACAGGATATGTATTTTGAAAAAACAACTTGCTTGGTTATGAGTCTTTATATATTTGGTTTACTCACAAGAACAGCCATCTATCCAAAGCTGGTATATCTCTGGATCTATCAAGGTATAATTACTGACGAAAACGTCCACTTCTGTGTACATTTTGTGAGTTTTACGAAGATTTTTCTGAAATATCTGCGAGATGATAAAAATACTGATTTGACAGATGTTTTGTCACAAAACATCTGTCAAATCCGTATTTTTATCTGTGGTTACAGACTAATAAACTTTTAAAAGAAATGGCAGTATACCTATCGAAACGCAATAGGCCGGGAGACATTCTGAAACTCGACTTTAGTGAAAAAATCATTATCAAAATTTGTCTGTGATCAAATGTCAAACAACACGGGCGATTTCTGTTTTTAATCTGTGCACGGGTGGCTTGTTGTATTATTTCGGAAAATATTGGGTTTACAAAAACACCGTAATTTCAGTAAATTGGTTACTTCTTAGCTGCTGCAAATGTCGCCGTAGTTGTAATTCATTAAACCATTAACAAAGTGTAAATAAAAAGGTTTGTACCAAATTAACTATTATTAGCCATGCTATGATCAGCAAAAAAATTCAATCGATCAGCCAACAATCATAGTCAGCTGATTAAAAAAAATTACAGCATCACGCGGTTAGCGAACAAACAATGGTCAGCCAATTAATAAATAATTTAATTAATAATAACTTTTATGCTGATGAATTGGAAATTATTTGCTGATCGTAATGGAATTATCATCAACTCAATTTGATTAATTTGCTGGTAAATATTGTATTATCTGCTGACCATGCTTATAATAAGTTTTGTTCACAAAAAAGATTTTATTGCTGATATAAACAATTTTTTCTTCATTGTTTAAATTAACTTTATAATAATATTTATAAACAAAAATTGATAAAGTATTTATAATCTGCAACCTAATCAATTCACTTTTAGTTTATTATATTATAATAAAGTATTTATAATCTGCAACTAATCAATAGATCAGCTAACAATTATATTATTCAGTAATGATTCTGTTCGATTTAGTTTAAATTTTTTTTATATAATGTCAAAATAGTTTATTTAACTGTTTAGAAAAAGGCATCATACATTCACAAAATTCGCAGAAAGCTTCGTCATAAAAAGTGGCACCATGAACAGTATAAAACTAAACTAAATTAATCAAAAATATCGCCCCGGGACACACCCGACCCAAAAGTTCCCATGGCGCTGGCAGCATTACCTCGTTGCACCACCAGGGAGATCTTTTGCATCAGGTATGCCAGACATCAGAACGAACGTCATACCCCCGACTCCTCAGGCGCCGACCGATCTCCCTAATAAAAAGTTTTCCCTCATCTCCCCATATCCCCATTGTTGCCACGGCCAGTGGGACGAACAGATAATGCCGCATAAGCTGGCTATACTTTCGAGATCGATTTAGTTATTATTCAGTGTTGATTTAATTGCCAACATGCGGTTAGCAATGAAATTAAACATGATCAACAAATTTAACTTAGGGCTGATTTTTCAACAAATTTAACTTAGGGCTGATTTTTCAACAAATTTAACTTAGGGCTGATTTTTCAACAAATTTAACTTAGGGCTGATTTTTAAACAAATTTAACTTAGGGCTGATTTTTCAACAGCCAGATAACTTTTATCTGAGGAATAAAAATGGCGGTTTGACAGCTTATGTATGAAAATGATGACAAACCGCCATTTTTATTCCTCAGATAAAAGTTATCTGACTATTGAAAAATCAGCCCTTAATCAACAATTTGGGAAGCTAATAAATTGGTATTTTCTATTGGAAATTTGGAATTACTGCTAATCTTTGATTATTGTACTGCTCACTTTTTCCGACTACTAGATGCAGCTCAAAATGTTTTTATTTCTCACAGAATATTTTTAAATATTTGACTAAAACTGCAATGTTTTGCTGTTTGTTTGAATAGGTATTATTCACACAAACAGCTTTTGATGCGAAATGTCTTTTCAGTTCAGTAGTAGGGATCTCGTAGGGAAATTGAAGCGCTCGTGGCCTAGGCGAACCGAGTGATTGGAATCAATCACTTGGTTAAGCAACAACAGGCGCGGTCAGGTACGGGATGGGTGAGCGTCCCGTGACTACCGCTAGTGGCATTTTTCCGAGCGCTTCCGTGCTTCGAAAGGCACGTTAAGCCGTTGGTGCCGGCTGTCATATAATGGCAGTCGTTAAGCCTGGTCAGAGGCCTTATGGGCGGCTTGATAACTTCTGACAGTAAGGCCCGCCACTGTCTTACAATCCTCCACCAACCCAGACTTGGCCCCCGTGGTGGAGTATGGCCTAACCTTCCTGCGATGCAGGAAGAGACCCGTGCCCCAGCAGTGGGGACATACAAGGGTTGATGACGAGTAGGGATCTCTTGCTAAGACCGCATGCAACGGAAACATGTCGCCTCCGCGACGGCTATAGCTCTATAACTATGTGCCATGTGCAATTAATTTATTTAATGTTGAGTAGAGACTAATAGGCACAACTCTAATCCTCTTGACTTGTACCGCTAGATGGCGCCAATGCCGCGTAGGTAATTAATTGCACAGTTTGCCAAAAAGTCAAGAAACCGGAAGTGAGACTTTATTATTATTATCGAAAATTAATACCGTGGGAACTGGAACATTTACTCTGTCACTGGGAACATTTACTCTGTCACTGGGGACATTTACTCTGTCACTGGGAACATTTACTCTGTCGCTGGGAACATTTACTCTGTCACTGGGAACATTGACTCTGTCACTGGGGACATTTACTCTGTCGCTGGGAACATTTACTCTGTCACGTAAAATCTATTCAGTAGTTTTTATGTGAAATGTTGAGTAGAGACTAATAGGCACAACTCTAATCCTCTTGACTTGTACCGCTAGATGGCGCCAATGCCGCGTAGGTAATTAATTGCACAGTTTGCCAAAAACTCAAGAAACCGGAAGTGAGACTTTATTATTATTATTATCGAAAATTAATACCGTGGGAACTGGAACATTTACTCTGTCACTGGGAACATTTACTCTGTCACTGGGAACATTTACTCTGTCACTGGGAACATTTAATCTGTCGCTGGGAACATTTACTCTGTCACTGGGAACATTTACTCTGTCACTGGGAACATTTACTCTGTCACTGGGAACATTTACTCTGTCGCTGGGAACATTTACTCTGTCACTGGGAACATTTACTCTGTCACTGGGGACATTTACTCTGTCACTGGGAACATTTACTCTGTCACTGGGAACATTTACTCTGTCGCTGGGAACATTTACTCTGTCACTGGGAACATTTACTCTGTCACTGGGAACATTTACTCTGTCACTGGGAACATTTACTCTGTCGCTGGGAACATTTACTCTGTCACTGGGAATATTTACTCTGTCACTGGGAACATTTACTCTGTCACTGGGAACATTTATTCTGTCGCTGGGAACATTTACTCTGTCGCTGGGAACATTTACTCTGTCACTGGGAACATTTACTCTGTCACTGGGAACATTTACTCTGTCACTGGGGACATTTACTCTGTCGCTGGGAACATTTACTCTGTCGCTGGGGACCTTTACTCTGTCACTGGGAACATTTACTCTGTCACTGGGAACATTTATTCTGTCGCTGGGAACATTTACTCTGTCGCTGGGAACATTTACTCTGTCACTGGGAACATTTACTCTGTCACTGGGGACATTTACTCTGTCGCTGGGAACATTTACTCTGTCGCTGGGGACATTTACTCTGTCACTGGGAACATTTACTCTGTCACTGGGAACATTTACTCTGTCACTGGGAACATTTACTCTGTCACTGGGAACATTTACTCTGTCACTGGGAACATTTACTCTGTCACTGGGAACATTTACTCTGTCGCTGGGAACATTTACTCTGTCACTGGGAACATTTACTCTGTCACTGGGAACATTTACTCTGTCACTGGGAACATTTACTCTGTCACTGGGAACATTTACTCTGTCGCTGGGAACATTTACTCTGTCGCTGGGAACATTTACTCTGTCACTGGGAACATTTACTCTGTCGCTGGGAACATTTACTCTGTCGCTGGGAACATTTACTCTGTCACTGGGAACATTTACTCTGTCGCTGGGAACATTTACTCTGTCGCTGGGAACATTTACTCTGTCGCTGGGAACATTTACTCTGTCGCTGGGAACATTTACTCTGTCACGTAAAATCTATTCAGTAGTTTTTATGTGAAAAGGAACAAACCTCCATAAATACTTACAAACTTTCGCGTATATAATATTAGTAGTTCCTGTCTAAGTGACTTATGTGATTAGTAGGATATAGGTAAATAGTGACCTATTTCGGATTCAACTTCTTCTTCTTCAGGCTATATTAGTCCACAGCTGGACATAGCCCTCCCCTAATGAGCGCCATAGCGCAACGTTGTGCCATCATTGGGGGTCAGGGCAATGCCCATAATCCCCACGCTGGGCATGCGGGTTGGGGATCGCAGTTTAGATTCTACTAAAATTTCATAAAAAACATTCAAAATTTCAAAGAATCGGCTATGGCGCCTCCTAGACGCACCATTATGCGTCGACGACAGCGAGAAGCGGCTAAAAAGAGGAGAGAGGAGGCGGAGGGACCCCGAGTACGGCCACGACCAGCTACCTCGACTGAACGGTCCCAAAAAAGAAGGGAGCTCGCCAGATTGCAAGCACAAAATGACCTTCATAATGAGTATGTATAAAATTTAATTTAGTTAAATCCATTGTTAGAATATTTTCGGGGCTGAATCCCGTAGTAATTTATTGCTATTTTACCTCGACGTTTCGACGGCGTTACAGTCATCGTGGTCACGAGAAGACTGATGGCTGGTACCCGTTCGCATCTTCGGCTGATGAGGTTTCAGACTATCCTCAATCAGCCGTCACAAAGCACTATTAGGGTTGCGACACACTACACTAACAATGTCGGACGATAAGCCATGCGACTTTTTTCGACTCAAACACTTCTTGATGACCGGATCCCACGTTTGCAACAGTTTGAAACCACATTCCCGATTAATAATTTAAATAAATATTAATGGACATATTACGCAGATCTCGTTAGCCCTATACTAAGTACAACTAAATGACTTGTGTTATAGGTGCTAACTCGACGATCTATCGTATAATAATACAATAAATACATAGATAACATCCAAGACCCGAGACAAACTAGAAAAGTTCGTTTCCTGGTTTGACCCGGCCGGGGATCGAACCCGAGACCTTCGGTTCAGCGGAGTCAGCGTGCCAAACCGCCACCGAGGCCGTCAAAAAAATGTATTCTAACAATGCTTTCAAGTCGCGAAAGTTTAAATGTTAGTTAAATCCAGTTAAATCCAATCCATTCGAAGCGCTCTCGTGGCCTAGTCGAACCGAGTGATTGGAATCAATCACTTGGTTAAGCAACAACAGGCGCGGTCAGGTGCGGGATGGGTGACCGTCCCGCGACTACAACTAGTGGCATTTTTTTTCGAGCGCTTCCGTGCTTCGCAAGGCGCGTTAAGCCGTTGGTGCCGGCTGTCATGTAATGGCAGTCGTTAAGCCATGTCAGAGGCCTTATGGGCGACTTGATAACTTCTGACAGTAAAGCCCGGCACTGTCTTACAATCCTCCACCAACCCGGACTTGGCCCCCGTGGCGGAGTATGGCCTTACCTTCCTGCTATGCAGGAAGAGACCCGTGCCCCAGCAGTGGGGACATACAAGGGTTGATACCAAATCCAGTAATCCAAAATCCAGTATGTACACAATAGGCGATAAAATCACAATACAAATAAATAATCAGAAGACAGAAGACTGGTTCTTGAGTGGAGACCGCGAATCGGCAAACGTAGCGTAGGTAGGATGCCCTAGTGCTTAGGGCGAGTTTGACAGATCCAATCGAATAACTTTACTACCGCGTTAATCGAGCATTGAGTAGTGAGTATGAGTAAGTTAACCGTTCGAACTGGCAAAACGCTGTCACAGTACAACTCGCACTCGCGTTTATTCGTGTTTTGGCTGGTAAACGTGTTCACTTCTCAACGTAAACCATTACCACTCGCACTCAGCAATTTTAATTTCCATACTTGTCGCTAGGTGGCGCTTCCTCGATGCCAAAGAAATATGAGTTTACGTTAACGCGATCGAGTAGTTAAAAAACTCGCACTAAGCACTCTGTGACCAGGTGGAGCGACGAAATTCGCAAAACGGTGGGCAGTGACTGGAAGAGGGGAGCCGAAGATGGACTGTCTTGGGAGAGGCCTATGTCCAGCAGTGGACTCACACTGGCTGATTATGATGAAACAGAAGAAAACTAACAGCGCACACATTAATGTTAACGGGTCGCGCGACCTAATATCCAATGTTATTGATATGCATAAATATTTCAGTTTGGCCGTCTGCGCTGACTGACACAGGCTAGCCAATGATTTTTGTTTATATTTTTTTTGTATTAATGTATTTATTAATATAAAAAGAACACGTTACATGTTATAATAAGGCCCCACAAAACCAATTACTTGGTTTGACTGTGGGAGCAGTCTCGTTTACAATAGTTTTACCAGATATATTACATAGGTAACCTTTTTTTTAACATAATATTTGTACACTAGCACTTTCTTCTAATAAGGATGACTTAGCTAAATTCTTAAAACTATTTTTTTTAAGAATAACTACCAGTTCCAATCATAACTTATTAATAATAGGTACATATTAAGTTAAGCTGCATTTAAAACATGAAACAAGTTGCTTGATACAGTCCAAAAATCTGCTGGTCTTGTATATTATTGGTGTAGGTTCTCCTGTCTGTTGAAATGAAATGACAAGGTTTCATTCAAAGTAGCGCAGAAACTGCGTTACAAGTCAAACTAGATGTCCATTTCAAAATCTAGATCATTTTTGAGAAAAAATGAACACCACCACTCTAAAGTTAGTCTGTTGAAAGTCCTTAATTAACAGAGTTGACATAATTATGACATATCGAAGTTGGCACGGTTGGCCAGAGGTCGCGGGGTCGAGTCCCAGCAAGGGTGGAATTTTTAGTCTCTAAATAGGTTTCAAAAACCTATTTAGAGGGTAAAAATTCCACCCATGCTGGGATTCGAACCCGCTACCTCTGGCTATCCATGCCAGCGCTCTTTCCAACTGAGCTAATGGGCGACTCACCGGCCTCAGTGAAATATCTAACCTCTTTACAATATTCTCTGTATTACGCGGGTTCGAATCCCGGCATGGGTGGAATTTTAAGCCTCTAAATGGGTTTTTAAAATTGTCCTTAGCACGGGTTAGTGCATTAAAAAGAATATAATCTCTAAATAGGGTTTGTTACAAACATAATAGAAGAAAAGAGAGGCAGAAAAAAACCACAAAGAAGCTGTTTCGACCCAATTAAATTGATAAGGTGGATGGTGTGACCTTTGTCTATGGTGTGACGTAGGACCCTATCAAACACAGAACATTCTGTGCTATCAAACTGTCATGTCTGCTTAAACTATTTCATAATAAAATTATCTTAATTATAAAAACCTTTAACCCTCATTTTTTTATTCCGTAGAATTTTGATATTTGATAAGTGTCCACCGAAACAGGGAAATATTTGGCCCATTTATAGGGCAATAAGAAATAAAATGCTTGATATTATTTTATGTTTTACCTACAAAAGTCAAGAAAAGAGAATGGAATAAAAATCTAACTATCTCCATCCACTCCATCCAAAGGTTGTCTGGAAGAGATCGCTCTTAGCGATAAGACCGCCAATTGTATAACATTACTTAGATTTAAGAATCATGGTTGTAATATTTTTCTGGTTGTGCAATAAAGAGTTCTCTATCTATCTATCTATCTATCTATCTATCTATCTATCTATCTATCTATCTATCTATCTATCTATCTATCTATCTATCTATCTATCTATCTATCTATCTATCTATCTATCTATCTATCTATCTATCTATCTATCTATCTATCTATCTATCTATCTATCTATCTATCTATCTATCTATATAAAATTACTTTTCAGTAACACAATCAACATGTCAACAATGGAAGGTGATCCTGCCTTCACTTTCGTCCAGGTGAAAGATGTCCTCGATGAAAACATTGCAGATGAAGCTGACGGCTTAGCCAGTGATCACAATGAAGATGATGATGAAGACCAGAACTATGATTATGATCATGTGGACATTGATCCTATGACTATCGTGAAAAGTGAAATGTAAGTATTTTGCAACGATGATGCCGAGACAGGGCTATTTTTTTCAAGCACATTTCTGAAACATGACTTTGAGAGATAGTCATTTACATGAACGTTTTGTTGTGAAACTGAATTTTTTTATTAATATTTTTAATTTTCTAATTATACTATGCTTCTCAGGAACTGCTTAAAATATGAAATGTGAAAAATCCTGAGACATGTAGAATGGCGTTTTTAATTATTTGTATTGCTACGTAGTTTACAACAAAGCTAAAGCACTGCACAATCGCAATTTAACCTCCTGGGACCCAATTCTCAGTTCATTAGCAAATGAGTCATTCATTAAGGCTTGGAATTGTACATAAAAAGTCGAGCGACAGCCAAAATCAGTATTCTGAAAGCGTGCTACATTGAATTCGAATGAGAAAATAAATGTGTAATGACTCTGTCGAGTTATACGTTATAAATCAAGAAATCTAGGATACCTTACGCTAAAATGACAGGGTAAAAACATTATAAACATGGAAATACACCCCGACCGGGCCATATGTACAAATATACGGTGGGCGCCAGTGGGGATCTCAAAAGATCTTTCCATGATCTGAGGTGGGGATCGTTTCCGGCATGGTAATCGGACGAGATACCGTTAGACCCACACGACAGACTCGGCTAGAGTAAACAGAAATCCTCATACACATTTGTGTCTACTTTAAGAACAATTCTTATAGAAAATATTTTAAACATGACAATAAAAAAAATGTTAATTTTTTTTCAGTGCAATATCAGACACAGAAGAGCCGCAGGAGAATTTACTGGCCCAAAAGGTCATGGAGAAATGGGTGCCCCACAGTGAAACAGTCCGTAAAGGAGGGAAACACAATTGCCCATTTTGTCCATATAAAGCTAAGCTACACGTTTTGAGAGCGCATATCAGGAAGCACACGAACACAAAGGAGTTCAAGTGTCCATTTTGTAGTTTTAACACCAACTACGATACGGCGTTGCGAAGGCATATGAAGAGTCTGCACCCAGGCGATAGGTGAGATATGCTTATTTAGGTTATTTCCACCACTGTTTATAATACGCCCGGACCCGGCGTGCGTGCATGCGACGACTTATGAACGTTGATGAAGCGGAGGTGATCTGTCAGGATCGTGGCAAGTGGCAGTCCCTGGCCTCTGCCTACCCCTCTGGGATACAGGCGTGAGGTTATGTTATGTATGTTTATAATACACTAACTGTGCGTAAGTATTCGCAAAATTCCCGACCAAAATTTACTTATTCGGTGACTACCTACCTCTGATCGACCTGTCAACAATTGGATCAAAGTGCTTAGTGCGAGTTTTTTAACTACTCGATCGCGTTGACGTAAACTCATATTTATATGGCATCGAGGAAGCGCCACCTAGCGACAAGTATGGAAATTAAAATTGCTGAGTGCGAGTTGTAATAGTTTACGTTGAGAAGTGAACACGTTTACCAGCCAAAACACGAATAAACGCGAGTGCGAGTTGTACTGTGACAGCGTTTTGCCAGTTCGAACGGTTAATTTACTCATACTCACTACTCAATGCTCGATTAACGCGTAGTAAAGTTATTCGATTGGATCTGTCAAACTCGCACTAAGCACTCTGTAGAATAAGTAAACGAGCAGCCACATGCGGCTAGGAAGTGAATCAAAACTGTTCAACATTTGCTGTAATTTTGCGGTCATTTGCTGACCATTTTAGATTTATTTGCTGAAATATTGCTACAGTTTTGTTTAATCATTTAAGACAAAAAAGAAAAAAATACGCCGAAACCGACAAGGTTTATCTGTGGGTTGGTTTTTTTAGAAGTCACTAGTATATTTGTTCTGCTGACCACTTTGTATTTATTAGCTGGCCACATGTGTGTGACCACACTTATTTATACTGCTGACTAAAATTTATTAATTTTCTGACCGATAGGCCAACAATTATTTGCAGTAATATTGAATATTACTGCACAGGTTAATAAGTGAATCAATTGCAGAGGTTAGTAAGTGAATCAAAATCGGGCACCGAATTAATTAAATCAATTTAATACAACAGTTTAAAACTAGTTTAAACTACTATTATATTGTACGTACTAAGATTGTTACCTGTTTTACATGTCTAATAAACGAAAATAAAAATAAAATTTTATAGTCAATCACTTTAGCACTAACCTTTACCTTAACCATTATGATAAATACATTGTAAAATGTATTTATCATAATGGTTAAGTAAATTAGAATGTTTTCTTTAAAATATTATATTGATTTAGAATGTCAGTATCGACATCAGACAGATCTCTGCTAAAGTTTTGGAAAACTAGCATTTAAGTGGTTGATTGTTGAACCTTTTAATATATTTCCCCTGTGAAATACCCTTCTAGAACACATTTACAGACTCCTCATGGCACACAAACTTCCATCTAAGCATCTCGACAAACTCTTATCAAAATCTACTAACCCTTTTATTATTATTTTACTTTATTGCACGAAACATTAAATAGGACATTACATAAGAAATACCATGTACAAAGGCGAGCTTATCTCTGTAAGAGATTTCTTCCAGCAAACCTTGGAGAGCCGGAGCAGTATCTAGTAAAAAACGGGTCTATGTACGTGTACAAAATAAACTACAGACTGCAAAAACCGTTAACAATAACCTAAGCAGAAATAATACACTACATAGACTAAATACCTGTAAATATAAATAAATAAAACACATAGTAAATCATAAATAAATCGTTATCAATCCTTGTATGTCCCCACTGCTGGGGCACGGGTCTCTTCCTGCATCGCAGGAAGGTTAGGCCTTACTCCACCACGGGGGCGATGTCCGGGTTGGTGGAGGATTGTAAGACAGTGGCGGGCCTTACTGTCAGAAGTTATCAAACCGCCCATAAGGCCTCTGACATGGCTTAACGACTGCCATTATATGACAGCCGGCACCAATGGCTTAACGTGCCTTGCAAAGCACGGAAGCACTCGGAAAAATGCCACTAGCGGTAGTCACGGGACGCTCACCCATCCCGTACCTGACCGCGCCCGTTGTTGCTTAACCAAGTGATTGATTCCAATCACTCGGTTCGCCTAGGCCACGAGCGCTTCATAAATAAATTTATAGCTCAAATTTATGATAGAGATAAATAGTGCTCTTCTCCTTTCCTAGTGACGAAGAGAAAAAGGTGAAAAAGGTCTACGTAAAGAGGTTCCGATGCTCCCTCTGCCCCTACGTGACGGCTCACAGGCACGGCCTGAAGAGTCACATGAAGGGGAAGCACCAGGACGAGAAGCCATATCAGTGCAACTTCTGCATTTACAAGACGAAGTACTCCACGGCGCTGCACCGGCATCGCTTCACACAGGTAAGACATACAAGAGAGAACGACCGGTTATTCTTCTTCTCCTTCAGGCTATATTAGTCCACTGCTGGACATAGCCCTCCCCTAATGAGCGCAAGGTCGGGTTGGGATCGCAGTTTGGTGGAATTGAACTGCAGGGGGCGCTGCTGCCCACCCCCCGGTCTGTGTCCCTTAGTCGCCTTTTACGACACCCGCGGGAAGAATTTGGGTTGGTGCTATTCTCTAGGCGGACGCCACACAGCCGACACAATCACCGACCGGTTGATTCGATTAATTTATATTGATAAAATTAAAAAAAATATTGTCTCATCACAAAACAACTTAAAAGAAAATAAGCCAGGTCGCTACCTCATGTGGTGCTGATCCGGATCAGCCCCGGACAGCCCTGGTTTTCAGCCACTGTCTTCTCCCTGAGCTGTCGAACGGGAGTAATGTTTAGAGGGCTATAACAATTAACTAACTACCAATGGAGTTCTGAACGTCAATTAAAAATTAAACGAAACAAAAATTTACTAAAATTGAGATAAAAAAACAATTCAAGCAATTCTTAATCAAAAGGAGGCTTATTAAACATTTTAATTTAATAAAAATAATTCCTATAAAAAGTATGAACGTCAAGGGCACTCTTATGAGATCAGCAAGGTAGAAAGTGTATGAGGGTGTGTCTGTGTGTGTGATTGTGTGTTTAAGCTAGGCATACTTATGAACTATTCACTCGGTCGGTCAATCGATCAATCATCCATCCGTTTCTTGTAGTACACTACGTAATAACTGTTGAAAATTGTTTCCTTGTGCTAGAAATCTAGATTAGACATGCTTCATGTCTGTGACGGATGTCTATATAAAATATTGACTTAGAAAACAAAGTTATTGGTACCTACTTGGATTCGAATCCATGACCTCCCGAATGTGAGGCCGGAGTTAAGATAAAGATAAGATATAGAAAAATTATTTCGGGTTCGTACACAATCATACAATTAATTGCATAAAAATATCAAATACGCGTTTACAACTGCCGTTGAGAAATGTTTACATAAATTAATTCACTAAACCCGAAAATGGACATAGCTCAGCTGGAAGAGCTAGGAGGCTGGTGTTCCACCGGTACTAATCCGCTATTTAACACGTATTAAATTTGATGCGATAAATAAATATTTCCTATAGTATTTAACGTAAGAAACCGAAATATATCGATTTTGCTGAGTAAGTATGCAGGATGGCTGCAAAAATTGCAAAGTAAACAAAAAAAATTCCTCGTTTAATTAGTAACGGCGAAAACGCTATCCGCCATCTTGAACCCATCTATAAAGTATGTAAACAAACATCTTTCAGCCAGAGCCAGTGGACATTGATTATTATAGGACTTACATCAAAGTGATCTTCACATAAATACACCCGAGTTTCAATTGATAAAGAGTCGGGGTCTCTTTGGGCAAGTTTGAGCCAAGTTTTTCGAATGTTAATTTCACTTGGTACACAAATCCACAACTTCCCGGGGGTCTTTATTGACGTGTTTTTTCATTCTCGAACAATGCAATAATGATAATTGATATATTTTGAATGTAAATTCGATGAAATCATGGTTGCGTTGTTAATGTTATTTCACTATGCTCAGAGATTACTTAGGTACAGAAAATTGAATGTCAAACTTTGTTTACAATTTTTTGGACTTCAAACCATAGACAAAAATGGTTGACCGCGTTTTTGGCTGTTTAGGAAAATAAAGTTTTTAAATATATTTTTATGTTGCTTTTAGGTCCTCAAAAAATACACTAAAATATTTTTTGGTCTAATGGAGGAGTGTAGGACAGGGTTTCAGCAGACAAGAAGAGAAATGTTGTTTCAGCACGTACTTAGGGATTTATTTATTTAACCAATATGAAGCTAAGGATTACAGTACTACTCGTCCCACAGCGCGGAAGCGAGATATATTATCTACGTCACTAGTCGTCCCAGTAGTGGAAGCGATTCGCAAGCGCAGATACTAACCAATTTCTAATTAATTACCAAAATGGTGTTTGCTTAATATATGTAGGGCCTTCGGACAAAACCATACCGCAATTTAGAACACAAACAGCGCCATCTGTGGTTGGGTAGAAGAACTAATGCTACAAGCTCCCCCTCTGTCTCCGAAGACGTCCCGACGAGGAGACAGAAAATTAGACTTTCTTCGGGCGGCCACGGCCTCGTCTTGTGACAGGGGCCTTGTCTGTTTTCCTTGGTCGCCCGCGACCTCTTAGTGGTTGCATCGGCTCAGGCATATGTGTGGCTGTGTCACTTTTAAATGGTTCCAGTAGAGACGTATGGTAAGTTCCGACAGGAGTCTTAGGAGCTTGGAGGCTTGCCACCTTATACGAAGCTGGACCATGTCGTTCTAGGATCTTGTAGGGGCCGTCTCTTCGAGGAGTGAACTTGGCACTGTAACCCTTTGATGCTTTACTGATCGGATGAAGAGTTACTAGAACGAGGTCTCCAGGAGCGTACTCGGGACTAACGCGGCGGGATTTATCGACATACTGCTTTCGTTTTTCTTCTTTATCATCTTGAACTTCTTTTGCTCTGGCAAGACATTCTGCTAACTGTAATAACTTTGGAGTAATCTCGGGCACAAAGTTTTCAGATAGTATGATCGCTCGTAGATCGTGCGAATTATCGTCAGGTGTTCTCAATTCACGGCCAAAAGTGAGGTATGCCGGAGTCTGATCAGTGCTGGAACACTTGACAGAGTTCATCGCAAATCTTATGGTTGGTAACTTATCAGGCCAATGGGTGTGGTTATCTTCGACCAAAATAGCTAGTTGAGTCTTCAAATCTCGGTTTCGTCTTTCAACAGGGTTGGCCTCTGGGTGATATAAAGGGGAGAATGAATGTTTTATGCCCAGGCAGTATGTGACCTGCTGCATTACAGAGCTGACAAACTGCGTCCCATTATCACTAATAACTCTTCTTGGAACACCATATCTCAAAAACACCTCATTAAGTAGGGTCATGGCACAAGCTTCAGCAGTAGCGGATTCCAAAGCGAATAACTCAACCCAACGAGTCGCCACATCTTCTACTATAAAAACCCAGGTTTTCTTGTCAGCAGACACAGGTAATGGTCCGAAAAGATCAAAAGCAACTACTTCAAAGCGTTGGTTCATAGTTGTCGTCTGCAATAATCCTGCTGGTTTCTTATTAGAAGGTTTGTAACGCTGGCAAGCGAGGCAATTGCGTACATAACTTTCAATGTAGCGACGCATGCCTTTCCAAAAATACCTTTTGGAAATTCTATCAAAGGTTTTATCTGCTCCATAATGGCCAGCCAAAGGATCATCATGGTAAGCGTAGAGTATGTTTGCCCATTCATGTTCAGGGACTACAAGTTGTGCATCATCTGATGATGAGTCAGCACCGTGACGATATAATAATCCATTGTTTGTGAAGTAGCCCTTATGGCTCCAATAGATTCCATCTTCACTATTATGTGCCTCTTCTAGTGCATCAACAATTTTTTTAAGACTGGTGTCTTTTAATTGTTCCATCCGTACTTCTTTCGAATTTCGTAGAGGCATATCAATGCTCACCCCACATACACCACAATCTCTCTCAGTCTCGGTTGAGCATGGAGGGCGAGACAGTGTGTCTGCTACTACGTTTGTGCGTCCGGGCATATATTTGATAGTGATATCATATGCTTGCAGTTGAAGCGCCCACCTCGCTAGTCTACCAGTTGGAGATTTCAGCGTCATTAGCCATTTTAATGCCTGGTGATCTGTGATAACTGTTATAGGTAGCCCTTCAACATATCCTCTGAACTTGGATAGTGCCCATATCACTGCCAATGCCTCTCTTTCAGTCGTAGAATAGTTTCTTTCAGCTGGTGTCATGAGACGACTTGCGTATTCTACGGGATGCTCGTCGGTGCTCTCCCCCTGCACTAGAACTGCCCCTAGAGCATAGCTGCTTGCATCAGTCTTGATAGTATAGGGCTTTTTACCGTCTGCTTGTTTTAGGATGGGAGCGGAAGTGAGGCACTCTTTCAATTCCTGGTACGCTTTCTCTTGCGCCTGTGTCCAAACCCATGTGACGTCCTTGCGAGTGAGTTTTGTGAGGGGTTCGGCGACGGTGGCAAAGTTTTTAATAAATCTGCGATACCAAGAGCACGTTTGTAGAAAAGTTAAGAGGTGCCGAACATTACCTGGTGGTGGCAGACTTGCTATAGCACGCGTCTTCTCAGGATCTACTTTCAATCCGCTCGGTGTTATATAATGGCCTAGGTACTTAATCGTAGTGCAGCAAAATCTGCATTTATTCAAATGGACTGTGAGGTTGCACTCTCTCATTTTGATCAAGATGGCTTCCAGATCCTTCAGATGATCTTCAAAAGTTTCTGAGAACACTAACAAGTCATCTAGGTAGGCAAGCATTTTGACAGTCTCTAGGCTTATTTTAATCCTGTCAATCATCCGTTGAAAGGTTGCCGGTGCGTTTCGCAAGCCAAACGGCATCCTTGTAAAGACGTATATCCCGAAAGGAGTTATGAATCCCGTCTTTTCTTGGTCTTCCTTACGAACTTCGATTTGCCAATAGCCAGCCTTCAAATCCAGTGATGACATAAACGGAGATGGCTTGGCTTCGTGAAGAAGATCATCTATCCTTGGGATAGGGTATGCATCTGGAACAGTTATAGAGTTGAGGCGACGGTAATCAACGCAAACTCGTATCTCACCATTTGGTTTTGGTACCATGATCACTGGTGCGGCCCAAGCAGTCGTAGATGGTTTGATCACTCCATCTTTTAACATCTTATCGATCTCTTTCTTAAGAGTTTCTTTTTTGGGTTGTGATAGCCGGTAGGGCGGAACCGATATAAGGGCATGATCTGACGTATCAATTCGGTGTTCAACAAATTTTGATGGCTCACCATTATCAGTAAAAACATCATCATATTGTTTAATCAGACGATCTAGATCATTTTCCTGGATTTGCGTCATTGCTGATATATCTACTGAGCATAATCCGATGTCAGTGTTTGTAGGCGTGTATGAAACATCGTCAGGAAACAGGCTCATTGTGTGTGGAGATAACTCGATCTCTTGTTCGATATGCAGTTTTGCATCATGAAACATAAAGTCCATCTGTGGTGAGTATCCATCGAAAGTATTTCCGCTTCTTGTTGATGTTGGCAATTCAGCTATACGGATCAGTTTTCTATCCCACGGAATCCGGGCGTCATCCTTTGTAACACAAGCAGCACCAGCACTCTGGCCATATAACGATCCCCTTCTTTTCTTAGCCATTGGATCGTGATCAATGCTCTTTATGGCCGCTACCATTGGATCGGACGGCGTTTGGTTGAAAATCATGAAATCCTCATTGTTTAGCTCAAACAATTCTTCTGGGTTATCAGCGAAATGCCATGTCAGTTGCGCCAAGTCCAATACCATGCAGGCGTCTGTAATGAATCCAATGCCCAGGAGAGTTCGGTTGTCACGCGATTCAGGCAAGACTATGAACTCGGTCGGTACTACCCGTTGTTCCAAGGTAACGTTAACAGTAGTTGTCAATACCTTCTGATTTTTTGATACGCCATCTGCCAATGTGACATTAACAGTTTGCTCAAGAAATATGTGTCCTTTCTCACGCAGGTAGCAGTAAAAGTCGTATGATGCTACGCTTGTTTTGGCACAAGTATCTATATAAGCGATGCCATTGAAGCCGTTTACTTTGACTACTACTACGGGCCTAGGTTTCGCTTTTATTTTAGCATCCACAGAGCAGAAACTTATATTTTCCTGTTTAACCATGGGATTTTGAGGTTTGCCGGAGCATGTCGGGCACTTGGTGCGTACCACTCCTGGAGCACCGCATCCGTAACAAGAAAACTTAGGTTGAGATGGAGATGGAGCCTGAGTGTTTGCCTCAGATACTTTAGCGTGGGAGTTGTCCTGACTATCTGCTAATTTCTTTTTCCGGCACACTTCTGCCGTATGGCCAGGATTCTTACAGAAACCACATCTAACGCGACCAGAGCTGGCTCGTGGTTTGCTCTCAATAACTCTTCCCTGTTTTTCTTCTATGACTTGCTCAACTCCGCGCGCAGCCTCAACTAATTGATCAAAAGTGGCAAAAGAGCTTCTGGCTATTTTATCGCGGATTCTTAGGTTGAGTAATCCGTATATCATATCCAGCTGCTGGGTCTCAGAATGATTGGGTTTTGGCAGCTGGGAAAACAGCATTCTCTTCCTATTCAAGAAACTTTCAGTGCCCGTTGTCTCCTGTTTCTCTGACATTATTTCCTGATAAAGGACATAAGGAGGTTTTTTAGGCGCAAATGCATTTCTTAGACGTGTCTCGAAGAGAATCCAACTGTCGACTTCGCCTTTTACGCCTTGCCACCACTCAGCAGCCTCGCCTCGCAGTAATAATGGCATTCCTGTGATGACGTCAGCATCCGATATATTCTCTAGCTGCTTGTAAATCTTAACAGCCGAGAGAAATCCTTCCACTGCTTCAGGACTTTTCTGGCCCTCGAAATGGGCTTGGCAAGATACGATTGATCCTTTCTTGCTTGCCAACGTTGACAGAAGTTGTCGGAATTGATCGTCGGTGAGCGCCATGGTAGGTGTTTTGTCAGCAACAGTCCCCCTCAAGTATGATGTTACTCTTCCGTACTTAGTTACTACGTATTCGTTGCCCAAGTTGTGCGCCAGTTTGTAGGACAGGGTTTCAGCAGACAAGAAGAGAAATGTTGTTTCAGCACGTACTTAGGGATTTATTTATTTAACCAATATGAAGCTAAGGATTACAGTACTACTCGTCCCACAGCGCGGAAGCGAGATATATTATCTACGTCACTAGTCGTCCCAGTAGTGGAAGCGATTCGCAAGCGCAGATACTAACCAATTTCTAATTAATTACCAAAATGGTGTTTGCTTAATATATGTAGGGCCTTCGGACAAAACCATACCGCAATTTAGAACACAAACAGCGCCATCTGTGGTTGGGTAGAAGAACTAATGCTACAGGAGTTATTAACCGTTTAAGACTTACTTGAAAAGAGAGTCAAATAGCGGATTGTAGGTATTTATTAAAGCTTTTCTTTCTTTTAGCACAAGAACGAGGTGAAAGAACTGGGCGAAGCGTCCAAGGAGTTCAAGTGCGGCAGCTGCGACTTCGTAGCCTTCCTCAATTGCGAGCTCAGGCAGCACGAAAGGAAACATATCCTGAAATTCCGCTGCAAAAAATGCGGTTTCAAAACTGCCACCGAGGAAGAACTGCAACAGCATAAAATCATAAGACATAACATTCCTAACGGGGTTACTGAAACTTCGGGTGCCAAATCGGCTTTAGTAAACAATGAGAAACCAGCCATCGTTGCCCACGGTATCGATCCAATATTCAAGTGCAGGATATGTGGACATGAATCTGCGACGTATGCGGCCTTCCTAGAACACACCAAGTCGCATGATAAAGTCGAGACGTGCAAGTGTAATTTGTGCGGATATGAAACTGAGTGCAACAACACGCTATTGGAACATCTGCAAACGAAGCACAAGGTGTCCGAGGATGACATAAATAATGTGAAAGTCTTCAGTGAAGGAATCATGAGTGCGATACAAGCTATATCGATGAAGTAAGTGTTTTGGTTATCCTTATAACATAACAAACAACACAACATTTACATACTGGCACATACAGTGTGTTCAGGCAAAGAACAAAGAAACAGTAATTTGTAAATTGAATATAATTAAGAGAAAATACGATAGGTACAGAGGCGCTGCGCGCGAGCATGTTGTTGGTTGTAAGTTAAGTGACCAATAGACAATAAAAAAAACTAATGTAGAAAACTTCATAGTGTTGGGCATATGCCGTAGACACAGTGCTTCCGGCCCCACACTAGGATACCCTGTGTCGTGCGTACCAGAAACAGCGACATCACAAACATGTAAACATCTAATTAGTAACTGTCTTCTGAACTCCGTGAGTTACGTAATAGTATTTTCTAAGGTTAACACGAGCACTATACATAATTAAAATTTGTTTTTATACGGATTTATGCTCGTTTATTACATTTTCACAATTTTCCGACGTTTCGGCACACCACGGCACTCAGGTGCCGTGGTCTCGGATGACAGTCATCCGAGATCCGTATAAAAACAGTTTTAGTTCAGGATTAAACGCCATGAACTCATTGCCCTTTCTCTTTCTCCAGCAGTGTCCTGAGCTCTCGAAGCCCTGCAAGGGACTCCAAAGGATCCATCTCGGTGTCGTAGTAAGATGAATTTCTTCAGCTGTAAACCCAGAGCGGAATCATCGCCTGTAACATTCACCGTGTAATAATAATTAAGTAACTAACTTAACGTATTTATTATATCTGTAGATCCTAATGTCAAATCATATGAAATCAATTTATTTCAACGTAAGAGAATTTAAATTCTGTTTGCTGAATGTCAATGTACAATGTAAAATATAAGCCTCTGCCTTGGGGCCGTAGTGTAGTGGAGAGAAAGGCAAGTGCGGGTAACTAAGTATGTAAATATTAAGCTTTAAAACCTATTTAGAGGCTGAAAATTTCACCCATGCCGGGATTCGAACCCGCAACCTCTGGCTATCCGTGCCAGACCTCTGGATCAGCACGGATAGCCAGAGGTTGCGGGTTCGAATCCCGGCATGGGTGAAATTTTTAGCCTCTAAATAGGTTTTTAAATTTGTCCTTAGCACGGGTTAGTGCATTAAAAATAAAAATAGTATAAATATTAAGCTGTTATGTACCTATCAATTAGTTTTTGGTCTAGACGTCTGCGTCCCATCGCATGACACTTCATATCGCACTAATATTAAAAAGGCAAAAGTTTGTGAGTGTGTATATTTGTTACTTCTTCACGTCTAAACGGCTGCAGCGATTTTAATAGAATTTCGTATGGTGTTAGCTTGTAACGCTGCAAACCTCTTCACACCATTTTTATTTCTTTTTCTATCTATCATTTTCAAATATTTAAATTACGTCACACATTATTCGATTTCCCTCATTTTTCATCACTACTACTTTACCCTTTGACCAGATCTGACTTTTTTACCTGCTTCTCCGTTTCTCCATTTTATCCAGTTTTCTGTTTTATTAAAATATTATACTACTAATCTACAAATAAAACCACACCAGAAGTCGTTCCAGGGTTTATTATTATTTGTAAAGATAACCAACGTTCCAAACTGACACCCTGGATTAACACATATGCTAGGTTTTACCGTGGGAAAATATTTTATTCCCACGGGATAATCGATAGAGCGCGAGTAACGCGGGGAACAGCTAGTAAATTATAATTACACTCTAGAAAAAATTTTGAACTAATTTTTCGTGAGCACTACGTGTTCCTAACTTAATTCCGGAATCGCGTACTTGAACGTTTGTCGGAAGAGTCCAACTATGCACGAGTCACGCCTTTTGTGGCGTGTGACAACCATTGTCGTGCTATTAACATTCTATTGAAAAACTATGCAAGTTGTAGACTCTAGCGCCTCTAAGGGCACTGAAAATGTACTTAAGCTTACGCATCAGAAAATTAAGTACGTAATATTTTTTCAATATATTTTATGTACTACCCAGACAGGTTTTATATTTGAATTAAATTTGATTTTACGTAAAACTATTCAGCTATTAAACAATTATAAGTAATATTGAGTCAACAAGTTATTTCTGGGTAATAATGTATAATATTGAGATAATCCAATAAACTGTTTTGCAATTGGGGTTTTTAAGCTGGATAAACAGTAAAAAACACTTTTTCGGTTTTGTCGTCTCCACGCCTACTTATGGTCGGTATTGGCTGCCTGGTACCACTTTCAAATTTGACTGTATAATGTAATTTATTTAAAAACCTATTTAGAGGCTAAAAATTTCACCCATGCCGGGATTCGAACCCGCAACCTCTGGCTATCCGTGCCAGAGGTTGCGGGTTCGAATCCCGGCATTGGTGAAATTTTTAGCCTCTAAATAGGTTTTCAAATTTGTCCTTAGCACGGGTTAGTGCATTGAAAATAAAAATAGTATAATAATATAATTTATGCCACACCTGGCAGTAAAATGGCTTTTTCCGCACTCTGCGCGTACGGAAAAAGCCGCTTTCTGGCCTAGTGTAGACATAAAAAGATGTACACAACACGGGAGGTAATAAAGAAAGAAACGTAGTGATTATATTCTCTGTGAAAGAAAGCTCTCGATCGCATATTTACCTCCCTCGCTTGCAGCTCGGGCCGCAAACGTCTGCGATCTCGGCCTTTGTATTACCACCCTAGTTGTGTAATGTACTATTACACTAAGA
Source organism: Yponomeuta sedellus (assembly GCA_934045075.1). Taxonomy (NCBI): domain Eukaryota; kingdom Metazoa; phylum Arthropoda; class Insecta; order Lepidoptera; family Yponomeutidae; genus Yponomeuta; species Yponomeuta sedellus. Next base: position 1,646,764 of record OW203751.1, read on the forward strand.
CAATTTTTTTTATTATCGCAGTTTTATTGTATTTTAAATTACATTACATTAAGAACACAATCTGGGGCTTATTATGTAAGTATCCGTTGAGTAGGATGCCTGACGACGACATCCGTTGAGTTGATTTTTAATTAATCTAGAGTGTAATTATTCCTGTCTCAACCAAATCCGTACATTGGTAAATCTCAATAATTTGAGATTTAGGCAACCTGGTAATTTTTTTTTTGCGCCGCCATGACACCCCTGTCAGTTTAATGTTATGTGATGTACTGGGGGGCCGTTAGTGGGGAGGTTAAGCTACTACAGCTATCAAATGCATAAATTTTTTGACACTTTGAAGTTGTCTAACCCCCCTTATTCATAATAGTCTGTTAACTTTAAGCAATGCTTATTCTCACTCTGTCCTCTTCTATTGACCTAAGTCAGAATGAAAGAGAACACTGTTTAGCAGCTGTTTTAAGCAAGCGGACTATTATGAATAAGGGGGTAAATGCTTAACTTTAACTCGATAGAGTGAAATGGTAATAGTCCCAGTGGTCGTGAAAGCATTGATGCAAATAAAATTGTACCTATTTCAAATTACTCTAAGATATTGCTATGAAGGCTTTTATCTGTGTTCTTTTGTGTTTTTATGAATTTGTAAATAAAAATTATACTATTTTTATTTTAATGGACTAACCCGTGCTAAGGAACAAATTTAAAAACCTATTTAGAGGCTAAAAATTTCTGGCATGAGGTTGCGGGTTCGAATCCCGATATGGGTGAAATTTTTAGCCTCTAAATAGGTTTTTAAAAGTATATTTTTTAAAAAAATATATAATTTGTTCGAACCGTGTTCGAACTGACTCTCAGACTATATTATTCATTAATGAAACCCAAGGCAAAAAACCATTCTTTCCATTAGTGTCGCTAGTGTTTCTGGGTATGCCCTTCTAATCTAAATAGGTTTTTAAAATTGTCCTTAGCACGGGTTAGTGCTTAAAAAGAGTATATACTTATATATTTTTCTTCCATCAGTGGCCCTCATGTTACTGCATGAGTCTCGGAAAAATAATTGAACACTAATATGTCTTCTGATTTAATCTCAGAACAATTAGGGGTTAATTGAGCTTCTAATCTGACTTTGCGTAGGTAACCTACCCGACTTCCACGACACAGGCTGTGTCTAGTGTGGGAGTTGCAATCGATCATACAGAACTGTATTATTGGATTTTAATTAACCCATTTTTATTTTATTTCTACAGTTACTTAGATTAGTCGGTCGGCGTCGTAGTCAGGCTATACTAGTCCACTGTTGGACATAGCCCTCCCTTACCTCCTAAGCCCTGGAGGTTACAGTTACTTTCATTCTTCTAAAACTTCGTAGATTTTGAGGAACCTTTTCTTCTTGTTGTCCATAAAATGATGAGGGATATTTTGAACTTGGATCAGTAAGTTTTCCGGATTTTCTACTAAATCATTGGTTGTTACGAAAGTTATTAGCGATTTCCTATTTGTAGGACACCAGGGCTTAGGAGGCTATAGAGCGCCACGTTGTGCTATCATATGGGGTAATGCCCATAATCCCCATGCTGGGCATGCGGGTTGGGGATCGCAGTTCGGTGGAATTGTACTGCAGGGGGCGCTGCCCACCCCCCTATTGTTCTGTGGTGAGCACACCTCCCGGCTCTCGTTATGTGGTGTCCTCAGAACAGTTCTGAGGCGGTGTCGAAGGAGTGTAGGTATAGTCGGAATCTTAGTTAAAAAATCTCTGACTTAAAATTAAAATTCGCCAAATAGCGACTCTCAAGGGGACCCTTCGATCCAAATTAATGAACCCGGTCTCATGTCTCCCCTGGTGTCTCCCATAAGCAAGCCATCAGGATTTTCTTATTCCTCGTGTCTTCCTCACGTAGTAGGGGTGACAGACCATGCTTATAATATTTTAAGTACTCGTGAATCCCCTTATCATGTGAAGTTATACTGGCCACTCGTAGATAAGTATTTATGTGGTATTTAAGCACGTTATCTGCATATTGGTGTCATCCTGATTTTCAGTAAAAAATGGATGAAAATTAAAAATAATTAAAATAAAAGCTAGATCAGCTTCTATAGATCAGCCCTCGATAATGGTGTCAATAATGCGTGTGGAGACATCAAGGGGAAACATGAGTCCGGAGTGCTTAGTGAGAGTTTGACAGATCCAATCGAATAACTTTACTCGAGCGTTAGTCGGACTCCGCGATAATCGAGCATTTGAGTACCTAGCGAGTATGAGTAAGTTAACCGTTCGAACTGGCAAAACGCTGTCACAGTACAACTCGCACTCGCGAAATTCGTGTTTTGGCTGGTACCTAAACGTGTTCACTTCTCAACGTAAACCATTACAACTCGCACTCAGCAATTTTAATTTTCATAATTGTCGCTGGGTGGCGCTTCCTCGATGCCATAGAAATATGAGTTTACGTTAACGCGATCGAGTAGTTAAAAAACTCGCACTAAGCACTCAGAGTGCTTAGTGCGAGTTTTTATGAGAAATAGGTTATTAAAAAGCAAAGTCTGATGTCTCCCTACTACGTGAGGAAGACACGGGGACTAAGAAAATCCTGATGGCTCCCCTAGGGGATGTAGTGTTGTATATTTTTTTAATAAATAATAATACTGGAACGACTTTAACCTTGCTTTAGTTAAACCTACCTACTATGTTTTATTTATAATAAAAAATAGAAAACTCGATAAAAGCGGAATAAGCAGGTAAAAATAGTCAATGTAAAGTAGTAATGCTGAAAATGAGGGAAATCTCGAAAATGTGTGACATAATTTAAAATTTTGAAAATGATAGACATAAAAAATTTAAAAAATTGTGTAAAGAGGTTTGCACCGTTGCAGGGAGACATGCGAGGCAAGGATATTTGGACGAGGCACGGATGTTTGACATCCGTGGGACGAGGCTTTACAGTGCGTTCACTTCACATTAACTTGACGCGTGAGAGGCAGGTAGCACTGAGATGTTTACTGTTATCATGTTAAATAAGAAATCATTCCCATTACTTGGGGAAAATAAGAGGATTGAGGGCTTGTTTTACCATCTTCCGATTAGGTCCAAAAGCTAATTCACATGTTATGTCCTTGTTACCAATTCTCTCACGCGTCAAGTTAATGTGAACGCACTGTACATCCGTGGGACGAGGCCACTAACCAGTTTTTTCCCTGAATAATCTATGGCGTAGCAGTACCGAAACGCAATTTTTCTGAAGACATTCCGAAACTGTGTTTTGAATGCACCATAGTATCAGTTCTGGAACAAATTAAAAATAAATATTCCATTTATTTGAAATGTATGATCAATTATATGATCATTCATGGTGAAATATGTAACACTTTTAAATTATGAATACCTAATTAAAATGATGCAATTAGTGTTCACCTTTGAACCTTGTGGGAAAAAAAGATTTTTAGTTTTTGTAAACGTTTCTTCTTCTTTTGCATCGATCACATTTTTTTACTTGAAAAAAAAACAAATGTCAACCAACCTGGCTGGCTTGATATATCTCCGGAATATTTTTTCCAGAAAAATCACAATTTCAGCTCAATTTATATCTTGTTAGGCACCAGAAATGTTGCCGAAGCTATAATTCGACCTACTACTAACACAATTTGTGTAAACAACCAGGTGAGTCTCCAAAACAACGTCATACGCTTCATAACCAAGCTTCCTTTTTTGTTTATTCTCAGCTAATAATAGCTCCCTACATTCTATATTCCGCATCATTTAACGGCCTTCACTAAAGCCATTCCATAACATCCTAAAATCCTCTCAATTTCCCTTAAATCACATTTTGCCTCCAATACGATTTGATAAAAACTCGCAAATAATAAAAAAACCCCGCTCAAAATTTCAGTAACACAAATCGACATGTCTGCATCGGAAAGTGACTCCACGTTCGCTCGTGTCTGGGTAAAGGATGAGCCGGATGAAAATATCGCAGATGAGGTTGATGGCATAGCCAGTGATCATCACGAAGATGATGACCTGGACGATGATGATGATGAGGGTACAGACACAGCACATATAGACATTGACCCTATGGGTATCGTGAAGAATGAAACGTAAGTACGGCGGGAGACCTGTCTGGTGAGGCTCTAAAGCGCTTTGTAGTTCAATATAGTTCAATATATTGGTGATGGAGGTGAGAGATGTCATGGGTTCGAGCCCGGGCATGTACCAATGACTTAGCTTTCTAAGTTATGTACATTTGTGAAATTATAGTAGCAATACTACTCTCTGACGTTGAAGGAAAACATTGTAAGGAAACCCTAGTGTCTGAGGTGTTAGCGAACCTCAGCGCTTGCTTCGTACAATGGCCCAACTATGAGGCTAAGTGCGGAAATCTCAGGTCTAACTAACTAGAGTCATAGTTTCATTCACACTATCGGTAGTCTAGTAACCAATCACATTGCAATGGTATAACCTTTGCTAATTAAATCAGTGCCTCATGCAATTCTATGTTGTTCGCGAGAGATGCTTATTTAATTGCACAGTTTATACCGCTGGAATGACAATGTACTGCTATGGCTTTGTAGACTACCAAATAGAGGCAAATAAAAAAAAATTATATACATTGTTCTTATTCTTAAATATAACCCATAAATAATTATATCAAAGGTGAATAGAGGTTGAGACGTTACATTCTGCTTTCTGCCGTAAAATATTTATACGTAACTGTTTAAAACCCAAATCTTTTCAGGCAAAATTCGGACACAGAAGAACACGACGATCACTGGAAGGCAGATAAAGTCACTGAGGAATGGGTGCCCGAAACGGGTCCAAAGCGTAAAGGAGGGAAGCTGAAGTGTCCTTTCTGCCCGTACACAGGCAAGCCTAAACTGCTCAAAGCGCACATTAGGAAACATACAAACAAGAAGGAGTTCAAGTGTCCGTTCTGTAGCTTCAACACTAACTATGATACGGCGTTGCGGAGGCATCTAAAGCTTAAACATACGGGTGATAGGTGAGTTACATTACGTATGCTTCTAACGATAATTTTAAATAATTTAGCTGTAGTTTAGGTAGATCTAAGAGAATTCAACCCACTGTGGTGGAGGCATGCCTCAGACAGAGAAAACTGGAACGGTCTGATGAGCGCCTATATAATTTCGCCCAAGAAAAGTTTGATACTTTCAAGAAGATGTAAAAAAAAAACCTAAAAAGTTAACAAAAAATTATGTAGAACAATGATAAGAACCGCTTGAAAGAATCACCCAGTGAAGCCTGGTCAGCCAGGGTGATTAGAACACACCCCACAAACCACAAGGCTTGTGGGAGGCCAAGCAAGGCCTGGAGAGGGATGTATGTGGTAATGATTATAAATTATAATATAAAAAAAAGAGGCTCATATTAATAATTAATAATAATAATTAGGTAAGTGCTGAAAATCAGCGCCGTTGGAGGGTGTACGACATCGACAGCTCGCGCTGAGCACTGTGCCTTTTGCTGCCAACTGCGTTTATCATGGGTCACTGTTTTATATAAATTATAAAAGGTGCCCATGACCTGTGTTACCTGGCTGAGATTAGTTTGTTAAAATGTGAATGTGTAGCTAGAATAAAATACTATTTAGTATCAATCCCGCGAATTGTTCAATCTTTACAGGTACAATAAAGAATTTAAGAATAATAATATGTGAACCAAATATCAACCTTGTTCTTTCAACTTTGCTTTTACTTACTTTAACTGCCGCACTAGCGGCGCAGCGGGGAGGTGCCGAACAATGATTTCCGATAATGCTCTCGGTGGTTCGGTGTCTCGCCGCTGGGCTGCGCTCTGGTCGATCTGCCTTGCCACGAAGTCTGTCGGTAAGGCGGGGCGATCCGACCGCTCTCTTGTAAGAAAACATGGCTGCAGGACACATCTCTGTTATATTGTAGAAGCAAATTAAAAAACGTAAAAGAAGAATCATCACGATTATTATTGGGGAAAAGTACCTTTTCCTTCACAGAGACGTCCATTAAATTTAATGTTTACTTAAATACACTTATTCACTTTCACTTATTATCAATGAAACAGAAAAGGACAGCAGCATACTTAACGAAAGATTAACTTTAATTGACATTTCTGAGTGCAGCGGTAAGCTTAGAAAAGATAATAATATACCTAAGCCTGTATTACCTATATTTTTTTAGTCATTAACAACCCTATTTCTTAATGATTCGCGTTACTCTTGCATAGTTATATATTAAACGGGTCTAATGGCGATTTACCCGTTTAATATATAACTAAACTAGCTGGCCTGGCAGACTTCGTACTGCCTCTATGGTTTTCCCGACAATTATTCGAATGAGCTCACCTTATAAACCTTCCCTAGACCGCCACGAAAATTTCAAGACCAAGATAAGATAAATCCGTTCAGGCGTTCTCGAGTTTTAGCGACTAACGAATAGCAATAAATGTATATATACACAACTAAATAATACATATACACAGATGAAACTAAAGAATATAGTACGATACTAACGAATAGCAATAAATGTATATATACACAACTAAATAATATATATACACAGCGCTGAAAATCAGCGCCGTGGCTCAACCATGGCATAAAGCTGAGCGGAGACCTTTTTGGTACATATACGTGTTAAGTTTTAAGTGAAGCTGGTCTTAATGTAATTTTATGTGCCAAATAAAGATTATTCTATTCTAGAAAACAATCAATACATTCATCCCTCTCCGGGTCTTGCTTGGCCTTCCACAAGCCTTGTGGTTTGTGGGGTGTGGTCTAATCACCCTGGCTTACCAGGCTTCACTGGGCGATTTAATAGGGCACTTTTAAGCAGTTATTATTCTTGTTCGTTCGTTCTACATAATTTTCTTTCTTAACTTTAAATATTTAAAATATTTTCGGGGCTTAATCGCGTAGTAATTTATTGCTATTTAACCTCGACGTTTCGACGACGTTACAGTCATCGTGGTCACGTGAAGACTGATGGCTGGCACCCGTTCGCATCTTCGGCTGATGGGGTTTTAGACTACCCTCAACGATCCTTAACTTTAATTGTCTTGCGCTTGACAACTCACGTCACTCTAATATTATAAAGGCGAAAGTTTGTGAGTGTGTATGTTTGTTACTTCTTCACGTCTAAACGGCTGGAGCGATTTTAAGACCATTTGGTATGGAGTTAGCTGACTACCTGGGCTACGTTTTAGTGCGGGAAAATATCTTTTACTGTCAATACATAATTTATTATCCCTAACAAACCGCTGGTCACACCGTGTGGCACAGCTAGAAAATAAAAAAAATACACCCTCCTCTCCGTTCCCAGGAGGGTTCGAAAGGATAATTTTCCGTGATAATTATCTTGATAAAAATAGCTCGATGATTATCAATTGATAATAACAAAAATTTCGTTTATGCAAAGCAAACAAAACCAAGCAGCAAGTTCTTAGTTGGCTATTAGGATTAGGTCAACAAATAAGTTCTACTGCAGCTACAGCAGCAACACAGCCAATGGAAATAGAATCATCATCGGATGAAGATATTCCTTTGGCATCTTTGGTCAATCCAATTTAATATATATTTAGAATGTTGAATCTGATGGACACTATTTACTTTAATTAATATTAATTTGTGTTGGATTTTAAATAAAAATCATAAAAATTATTTGTTTTCATTAGAATTGGCAAAATTATAATGTATTTGTGTTATGACACAATATATCAATTAATTTCTTTCTGATAATTATCGGATAAATATCAAGCAGCGTAATTATCTTGATATTTCGAACCCTGGTTCCCAGTGACGAGGAAAAGAAGGTGAAGAAGGTCCATTTGAAGAAGTTCCAGTGCTCCCTCTGCCCCTACGTGACGGCTCACAGGCACGGCCTGAAGAGTCACATGAAAGGGAAGCACCAGGACGAGAAGCCGCACCAGTGCAGCTTCTGCGACTACAAGACGAAGTACTCCACGGCGCTGCACCGGCATCGCTTCACGCAGGTAAGACATACAAGAGAGAACGACCGGTTCTTCTACTTCTTCAGGCTATACTAGTTCACTGCTGGACATAGCCCTACCCTAATGAGCGCAAGGTTGTGCCATCATTGGGGCTCCCCTAATGAGCGCAAGGTTGTGCCATGGGTAATGCCCATAATCCCCACGCTGGGGATGCGGGTTGGGGATCGCAGTTCGGTGGAATTGTACTGTACTGTTTGTGTCCCTTAGTCGCCTTTTACGACACCCGCGGGAAGAATTTGGGTCATTTGACAAAATGTTTATGATACCTACTGATAATAGTCATATATATATTCCTCGACCGATCTCGACCGGTTGAGGCCGAGATTGTAACGATACTTCTTTATAATAGTTATTATTATTAAAATTCTTTACTGCATAAAAAAATTGCACACAGGCGAGCTTAATGCTACTTATCTACCAGCTAACCTAAGTTTTGGAGACAAGACTAGCAGGTAGTGCAATATTATATAACATAACAATAAATAAACATGAAATACAATAAATACATAAAACATTATCTACATACAAATATACCTACATAATTCCTGACGATATTGATATGTCTACGTGTGAATACTACTTATAATAGGTTACTCTCAATAATTATAGTAAAAAATGTCACATGCAATCAAAAAAATAACATAAACTATAGAAATCCACAACAGTATCGTCATATCATATAAAATACTATTAATAAATAAGCACAATAGTCAAATTAAACAAAAAAAAACAAACAAAATTACACACGCACAAAACAAACAAAATAAAATTAGTCAGTAAAACCGGCCCGAGACATATCCGACCCAAAGGTCCCCATAACGCTGGCAGCATTACCGCGCTGCACTGCTAGGGATATCCTTTGCATCAGATATGCTCCGGAGCGGTATTCCAAGCCACGGTTCCTCAGACGACGACCTATCTATATATTACCTATGATAAATTACTGGAGACTTAGGTAATGATACTTTACCTTTGAATACTTCAAGCGATTGGGCTTGTCGGATGTGTAGAGGTCAGCTATTCCAGAGTTCGCCGGCGCAGTCAAGTTTGAATTTTTCTTCGGGCTATATAAGTCCACTGCTGGACATAGCCCTCCCCTAATGAGCGCCATAGAGCAAGGTTGTGCCATCATTGGGGGGTTATGCCCATAATCCCCACGCTGGGCGTGCGGGTTGGGGATCGCAGTTTGCAGGAATTGTACTGCAGTTTGAATTATTCTAAAGGAAATTTGGCATCGCTTCAACAGCTGATTTTGGGGGCTCAAGAGGGAGTATTTCATCATAAAAGCATATGGCTGATTTCGTTTAAAAATTATTTACTGATTATATTCTTTTTAATGCACTAACCCGTGCTAAGGGCAATTTTAAAAACCTATTCAGAGGCTAAAAATTCCACCCACGCCGGGATTCGAACCCGCGACCTCTGGCTAAACGTGCCAGCGCTCTTCCAACTGAGGTAATGGGTGACTCATCGGCATCATTGAAATTTCGAACCTCTAAATAGGTTTTTAAATTTCGAACCTCTTTACAAAATTCTCTGTATTACGTCACCCATTAGCATGTTTGTGGTGTCGTTGTTTCTGGTTCCCACGACACAGGGTATCCTAAAGTGGGGCCAGAAGCAATGTATTTGCCTGTATGTAAATGTTTGTTATGGTTAAAAAAAACCAATAACAGGATCGAGGCCCTGTTCTCACGTAATATAGAAATGAAAGTCTTAAAAAAATACCACGTTTATTTATCACGTAACATGCCAACTCTGATTATACCCAGGCAATGGCATTAAAAGCCCACATTAAATTGAACCTTATCGACTTGAAATACAGTCCAAAACCAAGGAAAAATTGCCTGACTAAGGGTTAAAACATTTTCTTGTGCAAGTTCTTCCTTGACTTAACTTCACCTTTCGTTGCTTCAGCACAAGAACGAGGTGAAAGAGCTGGGCGAGGCTTCCAGAGAGTTCAAATGCGGCAGCTGCGACTTCGTAGCCTTCCTCAACTCCGAGCTAAGACAGCACGAGAGAAAACACGTCCTCAAGTACCGCTGCAAACAGTGCGGGTACAAAACTGACACCGAGGAGGACCTGCAACAGCATATGATGAAACACGACGATCCTAACTTCAAACCTTTCAAGATGAAAATGCCTTCAGTGAAGAAGGAATCCGTACCGACGTCCCAACTTGGCGGCAACAGCACCGACCCAATATTCAAGTGCAAGATATGCGAACATGAATCTGTGACCTACGTGGCGTTCTTGGAGCACGTCAAGTCTCACGAGAAAGTCGACCCGTACAAGTGCAATGTGTGCGGATATGAAACCACGTCCAATACCACGTTCTTGGAGCACTTGCAGAATGAGCATGGTGTCACTGAGGATGGCATGAATGACGTGAAGGTCATCAGTGAAGGCATCATGAGTGCCATGCAAGCTATTTCGGTGGGGTAAGTTCTTTTCAATGACTGTCTTGTTGGTCTAACGGTTCACATATCGGGGAGGAGCGGGTGATCGTGCTCTTCCACTATAAAGTGAAATTTCCCGCCAGGCAGATCGTATGCCTGGGGACAGCCGGTCCAACTGTTGTAAGTCAGACGTTATATTTATGGTATGTCATGTGAAACACTTTAATTGCGCGATGCAGGAATGGAGTTTGTAGTGCGCGCGCAGAGTTGACATGTGCTCGCTATTATATTCTTTTTCTGACATCTGGACTGAGTCGAATAGAGTACAAATTAAGTATTGAAATTGAAGTTGATTTATTACAGAATAGATTAACTTTACTTTAATTTTCCTATTTGAGCAACCTCTTAAATGCAAGTGATGCAAATTACTTCAGCCAGATGTCGCTGCCTGTACGTAATACAGAGAGTATTGTAAAGAGGTTCGAATTTCTCTGATGCCGGTGAGTCGCCCATTAGCTCAGTTGGAAGAGCGCTGGCACGGATAGCCAGAGGTCGCGGGTTCGAATCCCGGCGTGGGTGGAATTTTTAGCCTCTAAATAGGTTTTTTAAAAATGGTCCTTAGCACGGCTTAGTGCATTAAAAAGAATACCACCCCTTATTCCATGTTCCTACATGCCGGTATTCAAACCCATGATCTCGCGAAAGTGAGGCTACCGCTGCGTCACCACCGCTCTTCAGTAAAGCCTGATAACCTAACCCTCAATACTCAATAATTTATTGCATTCCAGAAGTATATACAGATTACATAACTAAAAATATGAATCTTTGTGGACCCTGTAGGGCACGCAATATTATAAATTATAGAAGGCCTTTATAAATTAGGCCTATAACATTTTAATTCTAATTATATTGTACTATTATCAAACTTTATTATATTAACCCCCTTATTGCATGTAGCTACATGCCGGTATTCGAACCCACGATCTCGCGAATGAGTGGCTGCCAATGCGCCACCACCGCTCCTGCATGACACGCTATTTTTCATTTGGTGTGGAGGTGCCATTCGAAAAAGAGCGCTGTTTCGAAAAGAAACAGCAAACGCTGGAATAGTATCATGTTTAAAAACTTATTTACAAACCTATTTAGAGGCTAAAAATTCCAAAAAATTCTTTAAATAGGTTTTTAAAATTGTCCTTAGCACGGGTTAGTGCATTAAAAATTAAAATAGTATAACTTATTTAGAAGTGAAAAATTCCACCCATGCCGGGACCCGAACTCGCGACCTCTGGCTAACCGTGCCAGCGCTCTCCCAACTGAGCTAATGGGCAAGTAATGGCATCAGAGCTACAATACTCTCTGTATTACGTACAGGCAGCGACATCTGGCTGAAGTAATTGCATCACTTGCAGCCCCGACTACCTGCAGTTAGGTTTTACATAGGAATGATATCGCCGTACCCACATGATTATATTATTTTTGATGCTCTAATTTTAAAAACCTATTTATAGGCTAAATTTCCACCCATGCCGGGACTCGAACCCGCGACCACCGGCTAACCTTGCCAGCGCCCTCCCAACAGTATCATTCCGATAGTATCATTGTCACACGCACACTTTATTTTGTAATTATCGTAATGTAAGCATATTTGTTTGTGCCCAACTAATTCCTTCATTCATTCTTCAGGACCTCGATAACCTAACCCCGTTATTCCGTTCCAGCGCGGCCCCAGACTCGGACGATGAACCGCTAGCCTCACTCTCCTTCCACGACGACTCGGACCAAGACACGAAGCCAAAACCGAAAAGGAAACGCCTCTTCAACAAGACCTTCACTTGCGAAGTCTGCCCTTACTCCACAAAGTACAAAGACGCCCTCAAGTCCCATATGCGTAAGCACACCGAAGGTAAACCATACAAGTGCACCCTCTGCGATTACTCCAGCAAGTATCCCACCGCTATGCGGAGGCACAAGATGCTGAAACACCCAGAAAGCTTCTCATCGGCGTCCAAACCAAAGGAGTACGTTTGCCACGAGTGCAGCTACAGAACATACTACAAAGCAAATCTTTTCCAGCACTTCAGGAAACACAATCCGGACAAAGCGAAACAGTTCAAATGCGAGGCCTGCCCATTCGCCACCGCTTACCAGACGGCCTTTTACAGACACCGGAAGATACACAAGCGCAAAATGGCGAACGGACAGATCATCACTCACCAGTGCGACATGTGTCCGTATTCAACGCAGCACGAGGGTCGCTTCGCCTGGCACATGCTGAAGACTCACAACAAAAGGGGCATCTTCGAAAAAGGAATCAAGTGCGACTACTGCGACTTCGAGACCTACAAGAAACTGAAGTTCCGGCTCACCGCGCACCTCCAGAGGAGCAAGCAAATGATGCCGATGAAATGTCTGCACTGCGACTTCGAGACGTACTACAAATGTCAGGTGAGATTCCACAGGAAGACCCACTACCCGGAGCTGCAGACTATAACGCGGGTGCTCAAAACCGAGGACGCCAATCCGAACGCTAACCCCCCTGAGAACGTGGAAACTCCAGCACCAAGTCTCAACCTCATACTGGGCCATTGCAAGGAGGACAATTACGAAGTGGAATCTGCTATAGCGTGGAAGAAAATCCCCGTTCTGGAGAACAGGAGTCTTAGTAAGCCGTTCTCCTGTTACAAGTGCTCCTACGCTTCACGTTTCAAGTCGTCGGTCCAACGGCATTATCAGCGTCTCCACGGCAACAAAGCCAAGCCGTACCGCTGCAGCCATTGCGACTTTGGCACTTCCACGAAAGACTCCATCGCCCTGCACACTAAGCGGAGCAAACAGAACAACGCGATGGAATGCGAGTGCGGTCAGTTCTCGACCTACTACAAGTGCGAGTTTGTCGTCCACCAAAAGTTGCACAACCCTTACCGCTGCAGCAAATGCACTTACTCCTCCAAGTCCAAATACGACTTGGAGCGCCACTACACCATGCACAGTAATAAAGGCTACAAGTGCGAACACTGCGATTACGTCGCGGCGCGACGCGACACATTGTCGACCCACGCTGTGACCCACACCGGCATAAAGCCGTATCAGTGCCATTTATGCCCTTACGGCACAATGAGGCTCACGTTCTTAGAGAAACACATAATTGACAAACACGACGGTGACGCGTCGAAGACCAAACCTTTCCAGTGCCACTTGTGTCCGTACGGCTCGTTCAGGCAAGGCGTCTTGGACAGGCACATACTTCAGGAGCACGCGGACACGAACGACGTGGCTGTGGATGATTGCAGCGATAACGTTCCCAATGACGATGTCCATAATGACGATTCGCACAATGACCGTACACAGAACGAGGCGACGCATAACGACGACGACTCTATCGGCAACGTCGTTGACACACAAACTGCGACCATAAACTCTAGTTACTACGACCTTTCGACCCGCAACAACGTGACGATAGAACCCCCAGTCATTGTCAACGCCAACGACAGTCAGTACTCGGCACCGACGGAGAAATTAACGCAAGAAAAAGGCGTGAAACCTTTCCAGTGCACCGTGTGCCCCTACAGCGCGTTCAGTCCGAAAGTCTTGAAGAAACATATGAGCATACACTCGGATGTTCGCGTGGACAACATTGACGAAGCCGCCGACGCAGCTGTGAAGCCATTCCAATGCCATTTGTGTCCTTACAGCTCGTTCCGCCCCAACATATTGAAGAACCATCTGATTCTGAAGCACTCCATCACGCCCCCGGCAGGATTCGTCGACGAGTATAACACGAAAACTATTGAGAAGACCTATCAGTGTCACATTTGCCCGTACAGTTCTATGAGCATCAACGTCCTGAACAAGCATTTGGCGATAAAACACGAAACGACAGCCGCTACCGCTCTTGAGAACACAGTCAAGACGTTCCAATGTCACCACTGCCCTTTCAACTCTTTGAATCCCAACGTTTTGAAGAAGCACGTGATACAGTCGCATTCGGGCAGGTCCGAGCTCCCGACAGAAGGTGCTAAGCCGTTTCGTTGCCAGTTCTGCCCTTACAGCTCGTTCAGTCCCAAGGTTTTGAGGAAGCATCTGATGCAGAAGCACTCTGGTCTCCCGAGCACCGCGTTTGAAAGTTACAGTGACAATTCGGTGGAGGTCGTTAGTGTTGCTTCAGAGAATGATTGAGTTGCAGGTGGCAACACTGACTTCTTTCAGCTGGAAATGGGTGATACTGATTGAATGATGGAAACGCTAGACATATTATTACACAAGTGCTTATGCGGGCATAGGCATTCTCTCAGAGAGAGTGTGGGCTTAGGCTCTCGAGCCCACTGCTGATTGGCGATTTTAAACGCCGAGGTGAAGTCATTTGAGGACTGCAAACAGGCCTTGTAAATATTACGGGCGTGTATTTCGGATCAGACTCTGATTCTGATCGCCGCCTGGAAACTGATGTGTCTCAACTAATCAGTTGGGTCCTTTAATGCTTTAATCGTGACCGCTATGACGTGTATGGGGGAGTGTCCTCCATCTGGAACTGTTTGCTTTGAGATCGCCTGGTAGAACTTACGATGTTGATGACTTGATGTGTCTATAGGCTTCTATTACAGTCACAAAACACTAGATATCGGAGATCAATTTACAGATCGATCGCGCGTGATTGTGTTATGTGTCGCAAGTCCAAGCTCTGAGTATGGGTGGAAACTGACAGAGCTAATAGAATTTGGTCTATTTAAATGTTAAACAGGGATATGGAATGACAAAAACAGAAATTATTTATCCAAAAGGGGAGAAGTTACCAGCAAGGGTAGCAGCGATGGCGCGATTTTAAAAGTTTTGTGCCGCTAAAATGACAGAATTTGACAATTCGATAGCAACCCTTCTATGCCCCCACTGCTGGGGCACGGGCCACTTTCTGCAATCGCAGGAAGTTAAGGCCAAGCTCCACCACGGGGGCCAATTCCGGGTTGGTGGAGGATTGTAAGACAGTGGCGTGTCTTACTGTCAGAATTTGACAATTAATTAACTGGAAAGAGGCGAATTGTGACGTTAAAAACCGATTTGATTATCTACACCGTACATCGTACTACAGATGTTGCACCGCGTTTCGTATTAAGTGATTTGGGATGCTAAGTAACTAACTACCAATGTAAAAAAAAAACATAACTTGTTAGTTGTTGATAGTTAGCACCCCGAATCACCTTAGTTAAAATTCATAGATTTTATAATAACAATTGGATGTAAATAAAATAAAATAATAAATAAATAAAATGATTATTCTAAAAAGGTACATGCAACTTTTACAAACAATTGTTACCGCCACACTAAATGACAGTTTGCAGACTTATTCTCACTTTAAAACTAAGTTACGTAAAATACCTAACAAATTATGTACTTAAATTAAGTTACATTATGTACATTGCGCGGCGGAGTTTTCTTGTTAATCTGTGGGTTAATCGACCTGCAATGTTCATCGTTTTGTCATAGTAACCCTTGAATTGTAGTTCCATGGGCCCAGACCGTTGAAGGCGAAAAACATATTGAAAAAATCGTTCTACCGTGATGAAACTAAAAGCAAACATAAACTATCACTATGGGCCGTATTCTGAATTGAGAATTTCATTCTATGACGCTCCTTTCTGGGAGATTCGAAGAGAGCAATACAGTTAAGTCTTTACTTAGCAAAATTCTCAGTTCAGAAACTGGCTCTATGAATACCAAAGGTCTTACTTTTCGTCGTCGTCAGGCTATACTAGTCCACTGCTGGACATAGCCCTCCCCTAAAGAGCGCCACGTTGTGCTATCATAGGGGGTGATGCCCATAATCCGCACGCTGGGCATGCGGGTTGAGGATAGCAATATTTGAATATTTTTACTTTTCGCAGTGAAAGTTTATTATGATGTGATATGGCCGGTCTCTGAATTGAGAATGTCACTAAAGTAAATACTTCTGTCACGCTCTTTTCTATGAAATTCGAAGAGACAGCACTAGAGTTAAGTATTTACTTTGCGAAATTCTCAATTCAGAAAATGACCCATAGGGCCTGTTTCTGAATTGAAAGAAAATACGTCTGTACGTAATACAGAGAATATTGTAGAGGTTCGAAATTTCCGGTGAGTCGCCCATTAGCTCAGTTGGAAAGAGCGCTGGCACGGACAGCCAGAGGTCGCGGGTTCGAATCCCGGCATGGGTGGAATTTTTAGCCTCTAAATAGGTTTTTTAATAATGGTCCTTAGCACGGGTTAGTGCATTAAAAAAAAATTAAAGTAAATACTTAAGTAGCGTTTTGTCACGCTCTTTCCTGTGAAATTCGAAGAAGACAGCGCTACACAGTTAAGTATTTACTTAGCGAAATTCTCAATTCAGAAACTGGGCCATATTCTACGAAATTACTCTTAAGTAATTCAAATGTAGGACTTAAGTTACCTACTTTGCCATTTTACTTGAAGAATAGTGATTTCTAAAGAGTTGTCTTTGGCAATATTTGATTATTTTTAACCGTGCAAAAAGCTGAATTGGCTTATTTTTGTTTAATAGCATATACAGTCGGTTAGCTTTTAGAATGT
Organism: Yponomeuta sedellus; assembly: GCA_934045075.1. Lineage (NCBI taxonomy): Eukaryota > Metazoa > Arthropoda > Insecta > Lepidoptera > Yponomeutidae > Yponomeuta > Yponomeuta sedellus. The sequence goes on from OW203751.1 coordinate 1,663,708, forward strand.
ACCTCGGCTACTATCGGATAGAATCGGATATATTGCAATAAGGTAAGGTTTATTTTGTATTGTTATTTTTAACTATAAAAAACTTATCAAAATAGTGAAGAAAAGTTTTATACAGAGCATCTAGTATTACAGTCGTGTGCTTTCGGCGAAAACCGAAGCCTACTCTAGAGCCCGAGGTATATTCTAAAAGCTAACAGACTGTATAATAATTGCTTAGCGTGACTTGTGATATAAATTGACGTTTAATCGTACAAATTCCATCGAAAAGTACTTTGTAGACTTTTAGTCCGGACCTACTTACGGGTGTGAGACGAGCAACGGACGACGACGCGAGCTCCGTCTCTGCTCACCATGATTAAGCTCTGCGAATCGGAGCGAAACCTGGTCGGACTCTTCCGATATAACAACACCCCTAAGTAGATCCGGTCTGAAAGTCTACAATGTGTTGTGCTTACGAAAGTTTTAGTTCAGAAAAGTACTTTGATGAAGTTGTCAGTTCTGTAAAGCGAGTAAAAACCCCTATTACGGAACCCTACACTGTGCGTGGCAATACTTGGCGGAGTTTTCGCCCGACTGCGCCAGAAGTAGGATTGTGTTTTACGAGTGTATGTAAATATCTTTGTTACGCTCTAGAGCCGAAACGGCGTGATGGATATTAGCTTGAGAGGTGTCGTTCATCAGCATCGTTATCAACCCATTGTCCCCACCGAGGGGCACGGGTCCCTTCCCTGAGGAAGGTATAGCCCATACCTTCATAGGCCATAGGAGAGGTGTCGTTCGATTTGTCTTATCTGTGAGAGTGGAGTGCATAAAAATCAAACAATTTACTTACACGAGCTGTCTTCACGTCTAAACGGCTGGAGCGATTCACATAAAATTTGGTATGGAGTTAGCCGACACCCCGGATTAAAACATAGGCTACGTTTTACTGCGGGAAAATATCTTATTCCCGTGGGAAAAGCGATAAAGCGCGGGCAACACCGCGGGGCACTCGTACATATTTCCATTTTTTTACGCAGTCGGGTGTTTTTTTTTTTTATTCTTACATAGTTGTTATGTAAATCGTAATAGAAGCGTTTGGTCTTGTTAAAAACTTTATGCCATCGTGTGTAAGTTAAGGTAACGTTAGGGTAGCCAAAGTTACACACGTTTATTTTTGTTATAAGTATTTTTTTATGATTCGTATCTAATTCTATACCTTCAACCTATTTACCATACCATATTATTTAATAGGTATAGGATGTAAAATATTCGCTACAAATGTATCATGTTAGGCGCTAACCTACTCTCGAGTAGTGTCCCACTCTAACATTTAGATGTATTGACTATTGAGAAGAAAACAGTCAATCAAACATATTAGAATAGGTACCTTATTATTATATATTAGTATAAGTTACTTATAGGATCGCAAATAAAAGAGTTAAATTAATTATGATTTTTCTTTTATTTTTCCTCGTACTTTTATCATCTTTTTCACTATAAAAATATAATATAGGTAGAGCTAAATTTATGTAAAGAAATAAGTATATTAAAGTAAGTTGTTAAACCTAAAGAAGGTTACACGAAAAGTATATTTTGACTATTTGAGAATTAATACTAGTCAATGTATGAGTTCTGACCCTTATAGTTGGCTTACTTACACTGACCCTAAAGTTTAAAAGTGTCATTTCGTCTTTGACATTGCAAATTGTTACATGTAATTTCATCTAAATTGAAGGAAAACTTGATTCTGAATGTACTCGAAAATATACAGAGTGTAACGTTAATAGTGGTCCAAGCTTAAGGGGTGATACAATCATGGTGCACCTGCTCCAATGTCCATTGTGCCCTCACACCTGCACTCTGGAGGACCTAACAGAGGCCAACGCTGCTGCAATTGCAGTAGCCAACTATTGGGCAGGAAAAATATACACTGGTCGAATCGCTGACACGACAATAAGAAGAAGAAGCGGTGATACACCTTTGGCAACCTAGTTGAAAGGTTTTTGTGTCATAAAACTTCATAAATTAAGAAAATACGCGATAATTCGATTCAACCCTTGCATGTCCCCACTGCTGGGGCACGGGTCTCTTCCTGCATCGCTGGAAGGTTAGGCCATACTCCACCACGGGCGCCAAGTCTGGGTTGGTGGAGGATTGTTGATAGTGGTGGGCCTTACTGTCAGAAGATAATGCGAATCGTTTATTTTTCAACATGCATATAATTATGTAGCCCATTTTTTATTGATATGATCTATTTTACCATTTTGAAAACTGTTTTTTATGGATTTCTTTTTAAATAATGGGCATTACCAGTGTAGTACATTTTTTTTAGTCAGAAGAATTTCCATTATTTTACTAATAAAGAAGTTTTATTAGAATAAAAATGGGTTTTGTTTTCTTACCTGAAAACATACATTCAAATAGTAGGATGTATGCATTATGAGTGTACGCTTTTACTGAGGTGTAGAAAACAAAAAACAGATCCGAAAAACTCACTCATTTGTCGAAATTACAGCTAATTAAGTGAAAAAAAGTTTTTTTTTGTGAATAATAAAAAAAAATGCTTTGTCCTAGGGGTAAAATTATTTCAAATTTGTGTATGTGATGTAATTGTACGGTGTATTAAGCTTAAGCTTGGACCACTATTAACGCTACACACTGTATGTATGGACATTATTAAACAACCTCAGCCTAATTTGGTACGGATTTTGAATTCTCGTTATCTAACTTTAGATTTTTTCATATAAATTTGATGAAGAAACGTAAATATTTTTTTACCTTGTGAAATTTTGCAATATCAACGACGATTTACAAAAAAACATGATTCCTATAAAAAACACTTCTCAAGTAAACTTCACATATAAGTTTTATTTAAAAGTCTGTAGTAGACTTCCAGCCTTATTTATGAAAACACGATTACCTACTCTAAAGCACTCCTCAGAGGCAGTTTATTTAGATTAGATTAATACTCTTCACTGCACATCAAACATTTTGAGAGTAGGTACATGAAAAACTTAAAAATCTAATGGAGTCTTTCTGAAATGTGAAATTCTCAATTTAGAAACCGACTTTGAGTTACCTAGTATTTAATTTGTGTTACGTACGTATTTTCCTTTGAAGTATTTAATATAAAGTTTAGGCCTCGGATACCAGTAGGTTAAACCTTTTTTTTTTTGTAAAATCTCCACCACTGACTATTTTAATCGGCGATTAGGTATGTAGAGTTTTAAGTCGAATCGTATTTTAGACAAGACATGATAGATAGATAGAGAACACTTTATTGTACATAAAAATCGAAATAACACATATTTCAGAACAACTAACAACTAATGACTTTGACTAATGAACGTTGATGAAGCGAAGGTGATCTGCCAGAATCGTGGCAGTCCCTGGTCTCTGCCTATCCCTCTGGGACACAGGCGTGAGGTTATGTTATTTTTTATGTCGACTAAAACACTCCTAAAATGTAATTGAAGAGTTTTTCATTGAACGGTATTTTTATAAGGGCTGATTTTTCAACAGTCAGATAACTTTTATCTGAGGAATAAAGATGGCGGTTTGACATAATTTTCATACATAAGCTGTCAAACCGCCATTTTTATTCCTCAGATAAAAGTTATCTGACTACACTGGCATCCGTGTCTGACTATTGAAAAATCAGCCCTTAGTCTGCTTTCCTTTACCACAGACTGTTTATACAGCATTTGAAGAGAATTTGAGGGCATCGTGTGTTTATAAATAACATTTCAACAATCTTCATAAAAGACATCAGTGAGAAATTGTCTAACGAACGAAATTTAAGGATTGAATTCTAGGCTCTACGGAATAAAGCACTAAGTCTGTATAAAATAAAACACAAACGCCAGTCCTCTGTTATTAATTTAAAGTTAAACTTGTTATTATATTTATGCTGTTGGTGTGCCTCAATAAATAAAATAATTATTGTTCTATACATCTTTTTTTTCCTTCACCAACCCGTACTTGGCCCCCGTGGTGGTGTATGGCCTAACCTTCCTCCGTTGCAGGAAGAGACCCGTGCCCCAGCAGTGGGGACATACAAGGGTTGATATCGACATTTTTTTTATGTAGCCTTTAACGTCCCACGGCAGGGCACAGGGCTTCTCTCAGAGAGTATGGGCTTAATTACGCGTGCCCACCGCGGATTGGCATTTGCAAGGGGTTCAAGGGCTACACTTTAAACTACATAAGTTAATAAAATGTGGTACAGAACCCTCGATACGCGAGTCCGTCTCGCACTTGGCCGCTGTTATAAATAGACCGTGTTTCGGACTTATGTGCTCAAGTCCGTCGCCCCTAGAATCAATGTCTATTAATAAGTTTATTCAGAGGTTTGTTTATGTGTTACTGAATGAATTAACATTGCCTTATTTTTCAACGAGTTAAATTGAGAAGATTACTTTTTCATAAAAAAAAAATTTTGCCGTACAGAATAAACACACAAACAAATCTATCAATAGGTAGGTACACATCGAAAAAAAAGGCATTAAAAAATATAACCGTTTGCTACAAAAATATTCTTTTAAAAATTAAATACATTTCTCTATGTACAGTCTTTGGACTAAATTTTACTTTTATTCCTCGAATTTTTTCAACAAATTATGGTATGTATAGCATAGTACAGTCATTCATTAGATTAACTTTATACAGGGTGCACCGAAATCCACCTGCAAATACCAAAATTTGGGTTCAAAAGTAAATACGAACACGTACAGGCGATTTTTACGCGATGGGTTACTTAAGAGTCGCCCTCCAGGTACAATTTCCGTACAAACGTAGGTTAGTTTTTATTTACTATACGACCCACTGGAGGGCACAGGCCTTCTCTCGGAGGAAGAGTATGGGCATCGATACCACGCGTGCCCACCGCGGATTGGCAATTTCAAGCGCCACGAATTTCTGGTTTATATGAATTGATATTATAAGGAAGCACACAATATAATAACATACTCTAGGTAATTTTAAAAACCTATTTAGAGGCTTAAAACTCCACCCATGCCGGGATTCGAACCCGCGTCCTCTGGCTATCCGTGCCAGCGCTCTATCCAACTGACCCAATGGGCGACTCGAAATTTCGAACATACAGGTCATAGATTCTTGGACCTAGGTTCTTGACAGTAGGTTCTAAAAAGAGCTACTATATTTAATAAGACTTACAATTTTTTTTTGTTATGTTTCTTTATCGTTATCAACCCTTATATGTCCCCACTGCTGGGGCACGGGTCTCTTTCTGCATCGCAGGAAGGTTAGGCCATACTCCACCACGGGGGCCAAGTCCGGGTTGGTGGAGGATTGTGAGACAGTGGCGGGCCTCACTGTCAGAAGTTATCAAGCCGCCCATAAGGCCTCTGACATGGCTTAACAACTGCCATTATATGACAGCCGGCACCAACGGCTTAACGTGCCTTGCAAAGCACGGAAGCGCTCGGAAAAATGCCACTAGCAGTAGTCACGGGACGCTTACCCATCCCGTACCTGACCGCGCCTGTTGTTGCTTAACCAAGTGATTGATTTCAATCACTCGGTTCGCCTAGGCCACGAGCGCCTCTTCGTTTCTGTTTCTTTATAACTTTTTTCAAAGTCGCGTTATAAAAGAGGATTTTTTTTCCATTGGCGGCGTCAGTAAACACCGCGTAGGGCCTATGCGGTTCTTACTACTAACGGTGTTATTCACACAAACATGATTCCTCTAAAACACTCCGCGAACTGAGTTTAAATAGTCTGTGGCATTAGAAAATTCTGTAGGACTATTTAAACTGCATTTAAGAGCCTCCCTCAAGAAACTATCTCATACAACCGTGGTTGGAAGGACACATATCAAGGTTTGATCGTGCGTACAACTTGTAATAACAGAATAAAAAAAGACATTATAGTCTCATAATACTTTTCATGCTTCCAAAGGCACGTTAAGCCGTTGGTGCCGGTTTTCATGTAATGGCAGTCGTTAAGCCATGTGGGCGGTTCGATAACTTCTGACAGTAAGGCCCGCCACTGTCTTCCAATCCTCCACCAACCCGGACTTGGCCCCCGTGGTGGAGTAGGGCCTAACCTTCCTGCGAAGCAGGGAGAGACTTGTGCACCAGCAGTGGGGACATACAACGGGTTGATATCAAATATTTTTATACAAACTGTTCTCCAGGCTATAATTTCTTTTTGACATGTTTATTTTCAATTCTAAACACGAGTCAACCTCAAGTTGTGTCCTATAAAGTTATTGGCAAAGTTGCACTTCTGAGTTGTCTGTAAATAAAAACCAAAGTACGTTTGTATAACAATTGCTCCACAAGGAGCGGCCTTAAAGAATCGTGTTTTTTCTGTAAAAATGCGCGACCAAAATTTGTTTCATATATTTCCTAACACACATTTTTGAGCAAGGTAAGTTTAATACTTTCAAATTATATGTATATGCTAGCTGACCCAGCAAACTTCGTACCGCCTAAAAGATGATTCTTTAATTTTTGTATTTTTCTCTCCGTAAGAACCATACTCGTACTTCAAGGAATATTCTAAAAAAAAATATTATTAGCGAAATCGGTTCAGCTGTTCTCGAGATTTGCGCTTAACCACACATTCAGCAATTCATTTTTATATTGAGATGTAGTCTTGTAGATGTTGTCTTTTTTGTCATATTTATTATCCGTTAACTTGCTCAGTACATTACAAACTTACAAGCAATCTCTAAGGCCTGATTTACATTTGCTTTATTTTTGTGCTTTTTTAAGCATGCTTTATTTAGAGATAGAACAGAATAGAGACGCCACAATCGTACATCCGTCTCTATTCTATTGCACCTCTGTGTAAAGCATGGTTAAAAAGCATGAAAATTAAGCAAATATAAATCAGGGTCAAATCCATTGCAAAAGTATACCAAATGCGTGGAGTCTTCCTCAAGATCGGGTCATACCAATGGTAACTTTATGACACAGGACAGTCAGCTTTCATAGATCTGCAATTCATTATTGACTATGGAAATTATATGTATACTGTATAAGATTTACAATAAGGAAGACAATACATATTGCATATACTAAGGTGCATTGGGGTGCTTACTAGCCCCACCAATGGAATAAAGTCCTAAGTTGTTTGTTATACTTTTTTTTTTAAAGTAATCAACAAAAATCTTAAGCACTATGACAACAATTTTTAGAACCTACACAATCTAGAATCTTGAATCAAAAAACTGGCAATTAAATCGATTTCCGCCAAAAACGGCCGTTTTTAGGGGAAATCGATTAAAGTCCTAGCATGTTGATACTACGTTCTAGGCTGTATATTCTAAAAAGATAAAAAAAGTTCAAAAAACTTAATATCTAGTTTTTTGATGATTACTTTTTGAAAAAAACGTATTATAAAACAAGTTATGATTTTTATTCCATTTGTAGAGCTAGTTGCTACTGGTAGAGCTAGCACCCTAAGGCGCCTTTATAATGCGGCTTATAATGCGGTCACTCAGAGGGAAACTATGTTCTTAATTACCACGCGCACCCACCGCGGATTGGTTCAAGCGCTGCGGTTCGAAAACACCTCAGGCACTCAGATTCCCTCACGATGTTTTCCTTCACAATGGCGTGTGAAGAAAATATTCACGTCAACCATGAATTGTAGTTTCATGAAATAGAAAGTTGTCCAGAAGCGTGTTAAGTGAAACTCTTGAAGTCATCTCGCGGCCATTTTCGTCGAACAGCCGCTAGTGGCTATCTCGACGCTTCCTTTTGATCAGGTGACGTATCTTTACTACATGACCCGTTTATGGGGGTGAATGCGGAGTATCTTCATAAGACCACGCTTGGTCACATGGGTGTCAAACTCTTCATGACGTAATCAATATCATAGTATTTTCTAAGGTTAACAACGAGACTTTATATAAAACTAGCTGACCCAGCGAACTTCGTACCGCCTATCATGATTCTTTATATTTTTAAATTTTTTCTCTCCCTGAGAACCATCCTCGTACTTCACGGAATATAAAAAAAAAACAATTAGCGAAATCGGTTCAGCTGCTTTGGAGATTTGCGCTTACCAACACATTCAGCGATTCATTTTTATATTATAGATAATTGGTGTGCCTATTTTGTTACGTAACTTCATAATTTTCTTTTGTAATTCTTGCCGAGGGTAGTAAACTAACAGTTAATGCTTTCAAAAAGACGCCTCTCACCTCAGTCTTCCGGGACCACGGTGCTTGCAAAAGTGCCGAAACTTCGGAAAATTGTAAAATTAAATAGGTATCCGTATAAATACAGTTTTTATTTAGTTGTCAATATCGTGACGGTAAATCTGGCGGTTTTTGAAGCTATATTCTTATGTATGATGGAGCGTAGCGTTTAGCGCTTGTTATTCATTTATTTACATATGCTATTTTTACATTTATATTTATACATTTATTCACGGGTACTAACTTTTTTTTTTCATTTATTCACAGGTGCTAATTTTTTATTCATTTCTTCGCGGGTGGTAATATTTTATTCATTTATTCACACGTGGTACTTTTTATTCATTTATTCAAGCGTGCTAATTTTTATTAACAAAACTTTAATTTGTAAAACCAAGAGCATCTGCCAACAAACTGTTAATGCAGTTTGGCAGAAACCAACTTCTGTATTTCTTTGTATTTTTGAATAAACGTCTTCAATCAATCAATTCGTTTATTCACAGGTGCTATTTTTTAACCTCCTAAGCCCTGGCGTCCTAGAAATAGGACAACACGCATAACTTTCTTAATTCACACCCAATGATTTAGTTGGAAGTCCGGAAAACTGTTCCAGGTCCGATATTTTCCACATATTTTTTTGGACTACAAGAAAAAAAGTTCTTCAAAATCTACGTTGTTATAGAAGACTTGAAATGTTACCTCCAGGCCTTAGGAGGTTAAATAACCGGATCATGCAGTACGGTTACGTCCCCTTAAATGCATATTAGTTCGGCAATTCTGCCTACATTGACACCAATGGTAGTCTATAGTCCATTTAATTAAATAATTAAATATATGTAAATAATATTGATTAGTCTTTTTATCGGAGTAAGTATACACTTTAAACACAAAAATATTTTCATTCTACTTAAATTTTCATGAAATCAAATTAAATTTCAGATCGCATTGGAAAAGTGTAAGGATTTCAATTTATTTCCTTTGCGAGTCTCTTCCACACCGAAGGTTTGCTGGAGCTGAAGAGAATGCTTCTTGCATTAAGCACGCCCTTGTACATTTACTCATGTAATTAGTGCAATAAACAATTAAAATAAATAAACAATAAAAGACGCATCAAGATTGTTTACATTTTTTTAAGTACCTATTGTCTGTCCTATTGGGTTGTCTGGAAGAGATCGCTCTTAGCGATAAGGCCGCCAATTGTATAACAGCACTCAGATTTAAGAATCATGGTTGTAATATTTTTCTGGTTGTGCAATAAAGTTTTCTCTATCTACCTAAAAAAATGGACTATAGTAACCAAAACATTTATAAAAATACAATGTCTAACTATTAAGACTGGGCTCGTTGGCTGTAGGTCGCTTAGGTATGAAAGAGACAGTCATCATGTCGTCCTCTTCTTGCAGCAGACGCCCGTCCGCGGGTTTGCTTCGGTGGAACAGTCTGCGGGAGAGAAACGCGGCATTAGACCGTGGGGAGACCCGTGGCGACGGTTTGAGTTGAGAAACACACACGTAAAACATAAGTAAGAATTTTAAAAACCCATTTAGAGGCTAAAATTCCACCCATGCCGGTAGTCGAACCCGCGACCTCTGGCTATCCGTGCCAGCGCTCTTTTAACTGAGCTGATGGGCGACTCACCGGCATCAGTGAAATTTCGAACCTCTTTACAATATTCTCTGTATTACGTACAGGCAGCGACATCTGGCTGAATTAATTTGCATCACTTGCAGCTCCGCTATTTAGCCTCTAAACTAGGTTTTTAAAATTTTCCTTAGCACGGGTTAGTGCATTAAGAATAAAAAAATAATATTATAGTAAGTAGGAATGTTATTTATTATATTGCACTACTTTACGCTTACATTGTGAAGTAATTACACAATTTTTATTTTTAATGCACTAACCCGTGCTAAGGAACAAATTTAAAAACCTATTTAGAGGCTAAAAATTTCACCCATGCCGGGATTCGAACCCGCAACCTCTGGCTATCCGTACCAGCGCTCTACCAATTGAGCCAATGGGCGACTCACGGCATCAGTGAAATTTCGAACCTCTTTACAATATTCTCTGTATTACGTACAGGCAGCGACATCTGACTTAAGCAAATTGCATTACTTACAGCCCCGACTACCTACTTTGCAGTTAGGTTTTAACATCGGAACGATATCATAAGTAAATACTTAAGTTCTGTCACGATATTAGCGAAATTCCCAATTCAGAAACTGGCCCTATATCACAGACGTGACCTTGAAAATAAATATTGTAGGGGCTACGCCGTACAGGTGTTGTTATGTTGGATGTTCTAAGAGTGGGTCGTTGTCCGATATTTCGACGACGAAACGCAACCGTTTTTTCTGGAACGAAAACAGGTCCTCGAAACGGTCCTCGTTCGCAATTGGTTTCATTGTATGCGAACGAGCAAGGCGCAGAGGACGGTCAAACGAGTGCGAACGAGACGAAATCACGAAACATCGGAAAAAATTAGTTGTTTTACGCGATATTCGACTGTATACTCATAGACGTAAAGATTACTTTATTGTATCACAGACCAAAACGAACGGAACGAGCAAGGAGCCGACGACGACGTCGCAATGATCTCATTACGTTCTAGGCTCTATTAATATAGCACTAAAGGACATATCCGCGTCAAATAATCTAAGGACTGGTCTCGCGACGAACGAACGCTGGCACTGCTTTAGAGTCTCTGGCACTGCTTTATAATGAAACGTAAAACGGTCCTATCGTCGCGGAACACAAAACGGTCTTATAAAACGGTTCGTCTTTGCAACGATCACTCCTAGTATGTTCGATGTTCGTAATGTTAGGTATGTTCAATGAATGACACGTCTGTCCCGTAAGAACGTTTTATTGTCACTGAATTGTGTTCAGAAAATTGCTTTAGTCAACAAAATAAGTGAGTAGAAGAAAATGTATGTGCTTGCTCGTACAACAATTGAAATCTATTGTTATTTCCAAGACCTTGAAAATAACAAAAGAAATAGAATGTTATTTTCAAGGTTAGGTTAGGTTATAAAAAACACGATTCCTCTAAAACGCTCCTCAGATGCAGTTTATATAGTCTGTCGTAAAAGGAAAGATCAACATGACATGAAGAGTATTTTAAGGAATCGTGTGATTTTATAAATAAAATTGTTAATGTTAAAAAGCTGTTAATGTTATAAAGCTGGTAATACTGTGCAAAACAACTTAAAAAGAAATAATAAAAATGCGATTTTTTATTTTAGAACGACGTAACTTGCAAACGCATGCACTCAGATAAAGTTATCACCAATATGCAAACAAAAACACAAATACGCTATAAAAAAATACATATTAAATAAAAACATTCATGGACATATTATACAGATCTCGTTAGCCCCGTAACATAAAAAAGGCCAGGTCTTGGATGTTTACATGTTTGTGATGTCGTTGTTTCTGTTTCCCACGACACAGAGTATCCTAGTGTGAGGAGCAATGTATGTGCCTGTATGTAAATGTGATCTCATTTTATACCAAGTACAAAAAATAAAAAATTGGCCTTTTTGCATCTACTTAATGAGATGATTTATACAGCGTCCAGTGGTATCTTCACTCACACTAGATGGGTGAAGGGACCACTCCGACACTGTAGTGCCTGGGACATGGTTTTATAGATGGTGTAGGCTTGCCCAGCACCTATACCATCCTGACAGCTTAGTCGGCCTAGCCCACAGGAGAGACTAGTCTATACGTGCGGAGCCAACCAAGCCGCGGGTTTCCTCACGATGTTTTCCTTCACCGTTAGCGTGTGGTATTGCGACTGCAAATTCGCAAATGTACGTAACTTTGAAATTAAACAAAGTCATTGGTACATGCCCGCACTCGGGATCGAACCTGGGGCTCTCGCTTGCCAGTCTATGGTTCTACCCACTGAGCTACCACCGCTACCACCTAAATGACAATATGTAAATGAAATACAGGTACTAACTCGACGATACATTTAATACAATAAATACTTAGATTACATCCAAGACCCGAGACAGACTAGTAAAGTTCTTTTCCGTTCGACCCAGCCGGGGATTAAATCCGGGACCTTCGGTTTTGCAGTCAGCGTGCCAAACCGCTGCGTAGAAGAAAAATCGTTAGTTAGCATAAATTCGATGGACAGGTGATATTTTGGTATAACCTAAGTCGACCTTGTAAATAAATGGTTGCGGATGGTTATTTTCAAGGTCACGACAAGGCCAAGGTCAAGGACATAGTGACCAAAAATGGGACCAATCGGACGTACAATTTAGGCTGGCAAGGGTTAAAACATCTTTCATGGGGCATTGTAAACGCTTCTATAATAAAATCCCTGAAGATATATTAAGCTTGCCTGAAACGCGATTCAAAAAATATGTTAAGCACACTTTGTGCCAAAAGGGCTATGCATAAAGGATTATTTAGATGACAATGAGGTCTGGAATTAATTAAAGCCAGTAAAATGCATGATTAGGTACTATTTTTTGTAATAATTATGTAAACTATGTTAATCAAGGACTTTGAAACTGTACTAAGTTTGGATCCATAATCCTTTATGTTATTATAGGAGCCCTTTTGGCACAATGTGTACTTAACACAAATTTGGATCCGCGTTTCAGGCAAGCTTAATATATCTTCAGAGATTTTATTATAGAAACGTATATTTTTTTTGTTTCCTGACCAGTGACGTCACTAACTCCTGTGCGACGCCATATTGCTCAAGGCGGCTTACTTTAAAAATGAATTTCTATTTGCTTTTTTTAGAAGTAAATACACGAAAGATTAAAATATTATCACTCTCCGAACACTTAACAGCAACGAAAAATCCGAGTTAATTTTCAGAAACCTTTCTCATGGCCTATTACAAAACTTTCTAACGGCAACCTCTTATTTTAAGAGAAGGCATGCTCTAAAAAATTAGGACAGACAAACAGAGAGACACAGAAAACACACACACACACACACACATAGAAAAATGGCACCAACACACCTAGACCTCCAAAAGTGAAGACTTCCACGAATCTGTCTCCTTTCTAGAGTGCGAAAAAGAAAGAATACGGTGTGAGTTTGAAAATGGGGCAAGGGAACAGGCTTATGCAGATTACCGAGGGTGGCGACGGACGCAGCGATACAAACTAAGGCCTGATTTACATTTGCTTTATTTTCATGCTTTTTAAGCATGCTTTATATAGAGGTAGAATAGAATAGAAACGCCAGAATAGAATAGAAACGCCACAATGGTACATCCGTAGGGAATAGCAATTCCGTGGGTGCGCGTGGTAATATAGCCCACAATATATCTCTGAGAGAAAGCTTAATTCTCTGTCTTAATTTCATTCATATGTTAACACAAAAAAATCGCGGTCCCTGTACGCTTTTGACGCCTCTATTCTATTCTACCTCTGGTAGAAAAAAGCATGAAAATTAAGCGAATGTAAATTAGCCTTAAACCTTTAAATACTTTTCACTCCATCTGCTCGAAATGACGTATTTTGATCCCCAAAGTTAGGGCCCAAAACAAGCTATTGCTATCCAATCAGACATGTATGGCAAGTATATAAATACAAAATTGGATTTTGTGTGAAATCCAATTTTGAATTTATATACCGACGCTATCACGTTTTATTGAGATATCAAACCTCTCATTCACTCTTGAGGACCTATATCTCTTTCGCTCTAAACAAGCAAGAAGTTTTAAACCAGAGTATGGAACTGCTTTGCGTCCCAAACTCGTTGCATCGAAACTTTTTGCTCTCTTCTTGGAAATAAAAATGTCAAAAAATTGAATTTGGAAGGTAAATTTTTCATTGGATAACGTTTGCAACAATCCGCTATTTGATACGTATCAAATTTAACGCGCTAAATGAATGAATATTTCCTGCAGTATTTAACGTAAGAAACTATATTTCGATTGATTTTGCTAAGTAAGTATGCAGGACAGCTGCAAAATTTGCATAGTAAAAAAAAAATTTCCTCGTTTAATTCGCAACGGTGAAAACGCTATCCGCCATCTTGGAAGCATCTAAAGTATGTAAACAAACATCTTTCAGCCAGAGCCAGTGGACATTGATTATTATAGGACTTACATCAAAGTGATCTTCACATAAATATATTGTTTTTATTGCGTGTGTGTGTAAGTGTAAATAAATGATTGATAAATATATAAATAAAATAAATAAATACACCCGAGTTTCAATTGATAAAGAGTCGGAGTCTCGTGGCAAGATTGGTGTCAAACTTTGTTTACAATTTTTTGGACTTCAAACATAGCTGATATAGACAAAAATGGCTGACCGCGTTTTTGGCTGTTTAGGAAAATAAAGTTTTAAAACTCAACAAATATACTAAAATATTTTTTGGTAAAATGGAAGAGTTATTTACCGTTTAAGATTTACTTGAAAAGAGAGTCAAATAGCGGATTGCATTGGCGCGCATTTATAATTTCCTATTGCATTCCTCACAGATGTAGTGAAAAGCAGTGTGTTCGTCACGGGTGGAAAACTTTGTCGCTCCTTCGGGACTCTTAGTTGAACTAAGAGTCAAGAGTGTCTCAGTTTGCTCAGGCTTCAATTTCACAACCTCGATTCGTAAACTGTATTTGCGCCCTTGGCGAACAATATAATATTATCTACTCTGCTAAAAAAGGTTTCAATGAACGAGTCCGCGGCGACGCACCAATCGATGTTTGCGCCTTGGCGCCAACATTTTACATTTAAAAAAACTTTTCAATATTTAAACAAAATTTGGTTCTGTTTAATATTATTTTATGTATTACAGTATGAGAGGAGATAAAGTAGTGTATGACACTGTACATAACTTGGTCTTATAACACTCGTGTGATACTATAAAAAAACTCGCCTACGGCTCGTATTATTAAAACACACTCGTGTTATAAGAACCCTTATTAAGTATGCAACAGTATCATAAACTACTATTCAAGGTTAGACATCATCAACTCATCATGTCCCCACCGAGGGGCTCTTCCCTGAGGAAGGTACAGGCCATACTCCACCACGGGGGCCAAGTCCGGATTGGTGGAGGCTTGCGGGACAAGTGGCTGGTCTTACTGTCAAAAGTTTTCAAGCCGCCGACTTGGCTTAACGACTGCCATTAAATGACAGGCGGCACCTATGGCTTAACGTGCGCTGCGAAGCACGGAAGCGCTCTGAAAAATGCCATTAGCGGTAGTCACGGGATGGTCACCTCCAGCACCTGACCGCGCCTGTTGTTGCTTAACCCAAGTGATTGATTCCAACCACTCGGTTCGACTAGTCCACGGGCACTTCGCGACGCTCATAAATAGTTATATATATTATATCGTTATCAACCCTCGAATGTCCCCACTGCTGGGGCACGGGTCTCTTCCTGCATCGCAGGAAGGTTAGGCCATACTCCACCACGGGGGCCAAGTCCGGGTTGGTGGAGGATTGTGAGACAGTGGCGGGCCTTACTGTCAGAAGTTCTCAAGCCGCCCATAAGGCCTCTGACATGGCTTAACGACTGCTATTATATGACAGCCGGCACCAATGGCTTAACGTGCCCTGCGAAGCACGGAAGCGCTCTGAAAAATGCCATTAGCGGTAGTCACGGGATGGTCACCTCCAGCACCTGACCGCGCCTGTTGTTGCTTAACCCAAGTGATTGATTCCAACCACTCGGCTCCACTAGGCCACGAGCACTTCGCGACGCTCATAAATAGTTATAATTAAACGGTTCTAATGTCGATTGTTAAGGTTAATACGTTTTACCTAATAAATAATCGCGATTATAGACCCGTTATACGTATACCTATCATAGACTCAACTAACTGATGATGGACTCTTAGTTTTTTTTTTTTTAAATCTTTATTAGGAACTTGGTACACAAAAGAAAAGCGACCATGTCGTCCTAGTAATGCTATATCCAGTAATACTTGTGTAATAAGTCTCTATACACGACTAAAGTTGATTAAATATTTGTCCTAGCTTTTAAACCAATTTTTACCAATTTGTATAAAATACAAATAAAAAAAAAAGACTCTTACGTTGATCGACTTTTCCAGCTGTTGAAGGACTCAAGCGGCTGGTAATGGACTCTACAAGCAGTTACTCAAGAATATTCACTTATTGTATGGAATCAAGCGTTACTTTGCGGAGATCCATATAGCATTAAAATGTGAAAATGTATTTCATCTTAATTCCACCCATGCCGGGACTCGAAGCCGCGACCTCTGGCTAACCGTGCCAGCGCTCTCCCAACTGGGCTAACGGGCGACTTACCAGCATCAGTGAAATTTCGAACCTCTCCAGTACTCTCTGTATTACTTACAAACAGCGACATCTGGCTGAAGTAATTTGCATCACTTGCAGCCCCGAGTACCTACTTTGCAGTTAGATTTTACATCGGAATGATATCGCTGTACCCACATGATTACATTATTTTTATTGCACTAACCCGTGCTAAGGACAATTTTAAAAGTGATGCAAATTACTTCAGCCAGATGTCGCTGCCTGTACCTAATACAGAGAGTATTGTAAAGAGGTTCGAAATTTCACTGATGGCCGGTGAGTCGCCCATTAGCTCAGTTGGTAGAGCGCTGGCACGGTTAGCCAGAGGTCGCGGGTTCGAGTCCCGGCATGGGTGGAATTTTTAGCCTCTAAATAGGTGTTTGATAATGTATTTGCTAAATTCCGCCATAAATACTCACTTGGCGAGCGGGGAGTACCCGTCGGGCCGCTCATCGAGTCCTCTGTGGACGCTGACGGCCTCAAGTTCGCTGTTGATGGACGCAATGTACTCGGGAGTTCTAAGCTGATCCGCCGTACGTTTCTTGAAGCTGCCGAAGAAGGGAGAGGTTATGGTTCGACTACCACAAAGAAGTTTATCAATTCAAGTTTCTTCTTCTTACCTTTTACCTTTGTATTGGTTTGCATCTAAATAATAAGTAGCAATAATAATGATGATTATTGGTATGACATAACGATTGATTATGTAAATTTATAAACTTTTATAAGGCACTGACATGCAATATAGGTATTAGTTTTTAATTAGTACTAAGATAGCTATACTATTTTTATTTTTAATGCACTAACCCGTGCTAAGGACAAATTTAAAAACCTATTTAGAGGCTAAAAATTCACCCATGCTTTGATTCGAACCCGCAACCTCTGGCTATCCGTGCCAGCGCTCTACCAATTGAGCTCAATTGGTAGAGCGCTGGCACGGATAGCCAGTGGTTGCGGGTTCGAATCCCGGCATGGGTGAAATTTTTAGCCTCTAAATAGGTTTTTAAATTAAGATAGCTTTTAAGGATCGCAAACAATGTATGTTGTTTTCGAAATAAATGAACTATGAACTCTTCTTCAGGCTATATTAGTCCACAGCCGGACATAGCTCTCCCCTAATGAGCGCCATAGCGCAAGGTTGTGCCATCATTGGAGGGTAATGCCCATAATCCCCACGCTGGGCATGCGGGTTGGGGATCGCAGTTTGGTGGAATTGTACTGCAGGTGGCGCAGAGAATTTCCATTCTTTTTGTCGAATGTCAAATCTATAATATCTATAAAACAAACTAATACCGTCTATTCATCCTAACTTCTCTAATTTAGTAAACAACATTCTAACCTCATAATTGACATTTAATGTCAAAACTAGTTTTTTTCTCGCAAGTGCATGAGATTTGTTTATAAAATTGGCAGCGATTTACCTAAAATACTTTCCCAGGTTACTTCGTTTATTGGAATAGTGCAGTTTTCGACTTAAAGATCATACTTTACCGGTAGAATATTGTTTAGTAAAAAGGTCAAGTAAGGATAAATAGACTGTAAGATAACATTAATATTGGAGTCACTGTAGTACATTCTGCCAAGTCCTTAGCTTTTCCCACAGACGGGTAATCTTAATAATATCATAAATAAGAGGCGCAATGCACGACGTAATTGGTGACCACGACACAGGGTATCCTAGTGTGTGGTCACCAATTACGTCGTGCATTGGGCCTCTGCGCATACATTGCTTCTGACCACGACACAGGGTATCCTAGTGTGTGGTCAGAAGCAATGTATGCGCCTGTATGTAAATGTTATGTTAAGTATGCCCCGGAACGAAGGTCATACCCTACTCTTCAGGTGCCGACCGACAGTGTTGGGCGTAGTTAACTACTTTTTTGTAATCAGATTACTAACTGCGATTAAATGAAATGAAATGAAAAGGTTTTATTCAAAGTAGCGCAGATACTGCGGCTTAATGAACGTTACAAGTTAAACTAGGTGTCCATTTCAAAATCTGGATCATTTTGGAGAAAAAATGGACAAAAAAACTCCAAACTTAGTCTTTTCAAATTCCTTAATTAACAGAATTTACACAGATACTACAAAACTCGTGAATTTTACATGCTTGAATTCCAGACATCATTGTCATCTAAATAATCCTTAATATTATAGTAGCTCTTTTGGCACAAAGTGTACTTTACACATTTTTTGAACCGCGCTTCAGTCAAACTTAATATATCTTCAGGGATTTTATTGTAGAAGCGTATACAATGCCCCATGAAGGATGTATTAACTTTTGCCAGCCTAAATCTTGGGATCAAAAGTTTATGTTTATTTCTAGTATTTACATTATGTTGGCTACCTGCAGTTTTAAAGTTGCTAATATTTTTCCTGTCATACATAATATTTTCATAGATATACTGACTGGCAACTGTCAGGATGTTTGTTTCTTTAAAGAATTCTCTTAACGAGTCTCTACTGCCTAGCTTATAGATGAATCTGATCGCTCTTTTCTGCAAGACGAAGATGGTCTCAATGTCCGCTGCCCGTCCCCACAGTAGTATGCCGTAGGACATGATACTATGGAAGTAACTAAAATAAACGAGCCTGGCAGTTGCGACGTCAGTTAGTTCCCTAATTCTTTTAACAGCATATGCTGCAGAGCTAAGCCTATTTGCCAATTTTTCTATATGAGGACCCCATTGAAGCTTTGCATCAATTGTGATACCTAAAAATACAGTATCTTCGACAAGGTCTAGTTTGTCCCTTCCCAATATAACTTTGCTGTCAACTACTTTGACATTTGGTAGAGTGAACTTTATACATTTTGTCTTTTTTGAATTTAACAATAAGTTATTAGACGTAAACCAGTTTAGTACCTGAGAGAGAGCAGCATTAGTATTGTCAAGGTCATCTTCTTGTCTCTTAATTTTGAAAATAAGTGACGTGTCATCTGCAAATAGTACTATCTCTGACATATTTTGAACCATGAACGGCAAATCATTTATATATACGAGGAAGAGGAACGGCCCCAAAATCGATCCCTGTGGTACTCCTATCCTGACCTCTGACCCTGAAGATTTAGTTCTATTTATATCAGCTCTTTGAATTCTTCCTTCTAAATATGATGTCATAAGTTTTAGGCTATTCCCGTTTATACCATAGTGCTTTAATTTTAAAAGAAGTGTTTTATGGTCAACGCAATCAAATGCTTTTGACAAGTCACAGAATACGCCTATAGCATCCTTGCGATCTTCCCATGCACTAAATATATGTTTAACTAACATGACGCCGGCGTCCGTTGTAGAGCGCCCTTGCGTAAAGCCGAATTGCTGACCATGGAGAAGTTGATAGTCATTGAAGTGTGTAAGCAGTTGACCTAGAACTATCTTCTCGAATATTTTACTCAAAACGGGTAGAACCGAAAATGGTCTGAAATTTGAAGGATCTTGCTTATCACCACTTTTAAATAAAGGAACGAGCCTACTATATTTCATTAGATCTGGGAATATACCCTCATCTAGACATTTGTTAAAGATTCTGGCTAAATAGGGTGCTAGGGTGTCGATTACTGAGCTAACTACTGTTACTGACATAGCCCACAAATCTTCAGTTTTTTTAAGCTTTAGCTTTTTAAACGATTTAATCACGGTATGAGCTTCAATATAATCAAACGAAAAATCGTGATCGCATGGGGGGACATTGTCTTTCAAAATAGTTTCAGCAAGAGCTGGAGAAGAGTCTAAAGGAGCTGTCGTTATAATTGGAACATTTGTAAAGAACTGTTCAAAAGCCGCAGCAATGTCTTCATTTGAGGTTATTAATTTATTATTTATTTTAAGTGCAAATTCGCGATCTCCCAATTTGGATTTACCAGTTTCCTTATTTATAATAGCCCAAATTGTTTTAGATTTATTAGAAGATTGAAGGATTTTTGATTTTATATACTCGCATTTTGCTTTGTGGCAGACGGCCTTAAATAATTTTGAATATAGTTTTACATACTGTATAAAACTGGGGTTGTATGTATATGTTTTTTTCTCATACAGTAAATAAAGTGTGTCCCTACTTTTTCGGATGCCGGCTGTGGCCCATTCACTAAATTGTAATTTATTTTGTTTGCAGGATATCTGTTTTAATTTAAAAACTTTTTCAAAACTATTTGAAACAGCCTCGAAGAAATCTCGATAGAGAACATTAGCATCTTGAGTTTTATTTTTTTGAATAGGTAATCTTTTTTTTAAGTCAAGTTTAAACAATTCCAGTTTTTTATTTGTTATCACCCTGCAGAGTACATCTTGCTCTATTTTTTTTAAATCTGCTTTAAAATGTACAATTTGACCACTGTGGTCTGATTTAAGACAATTCACTGTAGAATAATGGGAAAATTCACAGTCACAGTATACGTTGTCAAGGCAGGTGGCGGTGGTTTCGGTAATCCTGGTGGGCTCTAAGAAAATATTCATCAAATTAAAAGACTTAAAAATAAGTTTTAATTTAGCACTCGAAGGGGAATCTACAAGCAGGTTTACATTAAAATCACCACAGACTATAACCTTCTTATTATTACTGCAGGCTACTTTTAATACATCCTCTAATACAGATTCGAATACACTGTAATCGCTGGTGGGGGGCCTGTATACGCTTACTACAATGTGTGAGGATAATTCAACACAAGATAGTTCAATTATTTTTTCAACAGAAAGCCTGCAAATATCTTTCCTTTCTTTAAATTTTAAACCATCCTTTACTAGTATTAAAGATCCCCCATGCAATGCTAACTTTCTATTGTAGCAACTGGCTAACTGATAATTATGTACAGAAAAATTCATATGAGATTCTAATAGCCAGTGCTCCGTAACACAAAGTATGTCAATCTCATGTTGTTCTAAGAACAATTCTAACTCTAGTAGCTTTCCAGAAAAACCACCCTGTATGTTCTGATTAGCTAAAGTGATTTTTTTTAAGAGGGGCTTTTCTGTTCTCTGCGCTGACAGTTTAAATCAGCAGTCAAACTTAACTTATTTATGTTAGGTTTTTTTAAAGCCTCTGAGTACAGAGGTTTACTAGTAGAACTTTTTCTACAGTTTTTATTTACTAATGGTACCTGTTTTACTGTCGTAACAATAATAGGGTCATAAATATTGAATGCCAACAATTTGGCAATCTGTCGTTTTGAACGAAGGGGCACATACATTGTGTCCCTAGTCAATATAAAATTTCGAATAAAGTTATTCGTATCAAAATAAAAAACTTGATCTCTATGACCAAATGTCATGTTATATAACAGACGGTTAAGTTTACCTATCCGTGCATTCTGTGTCTCTGACAATGTTTTTGAATAGGGAAAAGCACAGATAATGATTTTCCTTACATTTAAAGCTATTATGGACTCATAGTATTAAAAGTAGTTAACTACATGTAGTTATGGTTACATGTAGTTATGGTTACATGTAGTTAACTACAGTAATCAAACTACATTAAGTAGTTGTTAATTTGATTGCTGTAATTGCTGTAATCATAATTACTTATGATTACTGATTAGCTGAGTTGTAAAATTTATATTTCCGTTCGTTCGCACAATTGTAGCGAACGGATGTGCACACTGTCAGACACAATTAAATTCACTACCCTGCATGCGTCGCACCAAATAAAAACACATGTACCCGACATGCAGGGAGTAGATAGTGCGCTCTAACTAACTACGTAGCAAACGACAAGTCGATACATGAACGACACGCGCGCCACGTCTTTGTTTTTTTATACGAAAGTTTATTTAAAAATGTAGTTATAAAAAGTAATCTTGTAATCGTGATTGCAACTACAATTTGCAGTTAGTAATCAAAATATTTAATTACTTATTCTGATTACTTCATGTAGTTTGTAATCGTGATTATCAGCTACTTTATGTAATCGTGGTTAGTAGTTAGATTACATTTTTCCCCAGATTACCCTAACGAAATCTTTTCCCTCATCCTCGTTTCCACAGCCAGTGGACGAGTAAATAATTAAGCATAAGCTAGCTATCTTTTCGGAATCGGAATTACTTACGTTTTAAGTAACAAGCTTGAGCAGACTACTGAGACGGAGCTCATCGCCATAGCAGCCGACGCCATCCAGGGCTGTGGAGCAAACAACTGCAGTTTAGAAATGAAATGAAAAGGTTTTAATCAAAGTTTTTTTTTGCTTCCTTTTTTCTTGCAATCTGTCCTTGACATTAAGCTAGAATTTTGGCGTCATTGTCGTAGTGGGCTTGCATGGTATATGCCCTGTTGCATATCCATATATTACTTTCTTGGCTCGGTGGGTTTCAAAGTTGCGCAGAAACTGCGGCTTAACGAACGTTACAATTCAAACTAGGTGTCCATTGCCAAATCTAGATCATTTTGGAGAAATAATTTACAAAAAATCTCCAAACGTAGTCTCTTCAAAGTCATTAATTAACATAGTTTACATAATTATTTTAAAACATAGAACTCATGCATTGTACTGGCTTCAATTCCAGACATCATTGTCATTTAAATAAACCTTTATGTTAAAGTACAGTTTGAAATACACCCAGTTTGGCACAAACTGTAATTAAAACATTTTTTAACCTCGTTTCAGGCAAGCTTAGAACTACAAAAGGTCACATAACTTATATTAAAAACCATCTAGCGATATTCTACAGTCATTTTAGAAAATTCTCTACATCACTAACCTAATAATCATGTGAGTACAGCGATATCATTCCGATGTAAAAACCTAACTGCAAAGTAGGTACTCGGGGTTGCACGTGATGCAAATTACTTCAGCCTGTACGTAATACAGAGAATATTGTAAAGAGGTTCGAAATTTCACTAATGCCGGTGAGTCGCCCATTAGCTCAGTTGGAAAAAGCGCTGGCACGGATAGCCAGAGGTCGCGGGTTCGAATCCCGGCATGGGTGGAGTTTTTAGCCTTTAAATAGGTTTTTAAAAATAATGTCCTTAGCACGGGTTAGTGCATTAAAAAGCATATAATCACTAACCTGCAGTATAAGTCGGTCCGAAGCTAGCGCGCCGCTCGCCAGCCGTATGCTGAGCAGGTTGTTCACAGTCTCATGCTACAAAGCCTAATAAGATTATTCAGCGGAATGGAGAGGTAATCATTCTATCTCTAGCGAAATTCTACTGGCCGACACTGTCAAGTGTCATTGTAGTAACACTCTCTTACCTGCAGTATAAAGCCAT
The DNA here is from genome assembly GCA_934045075.1 of Yponomeuta sedellus. NCBI lineage: Eukaryota > Metazoa > Arthropoda > Insecta > Lepidoptera > Yponomeutidae > Yponomeuta > Yponomeuta sedellus. The sequence continues at coordinate 1,687,320 of OW203751.1, forward strand.
ACAGCGTCCCGCTCCCCAGGGGATGCTAAGTAGGTTGTACAAAGATATAAAAAAAGGACAGTCTGATGTTACTTTCAGGGGAATGGAGAGGAAGTTATTCATTCAATCAGACATTTTAGAAAATGTTCGACATCACTAACCTGCAGTATAAACCCGTACGAGGCCAGCGCGCCGCTCGCCAGCGGTATGCTTAACAGGTTGTAAACTGACGCGAACAGGAAGTTCAACCTGACGCGGCGAACGGTCACCCGGGACAGATCCAGGCACGCTACCACGTCTAGCAGGTCATTCTGCGAACAACATTCCAAATCAAACTCAAAAACTTATTTTAACGTTATGGATTCACCATCTGTTAGTTGAATCGTCATCAACCCACCTACAGTCTATTTATTCTTACTTGACCAATTTAGTAAACAAGATTCTAACCTTAAAATTGATATTAGATGCCTAAACTAGACATTTTCTCGCAAATTCATGAACTATCATGAACTATGTCATGAACTATCGTGACAGCGGTGCGTCTGTGGAACGCGCTACCGCTATACATTCGCCAGGCACCGTCAGTCGGCGTCTTTAAGAGTAGAGTTCAGGAACACTATCTACATATTCAGAACAATAACGTGTAATTCTATCCGTAAATATGTAAATATATATTATTAAGTCTATTTATATATATAGATATGTATATACTGTTTATTTTATATATGCGCTTAATTATTATCTTTGTATATGTTGGCGACTGGCTGGAGTGTCACCCTTTTCTACTTCTTAATTTTGTCTTTCTCTTTTTTACGTTGTCACATTTGTGGTTGTCAAGATTACCAAAAAATATCTGTCTTGTAATATTGTGCTTTATTCTTTATTAAATTTCTATCATATAATCCGTGTTTCCATCAGTATTCATAATCGTTTCATACAGTCCACCACTAGCTATCATTTTGGTCCATTCTCACCGTAAAAATACCTCCAGCGAAAATAATCTGTCATAATTTTTTCACACGTAAGTTTTCATTTCGCGTAGAATTGCATTATTCACATACGCATACACTATGGTCGAAACACGGAGTAAGGCAAAGACAGATTTTGTAACTACGGAAACCGAGCGGGTGCAGCGCGATCGCGGCGATCGGTCACCGCGCGGCACCCGGCCGGGCTCAACCGCAACCGACGACGTAGCTTCGTCAGCACTGCCTGATAGAATGAGCATATCCACGGTGGGCAACGCCTCTAGCAGTGTGGCACAACCTGGTCCCGCTGCCGATTGCCCGAATGCTCCTTCTAGCTCACGCAACGACGGAAATACCCAAGCACCAACCGCTTCTAGCTTCCACAGTACGCAATCTCGCAGTGGGCGTACCAACTCATCGCGTTCGTCGGCGACCGTCCGTGCTCAGAAATTGGCGCTAGAAGCAGATGTGATGCGGCGCCAGATTGAGCGCGAGCGCGAACTCGCGCGATCGCAGGTGGAGCGCGAGCGCGAGGTTGCGCGATTGCAGGCGGAGCGCGAGCGCGAGCTAGCGCGATCGCAGGCGGAGCGCGACCTTAAGCTTGCGCGATCGCAGGCGGAACACGAGCGCACGCTTGCCCGCCTGGAGTCCGAGGCAGAGCAAACAGAGCTTCAAGCAAAACTCGCCGCATTGGAAACATCAGATAAGTCAGCCCGTAGTCGTAATTCGTACTTTTCCGATCACGATGTAGAAAAGCGCACCTCCACCTGGGTTTCAGAACAACATGCCAACGTGACCACGGCAACCCAAGTAGTAATGCCTGGTAAGGCGCCGACCGTCACCTTGAGTAATCCTCAAGGACTTTATTCACGGCCGGCCGCCCCTACCAATACGGTATCGTTCTACACGCCCGATGTCAACCGTGCAAACCATTCTAAACCCACACATTCGAGGACTTTTCTTAATAATAAATACGACACCATGACACAACAGTTATCTGAACGTTTTTCCTCTGACCCTATAACAAAATTATCTCAAGCTATTAACGCTCTTTCCAACAGGCCAAAGAAACCCGAACTTGTTACATTCTCGGGTGAAGTTAGTCAATGGATGCCGTTCAAAAGTAGCTATGAGAGAACTAAATCTAATTTCTCTCCTTCAGAGAATTTAGACCGGTTGAACCACGCAGTCCGAGGTCAAGCGTACCAGTTCGTCGCGTCCCTCATGTGGACCTCCGACGACCCCGACGACATCGTAAAGGCTTTGGAGCAGACTTACGCTCGACCGGAACTCCTCGTGGCGCGCGAGGTCACCGAGCTACGCAACAGTCCTAAGCTAAGTTCTCCTCAGAATTTAAATGGCCTAGCCAATAAATTACGTAATTTCGTTACGACACTCAAGTTACTTAATCAACACGAGTACTTGTCTTCCCCGGAACTTTTTCGGTGCGTTTTGATTAAGTTAAGCGAACACACCAGAGCCCGCTTTACGGATTTCGCATCCATTCACGCACCAGAGGCACAACATATAACAAAACTTGAATTACTGTCGCAATTCCTCTTGGCCGAGGCAGATAAACAATTAAAATATAACTTTGTAACCGACAGTGCATTTAAGGCACCACCTCAACCGATGCAATCGAATTTACCTCGAACAAGCAATCCCAAATTTCAATTTAAAGGGGAATCTGTACACGCTACGGTATCGAACGGTAAGAAATCTGAGCAATGCACATTTTGCAAACAAGGGCCTCATGATATAAGGGCCTGCAAAGGTTTTCTAAGGCTTCCCATTGACGATAGATGGCGCTGGGTGCGCGAGTCAAAAATTTGTTACCGATGTCTTAAGGGTAACCCGCATACATGGAACAACTGCCGAGCGAAACGTTGCGGAGTTGACGGATGTTTGAGACGTCAATGCTCTTCTCCACGGCACGGAGACTGCCGGCACCAATGTTAGCACGACATCAAGTGGACAATGCAACATGACCGAAGCGTCCGCTATCGATTCACTTGGTTCCGTAAACATTAATAACGATGGCACCGTAACCGAATATCCTGAGAAAATTGGGAATACTTCTGATTATTTAATTAACGCTACAGGATCCTTGCCGGCTTCCTCACGCTTCCGTGGCCTGCTGAAGGTAGTCCCGGTTGTAGTCGAGGGTCCCGACGGCGACTTCGAGACGACGGCACTTCTCGACGAGGGCAGCACGTCAACATTGATCGACGGCGAGGTAGCGGCACGCATTGGCGCAAAGCCCACCTGTCAGGAGCGTCTCCGCATCGAAGGCGTTAGTGGTATGAGCAAGGAACTTGACGTGAGTTATGTTGATTTCTATATTCGCGGCCATGGCCTGGCCGAACGTTATTTAATTAATCACGCACGGGCTATTAAACCCCTCGGGCTTCGAGCTCAAAATCCTGACACGATAAGAATCACGGATTACAGTCATCTATCGGGTTTAACTAACGAACTTTCATATTGCACTGACGTTCCTCCGACCGTCCTTATTGGCGCGCCAGACTGGCATTTATCTTTAAGTCGCGAAGTTCGTAGTGGAAATAAGAATGAACCCGTTGCTTCTAGAACCTTGTTGGGTTGGGTGCTCCATGGCGCACTTTCTCTCTCATCAAAGCCACTTGAGTTCATAAATCACGTTTCAGATGACTTACATAGCCTTATAAAAAGTCAATATGACATTGATGCCTTAGGCATCACGAAAAAGAATCCCCGTCCAAGCGACGAAGACAAACGAGCGGTAGACATAATTGAATCCTCAGCTCATCAGCTAGACGATGGCCATTTTGAAGTTGGCCTGCCCTGGAAGAAAGATTTACCGGAAAATATACCCGACAGTTACCCTCAGGCACTCTCCAGCTTCAAGGCACTCGAACGTCAGATGTCTAAGGACCCAGAGTTCGGTAAAGCCTTCCAAAACTTTATAGAGGGCGTAATCAGTAAAGGCTATGCCGAAGAGTGTGATCCAGACACTTACTACCGTCGTCTTTCGCAAAACGCTTCATACGTCAATATAGACGGCTCGATTCGTTGGTACCTGCCTATCTTCGGTGTCCTTCACCCACAGAAGAAGAAGCTCAGAGCAGTTCACGATGCAGCTGCTACAACGAAAGGAATAAGCCTCAATAGCCTCCTTTTACAAGGACCCGATCTCTTGTCCTCGCTTCTGGACATGTTGTTTCGTTTTAGAGAAGGCGCCGTTGTTTTAAATGGTGACATCAAGGAAATGTTCCCCCAGGTTAAAATTATCCCCAAAGACAGGGATGCGTAACGTTTTCTTTGGCGCAATAACGACGGCAACCTTATAGAGTACCGCATGTCATCCATGATTTTTGGTGCCGTATGTAGTCCCTTCATAGCTCTCCACATTAAGAACAAAAATGCGAAAATGCTGGAATCTAGATACCCTTCCGCATGTAAGGCTATCATTGAAGACCATTTTATGGACGATTACCTGGGCAGCTATCCTAGTATCACTGATGCGGCACAACTAGCCGCCGACGTTATCACGGTGCACAAAGCCTGTGGCTTCGAGATGCGCGCGTGGACCTCAAATCATCCGGAGGTACTCTCACTCGTTCCAAAGGAACTTCGAAGTGATTCGACATCAGACGTTTATCTGCCTCTTAGTAGTGAAGTCGGCGTATTGGGTGTGAAATGGAATCCAGCCCAAGACTCGTTAGGGTTTCGCACCATGCCCCAAATGTCAACCGATCCTCTTACCAAACGCAACCTACTGTCTGCTGTCATGAAGGTCTACGACCCACTCGGTCTGCTGATGCCAGTTGTTATCTGGGGTCGCATTTTGATACAGAAGTTGTGGCGGTCAGGAGTTCATTGGGATACGACCCTACCCGAAGTGTATGTCAGCGAGTGCGAGGACTGGTTCGAACAGTTACGGATTGCAGCCAATATTAAAATTCCCCGCTGGTATATGACTAGGGCAGACGTATCGGACGTTCAGCTGCACGTAATGGCCGATGGTGGCGAGCAAGCCTACGCCTGCGTAGCTTATTGGCGTTTTAGTTACAGGGATCACTCCGTGTCTACGTCACTCATTGGCAGCAAGGCTCGAGTCTCACCACTAAAACCGGTTTCAATCCCTCGAATGGAATTGCAAGCTGCCCTTATAGCAGCACGATTTGCGCAATTTTACAAGCTCATCGTTTCGAGCCATCCAATACCACTTTTTGGACTGACTCAACCACAGTCCTCAAATGGATTCGGAGCGATGCTCGCGTGTTTAAACCGTTCGTAGCGCACAGGTTGGGAGAGATACTGGAGACTACCAACCCGTCCAGTTGGAGGTGGATCCCTACCTCTCTCAACGTGGCCGATGACGCAACAAAACCAAAAAAGATCAAGTTTACCGCGAGTCATCGGTGGTTTACCGGTCCGCAGTTTCTGCTTGAACCACCATGCACTTGGCCGACTGAGTGCTTTACCGACGTGGAAGAGAATTCACGAGATCCCGAATTAAAATCGGACCTAGTGGTTCTGCTCCTCGTTACCCCGTCTAGCTTAATTCCAAACCCAACGCGTTTTAGCTCTTGGCTGCGTCTTCTTCGCGCCACCGCCCGAGTTCTGCAGGGCGCACGTCTATTCCGGCTTAAACCGTCTCGGCCTATAAGTAGAAATTCCAAATTGTACATGGACGGTACCACATCGCCCTACCAACTTCACGCCGCAGACATCGTGGAAGCCGAAAAGATGGTGGCCCAACACGCTCAAGAAGAGAGTTTTCCTGAGGAGGTGCTGGCTTTAAGATCCTCAAAACCTGTGCCCAGAACCAGCAGAATAGCAAAACTTGCACCGATACTCGGCCAAGACGGCTTAGTGAGACTAGACACGCGAATAAGTTCTGCCCCGGGAGTTAGCGAAACCACGAAGTCCCCAATTATCGTCGACGGCCGCAATCATGCGATACGACTACTCATCCTTTACGAGCACAACAAAGCGTCGCACCACTTCAACGAACTAGTTCTGAACGAACTGCGACAGAAGTACTGGATACTGAGGGCACGCAACAGCATCCGCAGCGTAGCACACGCCTGTTTACAATGCCGAAGGTGGAAAACCCAACCAGCTCAACCCCAGACCGGCAACCTACCCCTTGAAAGACTCGACCACCACAAAAGGCCATTTACCCACGTCGGGCTCGATTATTTCGGCCCCATTTTAGTAACGATATGCCTACACAAAGAAAAGCGTTACGTCGCATTGTACACATGCCTCACAACCAGAGCGTTACATATGGAAGTGGTCAATTCTCTATCATCCGACGCAGCTATAATGAGTCTAAGACGTTTCATCGCACGCCGAGGATCCCCTACCACCATTTTTTCTGATAACGGCACGAACTTTGTTGGGGCCTCGCACGAGCTACGCTGTCTACATGACGACTCCGTGAAAGAATATGGCATGGGAAAGGCTTGTACGTACAGTGAAAACAGCCCTCAGATCCTGCCTCACGAGTCAAACCATAAAGGAGGACGTCTTGGCAACGCTCCTTCTTGAGGCAGAAGCGATCGTCAATTCAAGACCCCTGACCTACATTTCATCCTCACCAGATTCCCCAGAAGCTATAACACCATTTCATTTCATCCTGGGCTCCTCATCAGTCGTACCGTGGACATCATCACTGACAGACGCTGACTTACTCCGGCGGTGTGACTGGCGAAGAACATTGCGTCTCGCAGACCAATTTTGGGCACGATGGCTACGCGAATACCTCCCAACGCTCCGACCAAGAGGACCAATAAACCGCACTGTGAATCTTGGCGAGGGTGATGTGGTGCTGATCGCTGACCCTACACTCCCACGTGGTCTTTGGCCATTAGGAAGGGTAGCGAAGGTTTACTTTGGACCAGACGGAGCGGTCCGCGTAGCAGACATCCACACTAGAGGCGGCATGCTGCGCCGACCGGCCCGAAAACTTATTTTACTGGAAGCTGCACCTCAGTCAGTAGCCACCAGTTGTTAGTGTTCCACTGGGGGCCTGGAATGTTGGCGACTGGCTGGAGTGTCACCCTTTTCTACTTCTTAATTTTGTCTTTCTCTTTTTTACGTTGTCACATTTGTGGTTGTCAAGATTACAAAAAAAAATCTGTCTTGTAATATTGTGCTTTATTCTTTATTAAATTTCTATCATATAATCCGTGTTTCCATCAGTATTCATAATCGTCTCATACAGTCCACCACTAGCTATCAGTATATGTGTATGTTTATAATTATTGGTTATATTAATAAATAGTTTAACTGTTATAAAAGATATTTGACACTAAAATATCACCTCACTGGTTGAGACTACCCCCGCCTTCTCCACGTCACCTGTAGGTTAGCTAGAATAAAATACTATTTAGTATTAATCCCGCCAATTTTACAATATTTACAGGTACAATAAAGAATTTAATAATAATAATAATATGTTTATAAAATTGGCAGCGTGTTATCTAAAAGAGTGTTCCAGGTTACTTCATTTATGGAAATATGGCAGTTTTGGACTAAAAAGTCACAGTTTAAGGGTAGAATCTTGTTTACTAAATTGGACAAGTAAGAATAAATAGACTGTATATAGACCCGCTTTTTACTGCTTCTCCGACTATCTAAGGTTTGCAGGAAGAAATATAGAGAAATATAAATATGTCATATAAAATATAAATAGAGATATATAAGAAATAAAGGGATAATAGTGTTACGGGCTAGGGTTCTGGATTTGTATGTAAAACACCAATGACAACTTCTTAGGATTTATTCACGCAGGGTCTAGTCTGCAGGTCTTCACGACACGAATTCCACACGTAGATTCCAATCGAAGTCCAATAGTATCGCTGAGGTCGTAGGTTATCGCTCGTATCGCAGGTATGTTCGCTCGAAGTTCACTCTTCGCTCTTCCAAACGGAACTGACAGCGCGCCGCGGCGGCCGCTATTTATATCCGCCGGCAAGGATTCTAGAACATTCCCGTACCTACGTACCTACACTTGGTACACGCGGAAACGTCGCTCGAACAGTTTTACGTCAAAGAGTTTTGAATCTTATGCCAGTGGACATACGAGTCACTATTGCTTGCAGCGTTTATTGTTTACTACAACGCAGCATGCGGCGACTATTCGATAGGCTTCTAGAAGGCTCTATTCTAGATGGTTCGGGATAGGACCGCGACAATAGTTTTTCTTAATGATTCGCGATACTCATACATAGTTATATACTAAACGGGTCAAATCACGATTATTTATTAGGTAAAACGTAATTACCTTATTTCCCGACGTTTCGGCAGCGTTACAGTTACCGTGGTCTCAGGTAGACTCGGGCGATTGACCCGTTTAGTATATAACTCATAAAGAGATAAGCTCGGCTTTGTACATGTTAGTTCAGATGTAAAGTCCTGTTAAACGTTTCGAGTAAAACATTCGTGTAAAGTATAATTAATTAATTAATATCCCATTATGTCCCAGCCGAGGGGCACGGGTCTCTTACCTGAAGAAGGTATAGGCCATACTCCACCACGGGGGCCAAGTCCGGATTAGTGGAGGCTTGCAAGACTAGTTAAGCCAAGTCAGAGGCCCTAGGGCGGCTTGAAAACTTCTGACAGTAAGACCAGCCACTAGTCTTGCAAGCCTCCACCGATTCGGACTTGGCCCCCGTGGTAGAGTATGGCCTATACCTTCCTCAGGAAAGAGACCCGTGCCCTCCGGTGGGGACATAATGGGTTGATGATGATTCAACAAATAATAAATCATGTAATAAATCACTCCTATTATAATGTTTACTGGCACAATTATATTGTCTCCAGCTAACCCACGATAATGCGGACAGTGGAACCCCTTCCACTGTCCGCATTATCGTGGGTTAGCTGGAAGAAAACACTATCTAGTATTAAGCTCGCCCTCGTACAAACTTGTTTTTAGTGCAATAAAGAATTTTCATTCATTCATTCATTCATTCATTCATTCATTCATTCATTCATTCATTCATTCATTCATTCATTCATTCATTCATTCATTCATTCATTCATTCATTCATTCATTCATTCATTCATTCATTCATTCATTCATTCATTCATTCATTCATTCATTCATTCATTCATTCATTCATTCATTCATTCATTCATTCATTCATTCATTCATTCATTCATTCATTCAAACTAATTGGTTGATAATGATACAATGTGTTTCTTCTTTCTTATTTTCAAAGGAATATGACTCTAAAAAAAATATTAATAAATATTTTTTTATATAATAATATATATATAATAATACAGAGGCTAAAAATTACACCCATGCCGGGATTCGAACCCGCGACCTCTGACTATCCGTGCCAGCGCTCTTTCCAACTGAGCCAATTGGCGACTCACCGGCATCAGTGAAATTTCGAACTTCTTTACCAACATTCTCTGTATTACGTACAGGCAGCGACAGGTACTCGGGGCTGCAAGTGATGCAAATCACTTCAGCCAGATGTCGCCGCCTGTACGTAATACATAGAATATTGTAAAGTGGTTCGAAATTTAAAATTTCTCCAAATAGGTTTGTTAAAAATTGTCCTTAGCACGGGTAAGTGCATCAAAGAGAGTGTATAATATGAGCCCTACCCGCATAAGCACAAGGTCGGCCGCCTCCACGGCCACGTCGGTGCCGCTGGCTATGGCGATCCCCACGTCAGCTTGCGCGAGCGCAGGCGAGTCGTTCACTCCATCCCCCACCTGCAAAATATATAATAATAAGGGCCTGTTTCACAATCTGCAAGTAAAGCTATCCGCAACCAGGGCTGCCGTTTGTTCTAAATTTAAATAAATATTCCTATATTGCGTGTGTTCGTTTATGGCTTCAAATTTAGAACAACCGGCAGCCCTGGTTGCGGATAGCTTATCCGGAACTTTATTTGCAGATTGTGAAACAGGCCCTAATACTAATAAATAATAATAAATATTCATGGACGAGATATTACACAGATCTCGTTAGCCCTATACTAAGTACAACTTAATGACTTGTGTTATAGGTGCTAACTCGACGATAGCTTTAATACAATAAATACATAGATAACATCCAAGACCCGAGACTAACTAGAAAAGTTCGTTTCCTAGTTTGACCCGGCCGGGGATGTATGTTTTAATAACCTGTATTGGATGTAATAAAAACTGTTTTTATACGGATTTATGCCATAAATCCGTGTTAACCTTAGAAAATACTGTATTGAATGTGTTATATGTAATTATAATATTGTCTGCAAGAAGACCTGGAACTCACCATCGCCACCTTCTGCCCCTGCTCCTGCAACTTCTGTATTTTGGCCACTTTGTGCGAAGGCAGCACTTCGGCGTACACCTTCGATATTCCGACCTGCGGAGTGGACCAAACTGTGTTATCGGCGGCGTCAGGCTATACCAGTCCACTGCTGGACACAGCCCTCCCCCAAAGAGCGCCACGTTGCGCTATCATAGGGGGTAATGCCCATAATCCCCACGCTGGGCATGCGGGTTGGGGATCGCAGTTCGGTGGAATTGTACTGCAGGGGGCGCTGCTGCCCGCCCCCCGGTTGGTGTCCCTTAGTCGCCTTTTACGACACCCGCGGGAAGAATTGGGTTGGTGCTATTCTCTAGGCCGACACCACACAGCACAACTGTGTTATAAATAATTATAATAGACATTGTAGGGGTCTGGACTGTAGATGGTTTGGAGGACGGAAACGCTAGACATGACATATTAAATAATTTATTATACATTAGTACGTCATTATAGCGCAACGGTTGTAACGGTGCAGACCTCTTTACACCTATCATTTTCAAATATTTAAATTATGTCACACATTTCAAAATTTCCCTAATTTTTCTTCATTACAACTTTACCCATCAACCATCACTTGGGTTAAGCCACCACTGTGGCTTAACCCAAGTGATTGATCAAAATCACTCGGTTTGACTAGGCCACGATGGCTTTGCTTGTGAAGTCTCATGGCATTGTAAATTAAGAAACTTATTTCTCAATACGTATCAATTGATTCGCTTAGTTGGGAAACAACAATTAGGTAAGTAGACAAATGATTCCCGACTCACCTGTCTGGCGATGGCCGCGGCCGTCTTCCTGTTGTCTCCAGTGAGAAGACACACCTGCAGCCCCATCCGCTTCAGACAGTACACCGTGAGGTGAGCCTCGGGCTTAACCTCATCAGCTACGCCCAGTGTGCAAACCAGCTCGTCTAAGGGAGGCGATTTGACGGTTTCAGTCAAAGTAACAAAGGGGAATGGGCTTAGAAATATTGGGAAATAACTGGTATTTCAAGGCTCGTAAGGACTGTCATCACCGTTATGTCCCCACCGAGGGGCACGGGTCTCTTCCCTGAGGAAGGTATATAGGCATACTCCACCACGGGGGCCAAGTCAGGATAAGTGGGGGCTTGCAAGACTAGTGGCTGGTCTTTCTGTCGGAAGTTTTCAAGTCACCCTAAGGCCTCTGATTTGGATTTACATTGCTTCTGGCCCCCACTAGGATACCCTGTGACGTGGGAACCAGAAACAACGACATCAAAAACGTGTGAAAATCCAAGACCTGTGGTTTTTTTGCCCCAACCGGGCTTCGTACCAGGGACCTCTTGCATGGTAGGCAGATGAACTACCGCTGCGCCACAGAGGCCGTTTGGTGTTTTGTAAGTGCTCAGAAAGTGACGCCGTCGATAGATGGTAGTCCTCGGAATCTATCGACGGCAGCCGGCACCGACTGCTTAACGTGCCTTGCGAAGCACGGAACCGCTCGAAAAAAATGCCACTAGCGTTAGTCATAGACTGACCCATGCACTGCGTCCTATGTTGGTTAACCTTCGTGATCGTTTAAGACCACTCAGGCAGCCGGGGCTACGAGCGATTCGAGCAAGAAACGGTACTTCTGGAGAAGGCCTATTCCCCGCAATAGGGAGCATTTGACTTCCGAAAGCCGGCCGTTAGGAGTTCGCGTTTCCACAACACTTCTCGTGGAAGAGCGGTGGCACGGATAGCCAGACGTCGCGGGTTCGAATCCCGGCATGGGTGGAATTTACATACATATATAACCTCACGCCTGTGTCCCAGAGGGGTAGACAGAGACCAGGGACTGCCACTTGCCACGATCCTGACAGAGACCAGGGACTGCCATTTGCCACGTTCCTGTCAGATCACCTTCGCTTCATCAAAGTTCATAAGTCGTTGCATGCACGCACGCCCGTTCCGGGTACGTTTTATCTTTCCTTTGGAATTTTGAATTTTCCTTTGTGGATTTTTTAGTTTCTAAATAGGTTTTTAAAATTGTCCTTAGCACGGGTTAGTGCATTAAAAAGAATATCCTCTTAAGTACCAATGTACTCAAGTGATCACAAAAACAATTGTTATTTATAACTATAAGGTCTTTTTTTTGTTACTTTCCTTACATTCCCCTGATTTATTTATTCAAGGACCTTGATTAAATGGTACCACTAAACACAATAAATTAAACAGTAAATTAAGTAATGAACCAACAATTTTCAATAATTAAGAATTTGCATAAGAAATGTATTACAGAAACAGCTTGGCCAAAACAAGTTTGCATTTAAGTTATCTATATAAATAAAATTCAAGCTCCTGACTGACTCACTCATTAACGCCCAGCCCAAGCCGTTGGACCTAGAAGACTGGATTTTTTTAAATTCAACCCCAAAGGGGGCGAAAAGGGTTGCCGAAATTTGTATGGGAGGTATAAAAAATTTTGTCTAATTTTCTTGAAATTTAAAATAGATACTCTTAAACACAATTGATTAAACACGTGTTTCGCCGTTTTTCTAAATTAAACCCTTAAAGGAGTGAACGGGGTTGCAAAAAAAGTCCATGTGGACAGAGTCGCGGGCAAAAGCTAGTTTAATAATAAATAAAAATATAATAATAATACCGAATTTGTTTCCTACTTCTCTACCTACTCACATAAATATATACATACACATGCATAAACACACGTACACACACAACACACACACATACACACACACACACACCTCACACTTAAAACACTCACATATGTAGCTTCTAATACCCTTTTCTCCTTCTCACAATTTTTTTTTAAGTATTACTTTCAAGTTGTGGACTGCAAGAGGATGTAGTGACTAGAATTGAGAAAGGAATGTTGCGTTGGTTTGGACATGTGGAGAGGATGAAGGAAGAAAGATTGACAAAACAAATATATATTGCGAATGTGAGTGGAAGGGCTGGTAAGGGACGTCCCAGACGAACTTACATCGTTTAAAAACCTATTTAGAGGCTAACATCGACCAAATAGGGGATGTATTAGCAAAGGGAAAGATAAAAAGTACCCGGCGTGCACGTAACGACTTATGAATGTTGATGAAGCGACGGTGATCTGTCAGGATCGTGGCAAGTGGCAGTCCCTGGTCTCTGCCTACCCCTCTGGGATACAGGCGTGAGGTTATGTATGTATGTATGTATGTATGTATGTATGTATGTATGTATGTATGTATGTATGTATGTACGTATGTATGTATGTATGGTATTGATTGAGGTACGTTTCCACACACTCACCGTCAATGGCGCACAGTATGGCGGTCCTGCCCAGAGCCTCGTCCTGCGCAAGAGTCTCGTGCACGGCCCGCGGCACGGTCACGCCGTTCCGCGCCATCCACTCCCGGTTGCCGACCAGCACCACCGACTCCGTCTCCTGCGGGCCGCGCAATGGATTGTTTAGTGGACTGTATAAAAATGCGTTTAACTTTCCAAACTATCCGTTTATTAATCTTCAATCACAGTTCAATTAGCTTTTCTCCACTTTAGATTTCAACATCGTTACTATTTATCAACTGGCTGCGGGGCCGGGCGCCCCGCTATTTATACCAAACACTATCATCCATTCCTTTCTAGCGAATATATCTATCTCACTCGCACACTTCGAGAAGGTTCGATATCTTTCCATACCTCTTGGAAGTTTCCAGAATGTTCCCGAATGATCAAGAACGTAATACTATAAATCTCTTCTGAAAGTACCTAGGATCGCATCGTAGGTACTAGAAATACGTTCTAGAAAACCATCGAACAGTCCAGAATATATTTCTATCTCTATCTTACAGATACCTATCTCTCTGTAGCAAGTAGAATAATCAGGAAAGTTCCCTTGCCTATACACACATAAATAACTATTACGTAATCTATCTGCGCCTAGCATCTAGATTATTCTAAACGATTACACTCGCCGTCCGTAACAGATTGTGAACTGCAGTTTTGGGCTGAAAACTTGTCACTCAAACGCGGACAATTTTCGAATGTAAAGCATGACAGTTATTAGTAACTAATTATTAATAGGCATGACGAAAGATTTTGAAATCCTCTTCCAAAATGTGGGGGCATATTTATTATTTACAAAAAAACCTGTATTTCAGTACTAAACTAAATTTTAACGGAAGTGAAAACCATTTTTCTAAAATTATTTAAAATCTATTGGAAAACATCTCGCAGTATTATGGCGTCGAGTCTGACGTCACGCCCAGGTAAACAAACATCAAACGTCAAAGCGCGGGTGAAGTTTACCAATGTTACTCAAGCGTGACGTCACACGGTGTGTTTGCTGTTTCAGTCAAAATGGTTGAAAGCAGTAATATATTTTTTTATTTTATTGAAATTTTTTTTTTTTTTGTAAAACTAAATTAGTGTTTTCAATTCTTGTAATATGAACTTCCCCATAATAATAATATACTGAAATATTTGATTATTTGATACTATCGTCAGGCCTATTATCTTTATTGCACAACAAATGGGCATTACCCCCTATGATAGCGCAACGTGGCGCTCTTTAGGGGAGAGCTATGTCCAGCAGTAGACTAGTATAGCCTGACGACGCGCAGAACAAAACATTTAACAGGAAATTCCGTTAAGATATAATAACACGTACAAAAGCGAGCTTATCTCTGTAAGAGTTTGCTTCCAGCAAAGCTTGGAGTTACTGTAGCTTTCTACGATTGCTTTCCTAAATGAAATGTCTTCATGTTTTTTTACCTTGAGGAAACAATTTTGTTGTATATCAAAATTTAAAATTTTTGATCTATTGGAGATGATTCATACACCATTTTTAAGTATTTACGCTCAAAATCTTATTACTATGAGGCACTTCTCCCTTTCCCTCATATCACCCATACAACTCATACATAACTCTTCTTCGCCCTCCGACACATTCAAAGCCTCTGCAACAACCTCACCATCCTAAAGGCACGTCGGCTTCCCTCGTACAATCCATACAACTCATCCAAAACCTCCTCCATCTGCCTCAAGAGCGTTAATGAGTAAGAATGGTAAGGTAGCTTATAACTAATGAAGGTAGTTATAAGCTAACTTACCACCCCAGCAAGCACTAACATTTAAGAAGCACGTCCGCTTCCTTCATACTATCCATAGAACTCATACGAAACCTCCTCCATCTGCCACAAGAGCGCTAATGAGCCTTATAACCACATCGCCAACCAACCAACCAACCAACCAACCAACCAACCAACCACTAACACTAACACCATTCAACCCATACAACTCATACAAACCTCCTCCCCCGCCTCCGGCGCGTGTATGAGCCTCTGCAGCCGCCTAGCCGCCCTCGCAGAGCTGAGGGCCGCGTCCCCACGAGCCGTGATCAGTTCCACGGGCACCCCGCATACAGGGAAAGTGCCAGTCGTAGCCCCGCTAGAAGGGAAATTACACACTATAAAAAATGTTTACTTAATGAACTTCAAAAGCTGTTAGTTTCACAATTACTAGATTATGTGAAGATGAAACTAACAAGGAAACTCCAAATTGGTTCTTTTCAAAACAGGTTTTAACTTAATTAGAGGAGTTTTCAACTTAAAGTTACATTACACTAGACATATTCGACCCGCTAACTTGAGGAATCTTATTGTACATTCGTATACAATGCCCCATAAAGGATGTATTAAGATATTAATGATTAATATTTTTCGATATTTTTGATGATTTTGGGTCAGATAAGCAAGCAGCCAGCGCTGCATCAGCAGTACAGCGATGTCACTCGTGGCAGCGGTGAAGCCCGGACTCGCCGTCACTAAAGATCGATAGATCCTACTAAACCCCACACCTCACGTCTCCAGGTCCTTTACTCCAGGTCACTAAGCATCATATCCTAGGTGCCATCCGCACACTAGGGCCCTGCATTATCCGCACACTAGGGGGCAGCACCATTCGCACACCATAGCGCTGCATATCCGCACACTAAGGGGTCGCACCATCCGCACACTAGAGCGCTGCATATCCGCACTCTAAGGCGTTGCACCATCCGCACACTAGGGTGCTGCACCATCCGCATATTAGGGCGCTGCACCATCTGCGCTGCATTATCCGCACACTAGGGTGCTGCACCATTCGCAAACAGCGACGGATCGTAGTCGACAGCGCAGCCCATAGCCCGAGACGGCGGCGATGCCTGGGCTACTAACGTCCACCGCGCTTCAGTCGTCGTTCACTGCCCTTCAGTGACCATCGGGTCACCAGATCCTAGAGAACTTGACACTAGACCGCATACTCTACATTTCTGATCACTTTCTCTCTAAACATATCTAAATTTTAAAATGGACACCTTTTAAAGTTCTCTAAGTCACAGTTTTGAATAAAATTCGATTCGATTCATTAGTGACACTTAGCCCCTATATCCTGGTCATGGGCCCCGGCTGTACATAGATAGAATATTCTTTATTGCATGTACACCAGGGATTACATAAGAGACTTAAAAAATAACAGTAAAGTACAAGTGGCGGCCTTATTACTAAAAGTAATTTCTCCCAGACAACCATTGGCGGAAACTGAAATACGGGTACATACCCGGTCTGCTGCAGCCAGCGCTGCACGAGCCGCGCGGGGCGGCGGCCCGCGGCGACCCGGCAGCGCAGCCCGCAGCCCGGGACCGCGGCGAAGCCCGAGCTGCGCCCCCCCACCGCACTTTCCAGCACAGCGCTGCACCACTTCACCACCGCTGGGGAAGTCAGCGACAAAATGAGGTGGGTGTAAAGCGAAATATCAAATAGGCTATTCAACAGGTTCTTCTTCTTCTTCAGGCCATATTAGTCCACTGCTGGACATAGCCCTCCCCTAACGAGCGCCATAGCGCAAGGTTATGCCATCGTTGGGGGGTAATGCCCATAATCCCCACGCTGGGCATGCGGGTTGGGGATCGCAGTTTGGTGGAATTGTACTGCAGGGGGCGCTGCTGCCCACCCCCCGGTTTGTGTCCCTTAGTCGCCTTTTACGACACCCGCGGGAAGAATTTGGGTTGGTGCTATTCTCTAGGCCGACACCACACAGCATTCAACAGGTTCCTGATTACCAATTAAGATTTTCCGTTAGTGTTGAATAAATAATAATATTTTTTTTTTATGCACTAACCCGGGATAAGGACAATTTAAAAACCTATTTAGAGGCTAAAAATTCCACCCATGCCGGGATTCGAACCCGCGACCTCTGGCTATCCGTGCCAGCGCTCTATCCAACTGAGCTAATGGGCGACTCAACGGCATCAGTGAAGTTTAATAAATGCTCAGAAATTGATATTTTTTAAGTATTTGGTGTATTTTTGCTAAAAAAGGCTAAACACTTTTAAAATAAGCCGCCAATATGGCGACGCTCAGGGGGTATATCCGCAAAAGTCTGTACTATAACTTTATCCGCCTTATTATAAAAACCTGAATAAGTCCTGGTTTAAACCAAGACTAAAAGATCTGGGATTGTTACGTTATCAAAGTTAGACCCAGATCAAATGTGTGTCGTTATTACAAATAGAAGACTATTCGAGGATCAGTTAAACCAGAGATCAGCCATGGTTCAAATAATATTCACTGATTCGTTCATTCAACGTTCATTCAATGCTGCGTTCCGTTTCACTAAATGGATATAATCTTCACATTTTAAACGCAAAAATATTCATTATTGTCTTTAAAATACCTATACATCGTAAATTGTTCTTTGTTTAGGTTTCAATCTAACTAAAATGAGCACTATTACACTATTTTTATTTTTCATGCACTAACCCGTGCTAAGGAACAAATTTAAAAATTTAAGTAATGCAATTTGCTTAAGTCAGATGTCGCTGCCTGTACGTAATACAGAGAATAATGTAAAGAGGTTCGAAATTTCACTGATGCCGTGAGTCGCCCATTGGCTCAATTGGTAGAGCGCTGGTACGGATAGCCAGAGGTTGCGGGTTCGAATCCCGGCATGGGTGAAATTTTTAGCCTCTAAATAGGTTTTTAAATGAGCACTATTAATTATTATATTGTTATTGAAGCGTTTTTATAATCAAATGGCTACTCTCGTGTGAAATGGAGTGAAATATTCGACCGCGCGCGCCAATCCGAGACGTCAACAATTTTCTGATAGTTTCATACTGAGAATAGGTATTATTAATTTTTAAACTTTGGGCGGTTTCGTTGTTGATTATTATAATTATAATAATAAAATGGAACATTTGAAGAAAAACGTGAACCTATATTTGTATCAAAAATCTTCGTCACTTAATTTGAAGGGATTCACACGATGACGAAGTCCAAATCATGGCCTAATCGTCCAAATCATCGAAATCCATCATATCAATGGCGTCCATAATATCAATTATTTATTGCAACCTATCACACACACAAAACCAAACAAATTCAAACGTCAATTTGGAGGTTAGTCCACAGATAAACTAGGGGTATCAGAAGTTTAACTTTAGTACCATAGATAGTCCATGACATAGCGATAAACTTCGTTTTGTAATAACATTTTACTTGGTCTATGGTTTAAACCTGGTAACAATCCCAGTACTAAATTTAGACCGCGTTTTGGAATAAGGCTGTTATTATAAAAACCTGAATAAGTCCTGGTTTAAACCAAGACTAAAAGATCTAGGATTGTTACGGTATCAAAGTTAGTGATACCGCTATTACTGTTAGCGATGCAGGTGCTCGGCAAAGGAAAAGCTCAACAACGGTCACGAAAACTTATAATTTCGAAAAAAACGGACACAACGATATGACACTTGTATGGGACCGGTAGATACGTGTGTCGCGCGCGGATAGAGGAAACCAACTGTCGAAGTTCAAAAATACCAGTAGCTACAATCGCTGCATCACGCGTATCTACCTTCAAATTTTGGGCCTTAAAACTAAACATGTAAAGTACCGCATCAAATATACGGCGGTAAAATTAAACCAAAATAAAAACCAAAACCCATTTGAGCACGTCGCTAACACGCCCCACCCCAGTGCTGGCTAAGCACTCATCAACCACAGGGATTCTAGCGACGCGCGCCGCCGACCGGCGCACAGTACTGGACTTGGTCTTGAGCTCGACCAGCCTGACCCGACCGTCCCTACCTGGGAACACTTGCTGTACGACTGCCTTTGGCCACACGTTGCGCGGTAACCCGGGGTCCACGATTAGCACTAGGTCTCCCACCTGAAGGGGTCGTTGCTCCGTGTTCCACTTTCTTCTTGGAAGCAGCTCCGGCAAGTACTCCTTCACCCACCTCTGCCAAAACAAGTCGGCCAACCTCTGACTCTTGCGCCACTGCTTGCGCAGGTACATGTCGGTGTCGTCGAAGGTGCCTAAAGTAGGTTCGTTAGGTGAAGAGAGTAGAAGAAAGTGGTACGGAGTTAGGGCTTCGTCACAAGCTGGTTCCACTGATACGTGGGTTAGCGGACGGCTGTTGACGATTTTCTCCACCTCCGCCATGAGGGTGCTGAGAACTTCGTCTTTCGGCGCGCGTTCCTTCAGGATAACGCCTAAAATTCTTTTAATATTGCGGATTAACCGCTCCCACGCCCCACCCCAATTGGGACTCGCGGGAGGTATGAACTTCCACGACCATGTTGTTTATTGTTCAAGGCATATTCACTCAGAGCGTCGTGATCAAGCTCCTGGATGGACCGTTTCAACTCTGTGTCGGCGCCCCGGAGATTGGTGCCATTGTCTGAGTAAAAGCAGACTGGCCATCCCCGACGCGCCGTCATGCGAGTTATCGCCATTATAAGCGAGTCGGTGGTGAGCGTGTGCACGATCTCCAAGTGAATTGCCCTGACCGTCAAGCAAGTAAAAATAACCCCGTACCTCTTGTGGCGCCCTCTGCCGACCATTACCTCTATTGGTCCAAACAGGTCAACGCCACAATGTGAGAACGTCCTCTGGTGGTGTGCCACTCGACCTGGAGGCAAGTCGCCCATGACAGGAACCTGTGGTTTCGCTTTGCGTATTCGGCAAAACATACACTTAGACGCCACAAACTTAACTGTGGGTCTAATCCGTATAATTGCGTAAGTTTGCCTCAAGTTGTTAACCACAGTCTCCTGATTTTCGTGGGCGGCCTTTGTGTGGTAGTATCTCACTAGCAATCTGGTCACATGATGTCGTCCATCTAAAATAATGGGATTTTTGGTATCAAACCCGACGTCACGTGTCGCGTTAATGCGGCCACCGCAACGAAGTACTTCGCGTTCGTCCAGGTAAGGTGTCCAGGTAAGTATTCGGCTGGTTCGTTCTATGCCTAAGCCTTTCCTTATAGCAGACAGTTCCGCGCCGAAACTGTCTTCTTGCGCCCGCCGCATCAGTAGACACTCCGCTTGCCTCATTAACTCAGAGTCATCCGTTGTACGCTTACGGCACTTATCTAAAAACTTAAGTACAGTAAACGTACTTCGCAATAGACGTAACCAGGAGGAGAAGCGTTCGGGATCCGGGACCGGCAGGTAAGTAGCAGGTAAGTCAGTAACTAAGTTAATAACTTCCACTTTCTCCACAGGAGCAGCACTCGCAGGGTCAATGACAGCACGTGGCCACGAGGACTCATTATGACGTTAAAAGGTAGGTCCCATTAACCATTCGTTTTTAAAAGCAGCGTCGTCATAGGAATCGCGCGTTGCTATATCTGCAACATTTAACTTTGTAGGTACGTACCGCCATTCACAGCTGCGAGTGAGCTCGTCTATCTCCCCTAACCGGTTCGCTACGAACGTCTTATAGTTGCGCGCATCATTGTTTATCCAGTGCAGGACGGTTGTCGAGTCACTCCAATAGAACCGCCGTTGTACTACTAGCCTGTGTTCCTTTATGATGCTCTCCGCTAACCTTGCCGCTAGAAGCGCGGCCTGTAGCTCCAGGCGGGGCACAGTTAAAGGTTTAACTGGCGCGACTCTGCACTTACTAGCTATAAAAGCTACGAATATTTTGTCATTACATTCCCAACGCCAATAAGCCACTGCACACATTGCCTTTGTTGATGCGTCGCAAAATATGTGTAATTGTAAATTATCATACGTGCTCGTAGCGCATACGGATGTCTCCGCGGTCATGACCTCGGACATTTCGTAGCAATCATGCGTAGCGGGCTGCGCGGGCGACGTCGGCGCTACGACGCTCGTAGCACTGGTAGCTGGCGCTTGGTGTTCTGTCTTCCTCGCACCTATGGGACTCAAATAGCATCGTGGTATGCGCACTTGATGCATTTGTTTTAAAAGATTAATCCATTCACACCACTTAGTATAAATATTGTTTGGAATATTCTCGTCCCAACCAATATTCAACTGCCAGAGAGCCTGTAACATTATTTTACCTTGTATGGTGAATGGACACAGGAAGCCGAACACGTCAAATATCGACATAATCACGCGCAGCATGATTCTCTTCGTCGGTACTTGCTTACCG
The DNA here is from genome assembly GCA_934045075.1 of Yponomeuta sedellus. Taxonomy (NCBI): domain Eukaryota; kingdom Metazoa; phylum Arthropoda; class Insecta; order Lepidoptera; family Yponomeutidae; genus Yponomeuta; species Yponomeuta sedellus. The sequence goes on from OW203751.1 coordinate 1,708,961, forward strand.
CTAATTATGTCGCCAGGTATACGTTTTAGAGATAAATCAAAACCAAACTCGTCGGCCGCCGGGTACCAGATGAGGCCGAGTGTACGCTCACCTTCGTACTGGCGATCCAATTTAAAACTTATAGCGGCGCACCCTAAGGTTTCTTTTGGCACGCTGTCTAGCACCGCTTCGCTGTTACTTGTCCAGTTGCACATTTGGAATCCGCCCTGTTTGTGGATAAAACTTAAATTTTTTACCATTTCTATGGCCGCGGCTTCGTCCGGCAAACTGTCCAAGTAATCGTCCATGTAGTGCTGCTTGCAGATAGCGGCAACCGCGGCGGGCATTGTGCACTCGTACCGCTGTGCGTTCCTGTTCTTTACGTACTGAGCTACGAAAGGGGAACAATTGGCGCCAAAAATTAACGATGTCATGGCGTACGTTTTAACTGGCTGCTTACAGTCAGTCCTCCACAAGAACCTAAGTGCGTCTTGATCCTCGGGGCGTATTTTGATTCTCAGGAACATGTCCTTTAAATCCCCGGCCACAGCGTACCTGTGCTCTCTGAACCGTAACATAATGCCGAACAAGGACGCGAGTAGGTCGGGCCCCTGAAGTAGGTAATCGTTCAAAGACGACCCCCTACTCTTTGCAGCCGCATCGAATACAAGACGGAGTTTCTTCTTGTTGGGGTTATCTACCCCGAAATGAGGAAGGTAGAAGGTGTGGGGAGGCGCAGGCAGAGAGTTGTCGACTTCCCGGGCAAAATCATTTTCGAACAAATGATTAACTCGGCTCACGTACCTTTGAGCGTAGTCTGTGTCTGCCGCCATCTTCCTTTCGACCCCTTTTAGCCTAGTTAAGGCGTTCGAGTAGGTGTCGGGCATCACGCTGTTCTCGTCACGCCACGGCAGACCGACTTGCCACCTGCCGCCGACCAGCGTCGCCGTGCGCTCCAGCTGGGCTAGCGCGCGGACATCGTCGCTGTTTTGACGAGGCTTGCTACTCACACCTAAGGAGTCAATCAAAAAGGAGCGTCTTACTTGTTCGTGAAGATCATGCAGAACGTCGCCCTGAGAGCCCGCACTAGGCGGCGGCGGCGGCGCGCCGTGCGCCGTGGTTAGCAAACTCGCGTGCGCCGCCAGGGTGCGGGCACAGTGCGGCGCGCGCACGACTCCGTGCACACACCAGCCTAGGGGGGTTCGTGTAGCGATCGGCTCATTGGGTTTACCTACGCACATTTCTAGTGGCAGCAATAAATGATAATTGTCTTTCCCGATAAGAACTTCAGGTGTAGAGCAAGTTAAGATAGATGACAAACAATCTTTTATCTTATGTAAGTGGGCATACTGATTACAATCAATGATACATGGGTTCTGCTCAGGCAGTTTTAAATTATCTGCACTACGAACGTTAATGTTAAAAACATCATTACTATTTTTACCAGATACATTCATAGATATAACAGTCGATGTACACACTAAATCGCTATCGCTCCACGCTCCGCTTACGCGCATAGTCTCAGTGCGCCCGCGCAGGCCAGCGCGGGCGGCGAGCGCTCCGCTCACGAGTGTTATAGTCGACCCGTCATCCAATAACGCAGTTGTAGATATAATACCGTTAGGTCCATGTATATTAATCGGCACTACCTTGAGTAACACTTTACGCTCACTTAAGTTTATATGCGTTACCGTCTCCGAAGTAGGGTCGGGAACAGCTGATTCCTGACGACATTCCGTTGCGGCTCGTTTGTTTACATCCGCCTTAGGGACGTAGTGGAGTAGCCGGTGATGCGCCTCGCCGCAGCCGTCCTTACCACAGGCCGGCGCGGGGCAGGTTTCACGATCGTGGCACGACACCAGACACTTATAGCACACTCCGTGGCGCTTCACGTGCCGCCACCGATCCTTCCGTAACGCTCGCTTAAATATCTTGCACTCAGTTAATGCGTGTTCAACACCGCGGCAAAATAAACACTTATCACCGTTACTGTCACTTCGCGTCGATTGCACTAACAATGTCTGTTGACGGCTAGCGTTGTTGTTATCATTTTTACACTTTGGGTGAAACTGGGAACCGACGTTACGCTGATCCATGGCATATACACTCGCGGTGGTTGTTATCTTGACTGCTTCGCTGTGTAAGAAGTGTCCTAGTATTTCTAATCGTGGTGTCTTGCCTTCTGTTATTATAGGGAAACTATAATCGGTCCACTTAGAAATTATCACAGCTGGCAGTTTAGAAATAATAGTGTTAACCATATTTAGGTCCTGTAGGTATTCGTTACGGCCGACGGCGCGTACAGCAGCGATGAAATTTTGCACTTTAACTGAGAACGATACGATGTCCTTGCTGTAGTCGTTCGACATAGGTGGAAGTTTTCGTAATCCTTGCATGAGACGGGTCAGGATAGTCTCTGCGTTTCCACATACCAGTTCCAGGGTTTTCATGACAGTGTCTGGCGATGTGGCACTAACCATAAGTGCTGAGACTGCTTCCCGTGCAGGGCCGTGAAGACACTTCCTTAATCTCCATAAATTCTCCTTCGGGCTGAATCCGCACACTTGGGTGGACTCCTCATAGGCCTGCTTAAACTGGAGCCATTCCAGAGGATCACCAGAGTAGCTCGGTAGGTCTCTGGGAGTACATAAACGGCTGAGCAGGTTTTTGTCTGTCCGGTTGTTAGCGGTACTTGCGGCTAGATTTTGCAGGGCACTCGCGAGCATATGGACCGTCCCATTGGAGGTGCCGGGGTCGATGGCCGCCGGCGGGCACTGCGCACCCGGCTGATTACCATGGTTGAGGGCTTGCAGTACAGGTTCACGGTCTTGTTGTTCACGATGGCTTCGTTCTAACCATTTTTCCACTACACTCGTCTTGTCAGCATCCAGATCTTCCGGTGGACTGTATTCTTCTTGATTTTCCTCATCCATCAAGTTGGCTATGTCAGCCTCAAGTTTTTTGTCGATGAGTTCCATTTGGATACGCGCTTTTTCTTGCGCGGCTTCTAGTTCCAGCTGTTTTCTCCGAGCTAGCACAGATGACGATGTAGATTTGGACTTTGACCCCGTCCGCGATGAAAACGAACGTGGCGGCCTATGTTCCGACTTGACGCTGCTACCCGCTAATTTCAACACGCGGCTAACGGACGGAATCTGATCATGCTTCTGTGTGATTCCACTAGTAGGCTGAAGAGGCTGTTGCTGCTGGAGTTGTCTATCCTCGGTCTCTTTGTTCTCGCGTTCTTTACGCGCTGTGCATCGAGTATTCACCATTTTTGCCGGCGTGTGGAACATAAATCCGGCTCGAAGGACCACTTTGTTAGCGGTGCAGGTGCTCGGCAAAGGAAAAGCTCAACAACGGTCACGAAAACTTATAATTTCGAAAAAACGGACACAACGATATGACACTTGTATGGGACCGGTAGATACGTGTGTCGCGCGCGGATAGAGGAAACCAACTGTCGAAGTTCAAAAATACCAGTAGCTACAATCGCTGCATCACGCGTATCTACCTTCAAATTTTGGGCCTTAAAACTAAACATGTAAAGTACCGCATCAAATATACGGCGGTAAAATTAAACCAAAATAAAAACCAAAACCCATTTGAGCACGTCGCTAACAATTACAAATAGAAGACTATTCGAGGATCAGTTAAACCAGAGATCAGCCGTGGTTCAAATAATATTTACTGATTCGTTCATTCAGCTTTCATTCAATGCTGCGTTCGGTTTCACTAAATGGATATTATCTTCACATTTTAAACGCAAAAATATTCATTAATGCGTTTAAAATACCTATACATCGTAAATTGTTCTTTGTTTAGGTTCCAATCTTACTAAAATGAGCACTATTCATTATTATATTGTTATTGAAGCGTTTTTATCACAGAACATAATCAAGTGGCTACTCTCGTGTGAAATGGAATGAAATATTCAAGCGCGCGCGCCAATCCGAGACGTCAAAAATTTTTCTGATAGTTCCATATTGGGAATAGGTATGAAATAATACAATAAATACAAGTCAACAATTTTTTTGCCTAAACGTATTGTGAACCTATATGTCGAAAATCTTCGGCACTTAAATCGAAGGGATTCACACGATGACGAAGTCTGCTGGATCGCCGAGACGTCTCCAGCATGTCCAAATCGTTCAAATCATCGAAATCCATCATATCAATGTCGTCCATAATATCAATTATTTATTGCAATCTAACACTTACACGAAACCAAACAAATTCGAACGTCAATTTGGAGGTTAGTCCATAGATAAACTAGGGGTGTCAGAAGTTTAACTTTAGTACCATAGATAGTCCATGACATAGCGATAAACTTCGTTTTGTAATAACATTTTACTTGGTCTATGGTTTAAACCTGGTAACAATCCCAGTACTAAATTTAGACCGCGTTTTGGAATAAGGCTATATATGTTTATATTTGTTAGCTTCTTTTATTTAAAAATGTCTATTGCCCATTATTTGTTTTAATTTTAATAAAAATTCAAATTAAATTAAAATTCTTAATAAACTGCCATTACACGACAACCGGCACCGATGGCTTTACGTGCCTTGCGAAGCACGGAAACAAAGCCCGTTAGTGACATTGTTAGTCACGGAACGGTCACCCATTCTACACCTGACCGCGCCTGTTGTTGCTTAACTCAAGTGATTGATTCGGTTCGGCTAGGCTACGAGCGCTTCTTCGCCTCTTCTTCACTCTAAACTCGCGCCCTCCGACTTACCCGAGGCTACAGGGTGTTCGGAGTCGAGCTCTGCGGTGAGCAGACAGGTCAGCACCTCCCCCAGGGCTGCTGGCTCAGTCAGCAGAGACATCTTGGCGACCGAGGCCGTCCCTTTGGTTATAGTACCGGTTTTGTCGAAGACCACCGTCTTTACCTGAAGGATAAACGAAATGAAATTGTGAGTACAAAGTTAAAAGTTTTTTTATATTATTATCATCAATAGATGGGTTTAACACATTGGTGACAAATAATATTTTCATCACAAAATTAATAAAACGTTTCAATGATATGAAATGAAAAGGTTTTATTCAAAGTAGCGCAGAAACTGCGGCTTAATGAACGTTACAATTCAAACTAGGTGTCCATTTCAAAATCTAGATCATTTTAGAGAAAAAACTCCAAACTTAGTCTTTTTAAAGTTTACTTTTTTTTTCTTTTTAGTTTACTTAACTGAAAATCAATGAATAATAAAGCATACATGTAAGGGTTCTCGAACATTCCCGTACGTACCTACACTCGGTGCACGCGGCAACGGCTCTAGAACAGCTTCATTTCATAGAGTTGTGAGCCTTATGCTAGAAGACATACGAGTCATTATTGCTTGCAGCGTTACTAGAACGAAGCATGCGTCGACTATTCAATAAGCTTCCAGAAGGCTCTATTCTAGATGGTTCGAGATAGGACCGCGACAGTATGTACAGTACTACACATCATAAAAGTCCCTTTGGGAATCTACGTTCGCGCAGACTAGGAACAAGTGTAACGAAAGTACCCGAAGCTATAAGTACATTCAACATGATCTTTAACCGATACGGTTAAGGTGCAGAATTGATTGCCGCAGTAGCGCCTATTTCGCTCACGCTAATATTGCCAATCTAATAGTCACCTGCATCGATGACTTTGAATCAACCATTAGCAACAAAGGCGCGCGGCCTGCCATAAAATGAAACTATCCGATTGGTCGATCAACTTGCCGCACATACAAAATTTGGTCATCTGCGCAGGTGCATCCGCGAGACTTATTTCTTGTGTAGCACTGTACTCACCTTGTGCGCGTTCTCTAGAGGCTCCGCCCCCTTGAGCAGCAGTCCGTTTTTTGCGCCCACCCCCGCCGCCACCATTACCGCCGTCGGCGTCGCCAGGCCTGCCGCACCATATTAAAGGTTTTATTTAAAATAGAGCGGAAAATGCGGCTTAGTGAACGTCACAAGTCAAACTAGGTGTCCATTTCAAAATCTAGATCACTTTGGAGAAAGAATGGACAAAAATACTCCAAACTTCTTTTCAAAGTCTTCAATTAACAGTCAACAATTTTCACAGTTTTAATTAACAACAAACTTAGTCTTTAATTAACAATAATTGACATCATCCTCAATCCATTATGTTCCCACCGAGGGGCAGGGGTCTCTTCCCTGAGGAAGGTATAGGCCATACCACGGGGGCCGAGTCCGGTTTGGTGGAGGGTTGCAAGACTAGTGGCTTGTCTTATTGTAAGAAGTTTTCAAGCCGCCTTAGGGCCTCTGACTTGGTTTAACGACTGCCATCTGTCGACGGCGGCCGGTACCAACTGCTTAATGTGCCTTGCGAAGCACGGAACCGCTCAGAAAAAATCCCACTAGCGTTAGTCATAGACTGTTTACCCATCTATGCACTGATCGCGCCCTGCGTTGCTTAACCTTCGTGATCGTTTAAGATCACTCAGGCAGTTTCATTCCAGACACCATTATCATCTAAATGATCCTTTATGTTATAGTAGCCCTTTTGGCACAAAGTGTACTTTACACATTTCTGAACCGCGTTTCAGGCAAGCTGCAAGCTGAATATATCTCGCCCTATTGGAGCCCCGGGTTACACCAGCGACGGAACACGGAAGAGGGGGGCATGTGGTTCGCCAGTGTGTATGTATGTGTGTGTGTGTGGGTGTATGTGTAGGTATGAGGGTGGATGTGAATGTATAGGGAAGAGCGGGTGATCGTGCTCTTCCACTATAAAGGGACTTTTCCCGCCAGGCAGATCACACGCCTGGGCTGACAGTAAGGCCCGCCACTGTCTTACAATCCTCCACCAACCCGGACTTGGCCCCCGTGGTGGAGTATGGCCTAACCTTCCTGCGATGCAGGCAGAGACCCGTGCCCCAGCAGTGGGGACATACAAGGGTTGATATCGAGAAAGTCGAATCTAATTACTAGCAGATATTATTACTAACCAAGAGCGCAAGGGCAGGCCACAGCCAGCACGCTGAGAGCGAAGTGGAATCCCGTGGAGACGATCAGCTCCCAGTCCCCAAACCCGGAGTTCAGGTACATATCCTGCGGGAAGAGATGATATAGAAGTGCGTAGGGTATATTAAGAATTGTCGACCTCGGTTAATATAAAGCCCATAAGCTCAGTTGGAAAGAGCGCTGATACGGATAGCCAGAGGTCGCGGTTTGAATCCCGGCATGGGTGGAATTTTTAGCCTCTAAATAGGTTTTTAAATTGTCCTTAACACGGGTTAGTGCATTAGAAAAAATAATATAATAAATAAATATTTAATTGTAGGTTCGGGTGGTGGGTGTGATTGTGTAGTAACAACAACTCAGATGTAACACCACTAAACACGATTTATTGCACTTCACAAAGTTCGACAGTTTATGGAATATAAGCAGTAAGAAGCACAAGCATAGAAGGAGTGAAGGGAACAGTTCAGAAGAATAATAGGTAAACGAAAAGATCAGTTGGTTAGCGAGCAAGCGATTGAGCGGCAGCGTACGCTTCGCGAAAGTATCGAATGCAGACTGGCGTGTAGGCAGGCAGGCAGGTTCCACGAACAGCGCGAGCGCAGTGACGTGCGACATCTCGCTCGCACTTAGCGGGCACGCGTATCGTGCAGCTTTGTCTTGCGAAAGCCGCCCGTTAGGGGTTCGCGTTTCCACAACACTTCTTGCGTTCAGTCTTGCGGTATTGAGAATCGATTCCACAAAATATTCAACAAAAAGTGGGCAGAAGACGATGACGATGAAAGTGTAATATATGTCCAAATAAATTTAAAGCTTGCATCAACTTCCAGACACAAGTGTAAAATATGTCGAAGTAAATTTAAAGCAGGTTTGTATCTGCAAGCATACTTACAGGTACAATGTTCTTAATCCTATTGATATCTACAGCGCCGCTTATGATCCAACTGATGAGCGTCAAAAGCGAGAGAAACACCACAAACGGTACGAAGTATCTGTAACAAAACAAGTACAATTAGTAACTTGTACAAGGTACAATAAAATCCAGTATCTTCTATAATATAAAAATGAATCGCTGAATGTGTTGGTAAGCGCAAATCTCGAGAGCAGCTGAACCGATTTAGCTAATGCTTTTTTAGAATATTCCTTGAAGTACGAGGATGGTTCTTACAGAGAGAAAAAAAATTAAAAAATAAAGAACGACTGCTAGGCGGTACGACGTTCGCTGGGTCAGCTAGTTACAAAATCTAAAGTAGTAAACGGCAGGGGCGAGGGGTTAATTTTCCCCCATTTTCGGACGTATACGGGGCTGTCAATTTTCAGTAATAACTGCCGACTCCCTAATACTGGAATCCGGACTGGTCCCTTTTGCTCCTCACACGAGGACTATTTATTTACGCTTTAAAACTATTACTAGAAACTAGTTACTTTTTTTATTGCATTACCTGTATATACTATTACAAACACTATATAATCATTTTTGCGACATTTATTAAAGTTTAAGTTTCTGGCCAGTAAGCTAAAAGCAAAAGTACTTCTGTGAGTACCGTGGGCAATTAAACGAAAAAAAAATTACGGTTGGGCATCAGGAGGCTAGCGCCTGCCAACTCTCTCTCTACGAACACTCTAGCGCGTACAATTTTATTAATAACACTTCTGCACCTGCTAACTCTCTAGTAACACTCCAGTCCTTGCCTTCTTTCTTGTAATACTTTACAACCTGCCAACACTCGAATCTAGCCTACTCTATCCTATTTAGTGTTAGTTTTCTTCCTTTATCTACTCTATATATAATAGTATAATCATGTGGGTACAGCGATATTATTCCGATGTAAAAAACCTAACTGCAAAGTAGGTACTCGGGGCTGTAAGTGATGCAATTTACTTCAACCAGATGTCGCTGCCTGTACGTAATACAGAGAATAGTGTAAAGAGGTTCGAAATTTCACTGATGCCGGTGAGTCGCCCATTAGCTCAGTTGGAAAGAGCGCTGGCACGTATAGCCGGAGGTCGCGGGTTCGATACCCGGCATGGGTGGAATTTTTAGCCTCTAATAGTACCTACATTACACAACTAGGGTGGTAATACAAAGAAAGGCCAAGATCGCAGAAGTTTGCGGCCCGAGCCGCAAGCGAGAGACGTAAATATGCGATCGAGAGCTTTCTTTATTACCTCCCGTGTTGTGTACATCTTTTTATGTCTACACTTGGCCAGAAAGTGGCTTTTTCCGTACGCGCAGCGTGCGGAAAAAGCCACTTTATTGCCAGGTGTGGCATAAATAGGTTTTTTTAAATTATCTACTCTTTTCTATGTTATATATAACTCACGAGGCGATCTGGTCGGCGAGCCGCTGTATGGGCGCCTTGCTGGTCTGAGCTTCCTCCACCAGTCGCACGATCTGCGCGAGAGTGGTCGCCTCGCCCGTGTGCGTGGCGCTCATTAGAAGGGAGCCGTGCTGGTTTATGCTGCCGCCGATTACTAGCGAGTCTGGGAATGGGAGCATTTTGGAATAAAAATATTATTACACTATTTTTATTTTTAATGCACTAACCCGTGCTAAGGACAAATTTAAAAACCTATTTAGAGGCTAAAAATTTCACCCATGCCGGGATTCGAACCCGCAACCTCTGGCTATCCATGCCAGCACTCTAGCAATTGAGCAATTGGTCAATTGGTAGAGCGCTGGCATGGATAGCCAGAGGTTGCGGGTTCGAATCCCGGCATGGGTGAAATTTTTAGCCTCTAAATAGGTTTTTATAAAAATATTATTTCAAAAACCTATTTAACATAATGTCGCGGTCCTATCCCGAACCATCTAGAATAGTCGCCGCATGCTGCGTTTTAGTAAACAATAAACGCTGCAAGCAATAATGACTCGTATGTCCACTAGCGTAAGGTGCAAAACTCTTTAAATGAGTAACTGTTCGAGCGACCTTGCCGCGTGTACCGAGTGTAGGTACGTAGTTACGGGAATGTTCTAGAACCCTGGCCGGCGGATATAAATAGCGGCCGCCGCGGCGCGCTGTCAGTTCCGTTTGGAATAACGAAGAGTGAACTTCGAGCGAACATACCTGCGATACGAGCGATAACCTACGACCTCAGCGATACTATTGGACTTCGATTGGACCTGCGATTGGAATCTACGTGTGGACTTCGTGTCGTGAAGACCTGCAGACCAGACCCTGCGTGAATAAATCCTAAGAAGTTGTCATTGGCGTTTTACAACGCGTACAAATCCAGAACCCTAGCCCGTAACAATAACATAACATTTACATACAAGCACATACATTGCTTTTGGCCCCACACTAGGATGCCCTGTGTCGTGGGAACCAGAAACAACGACATCACAAACATGTAAACATCCAAGACCTGGACTTTTTTTTTTGTTCCCAGCCGGGATTCGAACCCTGGATTTAGAGGCACCTGGCACGGATAGCCAGAGGTCGCGCGTTCGAATCCCGGCATGGGTGGAATTTATAGCCTCTAAATAGGTTTTTAAAATTTTCCTTAGCACGGGTTAGTGCATTAAAAGGAGTATAAAAATATTATTACTAATACGTTTATTGGACTTGAGTACATTGGCAACACGGCGAACTTAATGCTGAATATGTGACGTCAAAATAGAAAAAATCTAAAGGGGAAAATCGAAAAAGAATAGGCGAGAAGAACAGGCAGTGTCAGTGAGCCGCGCGCGCGCGTGTGTGGGTGTGTTAGCATGAACAGAATAGGAGTGCCTTCAGTTAAAAAAATAAAAAGTATACGACTTCAAAATTACTGTGTTTTTTAAGAAACACAAAAAAATTAATCGGGAATGTGGTTTCAAACTGTCGCAAACGAAAAAAGTCGCGTGGCATTGTCCGACATTGTCAGTGTAGTGTGTCGCAACCCTAATAGTGCTTTGTGATGGCTGATTGAGGGTAGTCTGAAACCTTATCAGCCGAAGATGCGAACGGGTGCCAGACATCAGTCTTCTCGTGACCACGATGGCTGTAACGTCGTCGAAACGTCGAGGTAAAATAGCAATAAATTACTACGAGATTAAGCCCCGAAAATATTCTAACTAAGGTTACACAGTCAGTGTGTCTAGAGAATACAGTGCAGAAAGTCACTGTGTGGAGAGCCGCTCACCTTTGGTCTTGGGTACAGGCATGGACTCGCCGGTTATAAGGGACTCGTCACATGTGCTCTGTCCGGATATCACGCGCCCGTCTACCGGCACCTTAGCGCCCGGGACCACCTGTCGACAACGAGTTTATATTTTTCTCAGCAACAGTCCATTTATTTAGGTAATTCGATATCAACCCTTGTATGTCTACACTGCTGGGGCACGGGTCACTGCCTGCATCGCAGGAAGGTTAGGCCATACTCGACCACGGGGGCCAAGTCCGGGTTGGTGGAGGATTGTAAGACAGTGGCGGGCCTTACTGGCAGAAGTTATTATTTAACTTCAAAAAAATTAAAATAATTTGATAGTGGCAAGAAATATTTCGGAAGTTAAATGTTTGAGGATTTTCTTGAGTGTCAAAATATAAGTTTTTGAAAAGTTCGATTTTTTTAATGTTTCAAGAGATTTTAGACCTGAGGATAAAGTTTTGAATTCAACTCGATATATTTACGCGTTCCAGAGATAAAGAATCCTGACAGACAGATGGACGGACGGACAGCAGTTAGTTAATTAGACCTGAAATTTCCGCACTTAGCCTCATAGTTGGGCTATTGTACGTAGCAAGCGCTGAGGTACGCTAACACCTCAGACACTAGGGTTTCCTTACGATGTTTTCCTTCACCGTCGGCGAGTAGTGTTGCTACTATAATTTCACAAATGTACATAACTTAGAAAACAAAGTCATTGGTACATGCCGGGGTTCGAACCCACGACCTCCCGATTGAGAGGCCGGCGTTCTACACCGCTCCGCTACCACCGCTCTTCACGGACGACGATGGACGGACAGCAATGAATCAGTGAATGTATGAATGAATGAATGAATTAATTAATTAATTCACATCAGTTACTACCACACCACATACGTATAGGTCGTAACTGATTTATTATATTTAAGAGGACATGAGAAAAGACGGTCAGAGTGGAGGTTTTTTTCCCGCTGCCTTTTTCTCCACTACACTACGGCCCGAAGGCAGCGGCTTTCACTTTCATGTAACATTGTACTTTGACATTCAGAAAACAGAATGTAAATTCTTTACATTGAAATCAATTGAATTGAAGGAACGAATGAATGAATGAATGATCGAGTGATGGAATTAATGAACGTATAAAGAAACAGATAAAATATTAAGGAAATCTCACCTTCAACACATCTCCCCTCTCCACTAGATCCACAGGTATGCTCTTCTCAGCCGCCACCGCGCCACTGTCGTCAAACGTCACCAGCACAGCCTCCGTCGCCTTCAGAGACAGCAGCTTCGAGAGAGCCTCCGAGGTCTTGCCCTGGAGACAAACGTGAGTAGGTAGAGAGACCTATTTAGACGCTACCAAGAGGCCGTGCTGTGTGGTGTCGACTTAGAGAATAGCACCAACCCAAATTCTCCCTGCGGGTGTCGTAAAAAGCCCCTAAGGGACACAAACCGGGGGGTGGGCCGCAGCACCCCCTGCAGTACAATCCCACCGAACTGCGATACGTAATACAGAGAATAGTGTAAAGAGGTTCGAAATTTCACTGATGCCGGTGAGTCGCCGATTAGCTCAGTTGGAAACAGCGCTGGCACGGATAGCCAGAGTTCGCGGGTTCGAATCCCGGCATGGGTGGAATTTTTAGCCTCTAAATAGGTTTTTTAAAATGTCCAATTAAGTTTATTAGTTTAAAAGGTACATTAAAAAGCGAATAGAAGAGGAAATAGAAGCGGCTTACCTTGGCGATGTGCTCGAGCCACCGTCCCAGGGATATGAAGACCAGCAGCATTGGCGGCGTGTCGAAGAAGGTCATGGGACTCGTGTCCTTGCGGAGGACCATGGCCGCTATCACCACGGCCAGCGAGTAGATGTAACTGGAAATCGGATGGCAAATTACTCAATGCGAGGAACGTTTCTGTGTGGTGTCGGCCTAGAGAATAGCACCAACCCAAATTCTTCCCGCGGGTGTCGTAAAAGACGACTAAGGGACACAAACAAGGGGGTGGGCAGCAGCGCCCCCTGCAGTACAATTCCACCAAACTGCGATCCCCAACCCGCATGCCCAGCGTGGGGATTATGGGCATTACCCCCCAATGATGGCACAACCTTGCGCTCATTAGGAGAGGGCTATGTCCAGCAGTGGACTAATATAGCCTGAAGAAGAAGAAGATTGACATTGTTTAATCTATTATTAAGTTTATAAAGTTTGTGTGTGTGTGTGTGTGTGTGTGTGTGCGCACACGCACAGCGAACCACTCGGGCGCTGTAGTGCCTGGGACATTGTTTTTTTTTTGAGGGACTCTACCATCCTGACAGCTTAACCCCCCGGTTTGTGTCCCTTAGTCGCCTTTAACGACACCCTCGGGAAGAATTGGGTTGGTGCTATTCTCTAGGCCGACATCACACAGCTGGCCGACACAACAATATCAATAATGATAACTAATGAATTACTTTTGCAAAATGACTTCATTATAAATTAATGTGACGAAATCGAAACATTCCAAGTTATCTTAGAATTCGTGCCCTGTCAGAAATGAGTCCCATTTTTTCTATTTCAACGTTTTCATATCAAACTTCATTTAAAGCGACAATAATAATGTTTAAAAAAAAATTTACTAACAAACTAATGACAAAAACACGTGTCGTCTCTAACAATGAGTTGATTATATTCTCTTTAATGCACTAACCCGTGCTAAGGACAATTTTAAAAACCTATTTAGAGGCTAAAAATTCCACCCATGCCGGGAATTTTTAGCCACTAAATAGGTTTTTTAAAATGAGGTGCCAAACAAAAACCAACCTTATTGTGGTGGTCATAGAGATGAGCACGTCCATATTGGACGTCCCGTGTTTCAACGCCTTGTAAGCTTGTACGTAGAAGTGGTAGCCGCCTATGAACTGAAATAAAACAATAAATAAACATAATTATTTATTACCTATAATATGCTTCACCATCATCAACCCATTACGTCCCCACCGAGGGGCACGGATCTCTTCCCTGAGGAAGGTATAGGTCATTCTCCACCACGGGGGCAAAGTCCGGTTTGGTGGAGGGTTGCAAGACTAGTGGCTGGTCTTACTGACAGAAGTTTTCAAGCCGCCCTAAGCCTGTGACTTGGCTTAACAACTGCCATCTATCGACGGCAGCCGGCACCGACTGCTTAACGTGCCTTGCGAAGCACGGAACTGCTAGGAAAAAGCCACTAGCGTTAGTTATTGACGGTCATCCATCCACGCATACGATATCGATATCAACCCTTGTATGTCCCCACTGCTGGGGCACGGGTCTCTTCCTGCATCGCAGGAAGGTTAGGCCATACTCCACCACGGGGGCCAAGTCCGGGTTGGTGGAGGATTGTAAGACAGTGGCGGGGCTTACTGTCAGAAGTTATCAAGCCGCCTATAAGGCCTCAGACATGGCTTAACGACTGCCATTACAAGACAGCCGGCACCAACGGTTTAACGTGCCTTGCGAAGCACACACAAAACATAAGACATACTGACTATTTAATACATTGAAACACCACACCATTCACAAACAATGGACAGCTGACTCAGCGTACTGCCGAGGGTATTAGTTCCTCGGCACTGATTGTTACCTGCACAGGAGTGGAGAGGAGAAACATGACCAGGTTCTCATCTGCACAGGAGTGGAGAGGATATACATGACCAGGTTCTTACCTGCACCGGAGTGGAGAGGAGAAACATGACCAGGTTCACACCTGCACCAGAGTGGAGAGGAGAAACATGACCAGGTTCTTACCCGCACAGGAGTGGAGAGGAGAAACATGACCAGGTTCTCATCTGCACAGGAGTGGAGAGGATATACATGACCAGGTTCTTACCTGCACCGGAGTGGAGAGTAGAAACATGACCAGGTTCTCACCCGCACAGGAGTGGAGAGGAGAAACATGACCAGGTTCTCATCTGCACAGGAGTGGAGAGGATATACATGACCAGGTTTTACCTGCACCGGAGTGGAGAGGAGAAACATGACCAGGTTCTCACCTGCACCTGAGTGGAGAGGAGAAACATGACCAGGTTCACACCTGCACCAGAGTGGAGAGGAGAAACATGACCAGGTTCTCACCCGCACAGGAGTGGAGAGGAGAAACATGACCAGGTTCTCATCTGCACAGGAGTGGAGAGGATATACATGACCAGGTTCTTACCTGCACCGGAGTGGAGAGGAGAAACATGACCAGGTTCTCACCTGCACCGGAGAGGAGAGAACAAACATGACCAGGTTATTACCTGCACCGGAGTGGAGAGGAGAAACATGACCAGGTTCTCATCTGCACAGGAGTGGAGAGGATATACATGACCAGGTTCTTACCTGCACCGGAGTGGAGAGGAGAAACATGACCAGGTTCTCACCTGCACCTGAGTGGAGAGGAGAAACATGTCCAGGTTCTTACCTGCACCAGAGTGGAGAGGAGAAACATGACCAGGTTCTTACCCGCACAGGAGTGGAGAGGAGAAACATGACCAGGTTCTCATCTGCACAGGAGTGGAGAGGATATACATGACCAGGTTCTTACCTGCACCGGAGTGGAGAGTAGAAACATGACCAGGTTCTCACCTGCACCGGAGAGGAGAGAACAAACATGACCAGGTTATTACCTGCACCGGAGTGGAGAGGAGAAACATGGCCAGGTTCTCATCTGCACAGGAGTGGAGAGGACAAACATGACCAGGTTCTCACCTGCACAGGAGTGGAGAGGAGAAACATGGCCAAGTTCTTACCTGCACAGGAGTGGAGAGGAGAAACATGACCAGGTTCTCACCTGCACCGGAGTGGAAAGGAGAAACATGACCAGGTTCTCACCTGCACAGGAGTGGAGAGGAGAAACATGGCCAAGTTCTTACCTGCACAGGAGTGGAGAGGAGAAACATGACCAGGTTCTCACCTGCACAGGAGTGGAGAGGAGAAACATGACCAGGTTCTCACCTGCACAGGAGTGGAGAGGAGAAACATGGCCACGTTCTTACCTGCACAGGAGTGGAGAGGAGAAACATGACCAGGTTCTCACCTGCACAGGAGTGGAGAGGATATACATGACCAGGTTCTTACCTGCACCGGAGTGAAGAGGAGAAACATGACCAGGTTCTCACCTGCACCGGAGTGGAGAGGAGAAACATGACCAGGTTCTCACCTGCACCAGAGTGGAGAGGAGAAACATGACCAGGTTCTCACCTGCACAGGAGTGGAGAGGATATACATAACCAGGTTCTTACCTGCACCGGAGTGGAGAGGAGCAACATGACCAGGTTCTCACCTGCACCGGAGTGGAGAGGAGAAACATGACCAGGTTCTCACCTGCACTAGAGTGGAGAGGAGAAACATGACCAGGTTCTCACCTGCACAGGAGTGGAGAGGATATACATGACCAGGTTCTTACCTGCACCGGAGTGGAGAGGAGAAACATGACCAGGTTCTCACCTGCACCGGAGTGGAGAGGAGAAACATGACCAGGTTCTCACCTGCACCAGAGTGGAGAGGAGAAACATGACCAGGTTTTCACCTGCACAGGAGTGGAGAGGATATACATGACCAGGTTCTTACCTGCACCGGAGTGGAGAGGAGAAACATGACCAGGTTCTCACCTGCACCGGAGTGGAGAGGAGAAACATGACTAGGTTCTCACCTGCACCAGAGTGGAGAGGAGAAACATGACCAGGTTCTCATCTGCACAGGAGTGGAGAGGAGAAACATGACCAGGTTCTCACCTGCACCAGAGTGGAGAGGAGAAACATGACCAGGTTCTCACCTGCACAGGAGTGGAGAGGATATACATGACCAGGTTCTTACCTGCACCGGAGTGGAGAGGAGAAACATGACCAGGTTCTCACCTGCACCGGAGTGGAGAGGAGAAACATGACCAGGTTCTCACCTGCACCAGAGTGGAGAGGAGAAACATGACCAGGTTCTCACCTGCACAGGAGTGGAGAGGATATACATGACCAGGTTCTTACCTGCACCGGAGTGGAGAGGAGAAACATGACCAGGTTCTCACCTGCACCGGAGTGGAGAGGAGAAACATGACCAGGTTCTCACCTGCACCAGAGTGGAGAGGAGAAACATGACCAGGTTCTCACCTGCACAGGAGTGGAGAGGATATACATGACCAGGTTCTTACCTGCACCGGAGTGGAGAGGAGAAACATGACCAGGTTCTCACCTGCACCGGAGTGGAGAGGAGAAACATGACCAGGTTCTCGGCGCTGAGCCCCGGCACCACGCAGCACATGTCCTGCGCGTTGTGCGCGTGCGCAGACATAGAGGTCATGAAGTACACCATGGCCACCATGCACGGCCCGCCGAACACCAGCGAGACGAGGAAGGCTGTCCGCCATTTTTTTATTTCCTCTCTGAAAGGTAGGAAGGGTTTTTTTTGCACAATATTGTACAATACATTTAGCACCAAACAATTGCTGTCATTTCTACATGTAATTCTTATTGGTGACTATTTCGCATTTTTTTATATATAATTATAAGATAAGTATGGGATACATATATTTAAGATGATATAGTACATTACACAACTAGGGTGGTAATACAAAGAAAGGCCTAGATCGCAGAAGTATGAGGCCCGAGCTGCAAGCGAGGGACGTAAATATGCGATCGAGAGCTTTCTTTATTACCTCCCGTGTTGTGTACATCTGTTTATGTCTACACTTGGCCAGAACGCGGTTTTTTCCGTACGCGCAGGGTGCGGAAAAAGCCACTTTATTGCCAGGTGTGGCATAAAAATAATTAACAAACCTACTGATGCACGCTGCGCGTACGGAAAAAGCCGCTTTTTGGCCAAGTGTGGCATAAAATCTTTTTACAGAACTAAAATCAGACGTAAATTAAAAGTTTAGGAATGATAAGATATTGGGGTAGGCGTCGTGACTAAATAGGTTTGGTCACGGGAATTTAGTCATCGGCGCTATTGGAATCTAAAAAGAATTTAACCGGTTATTAACATTTACATACAGGCACATACATTGCTTCTGGCCCCACACTAGGACACCCTGTGTCGTGGGAACCAGAAACGACGACATTACAAACATGTAAACATCCAAGAATCATCCAAGGGGTTTGTTTGTCTCCAACCGGGGTTCTAACCCGGGACTCTTACAATTTTATTATTATTATTTATTATTTTATTACACAATGTGATACACCACGAAGAGCTTGAACAAAAATTTTGCAGTCAGAATGTATATGAAATCGATACAACGTGACAATTTCATATACATTCTTACATTAAAAAATATTTGAAAATATTTTTATGCACAAAAATTTTAATCTTTCGCCTCTTTCTCGGTCAGACATTTGGTTCGTCGGTCGGTTGATTAGTCGATCGGTCTGCAGTTCGATCGATCATTAAGACGTTAGGGCGGTCAGTCGATCTGTCAGTCAATTTAATCCGGTCAATTGGTCGATCGATCGGTAGGTCAGTCGGTTAATCAATCAGTCGGTCGGCGGGTCGTTCGCTTGGTCGGCCAGTCGGTAAGTAGCTCGCTCACTCAGTAAGTCGTTCAGGTCGTTCAGTCAGTAGGTCGTTCAGTCAGTCGGTCATTCAGTAAGTCGGTTGTTCAGTCAGTAGGTCTTTCAGTAAGTCGATCGTTCTGTCGTTCAGTCAGAAGGTAATTCAGTTGCCTTTTCAGTCAGTGGGTTCAATTCAATCAGTCGGCAGTCAGTAGGTCGTTCATGACGTTGATTCCGCCTGTCGATCAGTCCGCCGGTCGTTCGGTCAGTCTGTAGGGCGAAGTGAAGGGGCGAAGGGCGTAGTTAGGTCGGTTAGTTAATACTCACTTGTGTTCTAAATAGTTGTGTGCGCCTTTGTTGTGTGGTCCCAGTACAGTCGCTTCGAAGCCGAGGTTGTTTATGGACTCGCATATTGTCCGCGGCCCGATCTGCTCCGCGTTGTATTTGATTTTACCCCTGGAAGTGTAAACGGTGCGGTTGTAAAGCGTCAATTCGTTAGAGAGTTAGTTAAGAGCTAGAAGATTCGACTCCGTGGAATAGATAGATAGATAAAGAACACTTTACAGCACAGCCAGAAAAATATTACAACCATGATACAGACATTATTTCTTAAATAGGTGCTGTGAAAGGAGTGAACGGGCGAATTAATGAGTAAAAGTGAGTGAGTGCGTGAGTTCGTGATCAACAAGTGGTGCGTGAGTGAATGAGTGCAAGTGTGTTCATGAGTAAGAAATAGTGAGTGAATTAAAGAGTGTGAGTCGGTTAATGAGTAAGAGTGAGTGAACGATAGAGTAAGTGAGCAAATGATTAAGTGAGTTAATATATAAGAGTAAGTGAGAGAATGAGTGAGCGAACGAGGTAATGAGTAATTTAATGGGTGTTAGTGAGTGATTAAGTAAGCGAGTCAACTAGTGAAGGAGTGAGCGAGTGAGTAAGTGAGTGAATCCGCTATTCGACACGTATCAAATTTGACGCGATAAATGAATATTTCCTATAGTATTTAACGTAAGAAACCGAAATATATTGATTTTGCTAAGTAAGTATGCAGGATGGCTGCAAAATTTGCAAAGTAAAAAAATTTTTCCTCGTTTAATTCGTGACGGCGAAAACGCTATCCGCCATCTTGAAACCATCTAAAGTATGTAAACAAACATCTTTCAGCCAGAGCCAGTGGACATTGATTATTATAGGACTTACATCAAAGTGATCTTCACATAAATACACCCGAGTGTCAATTGATAAAGAGTCGGGGTTTGGATTTTGGCAAGTTTGAGCCAAGTTTTTCGAATATTAATTTCACTGGGTACACGAATCCACATCTTCCCGGAGGTCTTTATTGACGTGTTTTTTCATTCTCGAACAATGCCATAATGATAATTGGTATATTTTGGATGTAAATTCGATGAAATCATGGTTGCGTTGTTGTTATTTCACTATGCTCAGAGATCACTTACAGAAAATTGAATGTCAAACTTTGTTTACAATTTGTTGGACTTCAAACCATAGACTAAAATGGCTGACCGCGTTTTTGGCCGTTTAGGAAAATAAAGTTTAAAATATATTTTTATGTCGCTTTTAGGTCCTCAAAAATATACTAAAATATTTTTTGGTCTAATGGAAGAGTTATTTACCGTTTAAGACTTACTTGAAAAGAGAGTCAAACAGTGGATTAGTACATAGGGCTACATACTTGGATGTAGTGAGCGCCACAGCACAGGACACCACGCCGGTCAACTTAAGTATGCTCTTCTCTATCTTGTTCACGCACGACGCGCAGGTCATGCCCTTTATCTGTGTAAAAGAGAGAGAGAGAAGTCATCAATGAAATATAATATAAACAATAAACATAACTACAGTTTTAAAAACCTGTTTAGATGCTAAAAATTCCATCCATGCCGGGACTCGAACCCGCGCCCTCTGGCTATCCGTGCCAGACCGTCTGGCACGGTTAGTAGCTCACACTGGTTTTTTACAAATGTTAAACAAATAATCTACATAGCATGTACTAAAGAAACTGTACTTATTATATTCTCTTTAATGCACTGACTCGTGCTAAGTACAATTCTAAAACCTATTTAGAGGATAAAAATTCCACCCATGCCGGGATTCGAACCCGCGACCTCTGGCTATCCGTGCTAGCTCTTTCCAATTGAGCTAATGGGCGACTCACCGGCATCAGTGAAATTTCGAACCTCTTTACAATACTCTCTGTATTACGTACAGGCAGCGACATCTGGCTTAAGTAATTTGCATCACTTGCAGCCCCGACTACCTACTTTGCAGTTAGTCGTGAGTCGCCCGTTAGCTCAGTTGGGAGAGCGCTGGCACGGTTAGCCAGAGGTCGCGGGTTCGAATCCCGGCATGGGTGGAATTTTTAGCTAAATAGGTATTTAAAATTATCTTATATTTATTATTTTGTATCTAAAACTCACCACAACTTCGAGATCCTGCTGCCCGCTGCCGTCCCGGTCTGTTAGGACCTCCGAGGGGAATCCCAGTTCGGTGATGGAGTGGGCCACAGCCGCCGCCGAGGTCCTCAGGGGGTCGTAGCGGACCTCCGCCTTGGCTGCTAGCAGACCTATCAGCACCGAATGGACTCCTGGGAAAGACGAGACAGAAGAGGTAAGAAGTATCAAGGCCTTCTTTGACACACTCCGCTGAAGAACGCTAGAGTGCAGTAAACATGCAGTTTTATATAAAAAAAAATCAGTAAAACCTAACTGCAAAGTAGGTAGTCGGGGCTGTAAGTGATGCAATTTGCTTAAGCCAGATGTCGCTGCCTGCACGCAATACAGAGAATAGTGTAAAGAGGTTCGGGATTTCACTGATGCCGGTGAGTCACCCATTGGCTCAATTGGTAGAGCACTGGCACGGATAGCCAGAGGTTGCGGGTTCGAATCCCGGCATGGGTGAAATTTTTAGCCTCGAAATAGGTTTTTAAATTCATTAACACATTCCAAAAATGAACACTAAAGTGCAGTGCAATACAGGGTGTCCCACGGCTATGCCACATGGAGGGAAAGTATCTTGAATATTGTAGATGGAATATTTTAATGACGGAAGACATTATTTTAATTTAAAAATAAATTTACACTGACTTCATAGTTTTTTTAAACAATTTTTTTTTAATGCACTAACCCGTGCTAAGGACAATTTTAAAAACCTATTTAGAGGCTAAAAATTCCACTCCCTTTCCATGCTGGGATTCAAACCGGCGGCCCTAGCTAACCGTGCCAGCGCTTTCCCAACTGAGCTAATGGACGACCACCGACATCATTAAAATTTCGAACCTTTTTACAATAACATATTTTCGAGTATTCGAGTGTTCGAGTGGAAAAAAGTATCACGGCTTATCGTCCGACATTGTCAGTGTAGTGTGTCGCAACCCTAATAGTGCTTTGTGATGGCTGTTTGAGGGTAGTCTGAAACCTTATCAGCCGAGGATGTGAACGGGTGCCAGCCATCAGTCTTCTCGTGACCACGACGACTGTAACGTCGTCGAAACGTCGAGGTAAAATAGCAATAAATTACTACGCGATTAAGCCTGTATTACGTACAGGCATCGACATCTGGCTGAAGTAATTTGCATCACTTGCAGTCCAGATTACCTATTTTGCAGTGTACGTAATACAGAGAATATTGTAAAGAGGTTCGAAATTTCACTGATGCCGGTGAGTCGCCCATTGGCTCAATTGGTAGAGCGCTGGCACGGATAGCCAGAGGTTGCGGGTTCGAATCCCGGCACGGGTGAAATTTTTAGCCTCTAGATAGGTTTTCAAAATTGTCCTTAGCACGGGTTAGTGCATTAAAGAGAATATAATGATGATGATGGTGGTGATGATGAAAGGCCAAAGGCCCCACACTCACCACTGATTTTGGCGCAGTGTTTCTCAATGGCCGAGACGCACGAGGCGCACGTCATTCCGCGCACTTCCAGCGTACATTTGGACAGCTCCACCTCGGCTGGGATTGCTATACTGCCCTGGGGGTGGGATGACGGAAAAAAATTTAACATTTAAGATTAGCGAAACTCGCCACCGTCCCGTGACTACCGCTGGTGACATTTATCCGAGCGCTTCCCACATACACACACACACATATATACACACACACACACATACATAAGATAAGAATATTCTTTATTGTACAGTGGAAAAACAACAAATACAAAATAATTACAAGTGTACATAGTACAGTTCGCGGCCTTATTGCTAAAAGCAATTTCTTCCAGACAACGTTAAATACAAAGTGCGTTTACATACATGCATGCACTCGAAAAACATAACTCTCTTTTAGTTTATTAGGACAATGTCCATTACAATTGGTGTAGTCAACTCACATTGAGTACAGTTTTACTTTTGCTCGGCGACACGGCCCTTCGTCCATCACCCGACGCCAGCTCAGTCTTGCAGCTCGATTTGTGTTCTGTAACGTCATAATAGTGTTAGAGGATTGGTATCAACCAATGGCGTAACTCACACACACACACATACACACACACGCACACACACACTGTATCACACATAGAATGTAATTTGTTTTTTGTTTTTAGCGTGTAACTAGCATCTATGAGTAAACTCAAGCAGCAATGTAATAAAATAAGTAAAATTTTCCAAAAAGAAGGCGTTGCTGTGTGTAAAAACTGTACGTTGCCGTATACAGTTTTTTAAAAGTACAGACAAAATCGATCTAATCTTATCATCAGTTAAACAATCTTTACAATACTCCCTGTGTTACGTACAAGCAGAAACATAAAAGTAATGAGAGGTTCGAAATTTCGGTTCGAGACCCGGCATGGGTGGAATTTTTAACCTCTAAATAGGTTTAAAAACCTACTTATAGGGCTGATATTTTTAACACCTATTTAGAGGCTAAAAATTCCACCCATGCCGAGACTCGAACCCGAGACCTCTGGCTAACCGTGCCAGCGCTCCCCCAACTGAGCTAATGGGCGACTCACTGGCATCAGTGAAATTTCGAACCTCTTTACAGTACTCTCTGTATTACGTACAGGCAGCAACGCAAAAGTAATGAGGTTCGAAATTGCTGCCGGTAAGTCGCCCATTAGCTCAGTTGGGAGAGCGCTGGCACGGTTAGCCAGACGTCGCGGGTTCGAGACCCGGCATGGGTGGAATTTTTAGCCTCTAAATAGGTGTTAAAAATATAATTAAAACTATTTGAAAGTCCAAGGGAGACGGAATGTTAGACGTATAACGACATCCTTATTAAATAAAGGAATAAAATATGTAAGCACTTACCTCTATAAGGTACTCCGTCAATACTGATTAATTCCGTATCAAAACCTGAAAGCAAAATAAATAATAAATAAATATTCATGGACATATTACACAGATCTCGTTAGCCTTATACTAAGTACAACTAAATGACTTGTGTTACAGGTGCTAACTCGACGATAGATTTAATACAATAAATACATAGATAACATCCAAGACCCGAGACAAACTAGAAAAGTTCGTTTCCTAGTTTGACCCGGCCCGGGATCTCTTCCAGACAACTTTCCAAACAATAAACCCGTAAAGATTCTTTAATCTAGAGTCGTCTCGGCTTGCACTGCGCCGTATATCTAAGTACATATTTAATACTGTTGCCACCTTCTGCCATTAAGATGGTCAAGCCACCATCGACCATCTAGTACCCAACAGTCGTATATTATCCTATCATGAATCTTCTCGGCTTGCACGGAGCCATAGATCTAAGTACATATTTAATAGTAATATCAACTTTCACAATTCAGATGGTCAAGCCACCTTCCACCAACCATTAGCCATCAAAGTCGTATCCTATCATGACTCGTCGCGGATGCACAGCGACGTATATCTGCGTATCTACGTACGTATTATACTGTACGTAAATACTTATGCCAATTTCTACCATTCAGATGGTCAAGCAACCATCAACCATCCATTATCCATCAAAGTCGTTATCCTCTCTTCAGTTGTCTCGGCTCGCAAGGCGCCGTAAATCCACCTACCTAAGTACGTAATGAACACTGTTGCCACATTCTATGTCTCAGATGATCAGGCCACCAGCAAGGCGCCGCATGTCTGCGTATTGAATACTGTTGCCACGTTCTACCATTAAGACGATCAAGCCACCATAGACCATCCATTACCCACCTAAGTCGTATATCCTATCTTTAATTGTCTCGGCTTGCAGCGCCCCTGGCTGGAATCGAACCCGCGCCTGCTTGTCCGCGAGGCTCACTGTGACACTCGACACTCCAGGAAGCTCCGATACGTTGGCTGCGGACAAAACATTAGCTTGGTGGGGAAATCTGCACAGGTAAAAACTAGGCTAACATCTATTATACTCTTTGGAATAAAATTTTCATAAGCACAATAAATTACTAAATTATTTCCGGATTCACTTTCTTTGTAAGTGAATCCGGTGACCAAATTCCGGTTAGACTTAATTCCCGGTTAAC
The DNA here is from genome assembly GCA_934045075.1 of Yponomeuta sedellus. Taxonomy (NCBI): domain Eukaryota; kingdom Metazoa; phylum Arthropoda; class Insecta; order Lepidoptera; family Yponomeutidae; genus Yponomeuta; species Yponomeuta sedellus. The sequence continues at coordinate 1,733,948 of OW203751.1, forward strand.
TTAATTCCGGATTCACTTACTTCGTAAGTTTAACGAAAAAGGGTATGATAGAATACAATAGAATAAATCACATTATAGTCTGCACCCACTAGTTGCACGTCATCCCCTCAAGTGCGATGAACCAATCGCTCTCGGCCGTAAGTCCGCCGTTAATTTCCATAGAATAAGACAGGATGGAATAAGTCAGGATTCAACGAAATAGGGTATGATGGAATAGGATTTCCATAGAATAAGACAGGATGGAATAAGTCAGGATTCAACGAAATAGGGTATGATGGAATAGGATACAACCGAATATAATTACATTCTATAGTCTGCACGCATGAATTTCACGTCATCCCCTCAACTGCGATGAGGGAATCGCTCTCGGCCGTAAGGTCGTTGTTTATTTTAATAGATTAGGACAGGATAGTAACAGGATTTCATGAAATAAGGAATTATAGAGTAGATGAATACATCCTACAGTCTGCACGACTTGCATGCAATTACCGTGACTGCGATGAGACAATTGCTTTGGGCGTTTATTTCAATAGTGTAAGACAGGATGGAATAAGTCAGAATTTAACGAAATAGGGTATGATGGAATAGGATAGAACTGAATAGAATTACATTGTATAGTCTGCACGCATGAATTGCACGTCATCCCCTCAACTGCGATGAGGGAATCGCTCTCGGCCGTAAGGTCGTTGTTTATTTTAGTAGATTAGGACAGGATAGTATAACACAGGATGTCATGTAATAAGGAATGATAGAGTAGTTGATTACATCCTATAGTCTGCACGACTTGCATGCAGTTACCGTGACTGCGATGAGACAATTGCTTTGGGCGTTTATTTCAATAGAGTAAGACAGGATGGAATAAGTCAGGATTTAACGAAATAGGGTATGATGGAATAGGATAGAACTGAATAGAATTACATTCTATAGTCTGCACGCATGAATTGCACGTCATCCCCTCAACTGCGATGAGGGAATCGCTCTCGGCCGTAAGGTCGTTGTTTATTTCAGTAGATTAGGACAGGATAGTATAACACAGGATGTCATGAAATAAGGAATGATAGAGTAGTTGATTACATCCTATCTGCGATAGTCTGCAAGTCGTGCAGACTATATCTTATCCTATAGTCTGCACGACTTGCATACAATTACCGCGACTGCGATAAGGCAGTTGCTTTGGGCATTTATTTCAATAGAATAAAACAGGATGGAATAAGGCAGGATGTAATGTAATAGGTTTTTATAGATGGTGTAGGCGTGCCCAGCACCTATACCATCCTGACAGCTTAGTCGGCCTAGCCCACAGGAAAGACTAGTCAATACGTGCGGAGCCAACCAAGCCGCGGGTTTCCTCACGATGTTTTCCTTCACAGTTAGCGTGTGGTATTGCGACTACAAATTCGCAAATGTACGTAACTTTGAAATTAAACAAAGTCATTGGTACATGCCCGCACTCGGGATCAAACCTGGGGCTCTCGTTTGCCAGTCCATGGTTCTACCCACTGAGTTACCACCGCTCCATGTCCCGGGCACTGCAGCGTCGGAGTGGTCCCTTCACCTATCTAGTGTGAGTGAGGATACCACTGGACGCTGTATAAATCATCTCATTACGTAGATGCAAAAAGGCCAATCATGTAATAGGGCACGATGGAATAGGATAGATCAGAATGGAATCACTCACATTCTATAGTCTGCACGCACGAATTGCACGTCATCCCCTCGACTGAGATGAGGCAATCGCTCTCGGCCGTAAGTCCGCCGTTCGGCGTCGCCTTGTCGTGCGACATGTCGATCAGGAGGTCCGTCGGTATGTCGTCCTTCTGGAGAAGGTTTCTGCAGAGAAGAAAAAAATTGTAATAGATAGATAGAGAACACTTTCTTGTACATAAAAATGGAAATTACACAGATATTTCTTAAGCTAAGAGTACAGACGGCGGCCTTATCACTAAAAGTGATCTCTTCCAGACAACCTTTGGATGAACTGGACTAATACATTAGAGAAGGAAGTAGATGTACAAAAAAAAACGATAATTTCAGAGGTACTTATATAAATACATGCCTAAATAACAGTTTGAATAAATAAAATTATCAACAGATACATACGAAGAAATTACATTAAAAAAATGAAAATTATATATAAATACATAAATAATTAATAAAACACAAAAGTGTATTATTACTTATTAAATCAGTGTTGCGCCCAGCCTGCAGCAAATGCTGAGTCAGCTACCTGTTTGTGGCTGCGGAGATACAATGCCCTTCTAAATTGTAAATGTTTGTTTTATATCGTATTCTTTGTTTTATAATATTTTTCTTTGTTCTTTCTTTTCTTATTTGTCTGTATTATTTTAATATCGTGTTACATTGTGTTATGTGTATTGTATATTTGTGGCTTCAAATAAATGTCTCTCTCTCGCTCTCTCTCTATCTCTCTCTCTCTCTCACTCAAAAAATAATTGGTATTACCCACCTCTCGTATGAGTTCTCTAAAATGCATAGTTGTTTAATAGAGTATTGAACGACCGATCTATTGAGACGATTTTTCTATTGAGTCAATTGTAGTTGTTGGTTTTTGTTTAAACCATACCGTTAAGTTGTTGGATAGTTTTGATTCTGCCCGGCACACTGACCTCTTGTGAAACGAAATAAAATGGCTTGATGAACGTTACAATTCAAACTAGGTGTCCATATCAAAATCTAGATCTTTTTGGAGAAAAAATGGACAAAAAACTGCAAACTTAGTCTTTTCAAAGTCCTTAGACTTTGGAGTTGAAGTTTGGAGTTTTTTATAATTATTATACATTATTAGTTTTTTTAACAGAGTTTACATCTTTTATAATATAAAAATGAATCGCTGAATGTGTTGGTAAGCGCAAATCTCGAGAGCAGCTGAACCGATTTCACTGATTCTTTTTTTAGAATATTCCTTGAAGTACGAGGATGGTTCTTACGGAGAGAAAATAAAAGAATCAACTGTCAGGCGGTAAGAAGTTTGCTGGGTCAGCTAGTCTATCTTCTATAATACAAAAATGAATCGCTGAATGTGTTGGTAAGCGCAAATCTCGAGAGCAGTGGAAGCGATTTCGTTAATTCTTTTATTACAATATTTCTTGAAGTACGAAGATGGTTCTTACGGAGAGAAAAATATAAAAAAATTAAAGAATCTATGGTAGGCGGTATGAAGTTCGCTGGGTCAGCTAGTAATTATTATAAAACAGAAATCATGCATTGTACTGGCTTTAAATCCAGACATCATTATCATCTAAATGTTTTTAAGCCTTAGGCATAGGGCGAGCAAGAAGGTAGTGTGTGGGGTGTCTTCAAATATGTTTTATAGTAGTTGTATGGTATATATTTGTACTAGGCAAACACAACTTCGAGAGGGAAATCCAGTGAGGAATTCAGCTGGGCTGCGCAGCATTCAGAAAACTTCGTTGAGTCTTCCCGCTAAAGTTTTGTATCAGTGCGTCCCGTCATGACATAGGTACGGATATTGTATGGAATCAGGCGTTACTTTGCGGAAATTTATAACAGCATTCAAATGTGAAAATTACTTTGCTGAATTCCGCCAAAAATCCCAGAAGCATCATGTGGTTAGTTAATGTGCATGCACCGCCCACCCTCCCACTTTTTCAAGCAGAAGCAAGACACGAACACACCACCACCGACACCAATGCTTGTGTGAGAAAATACGCGACGCATTTCACCTCTACACTAGGCATCCTCAGGCTCACAAGTGAGCGACTCACCGGGCATCAGTGAAATTTCGAACCTCTTTACAATATTCTCTGTATTACGTACAGAGCACGGCACGGCACGGATAGCCAGAGGTCGCGGGTTCGAATCCCGGCATGGGTGGAATTTTTAGCCTCTAAATAGGTTTTTAATATTGTCCTTAGCACGGGTTAGTGCATAAAAAAAAACAATCAAAATAACTGCATGGTGCTTCTCGGATTTTTAGCAGAATTTAGCAAAGTATTTTTTACATTTTAATGATATGACGTACGGAGCCGAGACGTGGACAATCACGGTTCGAATGGTCCGCCAATTTAAGGTCGGTCAGCGAGCTACGGAGAGAGCTGCTATGCTCGGTGTTTCTCTGCGGGATCGAATCCGAAACGAAGTTATTCGCCAGAGGACTAAAGTGATCGACCTAGCGCAACGGATTAGCAAACTGAAGTGGCAGTGGGCGGGTCATATTTTCTGCAGGACTGATAACCGTTGGGGTAGATTGGTTCTTGAGTGGAGACCATGTGACCACGAATATGGTGTATATTTACTTACTTATAATTATATTACATGCAATTATTGAGTATTTGTCAGCTTCTTTATTTTTTTTTAAATTAGCCATGGCTGTGTCACACTGCTAGTACTTAAGTATTTCTTCTTCCGTTTATTTCGAATGCCTACCATTTAATTTCTTGCACCACCTGTGGTTGACTGGTAGAAAATGCTTATAGCATTAAGTCCGCCACATTGCCATTGTATTTTTTTTACTTATGTATGTATGTATGTATGTATGTATGTATGTATGTATGTATGTATGTATGTATGTATGTATGTATGTATGTATGTATGTATGTGTGTGTGTGTGTGTGTGTGTGTGTGTGTGTGTGTGTGTGTGAGGGTGTGTGTGTGTGTGTGTGTGTATGTATGTATGTATGTATGTATGTACGCAATAAACGTATTAATAATAATAATCGCGAAACGTAGCGTAGACCGCCCTGTGACCAGGTGGAGCGACGACATTCGCAAAGCGGTGGGCAGTGACTGGAAGAGGAGAGCCAAAGACCGGGCTCAGTGGAGTGTCTTGGGAGAGGCCTATGTCCAGCAGGGGACTGACACCAGCTGATTGTGATGATGATGACGTTTAGCATATTGTATTGTATTTCTTTATTTCGGATAAATATCCATAGGTTAACATAACATTTACATGCAGGCACATACATTGCTTCTGGCCCCACACTAGGATACCCTGTGTTGTGGGAACTATAAACAACGACATCACAAACATCCAAGACCTGGGGTTTTTTTTTATTTCCAGCCGGGATTCGAACCCGGGACCTCTTGCATGGTAGGTAGATGCGCTACCGCTACGCCACAGAGGTCGTCAGTAAAGAGCATAGTGTCATTTTACTAGGTTGTTAGTAAAATGACACTCAGTATTAAAACTAAAATATGTTAGTGAGATACAAGCCATACATAAATATATAAAATAAAATATTTGTAATTAAATATAAAATATATATTTTTTCATAATTATGGAGTTGAAATAAAAATTTTAATTTTTAAGTTCAACGCCAAACTTATACTTTGGTTTACACAAAAGCGAGTCCCAGTGTCTAATTAGCATGTAAGAGTACTTTTTAATTGTAGAACCAAGAGCATCTGCCAACAAACTCTTATGCAGTTTGGCAGGAACCTAATGTATTTTTTAGTTTTTTTATTAGAATAAACATCTTTATTTGTGCTTTGTGCTGTATGGTGTCGGCCTAGAGAATAGCACCAATCCAAATTCTCCCCGCGGGTGTCGTAAAAGGCGACCAAGGGACGCAAACCGGGGAGTGGGCAGCAACGTCCCCTGCAGTACAATTCCACCAAACTGCGATCCCAACCTGCATGCCCAGCGTGGGGATTATGGGCATTACCCCCAATGATGGCACAACCTTGCGCTATGGCGCTCATTAGGAGAGGGCTATGTCCAGCAGTGGACTAATATAGCCTGCAGAAGAAGAAAGAGTGCGAGAATATAATTACTTATTATTGCCTACAAAATACAAACACACAATCTTTCGCCTTTAATATATTAGTGTGATGTGACCGCGTGATGCCTTTGGCTAGAAGGGAAGACGGCAGGTGGACCAGGGCAGTGTCGGAGTGGTGGCCAAGGGAGGGAAGGAGGTTGGTAGGCAGACCACCCGACACGATGGTCAGACGACATTGTGAGGGTTGCGGGTCAGAGATGGATCAGATTAGCACAGGACCGTGAGGAACGGCGCAATAAAAAGGAGGCCTATGCCCAGCAGTGGGTTGATGTGGGCTGATTATAGATAGATAGATAGGTAGGTAGGTAGGTAGGTAGGTAGATAGACGGATAGCGTGATAGTGTGATGTGATTAAAGCAGCTACCTGGTCTCGTCGTCGGCTACGTCGAATCCCATGTCCTCTATGTGCGCTCGGATGACGTCAGCGGTGCACGCGCGGGGATCGAACCGGAAGTAGCCGGCATTCTCTGACAGCTCCACCTAGGGAAGAACTTACATTATACCCTAGTCAGCGATATCAACCCTGTGTGTACCCACTGCTGGGGCACGGGCCTCTTCCTGCATCGCAGGAGGTTAGGCGGATTGGCAATTTCAAGCGCTGAGGTATTTGGTAAGCTTAGTTTAAAAACCTATTTAGAAACTAAAAATTCCACCCATGCCGAGATTCGAACCCGCGACCTCTGGCTATCCGTGCCAGCGCTCTTTCCAACTTAGCTAATGGGCGACTCACCGGCATCAGTGAAATTTCGAACCTCTTTACAATATTCTCTGTGTTACGTACAGGCAGCGACATCTGGCTGAAGTAATTTGCATCACTTGCAGCCCCGAGTACCTACTTTGCAGTTAGGTTTTACTTCTAAACAGGTTTTTAAATTGTCCTTAGCACGGGTTAGTGCATTAAAAAAACCGGCCAAGTGCGAGTCAGACTCGCGCACCGAGGGTTCCGTACAAACCTGTATTATAGACCTGAGTAGTTGGTATGAATTTCAATTTAATACCTCTACGCGTTTATGAGGAAATGGGTAGTAAGTTTAAAATTATTAAAAAAAAAAATATTATGTGATGTAACAAAAAATTTATGGTTTTCGTAATTTTTCCTTTATCTATGCTATAAGACGTTGCTTCGTACCAAATTTCAAGATTCTGAGTTCACGGGAAGCACCCTGTAGGTTTTGATTCCCTTGCAAGTGTCGAAAATTTGCAGCATAAACGGCTGTATCTTTTGATTGCGTTGGCTTAGAAGTTTGATTTTTTCACAGCTTCAAGGGACAGTAGACCTGAGTAATTGATATAAATTTCAGCTTCATACCTCCACGCGTTCCTGAGAAAAAGGGTCTTGACAGACGGACGGACGGACGGACAGACGGACAACAAAGTGATCCTATAAGGGTTCCGTTTTTTCCTTTTGAGGTACGGAACCCTAAAAATAATATAAGCTTAGTTTATTTAAAATTTATCTACTACTGAAGTATTTAAAAAATAAATAATTAGTCTTGAACTAGGCTGCCACACAAAAAAGGTTACAGAGCATCATCAACCCATTATGTCCCCACCGACGGGCACGCGTCTCTTCCCTGAGGAAGGTATAGGCCATACCCCTCCACGGGGTCCAAGTCCGGGTTGGTGGAGGCTTGGAAGACTGGTGGCTGATGGTTTTACTGTGAGAAGTTATCAAGCCACCAATAAGGCCTCTGAAATGGCTTAACGACTGTCACTACAGCACAGCCCGCACCAACGGCTTAACGTCCCTTGCGAAGCACGGAAGCGCACGGAAAAATGCCACTAGCCGTAGTCACGGGACGGTCACCCATCCTGCACCCGACCGCGCCTGTTGGTGCTTAACTCAAGTCATTGATTTTAAAAACCTATTTACAGGCTAAAAATTACACCCATGTCGGGACTTGAACCCGCGACCTCTGGCTAACCGTGCCAGCGCCCTCCCAACTGAGCTAATGGGCGACTACCGACATCAGTGAAATTTAGAACCTCTTTACAATACTCTCTGTATTACGTACAGGCAGCGACATCTGGCTGAAGTAATTTGCATCACTTGCATCCACGGGTACCTACTTTGCAGGTAGGTTTTACATCGGAATGATATCTCTGTACCTACATGATAAAAAGTACCCGGAACCGGCGTGCGTGCACGCAACGACTTATGAACGTTGATGAAGCGAGTGGAGACCATGTGACCACGAATATGGTGTATAATTACTTATTGTAGACTGTTAGTCCGGATTTACTTACGGGTGTTGTTATATCGGAAAACCGACGACGCGAGCTCCGTCTCTGCTCACCATGATTAAGCTCTGCGAATCGGAGCGAAACCTGGTCGGACTTTTCCGATATAACAACACCCGTAAGTAAATCCGGACTAACAGTCTACAATGTGTTATGCTTACGAAAGTTTTAGTTCAAAAATATATTTACTTACTTATATATTACATGCAATTATTGAGTATTTGTCAGCTTCTTTATTTTTTTTTAATTAGCCATGGCTGTGTCACACTGCTGGGCAAAGGCCTCCCCTTCAGATTTCAATTTCTTTAATTTTAACTAAGTATTTCTTCTTCCGTTTATTTCGAATGCCTACCATTTAATTTCTTGCACCACCTGTGGTTGACTGGTAGAAAATGCTTATAGCATTAAGTCCGCAACATTGCCATTGTATTTTTTTTACTTATGTATGTATGTATGTATGTATGTATGTATGTATGTATGTATGTATGTATGTATGTATGTATGTATGTATGTATGTATGTATGTATGTATGTATGTATGTATGTATGTATGTATGTATGTATGTATGTATGTATGTATGTATGTATGTATGTATGTATGTATGTATGTATGTATGTATGTATGTATGTATGTAATTTAGTTTAGTTTTATACTGTTCATTGTGCCACTTTTTATGACGAAGCTTTCTGCGAATTTTGTGAATGTGTGATGCCTTTTTCTAAACAGTTTAATAAACTTAATCATTTGTCCTTAACTTATTTTTGTACATTCGTGGGGAAACCTTACCGTGACTTGGTGCACGCCGGGCAGTGTGACGACGGAGCCCTCGATGTTCCGCACGCATGACTGGCAGCTCATGCCATGGATGGGCAGGCGTACGGAGACCAGCTCCGGCGGGGCCTCCCTGCGGGCAAGGAGATACGTGAAGTTAGGTCTTGAATTCCAGTCACTTCTTGGTGGAAAAAGATTATAGGGAAGAGCGGGTGTTCGTGCTCTTCCACGGGAAATTTCCCGCCAGGCAGGTATGCCTGGGGACAGCCAGTTCAACTGTTGTTAGTCGGCCGTTATATTTATGCTATGTCATGTGAAACACTTTGATTGCGCGATGCAGGAATGTTGGGAGTTTGTAGTGCGCGCGCAGAGTTGACATATGCTCGCCACAACTCCACAAGATTAAGGGCAAAGTCGGGACCACGGCGATTGAAAACAGGATGTATTTGAAATCGTTCACAAAGTTCTAAGGAGAGGAATGGATCTCCTGCATTGTCTGGGACATGGTTTTTAGATGGAGTTCGCTTGCCCAGCACCTATACCATCCTGACAGCTTAGTCGGGCTAGCCCACAGGAAAGACTAGTCAAATGCTGTAGGCTTGCCCAGCACCTATACCATCGTGACAGCTCTTAAACATATATTTAGTTAGAGCTGTAAGATCTACGCTTAGTTAGGTATAAAAAAATGGACTTTGCATCTACGTAATGAGATGATTTGCTGTGTGGTGTAGGCCTAGAGAATAGCGCCAACCCAATTCTTCCCGCGGGTGTCGTAAAAGGCGACTAAGGGACACAAACGGGGTGGTGGGCAGCAGCGCCTCTTGCAGTACAATTCCACCGAACTGCGATCCCAACCCGCATCCCAGCGCGGGGATTATGGGCATTACCCCCTATGATAGCACAACGTGGCGCTCTTTAGGGGAGGGCTATGTCCAGCAGTGGACTAGTATAGCCTGACGACGAATGAGATGATTTATACGGCGTCCAGTGGCATCTTCATTCACAGGACACGGACGAGGGAACCAGTCGGACGCTGCAGTGCCATTGTCCGTTTTTAGGTACGATATGTCATGGTTAATATGGGCATGTTCACAGACCGTGAGTTCAAGGAACCGTTCACGGATAAACGTAAACAAAGTGAAAGCACCTTTCCATTTCATACACCGCACCATTGTAACTGCACTTTACTTTTCTTCACGAATCTGAAGTAAATTTAGTATCATGCCTCCCTAGCGATTTATATCACGTCTGACTACAATTCCGGAGGTCGTGGGAGCTAGTGGCCGAGTGGAACCGAGTGATTGAAATCAGTCACTAGGATTACGGGTCTCTTTATGCATCGCACAGAAAGTTTGGGCCGTACTCCACCACGGAGGCCAAGTCCGGGTTGGTGGAGGATTGTAAGACAGTGGCGCGCCTTACTGTCAGAAGTTATCGAGCCACCCATAAGGCCTCTGACATTACATGACCCGAGACCCGTGCCTCAGCAGTGGGGACATACAAGCGTTGATATCGACTAGGGTTACAGGCGCGGTCAGGTGCTAGATGGGTGCCATCCCGTGACTAGTGGCATTTTTTTCCGAATGCTTCCATGCTTCGCAAGGCACGTTAAGCCGTTGGTGCCGGCTGTCAAGTAATGGCAGTCGTTAAGCCATGTCTGAGGCCTCATGGGCGGCTTGATAACTTCTCACAGTAAGGCCAGCTGCCACTGTCTTACAATCCTTCACCAACCCGGACTTTACCCCGTGGTGGAGTACGGCCAAATCTTCCTGCGATGCAGGAAGAGACCCGTGCTTCAGCAGTGGGGACTTACAAAGGGTGGATACCATACCATACTAGAGTAGGAGGCAATGTACATTTGTGGAAATCGCCTCAGTCAGGGTGCATTTCCCTGTCTGAGATGTCTTTGCGTAGTTACAGTAGCACAGATTATCCTAGTTTAGGACCAGCCGCCTTGATTACAAAATGAAAAAGTTTTATCCGAAGAAGCGAAGAAACTGCGGCTTAATGAACGTTACAAGTCATACTACGTGTAACTTATTATGTAACTGGCCACGTATATAAGTACATCTGTGTGCAAAAGTGAAATATCTACTGGACTTTGTCGTACAATTATGTGGCTAAATAACTGTCACATATCAGATATCCACTGAATTGCGGTATTCACCGTTTGGTATACATACTCGTAATTACACTTCAGAGTGCTTAGTGCGAGTTTGACAGATCCAATCGAATAACTTTACTACCGCGTTAATCGAGCATTGAGTAGTGAGTATGAGTAAGTTAACCGTTCGAACTGGCAAAACGCTGTCACAGTACAACTCGCACTCGCGTTTATTCGTGTCTTGGCCGTTAAACGTGTTCACTTCTCAACGTAAACCATTACAACTCGCACTCAGCAATTTTAATTTCCATACTTGTCTCTAGGTGGCGCTTCCTCGATGCCATAGAAATATGCGTTTACGTTAACCCGATCGAGTAGTCAAAAAACTCGCACTAAGCACTCATATCTATATGGCAAGAAAACATTGCGCTTTCGCACACAGATGTATACTAGAAGTGAAAAGTTACATAATCAAAGCGCAGGACAAATGGACGTCCTGTGTGGAACTTTTTTATTTATGGTATTAATTTCTTAACGATTCGCGATACTCTAACATAGTTATATATAAATCGCGATGATTTATTGGATAAAACGTAATTACTTTAACTCTCGACGTTTCGGCAGCGTTGCAGTTGCCGTGGTCACGCGTAGACTACCTAATAAATAATTACGATTAGATCCATTTACTCCCAGTTTCTCGTACACTAACGATCTGTTAATCAATTGTTAACAGCTGTCAAATGTTTTTTTTTTATATGAACTTCGGCCAACTGACAGCTGTTAACAGTAGATTAACGGATTGTTAGAGTAGGTACCAGAAACCGGGGGTTAGTATATTACTATGTATTATTATTATTATTTATGTATGAGCATCGCGAACCATTAAGAAATACTTACTAGATAATAAAAAAGTACTTCCTTGTTTTTGCTAAATTAACGCTTTCCTTTACTAAAGCGAACTCCGAACCCAATTTTTCAAATTCGATTAGGCACATCCTGTTTTTGCAAAATGACAGCTAACCGCCGCCGTACTCAGAAACGTCAATTAAAGTTAATCTCTCATTAACACTTTCGCGGACGCGCGGATGTTATAGCATACATAACAATTAAAAGAACAATAGATTTTAAAAACGTCCGCGAAAGTGTTAAGTATGCTGTTGTCCTTTTCTGTTTCATTGATAATAAGTGAAAGATAATTTAAATAAACATGAAATTTAATTGACGTCTCTGAGTGCGACAGTTAGGGTATGTTTCACAATCTGCAGATAAAGTTCCGGATTAGCTATCCGCAACGAGGGCTGCCGTTTGTTCTAAATTTGAAGGCATAAACGAACACACGCAATATAGGAAAATTTATTTAAATTTAGAACAGACGGCAGCCTTGGTTGCGGATAGCTTGTCTGGAACTTTATTTGAACATTGTGAAACAGGGGCTTAGTATCAAAAACGCGAACTCAGAATCCACTTTTTAAAAATCGAATAAAAATCCAAACTTTACAAATGGGGCGAACTGAAAAAAACGCGCACTCAGAACAAACATTTTGAAATTCGATTAGGCCCTTTCCCGTTTTTCCACAATGAACACTTTGTATAAAAAAGGCTAACACCGAATCCACTTTTTAAAATTCGAACATGATTTACAAATGGCGGACTGAACGCAACTGACAGTTAACAAGTCGGGGAATCTACACCAATTAACAACGTTCGCGCGCAAAAATACAACATGGCCGACGGTTTTCATAACATAACCTTAAAACTACTATGCGTCTCAAGGCGATATCAACCTTACTACTAGGAACATAAAGGATATTATTGTACCTTATTCAGGTTAAGGTTTAGTTATATTATTATAGTATTTTAATAATAATAGCCTATGAATTGTATTATTTAACAATGGGATAGGATGTTTGTAAAGGTCGTACCTATTGCTTGTGGTGTTTATTTAAGTCTAAGGACTATCTTAACCGGTTGCGAAGGAAAATATTTTGAGGAAATACAATACCTCGCGAAAATGCAACACGCTTTCCACGGGGCTTCCTGATAGATAGGTATCTACCTAATCCAGTAGTCGTATCCTACTAAATCTTATAAACGCGAAAGTTTGTAAGTAGGTATGGTATGGATGGATGTTTGTTACTCTTTGACACTACTGTATCGATTTTAATGAAATTACAATATCATAGCTTATAATAAAAAGTAGCATATGTGTTAATTCAGGGCGTAAACTCCTTACGAAATTTTATTAAAATCGCTCCAGCCGTTTGGACGTAAAGAAGTAACAAACATACACACCCAAAAATTTTCGCCTTTATAATATTACTGCAATGTGATAAGATAAGAATATTCTTTATTGTACACCAGGAAAAAACAAACAAAACATAATTACAAAGATACAGTACAATTGGCAGCCTTATTGGTTAGAGCAATTTCTTCCAGGCAACCCACGATGGAGAGTGTTCTCTATCTATGTATAAGATCATGGTAAGGAAGAATTAAGGAAGCACTCGTGGCCTAGTCGAACCGAGTGACTGGAATCAATCAATCGAGTTAAGCAACAATAGGCGCGGTCAGGTGCGGGCTGGGTGACCGTTCCGTGACTACCGCTAGTGGCATTTTTCCGAGCGTTTCCGTGCATCGCAAGGCACGTTAAGCCGTTGGCGCCGGCTTTCATGTAATGGCAGTCGTTAAGCCATGTCATAGGCCTTATGGGCGACTTGATAAGGCCCGCCACTGTCTTACAATGGGACACAAACCGGGGGGTGGGCAGCAGCGCCCCCTGCAGCGCAATTCCACCGATCGATCTGCGATCCAACTGCGATCCCCAACCCGCATGCCCAGCGTGGGGATTATGGGCATGACCCCCTATGATAGCACAACGTGGCGCTCTTTAGGGGGTCCAGCAGTGGACTAGTATAGCCTGACGACGACGACGACTGTCTTACAATCATCCACCAACCCAGACTTAGCCCCGTGGTGGAGTATACCCGTGCCCCAGCAGTGAGGACATACAAGGGTTGATAACGAAGGAACAATTTTATGGGCACGAGAGGCGGTTAATACCTAGGTACCTACTGGATGTACAGCGGTGGTATCTCAGTGCGTAGAACCATAGACTGGCAAGCGAGAGCCCCAGGTTCGGTCCCGAGTGCGGGCATGTACCAATGACTTTGTTTAATTTCAAAGTTACGTACATTTGCGAATTTGCAGTCGCAATACCACACGCTAACGGTGAAGGAAAACATCGTGAGGAAACCCGCGGCTTGGTTGGCTCCGCACGTATTGACTAGTCTTTCCTGTGGGCTAGGCCGACTAAGCTGTCAGGGTGGTATAGGTGCTGGGCAAGCCTACACCATCTATAAAACCATGACCCAGGCACTACAGCGTCGGAGTGGTCCCTTCACCCATCTAGTGCGAGTGAAGATACCACTGGACGCTGTATAAATCATCTCATTAAGTAGATGCAAAAAAAAAAAAGGCCAATATTACTGTATGTACCTGAACCCAAAAACAATAGCTGCATTGTTTTGTAAACAGACGACGGAAATTGTTTATAGGACAGAAATATTTCGCCAAAATCGGTAGGGTATAAGTAGCTCCGAAATCGTCGTCGTCGTCGTCAGGCTATACTAGTCCACTGCTGGACATAGCCCTCCCCTAATGAGCGCCATAGCGCCCTGTCTTCAGCTTGCCGCATCCAGCATCTGCCTGCAGTTTTTCGCAGATCGTCATCCCACCTAGTTAGAGGGCGTCCTACAGCTCCGAAATATTGCTTTACAAATAACTAGCTGACCCAGCGAACTTCGTACCGTCTAACAGTCGATCCTTTATTTTTTTTTTCTTTCTTTCCGTAAGAACCATCCTCGTACTTCAAGGAATATTCTAAAAAAAGAATTAGCGAAATCGGTTCAGCTACTCTCGAGATTTGCGCTTACCAACACATTCAGCGATTCATTTTTATATTATAGAAGACTAGCTGACCCAGCGAACTTCGTACCGCCTAACAGTCGATTCTTTATTTTTTTTATCTTTCTCTCCGTAAGAACCATCCTCGTACTTCGAGGAATATTCTAAAAAAGGATTACCGAAATCGATTCAGCTGCTCTCGAGATTTGCGCTTACCAACACATTCAGCTATTCATTTATATATTGTAGAAGACTAGCTGACCCAGCGAACTTCGTACCGCCTAACAGTCGATTCTTTAATTTTAATTTTTTTTTAATTTGTCTCTCTGTAAGAACCATCCTCGTACTTCAAGGAATATTCTAATAAAAGTATTAGAGAAATCGGTTCAGCTGCTCTTAAGATTTGTGCTTACCAACACATTCAGTAATTCATTTTTATATTATAAGAATAATAATCACTTTTTTCGTTGCGTAAATGAAGGAATATAAAAATAATGTTATATTCTTGTACTGTGATTTAAAAAAAAATGTAGGTACCAAACTAACATAGTTTATAAGACAATTACTAACACAAAAGATTAAAATTTCAAATGTAAATATGAATTAATAACTGTCTGAAATAAATAAAACGATTTTATTGAAATAAACTCTGTTAATTAAGGACTTTGAAAAGACTTAATTTTGGAGTTTTTTTGTCCATTGTTTCTCCAAAATTATCTAGATTTCGAAATTGACACATAGTTTGACTTGTAACGTTAATTAAGCCGTAGTATCTGTGCTACTTTGAATAAAACCTTGTCGTTTGTTCTTGGGCTCGCGTGGTAATTACGCCCATACACTTTCTCTCTCTCTCACTCTGAGAGAATGCCTGTGCCCTGCAGTGGGACGTTTATAGACTACATAAAAATAAAATAACGAGCTGCGAATTTTAGTATGATTATTTAGATGACAATGTCTGGAATTAAAGCTACTACAATGCATGAATTCTATGTTTTATAATAATTATGTCAACTCTATTAAACAAGACTGAAAAGACTAAGTTTGGAGTTTTTTTGTCCATTTTTTCTCTTAAATGATCTAGATTTCGAAATGCACACCTAGTTTGACTAGTAACGTTCATTAAGCTGCAGTTTCTGTGCTACTTTGAATAAAACCTGTTCGTTCGTTCGTCCGTCCCGTTTGTTCGTTCGTTCCGTTATAAGTTTAGAACTCGCCCTATAGCATCCTATAACAGTTCGTTCGTTCGCTCGCTCGCTCGTTCGTTCGTTCGTCCGTCCCGTTTGTTCGTTCGTTCCGTTATAAGTTTAGAACTCGCCCTATAGCATCCTATAACAGTTCGTTCGTTCGCTCGCTCGTTCGTTCGTTCGTTCGTTCGTTCGTTCGTTCGTTCGTTCGTTCGTTCGTTCGTTTGTTTGTTTGTTTGTTTGTTTGTTTGTTTGTTTGATTGATTGTTTGTGTGTTTGTTTGTTTGTTTGTTTGTTTGTTTGTTTGTTTGTTTGTTAAAATGTTTGATTTCTAATTTCATTATCATCTTCGCCTCTTTGCCTCCCAATTTTATTACACGCAACGCACTGAAACTTCGTATGTGAAAAACTATTTTATTTACCCAGGTTCATGAACAAAACGACACTTTAACGTCCAACTTTAATCGGTAAAAAACTAAGGTCGACCTCGGTACAAACAAGACATGCAGACAGACCTTTCACTTTTTTAACTAGAGCAAAGTGGTAGGAGCTGGTCAGCCGGTTATCTCAAAGTCGTGAGGCCGAGGTTCGACCCCCTACAGTAACAATAATTCAAATAAGAACACCAGTAAGCATCTGCCTGTATTTAGTGGCAATCTTTCTCAAACCTACCTACCCGCATTAAAATAATTGTAATCGTATCACTAGTACTTAAGCTCTTTTTTACAAAAGAGATATCCGATTATATTTTCGCTCATAACTCCTTCACAATAATTCTCAGATTTCGATAAAAATCCAATGACTTCTTTTCTAAGCCAGCATTGGGCGTACTAAATGGCCGACGATGATGAGGCAAATACGGGTTGCTGAGTGTGGCGCCCTTATCAACCCTTGTATGTACCCACTGTTGGGGCACGGGTCTCTTCCTGCATCGCAGGAAGGTTAGGCCATAATCCACCACGGGGGCCAAGTCCGGGTTGGTGGAGGATTGTAAGACAGCGGCGGGCCTTACTGTCAAGTTATCAAGCCGCCCATAAGGCCTCTGACATCGCTTAGCGACTGCCATTACATGACCGCCGGCACCAACGGCTTAACGTGCCTTGCGAAGAACGGAAGCGCCCGGAAAAATGCCACTAGCGGTAGTCACGGGACGGTCATCCATCCTGCACATAACCGCGCCTGTTGTTGCTTAACTCAAGTGATTATTCCAATCAGTCGGTTTGCCTAGGCCGCAGCGCTTCGCTGAGTGTGGCGCCGGCTTTATATTGTATACCAATATTCTCGCCGCCATTATTGTGGGCGTAGGGAGAGCGAGGTATTTCATTACCGCCAAGATGGAAACGCGCGGGCAATGCGAAATGACATTCGTTCAGATCAACGCCGATCTACGGATGAGCCTGGAGTAAGCAAACGCCCCTACATTACACCCACTACACCCTGAAAGGGAATAAAGAAAGAAAGAGACACAAATATAGAGAGTGAGAGAGAGAGAATGTCGAACAATAGGCATTTCGAAAGATTTTTAGATGCTCTTCTATAATGTGGGGTGTAAATCCTCTTTTAGGGAATTTTAAATCCTCTTCTATAATCAATCACTTGAGTTGCTGTGTGGTGTTGGCCTAGAGAATAGCACTAACCCAAATTCTTCCCGCGGGTGTCGTAAAAGGCGACTAAGAGACACAAACCAGGAGGTGGGCAGCAGCGCCCCTTGCAGTACAATTCCACCAAACTGCGATCCCCAACCCGCATGGCCAGCGTGGGGATTATGGGAATTACCCCCCAATGATGGCACAACCTTGCGCTATGGCGCTCATTAGGGAAGGGCTATGTCCAGCAGTGAACTAATATAGCCTGAAGAAGAAGAAAGAATGTGGGGACACATTTATTATTTAAAAAAAACCTATATTTCAGTAATAAACTAAAGTTAGTACGTAATACAGAGAATATTGTAAAGAGGTTCGAAATTTCACTGATGCCGGTGGAGTCGCCCATTAGCTCAGTTGGTAGAGCGCTGGCACGGTTAGCTAGAGGTCGCGGGTTCGAATCCCGGCATGGGTGGAATTTCTAGCCACTAAATAGGTTTTTTTAAGTTTGAAATTATTTTTTTTATATTTCGTTAATTCTGTCTATAAATAAAAAAAAAATAATTAATACGTCACACATTTTTGAGATTTCCCTCATTTTTAGCATTACTACTTCACACCTTGACTAGACCTGGCTATTTTTGCTTGCTTATTCTGTTTTATATCCAGTTTTCTGTTTTTATCTATAATATAAAAATGAATCGCTGAATGTGTTGGTAAGCGCAAATCTCGAGAGCAGCTGAACCGATTTCGCTAATTCTTTTTTTAGAATATTCCTTGAAGTACGAGGATGGTTCTTACTTACCGTGGGAAAAATTAAAGAATTGACTGTTAGGCGGTGCGAAGTTCGCTGGGTCAGCTAGTTATAAATAAAATAAATAAAACATACTATGAATAAAGCACAAAGTTAAAGTCGTTCCAGTTTTATTATTTACTAGCTGTCCAGGCGAACTTCGTACCGCCCTATAATCAAGAAATATCTGTTACCTTTTATTTACACAAGAACCTTCTCATAATAACAAATACAACAAAAAACGAATTAGTGAAATCGGTCCAGCCATTCACGCGTGATGCCGTGACCAAGTGAAAAATGGATTCATTTTTATATATAGATCAAAAAAAATTATAACATCACATTGCCCCATAATGAAGGTTAAAGCCATTTTTCTAAAGTTATTTTGAATATTATGTCGGAAAGCTCGCAGTGTCATGGCGCCGGATCTGACGTCACGCCCAGGTAAACAAACGTCAAATGCCAAATGTGTCACTAGTAGTCGCAACAAAGCATGGGTTAAGTTTACCAATGTTTAGCTAAGCGTGACGTCACGCGTTGTGGTTGGTGTTTCAGTCAAAATGGCCGAAAGCAGTATTATAATAAAGTAAGAAATACACTTTACCAACAAGTCACATCACAGAATCAAAACAACCAGATAAATTGACATAACTAATATGAACAGAAATAAACGAAATACACAATAAACGAAACAAAAAACAGACAAAGGTAAAATCTTTAATTTTATTGAAAATCTTGGTAATTATACTCTTACACTATTTTTTTTATTTTTAATGCACTAACCCGTGCTAAGGAACAAATTTAAAAACCTATTTAGAGGCTAAAAATTTCACCCATGCCGGGATTCGAACCCGCAACCTCTGGCTATCCGTACCAGCGCTCTACCAATTGAGCCAATGGGCGACTCACGGCATCAGTGAAATTTCGAACCTCTTTACAATATTCTCTGTATTACGTACAGGCAGCGACATCTGACTTAAGCAAATTGCATTACTTACAGCCCCGACTACCTACTTTGCAGTTAGGTTTAACATCGGAACGATATCACTGTACTCACATGATTACACTATTTTTTTTATTTTTAATGCAGTGATATCGTTCCGATGTTAAACCTAACTGCAAAGTAGGTAGTCGGGGCTGTAAGTAATGCAATTTGCTTAAGTCAGATGTCGCTGCCTGTACGTAATACAGAGAATATTGTAAAGAGGTTCGAAATTTCACTGATGCCGTGAGTCGCCCATTGGCTCAATTGGTAGAGCGCTGGTACGGATAGCCAGAGGTTGCGGGTTCGAATCCCGGCATGGGTGAAATTTTTAGCCTCTAAATAGGTTTTTAAATTATACTCTTTTTTTTAATGCACTAACCCGTTCTAAGGACAATTTTATAAACCTATTTAGAGGCTAAAAATTACACCCATGCCGGGATTCGAACCCGCGTCCTCTGGCACGAATAGCCAGAAGTCGCGAGTTTGAATACCGGCATGGGTGGAATTTTTAGCCTCTAAATAGGTTTTTAAATTTGTTCCTTAGCACGGGTTAGTGCATTAAAAATAAAAATAGTATAATCATGTGGGTACAGTGATATCGTTCCGATGTAAAACCTAACTGCAAAGTAGGTAGTCGGGGCTGTAAGTAATGCAATTTGCTTAAGTCAGATGTCGCTGCCTGTACGTAATACAGAGAATATTGTAAAGAGGTTCGAAATTTCACTGATGCCGTGAGTCGCCCATTGGCTCAATTATCTCATCTTTTTTTTATAAAAGTAAATCAGTGTTTTAAATCCTTTTAACTTGTACTTTCCTCTAATATCGTTGAAACTGTCGTCAGAGTCGTCACGCCTATTATCTGTGTTTTATTTATAGATAAATCAAACAAGCTGTGTGGTGTCGGCCTAGAGAATAGCACCAACACTATTCTTCCCGCGGGTGTCGTAAAAGGCGACTAAGGGATTTGCGACTGAGCCACACAAGGACGGA
Organism: Yponomeuta sedellus; assembly: GCA_934045075.1. Classification (NCBI taxonomy): domain Eukaryota; kingdom Metazoa; phylum Arthropoda; class Insecta; order Lepidoptera; family Yponomeutidae; genus Yponomeuta; species Yponomeuta sedellus. The sequence goes on from OW203751.1 coordinate 1,754,264, forward strand.
AACATTCGCCATCTCCCTCTCCGGTCCAATTCCGCCTGCAGTGCGCTTTCACTTTCAACGTGATGTAAGTGATCACGATTCGCTCAAACAACGTTACTGGTCAATTGAAAATGCACAGGAAATTACAATTTTATTATTTTAATCTTTTGTGGGTCCCAAATTCATCCCGCGGGTGCCGTAAAAGGCGACTAAGGGACACAAACCGGGGGGTGGGCAGCAGCGCCCCCTGCAGTACAATTCCACCGAACTGCGATCCCCAACCCGCATGTCCAGCGTGGGCATTACGGGCATTACCCCCTATGATAGCACAACGTGGCGATCTTTAGGGGAGGGCTATGTCCAGCCCGGTCCAGGCAGTATACTAGTAAAGCCCGACAACGACGACGAAATCAAACAATCCTTTATTTATTGGCATTTAGATATTGTATTTTTCTAAGGTTAACACGAGCAGTAGACATAATTAAAACTGTTTTTATACGGATTTATGCTCGTTTATCACATTTTTACAATTTTCCGACGTTTCGGCACTCTTTCAGGAGCCATGGTCCCGGACCTCACCTCAGTCATCCGGGACCACGGCACCTGAAAAAGTGCCGAAACGTCGGAAAATTGTAAAAATGTAATAAACGAGCATAAATCCGTATAAAAACAGTTTTAATCATTTAGATATTGTGAATTGAATCAACGAGACTCATGCTCATAGTACAGCGACTGCCGAGCGGTATGCGGCGTCAGGAAACATTAAGGTCACTGTCAAAATAATTAAGGCTGGTCTTACGTGAAGCATGCTGTCTCGCTTGCCCCATTGAACGTTTTTAATAAATAAAATAAAAATGTGTCATACAAACTCCCATGTCCACAGATCTCGTTAGCCCTATACTAAGTACAACTAACTGATGACTTGTGTTATAGGTGCTAACTCGACGATAGATTTAGGGCGGATTTTTCAATAGTCAGATAACTTTTATCTGAGGAATAAACATGGCGGTTTGACAGCTTATGTATGAAAATTATGTCAAACCGCCATTTTTATTCCTCAGATAAAAGTTATCTGACTATTGAAAAATCAGCCCTTAATACAATAAATACATAGATAACATCCAAGACCCGAGACAAACTAGAAAAGTTCGTTTCCTACTTTGACCCGGCCGGGGATCGAACCCGAGACCTACGGTTTTACAGTCAGCGTGCCAAACCGCTGCGCCACCGAGGCCGTCAATAATGGTGATAAACGCAGTATGACCAGCCACCAGTCTTGTGAGCCTCCACCAGTCTGGACTTGGCCCCGTGGTGGAGAATGGCCTATACCTTCCTCAGGGAAGACACCTGTGCCTTTCGGTGGGGACATAAAGGGTTCATGATGATTATTTGGACAGTTGCTGACTCCCACATTGATGCGTTTTTACGGTGGATTACCTAACATAATCAAATTTAAAAGGTAAGGGAGGTCACATAAAGCAAGCGTGTTTTTTCGCCGTCCGTTTTTCTTTATCTCCTTCTTAAAAACGGAAATGCAGTTGAATCCGTTTAATATGACTCCGCCTATATTGACCAACCGCCTACTATGACGTAACTAGCTGTGCCCCGCGGTGTTATCGATTTTCCCATGGGAATAAGATATTTTCCCGCAGTAAAACGTAGCCAACCAAATAGGGGATGTATTAGCAAAGGGAAAGATAAAAAGTACCCGGAACCGGCGTGCGTGCATGCAACGACTTATGAACGTTGATGAAGCGAAGGTGATCTGTCAGGATCGTGCCAAGTGGCAGTCCTGGTCTTTGCCTACCCCTCTGGGATACAGGCGTGAGGTTATGTGTGTATGTATGTAAAACGTAGCCTATGTGTTAATACAGGGTGTCAGCTAACTCCATACCAAATTTTGTTAAAATCACTCAGACGTGAAGATGTAACAACAATCATAAACTTTCGCCTTTATAATATTATAGTGTGATAGTGAAGTGACGTGACGTGACGTGACGTGACGTGACGTGATGTAATGTGACGATGGTGTGAAGTGTGATGTGATAGTGAGACGTAGGTAATTACACAACGAAGTTTGGTTTTCACGTAAAAACGGTAATACATACAGGCATCAAACTTCGCGTGATGGTGGGACTATTATCTAAGCGGTTTGGCACTCTCTAAAACCAAATGTCTCGGGTTCGATCCCCGGCCGGGTCAAACTTTTCTAGTTCGTCTCGGGCATAGATTTTATACAATTAATACATAATAACTTGCGCGTTATTATGTATTTATTGTATAAACTCTATCGTCGAGTTAGCACCTGTAACACAAGTCATTTAGTTGTATTTAGTATGGGGCTACGAGATCTGTGTAATATATTAAATGGAACGAAAAGGTTTTATTCAAAGTAGCGCAGAAACGGCGGCTTAATGACCGTTAAAATTAAAACTAGGTGTCCATTTCCAGATAAGGAGAAAAATTGACAAAAAACTGCAAACTTAGTCTTTTCATAAAACATAGAACTCATGCATTAAAACGTTATACGTTATCAAACCTCTGTGGCAAAGGTCTCTTCTTGCATCGCAGGAAGGTTAGGCCATACTCCACCACGGGGGCCAAGTCCGGGTTGGTGGAGGATTGTAAGACAGTGGCGGGCCTTACTGTCAGAAATTATCAAACCGCCATAAGACAATATTCTAAAAAAAGAATTAAAGAAATCGGTTCGACTTCCGAAAATCGGTTGGTGTTTCAGTCAAAATGGCTGAAAACAGTAAACAGTAGTTTTCAATAAAACAGTAATATAATCTTTTGTTTTATTGAAAACTAGCTGACCCAGCGAACTTCGTACCGCCTGACAGTCGATTCTTAAATTTTTTTTCTCCGTAAGAACCATCTTCGTACTTCAAGGAATATTCTAAAAAAAGAATAAGCGAAATCGGTTCAGCTGCTCTCGAGATTTGCGCTTACCAACACATTCAGCTATTCATTTTTAGATTATAGATCTATAAATGGGAGGGAGGGAGAGGGGGAGGGAGGGAGGAAGGAAGGAAGAATATTTTTAGGTATAACACGTCCTGAAACCCGAGCAAATATATATAAAAAATAAAATAAGTTCTTACCTGGCGTCGTCATCTTCAAGCTTCTGGTACTTGATGCTCCTCGACGGCATCTTGTCTCTTTCTTGAGCACGCTTTCAGTCTATAGCACTATCGCATTCTCACTCCAGCACTGGGTTCCGAAGGTTGGTTAGGAACAATTTTACTTTTTGAAAGGTAAACACTGTTTTGGTAGAAAAAAACACTCAATTTGGCCGAATTCTAGTCTAGCTTTAAGGCGCTACGGGTAGCTAACTAACGCCATCAATAGGAGAAGAATCATAACTTGTTTTAGTCGTAGTTTACACGTTCACCCTGGCATCAGTTCAGTCCGTGACTCTGATCAAGCTCGGATTGACGCCACATTGATGAAGCATCAAAATATTCGAATATCCATCAGTCCACTGAATAATCTGTCTGCCGTCTAACCAGACTGATAGAATTGACTGACGCCAGACTGAACGTGTACACTCCGTCTTATAATACGTTTTTATCTAAAAGTAATGTCATCATTAACCCATTATGTCCCCACCGAGGGGTATGGGTCTCTTCCCTGAGGAAGGTATAGGCCATACTCCACCACGGGGGCCAAGTCCGGATTGGTGGAGGCTTGTAAGACTAGTGGCTGGTCTTACTGTCACAAGTTTTCAAGGCCTCTGACTTGGCTTAACGACTGCCATCAATCGAAGTGCCTTGCGAAGCACGGAGTCGCTCGGAAAAATGCCACTAGCGTTAGCCATAGACGCTTTACCCATACATGCACTGAACGCGCCCGTGTTGCTTAACCTTCGTGATTGTTAAAGATCACTCAGGCAGCCGGGGCTACGAGCGAGAACCTAGAATGTTCTCGAATGAACAACCAAGGGCGGGCTCTAATAAATTTCCGCCAAAAACGGCCGTGTTCAGCGGGAAACGATTGAAGTTCTATAATAGGCTGTTGAATTTAGGTCCTAGACTGTAGGTACTAAAAATAGATGTCACAGTTGTTAAGATTTCTGATGACGACCTCTGTGGCGCAGCGGTAGCGCAACTGCCTACCACGCAAGAGGTCCCGGGTTAGATCCCCGGCTGGGGATAAAAAAAACTCCAGGTCTTGGATGTTTACATGTTTGTGATGTCGTGGTTTCTGGTTCCCACGACACAGGGTTAATAACCTGTATCGTTGCTTCTCCTCTGGGGCCAGAATGTATGTGCCTGTATGTAAATGTTATGTTACGTTACGTCACGTCACGCCACGTCACGTCACGTCACGTCACGTCACGTTACGGACGTTATGTTATGTTTTTTTTTATTTATTAAAAAAAAAAAGTTATATAGTATTTTCTAAGGTTAACACTAGCACTAGACATAATAAGAACTCATTCATTTTACAGGGAACTCGGAAGAGTCTTCCGAGACCACGGCGCCTGAAAAAGTGCCGAAACGTCGGAAAATTGTAAAAATGTAAAATAAACGAGTAAAATCCTTATAAAACAGTTTTTATTATGTTATATTAAGTTATGTTACGTTGTGTTGTGTTACGTTACGTTCTGTTACTCTATGTTACGTTAACATGTTCACTTTTAGATAAAAACGTATTATAGAACAAGCTATGAACTTTTCTCCATTGGTGGCGGTAGGTAGCATCCCGAAGCCCCTTGCGACTGTGATCCGAGGTAGCCTTGGGTAACTCAAGAGCCAGATATGAGTGGACACACAACTCCCTCACAATCAAGTGTGTCCCATTCATATCCCAGAGATGTCAACTATATCTGGCTCCCTCACGCATACTCTCAACTCAGTTCGGTAGTCATCTCCAGCTACTTTATCCAGCTCACACACAATGCGCGAGAGCGAGATCAACATCGTCTGACATCGGTTAAGTTCGGCCGCATTAATCGTCGTAACCAACGAGCGATGATAGAAAGTTCACCAAAAAAACGTGTGATCTGGATAAAGTAGGGAATAGGTAGACTAGACTGACTCATCATTTGCGTCTCTTGTTTCCACACGCACTTAGTTGACTGAACGTCGTATGAGCTAGGACACAAGTGGTGAGCGAGATATGATAGAGATATGGTGTGTGTCGGTGAACAAAGATATGAGATATATAAACTCCCCTAAGGACTAAGGACACACTTTGCCCAAGTCTAATCCGAGTGGACGTACCCGTCTCACGTCCCCCGCCGCCACCACCCCTCTGTGTGGCCGCTGCTTAAGTGGATTTCTAATCGACAATCTGTTGCGAATTTGCGATTTGCTGCAGTTTTTAACTAATTACCGTTGAATTACATAGATGCGTAAAGGAGTGCTTGCACAATGTAATTGGATAGCTATATAAGCTGATGTAAGTATTTAATATGAGTTACGTATAATACCTATGTGTGTTAAGCGTACTCTGTGCAAAAAAAGCCTATTACAATGTTACCTACCTACAGTCTCTCTCATCATACCTATATATGAGATGTTAAAAGCTAGGCAATTTCAAGAGCTGAGGCACCTCAACGCTTGAAATTGCCAATCTGCGGTGGGCACGCGTGGAAATTAAGCCCTCTCTCTCTCGCAGTACATCGGCACGGTATTTACATGATTTGTTTTGTTATTGCTTTACATTGCATTTATTTGTATTTAAGTATCACTGTACTTAAATTACATACATACCTACATAACCTCACGCCTGTATCCCAGAGGGGTAGGCAGAGACCAGGGACTGCCACTTGCCACGATCCTGACAGATCACCTTAGCTTCATCAACGTTCATAAGTCGTTGCATGCACGCACGCCGGTTCCGGGTACTTTTTATCTTTCCCTTTGCTAATACATCCCCTATCTGGTTGATGTATGTCCGCCTGGGAAGACCCTTACCAACCCTTCCACTCACATTCGCAATATTTTTTTGTCAATCTTTCTTCCATCATCCTCTCCAAATGTCCAAACCAAAGCAACATTCCTTTCTCAATTCTAGTCACTACATCCTCTTTCAGTCCACAACGTACTTAAATTAATTTTATATTCTTTTTAATGCACTAACCCGTGCTAAGGACAATTCTAAAAAAACTATTTAGAGGCTCAAAATTCCAGAATCATGTGGGTACAGCGATATCATTCCGATGTAAAAACCGACCTGCAAAGTAGGTACTCGGGGCTGCAAGTGATGCAAATTACTTCAGCCAGATGTGGCTGCCTGTAGGTAATACAGAGAATATTGTAGGGGTTCGAAATTTCACACGCCGGTGAGTCGCCCATTATCTCAGTTGGAAAGGGCGCTGGCACGGATAGCCAGAGGTCGCGGGTTCGAATCCCGGCATGGGTGGAATTTTTTGCCTCTAAATAGGTTTTTTAAATTCATTTGTTTATAAAACCTTTTCTATTCTATTCTCTGAGAGAAGACCCTACAGTGGGTCGTATAGGCTACATTAAAAAAAAATAAGCTACATAAAAAAAGTAACGATAACTAAGCGTAAGAAAATAAGATAACAAAAACTTCTTGGCAACCACAAAATTTACAAATTGTACAAATAAAAAACTTGCCGCACGTCCGAGTCCCGCGAAAATGCTGGTAAATATTAATATGTTTAAAAAAAAACTTTAGGTTTTCATAGGTTTTTTTTTTTTGTAACCAACCAGTCTCGTCAAAGCCAAACTTATCATTAAGCATTGTGTCAATGCTTTATATTCAAATACTGTTTGAATTCTAAGTCAAAGAAAATTAGACAAACATTTTTTTTCATTGTTTTACTGTTTGCTTAGGTGTTTAATTCTCGAGAAGTTCTAAAGACCCTTCTTTAGGACTGCCTTGAAATTTAACACCTATTCAAGCAATAAAATAAAAATTAAAAACTTCATTGAGAATAGACAAGTTGAACCGATTTTTCCAATAGAGGTGTGTAATGAAAGGTGTAGACGCGGTTATCAGTGTTGCTAGAGCCGACACGTCAAAAAATACACGAGTAACGCCAAAAAGTCACGAATGTGTCCAACAGTTACAATGATTATATTATTTTTAATGCACTAACCCGTGCTAAGGACCAATTAAAAAACATATTTCGAGGCTAAAAATTCCACCCATGCCGGGATTCGAACCCGCTACCTCTGGCTATCCGAGCCAGCGCTGTTTCCAAATGAGCTAATGGGCGACTCACCGGCATCAGTGAAATTTCGAACCTCTTTACAATACTCTGTATTACGTACAGGCAGCGACATCTGGCTGAAGTAATTTGCACTTGCAGCCCCGAGCCCCCCAAACCTACTTTGCAGTTAGGTTTTTACATAGGATTGATATAGCTGTACCCACAAGATTATATTCTTTTTAATGCACTAACCCGTGCTAAGGACAATATTAAAAACCTATATAGAGGCTAAAAATCCCGGCTTAAGTAGATTTTTTAGCCTCTAAATAGGTTTTTAAAATATCCAACAGGTACAATGAGCCGTTTCCAGCACAAGTTCACTAAGCACTCCATAGATGGCGCTTACAGGCGTGCACATACCAGAACAGGGGCACGTCCGTCAAATTTTGCTCTTCTTCTTCTTAAGGCTATATTATGTAGTCCACTGCTGGACATAGCCCTCCCCTAATGAGCGCCATAGCGCCCCGTCTTCAGCTTGCCGCATCCAGCATCTGCCGGCAGTTTTTCGCAGATCGTCATCCCACCTGGTCGGAGGGCGTCCTACACTACGTTTGCCGAGTCGCGGTCTCCACTCAAGAACACGTTTACTCCAACGGCTGTCAGTCCTTCGCGAGATATGGCCAGCCCACTGCCATTTCAGCTCGCTGATTCTCTGAGCTATGTCGATAACTTTGGTTCTCTGTCGGATGGATTCGTTACGAATCGTATCCTTCAGAGAAACTCCGAGCATAGCTCAGCACAGATTAATTTTGATAGCCGTATTCCCGTTCTTCTATGGCCACGCCTGCCAGCGCCATCTGTTAATGGCTTTGTAAATTTGTGCTGAAAAAGGCTCACTTTTTCATTCACAACTGAAAATAATTTGAAAGTTACTGCAAGTTACTGCTAATCATTTTCGAATCCTCATTTTTGATGAGAATCAGAAAAATTAAAAAGGTTGTTTTAAAAGGTACCTTGTGACAAAAAGGTACACAGGGAGTTCAAAAGAAACTTTGCGACAAAAGTCACAATATGGCAACGCCTGCTGCTTATAGGACGAAAAATCAATCAGAAATAGCGGGTGTCAGCCGTCCAATTATTAGTAGAAATTTATCATTAACATTTTGTATTTTCTGAATTGATTTCTTGATATTGCTTTTTTTTATTTTGTTAGGTATATTTTTTTCAAATCTTTGACATTCTGTTTTTAATTATTATTGCATGAGATTATTTAAATGTTTTAATACTTCTGACACAAGATTTGTATGACTATTTAGGTATAGAAGAAAAGAAACTGATTTTTAACTTAAACACCTGACGTACTTGTGTCTCACAAATCAATAAATGATTTCGCTGACTGTAAAACCGAAGGTCTCGGGTTCGATCTCCGGCCGGCTCAAACTAGGAAACGAACTTTTCTAGTTTGTCTCGGGTCTTGGATGTTACCTATGTAAGATAAGATAAGAATATTCTTTATTGTATACCGGAAAATTGATACAGAACAGCAGATACAGAAGATAAGATACAATATGTATGTATTTATTGTATTAAATCTATCGTCGAGTTAGCACCTATAACACAAGTCGGTCGGTCGAGATCTGTGTAATATGTCCATGAATAGTTATTATTATTTATTGTTATTATTATTTATAAAATACGAAATGACTTTCATTTGACATGATTTCTGGGCCTCCACGATTCAGGCTCGACCTTGTGTGGTGGCTATACTGCTGCATATAAGATGATTTATACAGCGTCCAGTGGCACCCCCACTCACACTAGATGCGTGAAGCCACTGGTTTCACGCTTATCAAGTGACACCTCATCTGTCAAAATTATTCTTGCCGTTTGGCATCTGCGTGACCAACAGGAAACATACATACGCGCGAAAAATAGAACCCTTCTTTGCTATCGCAGTCGGTTAAAAATATAAACCTTCAAACTGACTAAATACAATAATACTAGAAACTTCGTTACTATAGATCTTTTGTGGAGGCGGGTGCTTGGCTGTTTATTAACATTATTTGATACAATGTCAAGGGCAACACCATTTAGTCATGCCTGCTGACTAGGTCGTGTAATCGATTAAGATAGGTAGAACACATTATTGTACAACCGGGAAAGAAAAGACAAACTATATTTTCTTAAATCTATGAATGCCCAGCGTGGAGATTATGGGCATTACCCCCAATGATGGCACAACCTTGCGCTATGGCGCTCATTAGGGGAGGGCTATGTCCAGCAGTGGACTAATATAGCCTGTAGAAGAAGAAGAAATCTATGAATATTATACAATTTTAGACACAATGTTAGATTAAGTTATCGACAATATTCATAAATACAGGCTGGTGGTTGTAGAGAGACGTTTATTAGCCACTAAGGTGATTTTCGTAAATGTTTCTCGTAGAAGAGTATATCTCATAATATAAAAATAAAGTTTGTCCATCTGTCTGTCTGTCGGTCCGCTGCCTAGCTCAAAGACTATTACTATTATCAAGTTCAAATTTGGCATACATCTTAATTACGACTATAAAACGGTAGAAGATAAAGAAAAATTTTTTTCAATTAAGTAAAACTGTTTTTACACGGATTTCGCTCGTTTATTATATTTTTTTACAATTTTCCAACGTTTCGGCCTTTTACAGGTGCCGTGGTCTCGGATGACCATTGATAAATAAATAAATGAATTATGATTGTAAAAAATATAATAAACGAGCGAAATCCGTGTAAAAACAGTTTTAATTATGTCTAGTACTCGTGTTAACATTAGAAAATTTTTTCAAGTTAACTCCCCTACGCCTAAATTAGAAAACCATTTTTTCCCCGCCTCCACACTATATCATATCGTTGGATTTGTAGTTTTAAAATGTAGAAAAACCATTTTTTTGATTTAAGGATCCGTTTGCAACATATTGGAATTGGCTATTTTATTAAATCGTTAATGATTAGTATTATTAATTGCGCTCTAAATTGCTCTATCATTAAATAAAAAATATAACTTATAAAACGGAAAACTTCGTACAAAGGATAGTGACCAATTGATTAAGACTCTTACCCCCAGTTTCTGGTACACTAACAAGCCGTTAATCGACTGTTGATAGCTATTAACCGTACATTAACAGACTGTTAACGTACGAGAAACTAGGGGTTCGTTTCGATATCAACAAAGTTGTGCCACAATAAAATAATAGCTTAATCTGAAGTACCTATACTGGCTTAGAACTTTCAAATACGATTTCATATGTACGGTAAATTATATCGTATTTCTTGTTTCTTACAGTATGTACATATCATATGTAATTTTATATATTTATATTTGTATGTTATGTGATGTGTATGTATATATATATCGCTCATTTGGCAGAATATTGACGCAAATGTCCTTTTTCCAATTTTACAGGAGAGACCGTTGTTTCATTCAGAAGTGTTAGAACTTTGTCAAAATGCCACAACGACAGTGGCGCTGTCACGCGATAAAAAACAAAACTACATTACTGTCATTTTTTCCCCAAGTGTAAACAGTTATTTCGGGTGTTTTGGCATACTTAACTCAAATTGGCAAAAAAGTACATTTGCGTCATTATTCTGCCAAATGAAATGAAATGAAATGAAAAGGTTTTATTCAAAGTAGCGCAGATACTGCGGCTTAATGAACGTTACAAGTTAAACTAGGTGTCCATTTCAAAATCTGGATCATTTTGGAGAAAAAATGGACAAAAAAACTCCAAACTTAGTCTTTTCAAATTCCTTAATTAACAGAATTTACACAGATACTACAAAACTCGTGAATTTTACATGCTTGAATTCCAGACATCATTGTCATCTAAATAATCCTTAATATTATAGTAGCTCTTTTGGCACAAAGTGTACTTTACACATTTTTTGAACCGCGCTTCAGTCAAACTTAATATATCTTCAGGGATTTTATTGTAGAAGCGTATACAATGCCCCATGAAGGATGTATTAACTTTTGCCAGCCTAAATCTTGGGATCAAAAGTTTATGTTTATTTCTAGTATTTACATTATGTTGGCTACCTGCAGTTTTAAAGTTGCTAATATTTTTCCTGACATACATAATATTTTCATAGATATACTGACTGGCAACTGTCAGGATGTTTGTTTCTTTAAAGAATTCTCTTAACGAGTCTCTACTGCCTAGCTTATAGATGAATCTGATCGCTCTTTTCTGCAAGACGAAGATGGTCTCAATGTCCGCTGCCCGTCCCCACAGTAGTATGCCGTAGGACATGATACTATGGAAGTAACTAAAATAAACGAGCCTGGCAGTTGCGACGTCAGTTAGTTCCCTAATTCTTTTAACAGCATATGCTGCAGAGCTAAGCCTATTTGCCAATTTTTCTATATGAGGACCCCATTGAAGCTTTGCATCAATTGTGATACCTAAAAATACAGTATCTTCGACAAGGTCTAGTTTGTCCCTTCCCAATATAACTTTGCTGTCAACTACTTTGACATTTGGTAGAGTGAACTTTATACATTTTGTCTTTTTTGAATTTAACAATAAGTTATTAGACGTAAACCAGTTTAGTACCTGAGAGAGAGCAGCATTAGTATTGTCAAGGTCATCTTCTTGTCTCTTAATTTTGAAAATAAGTGACGTGTCATCTGCAAATAGTACTATCTCTGACATATTTTGAACCATGAACGGCAAATCATTTACATATACGAGGAAGAGGAACGGCCCCAAAATCGATCCCTGTGGTACTCCTATCCTGACCTCTGACCCTGAAGATTTAGTTCTATTTATATCAGCTCTTTGAATTCTTCCTTCTAAATATGATGTCATAAGTTTTAGGCTATTCCCGTTTATACCATAGTGCTTTAATTTTAAAAGAAGTGTTTTATGGTCAACGCAATCAAATGCTTTTGACAAGTCACAGAATACGCCTATAGCATCCTTGCGATCTTCCCATGCACTAAATATATGTTTAACTAACATGACGCCGGCGTCCGTTGTAGAGCGCCCTTGCGTAAAGCCGAATTGCTGACCATGGAGAAGTTGATAGTCATTGAAGTGTGTAAGCAGTTGACCTAGAACTATCTTCTCGAATATTTTACTCAAAACGGGTAGAACCGAGACTGGTATGAAATTTGAAGGATCTTGCTTATCACCACTTTTAAATAAAGGAACGAGCCTACTATATTTCATTAGATCTGGGAATATACCCTCATCTAGACATTTGTTAAAGATTCTGGCTAAATAGGGTGCTAGGGTGTCGATTACTGAGCTAACTACTGTTACTGACATACCCCACAAATCTTCAGTTTTTTTAAGCTTTAGCTTTTTAAACGATTTAATCACGGTATGAGTTTCAATATAATCAAACGAAAAATCGTGATCGCATGGGGGGACATTGTCTTTCAAAATAGTTTCTGCAAGAGCTGGAGAAGAGTCTAAAGGAGCTGTCGTTATAATTGGAACATTTGTAAAGAACTGTTCAAAAGCCGCAGCAATGTCTTCATTTGAGGTTATTAATTTATTATTTATTTTAAGTGCAAATTCGCGATCTCCCAATTTAGATTTACCAGTTTCCTTATTTATAATAGCCCAAATTGTTTTAGATTTATTAGAAGATTGAAGGATTTTTGATTTTATATACTCGCATTTTGCTTTGTGGCAGACGGCCTTAAATAATTTTGAATATAGTTTTACATACTGTATAAAACTGGGGTTGTATGTATATGTTTTTTTCTCATACAGTGAATAAAGTGTGTCCCTACTTTTTCGGATGCCGGCAGTGGCCCATTCACTAAATTGTAATTTATTTTGTTTGCAGGATATCTGTTTTAATTTAAAAACTTTTTCAAAACTATCTGAAACAGCCTTGAAGAAATCTCGATAGAGAACATTAGCATCTTGAGTTTTATTTTTTTGAATAGGTAATCTTTTTTTTAAGTCAAGTTTAAACAATTCTAGTTTTTTATTTGTTATCACCCTGCAGAGTACATCTTGCTCTATTTTTTTTAAATCTGCTTTAAAATGTACAATTTGACCACTGTGGTCTGATTTAAGACAATTCACTGTAGAATAATGGGAAAATTCACAGTCACAGTATACGTTGTCAAGGCAGGTGGCGGTGGTTTCGGTAATCCTGGTGGGCTCTAAGAAAATATTCATCAAATTAAAAGACTTAAAAATAAGTTTTAATTTAGCACTCGAAGGGGAATCTACAAGCAGGTTTACATTAAAATCACCACAGACTATAACCTTCTTATTATTACTGCAGGCTACTTTTAATACATCCTCTAATACAGATTCGAATACACTGTAATCGCTGGTGGGGGGCCTGTATACGCTTACTACAATGTGTGACGATAATTCAACACAAGATAGTTCAATTATTTTTTCAACAGAAAGCCTGCAAATATCTTTCCTTTCTTTAAATTTTAAACCATCCTTTACTAGTATTAAAGATCCCCCATGCAATGCTAACTTTCTATTGTAGCAACTGGCTAACTGATAATTATGTACAGAAAAATTCATATGAGATTCTAATAGCCAGTGCTCCGTAACACAAAGTATGTCAATCTCATGTTGCTCTAAGAACAATTCTAACTCTAGTAGCTTTCCAGAAAAACCACCCTGTATGTTCTGATTAGCTAAAGTGATTTTTTTTAAGAGGGGCTTTTCTGTGGTCTGCGCTGACAGTTTAAATCAGCAGTCAAGCTTAACTTATTTATGTTAGGTTTTTTTAAAGCCTCTGAGTACAGAGGTTTACTAGTAGAACTTTTTCTACAGTTTTTATTTACTAATGGTACCTGTTTTATTGTCGTAACAATAATAGGGTCATAAATATTGAATGCCAACAATTTGGCAATCTGTCGTTTTGAACGAAGGGGCACATACATTGTGTCCCTAGTCAATATAAAATTTCGAATAAAGTTATTCGTATCAAAATAAAAAACTTGATCTCTATGACCAAATGTCATGTTATATAACAGACGGTTAAGTTTACCTATCCGTGCATTCTGTGTCTCTGACAATGTTTTTGAATAGGGAAAAGCACAGATAATGATTTTCCTTACATTTAAAGCTATTATGGACTCATAGTAATTTATCAATTCACTTTCTTGAATCCCTGTGCTGTTCCCCATTAATAATACAATAGTAGTATTTCTATCATACTTTTTGCTGAGCAGAGCGTTGATTAATTGCATGTAAGAGGCATTTGGCATACATATGTTTTCTACATGCTGTTTTAAATGGATCTGCAGCCTGGTTCCTAGCGATATATAGAATGTAGAAAAACTCCACTTTTATTTATATACTATTATTTTAACATATATGTTTAGTGTATTATATGTGTACGTTTATTTAACTACAACATTTTAATATATTGTTTTCCTTTTTTTATTGTACGATTTTATGGTGCAATAAAGTATTAATAATAATAATACATTTGTTAGTATCAAAGTAATTCTCCGGACGAGGATGTAATTAGGTCACGTATAAGTACTATCTTTCGTATATTTCTTGTCTTAGCGTATGACTTGACATGCATGTCATTCACACACGCCGTGTGCAAACTGTCCACATAACTGAAGCCAAGCCCGCTAGTGAAGAGGTTGCACCGGTACCAAACCGCAGTATCAATCACTCACTCACTCATTCGCGCTTAACCGCTGTGTCATAGATAGATAGAATATTCTTTATTGTACACAGAAATTATATATAAAATATAGAACAAATGGCGGCCTTATAACTAAAAGCAATTTCTTCCAGGCAACCATAGACGGAGCCAAGAAAGAAATTAGAAACGGATAGCCGGTGCAATACAGAAATATTTAAATTAGGAATTCAACGAAATTTATGTAAACTTAATTAAACCACATATTCGTACATAAATGAATAAATAATTAAGATAAACATACATACTAATAATTAAATTATATATGGGACGAGGAAATAATATATCTACGTAATATTTGAGTAACTGCATTATTTAATTTATTGAAAGGTAGTATTCCTTCACTCTGTCTACACTTAAATATCGCAGATGAAGGACTGTCTTATTAGTAGTGCCAGTGCATTTCACAGTCGGACGTCAGTGTCATACTCTACTCTACAGCTTTCAAAAAATTGGTATATACAAAGGCAGTTTAGTTGATCTGTTATTTATTTAATTATCATTTCTGTAACATTAACCCCCTTATTCATAATAGTCCGCTAGCTTAAAACAGCTGCTAAACAGTGTTTTCTTTCATTCTGACTTAGGTCAATAGAAGAGGACAGAGTGAGAATAAGCATTGCTTAAAGTTAACAGACTATTATGAATAAGGGGGTAACTCTTTAACGATGTAAGCTTAATTTATATAAATGCTGTGCTTACCTATAAGTGGTGTGCTTAAACGTAATTTTATCTTCCTATAACTCTTTTGTACCATGTTCTGTATGTATGCTGTTGGTGTGCCCAATAAATAAAATAAAAAAAAAACTCCTAGGGGAACCATAAAAAAGAACTTGACCTAGGTTACAATGACAAATGACAGGGCGATGTACAGATTATGGACTCAGCGTGACGATGACATTCAGCGCTGCAAAAAGTATTTTTATAAAAAAGATCGGTAAGCGTACGTAAAAAACAAAAAAAAAAACTAAGACAGGTAAAACTTCGATCCCTCTGCGGAACCCGACACTTAGCGTGGCCCGACACACACTCAGAGTTTTTTTCCGATCTGTATCCTCAAATTGAACCACAGTATTCTTCTATACATAATCTGCTAATTGTGAAACTAACAGCTTTGATGTTCAAGTATTTACTTAGTGGAATTCTTAATTCAGAAACCGGCGGCCCATAGATATACGTGGAAGTATATCTGAAAGATCAGATCAGAAAGTTTTGAGAAACTAAAAAAGTAACTTCTATGTAAAAAATATTTTTATTAAATCTTTTCAAGTTTGTGAGTACACACTCACAAACGTTTGTTACTTATTCACGTCTAAACGGCTGGAGCAATTTTAATCAAATTTGGTATGAAGTTAGCTGACAACTTGGATTAACGCATAGGCTATGTATTACTATGCAAAAAAAATTCATTCCCATGGGAAAATCGATAAACCGCGGGTAACAGTTAGTTGTACATAAACATGGAAATTACACAGATATTTCTTAGTCACCAAAAATATATTTGGACTTATAGCAATCTTACTTCAAATTTATTCTACTTCGCAACAACGCACTTTTATAGTGTTTTTTTTTTTAATTCGACTTTATACACTTCACGACAACGCATTTTCATAGGGTTTTTTTTTATTCAACGTGATATTGACTTAGTACAAATTTCACTTCACGACAACGTACCTATAGTGGAGCGCGGTATGTAGGTAGGGCGAGTGCAAACACACTGTGGGTTATTGATATCGATAAGTGCTCTGCAAAGTGGCGTAGCGTCGTAGTGATACTCGTACGTCTCAGACCGCGTGCAAGCCGGCGCCGGCGACGAGTGCCGGATGCAAAACTGATAAAGGCCTGCGCAGACGAGGGACTATGCCCCGGGTACTTTTTTGTCCGGCGATATAGATCTCTTATAAATTGTATCCAGTAACGCACACGAAGGACTAAACGTACCCCGTACAAAAAGCACGGTAACTTTTTCTCCAAAATTATCTAGTTTTTGAAATGGACACCTAGTTTTACTTGTAACGTTCATTAAGCCGCAGTTTCTGCGCTACTTTAAATGAAACTATTTCATGTTAAACCCGCCCGGCAGACCTCCCTCAAACTCGAGTTCAAGAACCTAAAAGTTCTTTACCAGTGCACACATAAGCCTATCAGTTCGAAGAGAACATCTAAAAGGCCCGACCTAATACGTCTCGATACACATCTGAACAGATAGAGGGCATTAATACGAGCCAAAGGTCACACGTGGAGTCGGAAGGATTAGATATCAACTCTTCGTATGTCCCCACAGCTGGGCACAGGGGTCTCGTCCTGCATCGAAGGAAGGTTAGACCATACTCCACCACGGGGGCCAAGTCTGGGTCGGTGGAGAATTATAAGACAGAGGCGGGCCTTACTGACAGAAGTTATCAAGCCGCCCATAAGGCCTGACATGGCTTTACGACTGCCATTACATGACAGCCGGCACCAACGGCTTAACGTGCCTTGCGAAGCACGGAAGCGCTCGGAAAATGTGCCACTAGCGGTAGTCAAGTGACGGTCACTCATCCTGTACCTGACCGCGCCTGTTGTTGCTTAACTCAAGTGATTGATTCAAATCACACGGTTCGGCTAGGGCACGAGCGCTTCTTAAATCTAAATGATTAATAAATCTAATAAATCTAATGCCCGACATAATACGGTTCCAAACACATCTCAATAGATAGAGGGGATTAATGGACGACCAAAAGGTCACACGTGGAATCAGAAGAATTACTGTGCATTATTTATTTAATTATTGCCCACTAGCTGTGCCCCGCGGTGTTACCCGCGGTTTATCGATTTTCCCATGGAAATAAGTTATTTTCTTGCAGTAAAGCGTAGCCTATGTGTTAATCCAGGGTGTCAGCTAACTCCGTACCAAATTTCATTAAAATCGCTCCAGCCGTTTAGACGCGAAAAAGTAATAATACCTAATAATAAATAATATTCATGGACATATTACACAGATTTCGTTAGCCGATATTCTAAGTACAACTAAATGAATTGTGTTATAGGTGCTAACTCGACGATAGATTTAATACAATAAATACATAGGTAACATCCAAGACCCGTGACAAACTAGAAAAGTTAGTTTTCTAGTTTGACCCGGCCGGGAATCGAACCCCAGACCTTCGGTTTTACAGTGAGTCAAATGTGATGTGATTAGTGTGATTGTGCACAGAAATTACAGTGGCAGAAATTATATAAAGTTTACTTGGCCCCCGTGGTGGAGTATGGCTTAACCTTCCTGCGATGCAGGAAGAGACCCGTGCCCCGCCAGTGGGCACATACAGAGGGTTTACATCATATCATTTATCTTGCATCAAAGTAGTAACATTCTATTAGAGAACTATGCGCTTCAGAGAAATGTCAGGCATCATACTTTCTCAAGATGTCAAAAAAGGACGGAAACATTCGCCATCTCCCTCTCCGGTCCAATTCCGCCTGCAGTGCGCTTTCACTTTCAACGTGATGTAAGTGATCACCATTCGCTCAAACAACGTTACTGGTCAATTGAAAATGCACAAGAAATCACAATTTTGTTATTTTAATCTTTTGTGGGTCCCAAATTATTCCCGCGGGTGTCGTGAAAGGCGACTAAGGGACCCAAACCGGGGGGTGGGCAGCAGCGCCCCCTGCAGTACAATTCCACCGAACTGCGATCCCCAACCCGCATGCCCAGCATGGGGATTATGGGCATTACCCCCCTATGATAGCACAACGTGGCGCTCTTTAGGGGAGGGCTATGTCCAGCAGTGGACTAATATAGCCTGAAGAAGAATCTTTTGTGTAGCCTATGGATATACGAGTAGGTAGTAGAAATGAGGTCCTTGAGAAGTATGTGTAGTGTTACTTCAAACGCAATACGCAATAGTGTGATTAGATTGATTAGATAACGTTGTGAACTGATGGAGGGTGTAGTGACTAGAATTGAGAAAAGAATTACGGGCGGTTTGATACCTTCTGGCAGTAAAGCCCGCCACTGTGTTGCGATCCTCCACGAACCCGGACTTAGCCCCCGTGGTGGAGTATGGCCTAACCTTCCTACGATGCAGGAAGAGACCCGTGCCCCAGCAGTGGGGACATTCTAAGGGTTGATTTTATTTATTTAGTATTTATTAATTTTTATTATGTCATAAAAAATCTTACAGCATTACAGTCTAAACTAATGCGCTATAAGACTTGACGTATGTGATTATACTTTCTACAGTTACATATCACAATTGAAACAAATGAAAACCATATACAACAATTTAAACAAGACAGGAAACATCATGCATCCCCATACTTTCTCTCGTAAAACCTCAGGCACTCACTCCGTACAACTGACCATTCATCGTCAAACACATTACAGTCAGGTGCTGATGCGAGGAGCGCATTGAGGTACAGCAAAGCGCGAACAAGCGGAGAGTTTCCATGTGATACAGTTCGAGTCGATGGTACCGCTAACAGATCGTTATAACGCGGTCCGAAATTGTATCTAGGCAAGGGAGGGACGTATAGCCTCACCAGCTGACCCACTAGTTCAGGGCAATCAGAATCCCCCCGTAGTACCCTACAAGCTGTTGATAACAGACAGTGGTTACGCCTTACTTCGAGGGAGTTAAAACTTAACATTCCAAGAAGAAATAGGGTGGGATAGAGAAAAGGTTAATAAGAATAAGCGTATGTTTTTTTTGCATAAAAATCTTATGAAAGCTTTTTGAACCTTTTGCAAATGATATTTTTTTATTGAGCTCATACTCGTCCACTGCTGGACATAGGCCTCCCCAAGGCACGCCACTTCCTTCTAACTGTGGCGAACAAATAGAATCCCCCGATGTGGGTTTAGGGGTCCTTAGGACCAAAACCAGCCCCAAGATGGTGTTTAGAGGGTAGGCGCACTTCTTGTGAGTCCTACATTGGCGGCACGGCCAGGTCCGTGCAGTCATGCATGAGCATTCACCACCTCCCCCCGTGTCCTCCGGAGGGTGCCCTTTGAAGGGCAAAAAAAAATTGCCTGGCGGGAAATTTCCCTTTATAGTGGAAGAGCACGATCGCTTGAAGACAAATATTTTCTATTCTATTCTTTCACCCGCTCTTCCCCATATAACAAAGAAGATATAAACACAAACAGATGATGAAATAAATACGTGAAAACAAAATGTGGGACAATAGCGATGTCCAAAAATAATGAATATTATTGCGAACGATCTAAACTCGATTTGACAATATGTTATTTAATAAACATTGGTGATATTTTAGTTCGGTCTTTCAAAACACAACCGCTCTGCAAAACACAACCCGACTGCGGCGGAGCATAAAAGGAGGGTAATGTGTTTGGTTAGTCTGTACGTATGTAAGAATGTCCGTTTCTATGTTCCCCCATAACTCCTTAACCAATGGTTAGATTTTGACGAACAAGATCACAATCAATTCGTCGTGATTTCGTGAGTATCGTGGGCTATATAAAATAACAAAAATTAAAAATTAATTTAACATTTTCTAATCTTATCTAAAATGCAAAAATAAAAAAATGAATTAAAAACTAACCAACATACAGACGGCTGAGCATTAACTACTAGTATTTAACGCAGGCGGGATCCAAATTTAACAATAAAACTCCTTGCGAGGCACCTAGTTTTGTACAGACTGCTTAGTTGTTATGGCTAAGGAGTCGGGTTATTAGTTATTTATTAGAATTTTTTTAATGTGTTTTGTATTGTATCTATAGACCGACACCTAGTTTTACTTGTAACATTCAAGAAGTCATAGTTTCGTGTAATTTTGAATAAAACGCTTCGATTTGATTTGTGAAGCAATATCGCTGTCCAATCTAAGTTAAATTGTCGATTCCAATAACACGCTGAATATTCTATCAACACTGTATAATCATCATCAACCCAGTATGTCCCCACCGAGGGGCACAGGCCTCTTCCCTAAGTAAGGTATAGGCCATACTCCACCACGACAGCTAAGTCCAGATTGGTGGAGGCTTGCAAGACTAGTGCTGGTCTTAATGTCAGAAGTTTTCAAGCCGCCCTAAGGCCACTGACATGGCTTAACGACTGTCATCTATCGACAACAGCCGGCACCAACTGCTTTTAACTTGCTTAAGTTACGTTCATTTGTGAAGTTATAGTAGCAATACCACTCGCATCGTGAGGAAGCCTAAGAGGTTCAAATACCTCAGCGCTTTAAATCGCCAATGGTGAAATCGTGGTTATTAAGCCCACACTCACAAAATTATGACAATTATGAAAATACTATGAATGACGCTGTAAAAGATATTATAACTTGGCTTAATAATAACAACTTGATTATAAATATTGACAAAACAAAATATATGAATTTTTTTCAACGCGTTAATAAAGCTGAAAACATAAACGTTAATTACGAAGGAACCAAAATTGATTCAGTCGATATAACTAAATTCCTCGGGTTAAAAATTGATAATAAACTTACATGGAAATATCAATGCGAAGCTGTGTGCCAACGACTAAGTTGCACGGCATACCTCTTATTTAAATTAGCACAAACACTTAATCGCAGGGCACTTAAACATATTTGTATACCTACATTTGTTTTGGGTAGAACATAGCGCTCTAAACTATACCGTAAGACCTTTATCGCAAACATACCTATGTTCACAAATAAATATATATTGATTGATTGAGTCTCTCTCTCTCTGAGAGAAGGCCTGTGCCCTGCAGTGGGACGTTTATCTATAATATAAAAATGAATCGCTGAATGTGTTAGTAAGCGCAAATCTCGAGAGCAGGTGAACCGATTTCGGTAATTCTTTTTTTAGAATATTCCTTGAAGGACGAGGATGGTTCTTACGGAGAGAGAGATAAAAAAAATTAAAGAATTGACTGTTAGGCGGTACGAAGTTCGCTGGGTCAGCTAGTAGGCTATATAAACAGAAAAAAATCAATCGTAAGAGGCTCCTTCATTGATAAGTAAATTTGACGATGTCTTGATCGCTATCGTCCAGCGCACCGATTAGGTAAGCAGATACCTGTTTACTTTATCGATTAAATAATGAAAAGTCAATAGAGATCGCTGATAATGGACTTTTAAATTTTATTGATAAGAACGGAAATATTTTTTTGTTGCTCACAGACTACTGGGTTGAAAAATGCGGCCTATACATGGTGGATTTTTTTAATGCCACCCGCAGGGAAAGTACACTTAATACTGTATTTTATTTATTTGGGATTTAAAACAATAGTACATTATTATGACGGTCTCAGTGGCGCAGCCGTAGCGCATCTGCCTACCATGAAAGAGGTCCCGGGTTCGAACCCCGGCTGGGGACAGAAAAAAACACCAGGTCTTGGATGTTTACATGTTTGTGGTGTCATTGTTTCTGGTTAAAACGACACAGAGTTTTCTAGTATGGGGCCAGAAGCAATGTATTTGCCTGTATTAAAAACTTTCATTTAGGATTTAGCAAATTCATTTTAACTTTTTAATGCTATTATGGATTTCCGCAAAGTAACGCCTGATTCTATACAGCAAGAAAAACTGTTATATTTGGATTTTATCAAAGTTAGGGCGACTGATTTAATCAAAATCAAACAATCTAATACGTTATAATAATTATATAGGCATTTAAATAGATAAGCTCCGAGAATCAACAGCAGAGATATTATTATATCGACCCACTTGAAGATAACACGAAATGCAGTAAACACTTGGATCCAAAAATACGAGTAAGTATTATTAATAATCTTGCGCAATGACCTCTAGATTTTTTAACCGCCTTCAAAAAAGGAGGCGGTTTTGAATTCCACGCGTATGTTACTTATTTTTACTGTTATAAAAACCTACTTAGAGACTAAAAAAACCGCCCATGCCGGGACTCGAACCCGCGACCCCTGGCCGCTACATGCACGCACGCCGGTTCCACTTTTATCTCCCCTTCTCCTAATACATCCCCTATTTGGTCGAAGTATGTCCGTCTGGGACGTCCCTTAGCGGCCCTTCTACCCACATTTAAATTAAGATTACCTTTAAATTTGACACAGGTATACATGTAGATATTGTAGAAGTATATCTTGGAGTCAGTGCCAAGTTCCAGAACATCACATAGATTTATCCAAAATATTCTTCCTACATGGCTACCTACACGGATATCTACGTATTCAGCATCTCTAAAGTCATAATCTAAAAAAATAATCGACTTGTAGGTCATATTCGTTTAAATTATGTCTGTGTTTATAGTACCTTAGTGTTCTGAAGTCGGTTTTTATTTTTTATTTTAAAACTTTTTAATCACTCGCCATGCCCACACATAGTCATACGTGTAACAGGTTAATCGCAGTGGTAATTATTAGGTAAACTATCAAAAGTTGACCTAGTTAAACTTTGTTTGACCTAGATCGAAACTAGTTGTTATCTATCCTAGATTAGGTTAACTTACAAAATAAATTAACTAATATAAGTAACGCATATCTATACATGTCATACGATGATTAAAAAAAAACCGGTCAAGTGCAAGTTACACTCGCGCACGAGGGGTTCCGCACCATTATCTATACAACATTATACTAATACCTGCTGCCGACAACAAAAAAAGGCAAACAATGAGGGCTTTTCATAGCGCCATTAAAAACAAAAAACAGTACCGCAAGTTACCGATAGATGGTGCTGACGTCATATAATATGTCAAAATTTACATCATTTAGGAAAACGGTGAGTGCCTATGTTTTTACAAAAATGCTCAATGCACGGGCTAGCCATTAGGTTAAGAGTCAATTCACGTACGTATAAAACTTTCAAATTTCCACAGTTTCGTAACGTAGTTTAGCTTAGATCACAGACTACAAAGAGATGTTTAGGTTATCACAAATAATAATCTGTGCGTACAACATAAAACGCGATAAAACGTATGATGGGTGACATTTGTTCTCCTTGCAGCGCCATCTATTTTTTTTCAATGCAATCAACTCACAGCTGTCATTGAAAAGCCCTCATTACGTTTTTTTTTTTTAGTTTGTTGAGGTCCTGCCACTATTTATAGTGTGGCAACCTTTAAGTCAGTATGAAATAAAAAAAAATGTTACAAAATTAATAAGGCTTAAAATAAATTATTAATTGAAATTGACGTACCTATACTATTAAAATAATTGTATTGAAGTACTATTAAAATATTCAGTCATGTCAATAATAAAATGTATGAATTATTATATATTATAATATTAATCTAATGGGTTTCATTTGTTTGTGTTCCCTCTTCGTGGTTTCTTCTTTTTTTTTTAGTTAAAGCCCTCATTACGTTAAACAATAACGGCCTCGGTGGCGCAGCGGTTTGGCACGCTGACTGCAAAAGCGAAGGTCTCGGGATCGATCCCCGGCCGGGACGGGTCAAACTAGGAAACGAACTTTTCTAGTTTGTCTCGGGTCTCGGATGCTATCTATGTTTTTTTTTCATTAATTCTATCGTCGAGTTAGCACCTATAACACAAGTCAGTTAGTTGTACTTAGTATAGGGCCAACGAGATCTGTGTAATATGTCCATGAATATTTATTTGTTGTATCCCCACACTGTCCATCTTTAATGCCCTAATCGGGCATGAAATGAAAAGGTTTTATTTTGAGAAAGTAGCGCAGAAACTGCACCTTAATGAACGTTACAAATCAAACTAGGCGTCCATTTCAAAATCATGTATTGAATTGGCCTCAATTCCAGACTGAATCTTCTTGAAACTTGTCCAACAATATCTTCGTAATGTCAAGTCGATTTTGTTTCTGACTGTCGGTTAACATTCGCGGCACCCATCTTGCGGAGACTTATCTCATACTCAAAGATTGTTTTAATATGGATTGGATACTTCCATATGAAATGCCCGTTTCTTGAATTAAGTATCGGATGGTAACTCTCCAATCGCTCAATACAATTTTCTCGCTTTCGCAACATTTTCTTCGGTGACTGACGTCGATGGACGGCCACAACGATGTTCGTCTTCCGTGCTCGTTCTCGCTACTCGAAATTGAGAAACCCACCTTGCAACAGTGAAATACGGCGCAGCAGACTCTCCTAATGTTGCCTCCAAATCACAATGAATCTCTTGGGTCGTTATTTTTTCTAAACAGAGGTACCTATTTAATAACGGCTCGCACTTCGTTTTTCTCCATTTTCGAGAGCACGTTCCGACACATAGCAAACAAATGACTACATACATTCAGAAAAAAAAACAAAAGAGAATTAAAGATTTTTTCTTTACTACAAATATGTATCTGAGCTATGCCTGCCAGTATTTCTTTTTTTTCTTATCAAGGAGTATGTCGTTCACACTACTTTTTGATCCCCCCTCGTGTTTATGTACAGGTATATGTACAATAAAGTGTTCTGCTCTCTCTCAAAAACCTATACCATGTTTTTCACTCTATCTGCTCGAAATAACGTATTTTGATCCCTAAAGGTAGGGCCCAAAACAAGCTATTGGTAAGTATATAAATTCAAAATTGGATTTTGAGTCTATTTACCAAAGCTATCACGTTTTATTGAGTTATCGAACCTCTCATTCGCTCTTGAGGACTTGACCTATATCTCTTACGCTCTAAACAAGCAAGAAGTTTTAAACCAGAGTATGGAACTGCTTTGTGTCCTAAACTCGTTGCATCGAAACTTTTTGCTCTCTTCTTGGAAATAAAAATGTCAAATATTTGAATTTGGAAGGCCATTCATTGAATAACGTTTGCAACAGGCAACAATTGCATTGGCGCGCATTTAGTATTTAATTTCCTATTGCATTCCTCACAGATGTAGTGAAAAGCAGAGTGTTCGTCACGGGCGCAAAATGTTTTCGGCCTCGGTAGTGTTGAATCCCTCGCTCCTTCGCGACTCTTAGTTGAATTCAATTTAATTCAAGGGTCCCTCTCTGTTCGCTCAGGCTTCAATTTCACAACCTTGACTCGAAAACTTTATATGCGCCCTTGGAACAATCTATTATTATACGGTTGTTGTCTCAAAATCCGCTACTTGAAATCGTAAAGGGAAAAACCAAACGAGAACTTCGTCACCTATATTACCAGCTGGCTTCGATCAGTTTAAGTAATTACATTTTGCAATATCTTAACATGTATGCATGTGAAAGGGCACTAAGGCTCTGACTTGGCTTAACGACTGCCATCTATCGACGGCAGCCGGCACCAACGGCTTAACGTGCCTTGCGAAGCACGGAAGCGCTCGGAAAAATGCCACTAGCGGTAGTCACGTGACGGTCATCCATCCCATCCTGCACCTGACCGCAAATAGTAGTATAATAGTAGCTCCAATGATAGCTTTCACATGCACAACGACCGGCCGGCGAGAGGAGCTCATACATTACTACTTTACCCGGCCCGGCGACCGGGCTTCGGTCTATGTGTAAACAAACCGTTGCTGATAGAAATCGTGATATTTTATAAGTCAAAGGTTGACTGGAAGTAATTACTACATACCTACGGTTTTTTTTAAAAAGGAGGTGTTTTTTGTTGTGCAATAATAATAATACACTACAGCGTCGGAGTGGTCCCTTCACCCATCTAGTGTGAGTGAGGATGCCACCGGACGCTGTATAAATCATCTCATTAAGTAGATGCAAAAAGGCCAATATTATTATTAATAATAATGTCATGTTCTCGCAAAAAAACAATACTACCAAACGCTGGTTCCGGCCACTTTTTATATTTCCCTTGCCCTACTAAAACATAACGATTTGGTAATACCACGCATGGCGATTAACCAATAGAAAAAAAACTTACTCTAAACGTAATTGGGGTACTTGGATGTAGGTACCAAACGGATGTCTCGCAATGATCCTTATACACTTACTGCGAGCAAACTACAGGCAAATCGCAATCAGTCAGACTGACAACAAATCGTAAATTTTGCGAAGAACTCGATTGGATAACCCACTTCTGCACGAAACTAATACGAAAAACAATAAAACGAAAAAAAAACAAACACTGGCCACTTCACACGAAGCTCAGAGAAAAACAAAACTTTGACAGTTTTCGCAGACTTTCACCGGGAAAGCGCGGGAAACAAAGATGGCGGACGTGTTAGCGCGGCGGTTCGCGACCGCGTACTACGTAGTCGGATCCGCGGGAAACACGTTCTTGGTGGCTTAATGAAAGGCGTTTTCGTAGTGCGGCGCCCCAGATGTATCGATGTCGATAGAACGGCGAGATTTACTATTGAACCAATAGGGCACAGGTACTACATTTTGAATTGGTATTGGACATTAGTTCAAGGTGATAAAGCTCTGTTTAAATTAGTAACTATTTTGCCCTCGCCGAATTAAGGGTTAAAGGTTATTGTTTGAGAGTAGAGTGAATCATATCATTGGCCTGCTAAAGGATAGTACGTTCAAGCCAAAGCCAGATTTATAAAGTAAAGGCTTTTTTGCTAACAAGAATCGTTTTTCATTATGAGGGCTAGAGTTTTCAAACTAAGCAGGCGGGGATAAATTAACCTAACCTAATCTACAAGAAATGGGCGGCTACCTAACTTCTGACCAAGCTGCCCACGAGACCTCTGACACGGCTTAGC
Source organism: Yponomeuta sedellus (assembly GCA_934045075.1). Taxonomy (NCBI): domain Eukaryota; kingdom Metazoa; phylum Arthropoda; class Insecta; order Lepidoptera; family Yponomeutidae; genus Yponomeuta; species Yponomeuta sedellus. The sequence goes on from OW203751.1 coordinate 1,781,599, forward strand.
GACTGCCATTACATGACAGCCGGCACCAACAGCTTAGCGTGTTTTACGTAGCACAGAAGCGTTTGGAAAAATGCCACACAAGGTCACCCATCCAGGACCCGACCGCGCCTGTGCTGCTCAACTCAAGTGATCGATTCCAATCACTCGGTTCGACTGGGCCACGAGCACTTCTCCCTTACGCTGATTGGCAAATTCTTTCACGACGATGGCTTGCCATCGACACTCTAAGAGGAATCTGCTTTTATCGATACTCTATTCTATCGATACTGCGCTGCGTCACTACAAAAGATTAGATCACTCAATGACTATGCAGCAAACAGTACATAACTCGTCCTGCCGACTTCATTGCAATATAGATCTAAGGACTCAAGATTCAAGGCTTAAATTGCCCTAACCAAAATTATATGAAAACTTTGTGCCTATGATGCTGTCTGTGACAATAATCTTAATCCTTTGATATCGCACAATGTGATATAGCCCGTCCAGTTGGAGTTGACGCGCGGTGTGCAAAGTTGTTCATGCAAGTTTCATGTGAACTATAGTCGGATTGGGTGTCAACTTATACTGGACTATGTCTATGAAAGATAATTCAGGTCGCTTTTTTTTTAATTTTTGGCTGGTCTAGCGCTTATCACGTTTGCCTACCAAAACGGTGGTCGTGGATTCGATTGCCACTGGCAGCCGCCGTACTTGATTAGTACAAATGGGCTCAAACGTATATTTCCATGTTTAGGATGTCCTTGCGTGGTTACCATAGCACAGGGTATCTTATTTTGGGACCAGCGCCTTGATTTGTAACTTTTCACGTACCTATGTAGAGTCTGTTAGCTTTTAGAATATACCTCAGGCTCTAGAGTAGGCTTCGGTTTTCGCCGAAAGCACACGAGTGTACAGTACTACACATCATATAAGTCCCTTCGGGAATCTACGTTCGCGCAGACAAGGAAGAAGTGTAACGAAAGTACCCGAAGCTATAAGTACATTCAACATGATCTTTAACCGATACGGTTAAGGCGCAGAATTAATTGCCGCAGTAGCGCTACCTATTTCGCTCACGCTAATATTGCCAAACTAATAGTCACCTGCATCGATGACGTTGAATCAACCAATAGCAACAAAGGCGCGCGGTCTGCCTTAAAATAAAACTATCTGATTGGTCGATCAACTTGCCGCACATCCAAAATTCGGTCATCTACGCAGGTACATCCGCGAGACTTATTTCTTGTGTAGCACTATAATACTACGTCCTGCTCTGTATAAAATTTTTCTTATTAAGATTATTTTGTGTCATATTAGTTCCGATTTTTCTATTACACTAATATATCCGATTCTATCCGATAGTAGCCGAGGTATATTCTAAAAGGTAATGTAATACTGCTTCCTGCTCTGTATACAACTTTTCTTCCCTTTTTTACGTATTTTTAAAAGTTACGTAAAATTCTATTTATAGGCTAAAAATTTCACCAATGCCGGAATTCGAACCCGCAACCTCTGGCTATCCGTGCCAGCGCTCTACCATTTGAGCCAATGGGCGACTCACCGGCATCAGTGAAATTTCGAACCTCTTTACACTATTCTCTGTATTACGTACAGGCAGCGAAATTGTCCTTAGCACGGGTTAGTGCATTAAAAAATAAAAATAGTATAAGTTACGTAAAGTTAATTCGTAACCCAATTCTTCCCGCGGGTGTCGTAAAAGGGGACTAAGGGACACAAACCGAGGGGTGGGCAGCAGCGCCCCCTGCAGTACAATTCCACCAAACTGCGATCCCAACCCGCATGCCCAGCGTGGGGATTATGGGCATCACCCCCTATGATGGCACAACGTGGCGCTCTTTAGGGGACGGCTATGACCAGCAGTGGACTAGTATGGCCTGACGACGACGAAAAGTTAAGTGTCACATTAGTTCCGAAATTTCTATTACACGAATATATCCGGCTCTAACCATAGTAACCGATGTATATTCGATGAGCACCAACCACCCGTCTCAATTTCTCCTTCAGCAATCTTTCCGATTTAAGGTTGCCTGGAAGAAATTGCTATCAGCAATAAGGCCACCAATTGTACCTCTTCTTTTGTAACTTCTTCTTAGTCCACTGTTGGACACAGCCCTCCCCTAATGAGCGCCATAGCGCAAGGTTGTGCCATCATTGGGGGTTAATGCCCATAATCCCCACGCTGGGCATGCGAGTTGGGGATCGCAGTTTGGTTTAATTGTACTGCAGGGGGCGCTGCTGCCCACCCCCGGTTTGTGTCCCTTAGTCGCCTTTTACGACACCCGCGGGAAGAATTTGGGTTAGTGCTATTCTCTAGGCCGACACCACACTTTTGTAACTGTTGTCTCTGTAATTATTTTCTGGTGTGTACAATAAAGAATATTCTTATCTTATATTATTTTAGCTCTGCCGTGTAGATATGAGCCGTAATATGTATCACACATAGTGGATAACCCATTTCAGTGGATATCTGATGCGTGACAGTGATATTGAGCAACATAATTGTACGACATACTATAGTGGATATTTCGTTTATGAACACATATATTAAGCTTGCCTGAAACGCGGTTCAAAAAATGTGTAAAGTACACTTTGTGCCAAAAGGGCTACTATAGCATAAAGGATTATCTAGATGACAATAATGTCTGGAATTAAAGCCAATACAATGCATGAGTTCTATGTTTTAAAATAATTATATAAACTCTGTTAATTAAGGACTTAGAAAAGACTAAGTTTGGAGTTTTTTTGTCCATTTTTTCTCCAAAATGATCTAGATTTTGAAATGGACACCTAGTTTGAATTGTAACGTTCATTAAGCCGCAGCTTCTGCGCTACTTTGAATAAAACCTTTTCATTTCATTTCATATCTTCAGTTATAGGTATTATAACGCGACTTTGGACAGAGTCAACGTCGTAAATTTTAATAAATATAGTAGCTCTTTTTAGAACCTATTCACGAGAACCTTCTTCTTCTTCAGGCTATATTATGTAGTCCACTGCTGGCCATATCTCGCGAAGAATCGACAACAGTTGGAGTAAACGTGTTCTTGAGTGGAGACCGCGATTCGGCAAACGTAGTGTAGGACGCCCTCCGACCAGGGTCTAGATTCTGCTAATGCATTGTGGTACAATGACAACTTCATGAACATGGCGTTTTAGTTTCCTTGCTACTTCAAATCTACGCGCCCACATATATCGAACCTTCTGGGCGTCAATGGTATGATAAAACAGCCCACATGTATCTGTCATTGTACTATAATGCACAAACAGAATCGAGGCCCTGGTGGGATGAAGATCTGTGAAAAACTGCAGGCAGATGCTGGATGCGGCAAGCTGAAGATAGGGCGCTATGGCGCTCATTAGGGGAGCTATGTCCAGCAGTGGACTAGTATAGCCTGACGACGAAGACACCTTCCTTAGGGAAGAGACCCGTGCCCCTCGGTGGGGACATAAGTGTTGATAATGGTGACAAGAATCTAGGTCAAAGAACGTAGTTTGTTGAGACTGCGGGTTCTAAAAATAGTTATCAGAGTTGTTAACATTAATTTCTCACTTAGTAAAAGCAAACATCACAAATCTTAATATCTGTGATAACTAGACATGTGTAAGTACTGCGTGTTATGCAGTACGCGTTATATAGCACGACCGCGTACTGGATCAGTACCCAGTACTCGGCAAAATTTAGCATGACCTATGGCATGATCAGTCCGTCGCGGCCGGCCGGCAGGCCGCGGCAAATCATTGCTATGTCTTTGCACATGCATGGCACAAAGCGCGCGGCGGTCGGCGAGCGTACCTTATTGCTTTGTTAATAGGATACTTTTTTGCACAAATTATTATCCTACTTCGATGTTCGGGTGTCCGTTGGTCGGACACCCGAACATTGGTTTGAACTCAATACGTTCTTGATAAGGCCTACATTTCTTTGACACCGCCTCGTATTTTATGAATAATGTATAATACGTGATACGCTACAAGACGGGCTACGTTATGTAGGCATAATGACAATGACTCTAAACATGGCCCTCGTGAGTTATATAACGCGACATCTCAGGTAGGCCATGTTTTTCCGCGTACTGCGTACTGCCATAATGCCATAATGCCATATGGCGTGGTACGAAATGCCATGCCATGTGGCATGTTCTCATAGGGTACTGTTTTGCGCGTGTCTAGTGATAACTAGAGCGGGTGAACGTGCTCTTCCACTATAAAGGGAAATTTCCCGCCAGGCAGATCGTATGCCTGGGGACGGCCGGTCCAACTATTGTTAGTCGGACGTTATATTTATCGTATGTCATTGAAACACTTTGATTGCGCGAAGCAGGAATGTTGGAGTTTGTGGTGCGCGCGCAGAGTTGACATGTGCTCGCCACAACTATTTTTAGAACACACTCGTATAGCCTAGAATGTAGAATTAATAAATATCCTAGGACTTAAATCGATTTCCGCTTAAAACGGCCGTTTCTGGCGGAAATCGATTAAAGACGGATTGTTGATCCTAGGCGATATCAACCCTTCTATGTCCTCACTGTTCGGGCACGGGTCTCTTCCTGCATCGCAGGAAGGTTAGGCCATACTCCACCACGGGGGCCAAGTCCGGTTCTAGACTGTGGAATAGTTACCACAGATATTAAGATTTCTCGTGTACTTTTTGAAACAAAAAAAACATATTATAAAACAAGTCATGATTTTTTTCCATTGGTGACGCTAATTATTTTTTTTTTATTTCAATTAATTTACAGACAACGTGGTCCAGTGTTATACGAGTATTAGTAGCAATAAATATAGAAGTTTGCCTAGGGTTAGTATTTAATATGTAACCTGACTTGGTGCGTTTAATTAAAATCCAAATCAGTGGATTATCCAGCCGTGATGCAATCGCGTTCAGAATGCTATTGCCGCTCCCGCACATTCTGCTCAGTAATGAATGAATGATGCTGACTTTTCTCGCCCGATGGCGTCAAATCCATCTACTCGGGCCTCGGCAAACATTGTCGAGGCGCTGCAGAAGCGCGGTAACCGCATCAGAATCCTGAACGCATTGTTAAGTTGGATACGCAGAGCGTAGTAGTATTTTTCCAATAAAAACAACTATGTATTTGAAAAATTATTATACCTTTAACACTAAGTTGTCCGGCTCTGCTACTTAAAGTTCATTAGGTTTCAATTTATAAAGTTATATTGTGACGTCCTGCTTAGTAGTGTTATGATTTTTTTCCATTTGTGGATTTAATTTTCCAGGTATTCTAACGACATGCGCCATCTGTTGCATAGCATTGGAACTAAAATATACAGCTCCATCTGTGTATTGGACAACGTACTAGCGTAACCATGGCGCGGAAAAGACGCGGCGGTTTGTAGCCATCGGCCACACGTAGGTCGGGGGCGCGGATGCACAACCCTATTCTATTCAAATTAAAGAAAAACGTAGTTTCTAAGATTAATAAGACGCTTCAGGAGACCGGTTCAGGAGAGCCGGTGTTTAATTTGTCCAAAGGTTTACCTTTGGCTTAAGGCTTGCCATGCAGCGGGGCAACGCGCCGCCAGCCTTCTCTTCCGCCCAACAGCGATCTAGCTCAAATATTTTATTTAAATTAGAAAATGGGTTTAGTTTCGTTTTTGTATTAATAAGTAACTATCGTACACTAGCTCTATATTAATTGAAAAAATTACAAGTAAACTTACTCAGGATTCATTGGCGCGGTCTCCGACATCTCGTTGGTGTCCTCTGGAAAATAACAAAGGAAATTCGTTGTATCATTACAAAAACACACACAACATACAGGTGTCCTTTAAATAATATACAAGGCTTAAATGATTAACAATAACTTAAGTTTTCCCAATTACATTTATTGCACAAGAAAAAAACATTTGTTCTAAAACCAAGGTTTTTTTAGGGTTTATTCTTAAAGCTATATTCTTAGGATCTATCGTAACAGTTTTGGAAGAAAATCTTTAGGGCTTATAGTCTAAATATGCCTTTCCGGAATAAAAATAAACTAGTTGTTAATAAAGTTCTAAAGAGGTAAGTTTGTTGTTAAATTTAATAAAATAATAACCTACAAAAATATAATCTTAAAAGAGTTCTCGTTACCCGACTGCGGCGGAGCCCAAACGGAGGGTAATGTTTTTGGCTTGTATGAATATGTGTCTGTATTAAAGTATATCCGATATTATGTTCCCGCATAATTTCCTAATCAGCAGTCAGATTTTCACGTATAATATCTCAATCGACTCATCGTGTGTGCGCGAATCTCATAGACTTAATTAATAAAATCAGCATACATCAACAAAAAAAAATCATAATCACTAACCCAAAAAAAAACTAAAATAAAAATAAGGAACAACCCGGTCGGGTTCGGTCGGCCGGCCGCGTTCCAATGCGCAGCACTGAAACGAGGTTCAAAAAATGTGTAAACTATACTTTGTGCCAAAAGAGCTACTACGAGTATAACATAGATAAGATAACAATATTCTTTATTGTACACCAGAGCACATATTATAAAACATGTAATGATACAAAGTACAATTGGCGGCCTTATTGCTAAAAGCAATTTCTTCCAGACAACCTTACAACGGAATGTTGCTGGAGGAAATAAGAGACGGGTAGTCGGTGCAAATATAATAGTACATTACACAACTAGGGTGGTAATACAAAGAAAGGCCAAGATCGCAGAAGTTTGCGGCCCGAGCTGCATATACAGCTATTTCTTAACCTAAGAGTACAGACGGCGGACTTATCACGAAAAGTGATCTCTTCAGGACCACCTTTGGATGAACTGGACTAATATATTGGAGAAATGTTAATTACAAAGGAATAATCGCACGTAGCCGGCTTCTCGCGTGATCTCAAAAGATCACTAAGGTTCAGCAACATAGGGCGCTTTCAGTGCATGGATGGGTGACCGTCTATGACTAACGCTAGTGGCTCTTTTCTGAGTTATTCCGTGCTCCGCAAGACACGTCAAGCAGTTGGTGCCGGCTGGCGTGGATAGATGGCAGTCGCCAAGTCAGAGGCCTTAGGGCGGCTTGAAAACTTCTGATAGAAAGACCAGCCACTAGCCTTCCAAGCCTCCACCAAACCGTACTTGGCCCCCGAGGTGGAATTTGGCCTATAACTTCCTGAGGGAAGAGACTCGGTGGGGACATAATGGGTTGATGATGATTGAAAGGTATAAATGAATACATATCTAAACAACAGGGATAATTTGTAATCTATGTAAGCTATGCTCGTTCTGCAACAACGCCCCTAAATAAATAAGATTTAAAAAAGTAAATAAAATTGATTTATTGTGTGGTTAATGCTGTCGGGTTTTTGGTTATATTTTATTCTATCGCTGATCTACGATAGTTTGATAGGCAAATACTAGATAATGAATAGTTCGCGATAGACGTGACTGATTTATCAGTTTAGGTGACTATGACTAAGGTGGAGTGATAAAGAACTTGTCCTATATGCTCTATTATCGTTTAACACCATTCGTCAGAGTAGCGCTACGATATTATGGTGCGCAAACGCAGAATGACTTTTCTCTATTCGAAACCAGGTTTCCTAAAAAGAAAAATAATTCTCTTTTCGAAACTGGTTTCGAAACTTTGGTTTCGAAAGTGGCGGAAGCCGCTCAAAATAATGAGCCCCTTTCAGAGCGACTTTAAAGGCCTGCGCAGAAATGAAATGAAAAGGAAAGGTGCTATTCAAAGTAGCGCAGAACCTGCGGCTTAATGAACGTTACAAATCAAACTAGGTGTCAATTTTAAAATCTAGATCACTTTGGAGAAAAAATGGACAAAAAAACTCCAACTTAGTCTTTTCAAAGTCCTTAATTAAAAGGTATACTTACATAATTATTTTAAAACATAGAACTCATGCATTGTAGTGGCTTTAATTCCAGACATTATTGTCATCTAAATAATCCTTTATGCTATAGTAGCCCTTTTGGCACAAAGTGTACTTTACACATTTTTTGAACCGCGTTTCAGGCAAGCTTAATAATATCAGACGAGAGACTATCCCCCGGGTACTTTTATGTCCGTCGATATAGATCTCATATAAATTGTATCGAATAACGCACACGAAGGACTAAAGGTACCCGGTACAAAAAGTCCCTCAAGTTACCGAGGACATCAAGAGACCGGACTGGACAAAACTTCGGTGTTTTCTTTTAAAACGCCTTTTCTTTTTCAACTTCATGTAAATTACAACACAATGTAATCTCAGAATATTTGCTACCATAGCATACTCTTCACTCAATTTCCGGGGAACAAATGACCGCACACCGTAGGCGTTATGTCCGCGACAAGTACTCTAAGGACATTTTTTTTACGACTCCGGGATTAACCCCCGGTTTCTCGTACACTAACAAGCTGTTAATCTACTGTTAACAGCTGTCAGTTGGGCAAAGTGCATACAAAAAAAACAACTGACAATTGTTAACAGTAGATTAACAGACTGTTAGTGTACGAGAAACCAGGGGTAAGCCTCGCAGGCCGTAAGAAAAATATAGTATCTCCTTTCATTGATAGGCCAGCTTACCAGAAACTAAAAAACTCTGTCTGCATGTCGGAATTCGTCGAGGTTTTGTTTGTTTTCTGGCCACGAATAGAAAATCTACACTCTACTGTAAAAACTATAAAATATTTTTTAATAAACTACTCTAACGTGACACACGCGCAAAAACTACGACTCGATTGAGATATTATTTGTCAACAAAATCTGACCATTAGTTAAGGAGTTATGATGGAATATAGAATCGGACATACATATGTACATACATACGAGCCAAACACATTACCCTCCTTTTGGTCTCCGACTCAGTCAAATAAAAAAAGAGTTATCCAATTTGGTGCAGTCTTTTAATTAAAAAACAATAATTTTTACGCGCGTACATTTGGGTAATTCTGGATATAAAACTATAGATAGACAGATTTAGCGCTTCATGTATCGGATTGGCGTTGTATATCACGGTTACTAGGCGATTCAAAATGTGTGTCCACTCAGACGTAATAGAATAGATACGAGTATGATAAGCTGTGTTGCATAATTCATACATCGCTGTCGTCGTCCTTTGTAGACATCATCATCAACCCATTATGTCCCCACCGAGTGGCACGGGTCTTTTCCCTAACAAAGGCATAAGCCATAATCCCCTACGAGAGCCAAGACCGGATTGGTGGAGGCTTGCAAGACTACTGACTGGTCTTACTTTCAGAAGTTTTCAAGCTGCCCTAAGGCCTCTGATTTGGCTTAACGACTGTCATCTATCGATGTCAACCGGCACCAACTGCTTAACGTGCCTAGCGAAGCACGGAACCGTTCGGAAAAATGCCACTAGCGTTAGTTGTAGACGGTCACCCATCGATGCACTGAACGCGCCCTCTGTTGCTTAACCTTCGTGATCGTTTAAGGTCACTCAGGCAGCCGGGCCTACGAGCGACCATGTCAGCCGGCCCCCAAGACAAGCCGATTTCCTCACGACGTTTTCCTTCAATTAAATAAAACCTTAGCGAATGCTACCGCTACTGTGTTACTTTACAAATATACTCGTAGTCAAGGGCATTTTTACGTTAAGCCGTTGTTGCCGGCTGTCACATAATGGCAGTCGTTAAGCCATGTCAGATGCCTTATGGGCGGCTTGATAACTTCTGACAGTAAGGCCCGCCACTGTCTAACAATCCTCCACCAACCCGGACTTGGCCCCCGTGGTGGAGTATGGCCTAACCTTCCTGCGATGCAGGAAGAGACCCGTGCCCCAGCAGTGGGGACATACAAAGGGTTGACGTCGAATCTTAGAGAAAGAGCCTGTCTGTAACGCTAAAATGTCACTGAAAATACATAAATTGTGTTATTTATTTAGAGAGAGACGTTTATATAATCCCGTGCCCCAGCAGTGGGGACATACAAGGGTTGATAACGATAACGATTTTTATTATAGTGATATTTTTGTGAGCCACGTAACCATCCCACTAATATTATGTGATCGTTTGCGAAGATGTTTGGATGCTGTTACATAATCGCAGTAACGGCTGAACGGTTTTAAAGAAAGTCATTTATTATAACAACTAGACACAGCACAGAAACAAAATTAACAGATTAATCGACATAATATAAGCACACAAGAGAAATAAACGAGATACACAATAAACGAAACATAAAAAAACATAGATTTAGCCTGTGGTGTAGACTTGGGCAAAGTGTGTCCTTAGAGGGAGTTGTTATATCTCATATATCTTTGCTCACCGAGACACACTATATCTCTATCATATCTCGCTCACCACTTGTGTCCTAGCTCACACGACGTCCAATCAACTAAGTGCGTGTGGAAACAAGAGACACTACTGGTAAGTCTAGTCTATCTATTCCCATATAACAACACCCGTAAGTAGATCCGGACTAAAAGTCTACAATAGTCTATCTATTCCCTACCTTATCCAGATCGCACGTTTTTTTTGGTTAACTTTCTCTCATCGCTCGTTGGTTACGACGAGAAATGCGACCGAATGTAACCGATGTCAGACGATGTTGATCTCGCTCTCACGCATTGTGTGTGAGCTGGATAAAGTAGCAGGAGATGACTACCGTACTGAGTTGAGAGTATGTGTGAGGGAGCCAGATATAGTTGACATCTCTGGGATATGAATGGGACACACTTGACGGCGAGGGAGTTGTGTGTGCACTCATATCTGGCTCTTGAGTAACCCAAGGCTACTGTGGTGTGTCTAAATTGCCAGAAAAGGCAGCTGACTCAGCGTTACATTTACATGAAACTTAGCAACGGGACAGACAAAGATCTACAATATGTTAGCTTTTAGAATATACCTCGGGCTCTAGAGTCGGCTTCGGTTTTCGCCGAAAGCACACGAGTGTAATACTACTTCCTGCTCTTTATAAAACTTTTCTTCACTATTTTGAAATGTTACTTAAATACCTCGGCTACTATCGGATAGAGTCGGATATATTAGTTTAATAGAAGTATCGGAACTAATATTTGACACTTGACTTTAAGTAACATTTCAAAATAGTGAAGAAAAGTTTTATACAGAGCAGGAAGTAGTATTCCACTCTCGTGTGCTTTCGGCGAAAACCGAAGCCTAATCTAGAGCCCGAGGTATATTCTAAAAGCTAACAGTCGCGGGCAACAGCTACATATAATATAGTAATCTATATTTCTTTTAGGTAAGCTTTACGATGACTCAAAATATGACAGCCCCTGGCGTCCGCCATTTTTCAATTTCAATTATAATCACGAAAATATGACTTGCATTTGCAGTCAGATTATAAAGTTAGAAAGTGTAAGTGAAAGGTAATGGGCTGCTCTCAGAATAGCCTTTATTCTCACCTCTTGAAACCATCTTCATTTCTGTTTGCAGCGGCTTATTTTTCCGGACCTTTCCGCAATCATCCTGGAAACAAAAACATATTTTATTATTATATTCTTTTTAGAAGCGCTCGTGGCCTAGGCAAACCGAGTGATTGGAATCAATCACTTGGTTAAGCAACAACAGGCGCGGTCAGGTACGGGATGGGTGAGCGTCCCGTGACTACCGCTAGTGGCATTTTTCCGAGCGCTTCCGTGCTTCGCAAGGCACGTTAAGCCGTTGGTGCCGGCTGTCATATAATGGCAGTCGTTAAGCCATGTCAGAGGCCTTATGGGCGGCTTGACAACTTCTGACAGTGAGGCCCGCCACTGTCTCATAATCCTCCACCAACCCGGACTTGGCCCCCGTGGTGGAGTATGGCCTAACCTTCCTGCGATGCAGGAAGAGACCCGTGCCCCAGCAGTGGGGACACATAAGGGTTGATAACGATATTCTTTTTAATGCACTAACCCGTGCTAAGGACAATGTTAAAAAACCTATTTAGAGGCTATAAATTCCACCCATGCGGGATTCAAACCCGCGACCGCGACGCGAATTTGTCAAAATCTGACCATTTGTTAAGGATTATACTATTTTTATTTTTAATGCACTAACCCGTGCTAAGGACAATTTACACTTTGACAATTTACAATTTGTACGTAATACAGAGAATAGTGTAAAGAGGTTCGAAATTTCACTGATGCCGGTGAGTCGCCCATTAGCTCAGTTCGAAAGAGCGCTGGCACGGATAGCCAGAGGTCGCGGGTTCGAATCCCGGCATGGGTGGAATTTTTAGCCACTAAATAGGTTTTTTAATATTTTATTATTACAAAAACTGGCAAGAATAACTTTTGCTGCATAAAATGGTTGTCTTGAGTGAAAGTTAAAGAAGCAAAATAAAGATTTGGATGGGTTTGAATCGACTGTATAAAATTCAAGATAATAAGATTTTGCAATAGATTAGAATTCTTTATTGTACATACCAGAAAATTAAATTCATTAAAAGTATTCTAACAGTATTATTTATATATAAAATCCATTTATAACACATGACCCCCTTTTTAAATAATAAGTTGTTAAGGGTTTTTGCAGTCTATGTAGTTTATTTTGTACACATATTAGACCCGTTTTTTACTGCTGCTCCGACTCTCCAAGGTTTGCTGGAAGAAATCTCTTACAGAGATAAGCTCGCCTTTGTACATGTTATTTATATGTAATAGCTATATAAGTTGTTAATAATTGTTCTATCAGACCGAAGAAAATTACAATTATTTTCAGGCTTAGCAAACAGTGAAACTTCAAAGAAAACAGTGATAGGTACTTCAATTTTAAATTAACTCTTCCAATGAATACGCTGTCGCCAGGACATCCTCTGATTATCTTTGCCATGATGTCACAAAGCTTGCAAGCAAACACATAATGCCTTGGGCTTACCCATGGGACAATTAATTTTTTACAGACTTTGTGACTTCACAACCATGGTGTTCAGCGTTTTTGACATTTGAAAACAATTACATAACATAAAATAACCTCACGCCTGTATCCCAGAGGGGTAGGCAGAGACCAGGGACTGCCACTTGCCACGATCCTGACAGATCACCTTCGCTTCATCAACGTTCATAAGCCGTTGCATTCAAGCACGCCGGTTCCAGGTACTTTTTATCTTCGCCTTTACTAATACCTACATCCCCTATTTGGTCGATGTATGTTCGCCTGGGACGTCCCTTACCAGCCCTTCCACTCACATTCGCAATATATATTGGTTTTGTCAATCTTTCAAACAATAAAGTAAAAAAATATTTTATTCATCAAATTTCCGAACAGTAGTGTTTTTTGTTTAATTAAAATTCCTAATTTATCCAGTGTGTGTTATTTTATTACGAACCGTATTTAACATTAAATCTTAAAACTATTCATGTGAGGAACATTTTTTCTTTTTCACAAAGGTGTAATAATTAACCTCAATCCTAAAGGTATGATTGTCAATAATTGACAATCATACCTTTAGGATTGAGGTCTCCAAAAACCTGTTGACCTGTCTGTACTTGAGCAACAGGGATTTCTGACTTGTGGTTGTTTACATAATATTAATTATTAGATAAGTATGGGGTACATATATTCAAGACGACAAATCTTTTTACAGAACTAAAATCAGACGTAAGTTACAAAAGTTCTAGGAACAATAAGAAGTTGGGTAGACGCCACGACCAAAACCTACACGGTCGCGCGTTTTAGAATCTAGCCAGAATTCAGCAGGTTAATCGCCGTTATTGGTGGAAATCAATAATAGTTCTAGACTGTAGGTTCTAAAAATAGTTTTCACAGTTGTAAAGATTTCTCATAACCACTATTAGGTATATGTATTATTCTCCTTCTGCAATATTGCCAATTTAAGGTTGCCTGGAAGAAATTGCTATCAGCAATAAGGCCGCCAACTGTATCACTTCCTTTGTAAATGCTGTCTCTGTAATTATTTTCTGGTGTGTACAATAAAGAATATTCCTATCTTATCTGCGCTCAGCGACTCTGTTTTCGTATCTCCAACTTAACATCTAAGGCTTTTGCTGAAAATCAGTGTCATCAGAGGAGCATGTTTCCGGACGACTTTAAGCTGAGCAAGGCATTTTGCCGAGTTTAGTTTTAAGAATTATTTCAGTTATTGTACTTTATTTAATATTTGTTGGAAATAAAAACAATTTCACTTTCACTTAACTGATTATAAAACAAGTTATGATTTTTTTTCCATTGGTGCCCCTAGTTAGCACCCGGAAGCGCCTTAAGAATTTAATTAGTGAAATCCTCAATACAGAAACCGGACCTTAGACATTTTTGCTAGTTAAAGATAGATGTAAAATACAAAAAAATTAAAGAATTGCAATAAGGCAACTACAAATGAGTCTGTTAAAAATGTGTTAAGCTGAAAGGGGAGTACCCCTTATCAGACTTGTCCTATTAAAACAACCTTTTAAGGAACAAAATCCTCACCCCAAGTGAATTCTTATTGACGTTGGAATAGAGTATAAGGTCAGTGATCTGTGTTTGTAACATCCCAGGAAATGAATGATACAATAATTATGTTTTCAATATAGGCCTCTATTATACTAGATGTATACCAACTGATTATCTCTGACCCTAGAGTCTATGAAAACCTCCTTCTTCTAACAAAGATGGATTCTTAATTTAATCATAGACCTATTCAACTCTAGAAAATGTAGTAGTTAGATGTTGTTGTGGTAAATATAAACATCGAGATAAAGTGAAAGTTGTTATACGATTCAATGCTACACTGGGAACTTTTCGTCTTCAGACTTCAGTTTTATACCCTAGCAATTCACTTCATATTTCATAAGCTAGAAGCGATTTGCCACTATGAACTAGCAGAAAATAGGGATAATAAAATAACTGAACTACTACTAATGCTATCGACCTGAATTTAGGGCGTATACATGCATTATTCCTAACAATAGTAGTTATTTTAGTTAGCTAAACATCATTGTACTTACTGTTTTTCAAATAAATGACATAGGAGACTGTTATCCACTAATTATTTACTTAGAAACACTTGCCGGCTGTTTTAGGAGTAAGCTACAGTTGTAAATTTCTTGTGAAAAGCCGAATTTTATGTACAGATCGCTCCTTTTTTGCAAAAATACGAGATTGAGAACGATCGTAGAACAATGGAAATGTCAGTCAACTGTCATCAGGCAGGTGATCAGCTCAGTGTTGCCAATGAAAATTTTTAGGCAGCCGATTACGTTCAGTAAAAAAGCTGTATTTGTATACAAAAAGTAGCACAAAAGCAGGAATACAATACTAACGATTGTACAGCTATTTTTTTTTACTAATTCATTTAACGAAAAAATATAAGAAAAAACATAACTCTTATGAATTCCTCAAGATAAATTAGAGCTAGGTACTTCAGAAGCGGTTTAAAAATGTGTTAATCACCCGCTTGCAGATCAGCTTACTATAACGTCAAGGATTATTTAGAAGACAAAGATGTCTGGTCAAGAGGACGATTACTTGTGTCTAGTGTTCAACACATATTAATCCTAGTAAAATTATAAACGCAAAAGTTTGTAAGTATGGATGGATGGATGGATGGATGGATGGATGTTTGACACGTAAAACTACCGAATGGATTTCAATGAATTTTACAATAATATAGATTATACATCAGAATAACACGTAGGCAATTTATGAGGATATTCCACGACTTGTCCAAAATATGGAGATAAGTGTCATGTAAGTAGGAAAAAAATCTGCGTGCTATGCTGGCGTGCGCTGGCAAAATCTTTTGTACGTCACGATAATATAAGCTACCTACTCAAAATACTAATCCTGCGCAAACGAAGTTGCGGGCACCAGCTAGTGAATAATATTTTTTAAGATCAAAACGGATCCCTTACATTTTGAACCAAGTAGTTTTATAGAGGCATCAAAAACAGTACATTCTCTAAAAAAATTATGAAATTGAATAAAGAATTGCGAAGTTATACCAATTGTATTGTACGTAATCTGATGTCTTAATTATCCTCTTATAGTTAAAAGTTTTAAAAAATAAATGTGGAGTTTTCTTGTAAAAAAAAAAACTAAAAATACTGACTAAAACTAAAGATTTTGTTTTTATAATTAATAAACAACATCTGAATTTGATCACCTAAACTTATCCGAATTTGCAACGTGTCAAAAACGCGACAAAATGTAATATCCTCTATAAAACGCACTTATTTTATTTTTAGATTCAATACCGGTAATTACCAAACTATTGGCCACACCAAAACAACTAGGTCTAAAGAAAAGATCTACCTATTTGACGTTATTTGCGTTCTGTTTTACGTGTACTTTTCGTCGAAAGCGGACTCAAAAATGGTAATTTTTTTACATTTTTGCAAATATTAGCATGATAGTCTACTATCAAAAGAACAAAACAAAGAATATACTTTATTATTGAGATTGTAAAACCACAAATAAGGTACTTGCTATTGTCGTGTTCTTTGGCTTATTTTCCTTTTGGTTCTCGATGCTCACGCGTTTTGTGTAATATGGATTTTTACATTTTGATAGTGTTGTCACCTGTAATTTCAGTTAAAAATTTATGTAGACTATGGTTCAGTTCTAGACTGAGGTGGAAGAGCTTGCACGCTTCGCCATGATAGATTATTGTTTTAACTCCTATTAGTTAAAAAATTTTGAGTCACATTAAGGACCTTACCGTAGGACTTTAGTAATGACGCAAACTTGCGTAGTTTTTTTTTCTGTCATGTGATGATAAAACATGAGTACCTAGGTATATAGTGCGGCAATGTTTTTTAGAGTTGTTAATATGCACAGATAGCATGACGACAGGAGTCGTATAATTATTTTATGGCCCTAAATTTTTTTTTTAACATTAAAATTTATACATTGAAACATCGTGAACTTTGCTATTCAATTCAAGGCTTCACTTACCTATCCTGCGCTGGCATAGTAGGTACATACGTCTGGTGCTCCGCGACCAACCACAAGATTCTGCTGGCTCAGTAAATCATTGCCAAGTGGTCCATAAAGAACTTAGATTTTGATTCTATGAAAATCGTTAACTATAATAAAACAAAAGAAGGTCTTTTTTACTCTAAAGAGGGGTCTAAAAATGTTTAACAGTTTTCAAACTTGATTCTTTAAACAATGATGTGCAGTATAGTCTATAATGCTTTAAAAATAACATAACATAACATTTACATACTAGCACATACATTGCTTCTGGCCCCACACTAGGATACCCTGTGTCGTGGGAACCAGAAACAACAACATCACAAACATGTAAACATCCAAGACCTGGGCTTTTTTTTTTTGTTCCCAGCCGGGATTCGAACCCGGGACCTCTTGCATGGTAGGCAGACGCACTACCACTACGCCACAGAGGTCATCTAAAATATACCGATCGAAAAATATACCTATTACCCTTCAAAGTTCCGAAACCTCAATTCTAAGAAGTATCTAAACTAATTTCTTAACTATTTTAAAATTGTTGCATTTGTTAAAATGCCACATATCACGACTCTGACAAAATAGAAGTTTTGTAAATATATTGAACTAGCTTTTGCCCGCGACTCCGTCCGCGTGGACTTTTTTGCAACATAGTTCACTCCCTTAAGGGTTTAATTTAGAAAAACGGCGAAACACGTGTTCAATCAATTGTGTCGAAGAGTATTTTTTTTAAGTTTCATGAAAATTAGACAAAATTCTTTATACCTCCCATACAAATTTTGGCAACCTTTTCGGGGTTGAATTTCAAAAAATCCGGTCTTATTCCTTGCCTACATTATAGACATACATTACATTACAGACCCTCTGTGCAAAATTTTAGTTTCCTAGGTCCAAAGGCTTCGGCGGGACGTTGATGAGTGTCTCAGTCAGTCAGGACTTTGAATTTTATATATATATATAGATATATCTTTACAAGATTAATAAAACGGCAAGTTTAAATGTGCAACAAAGGGCTGAAATAATATTACTTCACGCAGATGGATTGAGTATCAGTGCCATCTCAAGAGAACGCAATATATCTTAATTCACCATTAGGTATTGGATTCGGCGTAATGACGAAGAAGGCCAAATAACTGATTACCGGAGCAACTCAGGACGACGGCCAAAATTAACTGCTACGCAAATAGCTGGTATGGTGCGACATTATGAAGGGCATGGTTTTACACCTACTGGGCATTTCATTTCCACATCAGTGGGACTGATTTATGCGCGCGTCTTTGCGAGATACAAGGCTAATCTCGTTATTACCCAAATATCTTTGATAGGTTGTTTTTGTTTATTTTAATAATGTCTTTCTAATTCTTATTATTCTTAATTTTCATCGTTTACGCCATAGGTTGCATTTATGTACCTTCTTTTAATTTTTTTTTATTATTAATCTGTCTATGTCTCGCCTGTTATATTATTCTAGAATTCTTCTTAACCGTGCATGAAGCTATACATATTTTATCACGCTTAAAGAAATATGAAAAATAACTTAATCTTATATAATATATCGAACGGCCGTTCTTAGGCCAATAAATAAATAAATAATCAGTGCCAATAAATAAATTTATTGTGCACACGGTGAGTCATGCTCCAGTGGTTTCCATCGCCGTCGACGTCCTGAATTCGGTAAGCCGAATTATAATTTTTGAACCACCCCTATCCTCATCATTCATCTGATCTATTTTATAATTTTATTTTCTTCCTATACGATTTGTCCGAATGCCCACTCGTTTTTTTTGTATATAAATTATATAAAACCTCCTTAGAAGAAGGTTAGCTCTAAACTTTGACAGGTTGGTTGGTAGGTACCCTACTCTTTATTCTGAGCTTTATCTAATCAAATCAGTACAAGTATCGACCTTCTGTCGTAAAATTGTCTCTACAATTATGAACCTTACGGTGGTAAACATTTTCAGACCCCGACTGTACCTAATTGTTTTGTCATAGAAAACATTGCATTGCATGAGGGTCGATCGACTAAATACACTAAAAACATGTTTACATCACCATCAGTATGACACATCGGCGGTGAGGTGATCCGATAGTGACGTTTGACGGTTTGTTTGTTGATTGGATCCTTGGATTGACTGACGGGTATCGCTGCCTATTGTTGTGCTACAAAAAATCCAGAAAAATACTGATTATCTTTGCAATTTAATTGAAAAATTACAATGTCCGGACAGAACGTTAACGTGTGCGACATTACAGATGATGTGAAAGAAACTTTGAAGAAGTTTCGTTTCCAAAAACATACGTCGAATTCAGCGCTCGTACTGAAGGTATTTATTTCACATTTCTGAATTAAATTGTGACTCACACTTCGGTAGATACTGTTAGGATAACCGCAGGCACATTATTTCGCTACTTCCTTTATAAACTATAGTTTTGAATGCACATTATCCATCCTTGAGTTCCTAAACAAATCTACATTTGTTCACTTCCTGTTTATGAAATCACCACCGTCAATTCGATCCTATTTGTCTACTATCACATCACATCACACTAATATTATAAAGGCGAAAGTTTGTGAGTGTTTATTTGTTACTTCTTCACGTCTAAACGGCTGGAGCGATTTTAATAAAATTTGTTTTTGGACATAGTATGGTTTTAATAACATCGCACTTTCTTTCTTTCTTATTTCTATACTTTCTTATCACACTTCACACTAATATTATAAGGGCGAAAGTTTGTGAGTGTATTTGTTTGTTACTTCTTCAAGTCTAACTGGCTGGAGTGAGCTTAATAAAATTTTGTATGGAGTTAGCTGACACACTGGATTAATGCATAGGCTATGTTTTACTGCGGGAAAATATCTTATTATCCTGTGCCCTGCAGTGTTACCTGCGGTTTATCGATTTTTACATAAGAATAACTTATTTTTCCTCAATAAAACATAGCCTATGCATTAATCCAGGGTGTCAGCTAACTCCAAACCAAATTTTGTTGAACTCGCTCAAGCCAGTTAGACGTGAAGAAGTAACTAACATAATTATACACTCACGAACTTTCGCCTTTATAATATTAGTGTGAATTGTAATGTGATGTGATTAAAACCATATTTTGGTATTCATGCAACATACATGGCACATATAAGTCTGTTGAATGGATTTAGAATTATAATTTGACATACAGATGGACAGTCTCCTGGATTTAACCACAGCTGGGCCACCAGTCTCTTCCTACAAGAAGGTTTTTGATCCTTTTAGATTACCTGTATGTCCTACTGCAGGGCATGGGCCCTCTCCCAGAGAGAGAGAAATATGGGCATAACTACCACTTGTGCCCACTGCGGATTTCAAGCGCTGAGGTAGATGTTACTGAGGCTCTTAGGATTGATCACTTTGTTTTCCTTCACCGTTTCAATCCTTCCTTCTTTTTCTTCAGGCTATATTAGTCCACTGACTGCTGGACATAGCCCTCTCCTAATGAGCGCCATAGCGCCCTGTCTTCAGCTTGCCGTATCCGGCATCTGCCGGCAGTTTTTCGCAGATTGTCATCCCACCTGGTCGGAGGGCGTCCAACACTATTGCTGAGTTTCAATCCTTTATTGAATGAAATTTCCTTCTTGATACACACCTGTTTTAAATGTTATAATTCTTGCTATACAAATTTGTGGAGGAGTCATACTCAGAGTGCTTAGTGCGAGTTTGACAGATCCAATCGAATAACTTTACTACCGCGTTAATCGAGCATTGAGTAGTGAGTATGAGTAAGTTAACCGTACGAACTGGCAAAACGCTGTCACAGTACAACTCGCACTCGCGTATATTCGTGTTTTGGCTGGTAAACGTGTTCACTTCTCAACGTAAACCATTACAACTCGCACTCAGCAATTTTAATTTCCATACTTGTCGCTATTTGGCGCTTCCTCGATGCCATAGAAATATGATTTTACGTTAACGCGATCGAGTAGTTAAAAAACTCGCACTAAGCACTCTGTAGGTAAAAGAGAAAAAAAAACCGATGCAGTAATTATCTCTAAAATGACTCATATGTCATCATGACTCTGTGCAGGTGTAGTCATTGCCGTCTCGATAATGTATCTACATTATAATTTAATTGCCACTGAAGTTCTATCTGTATCGAACTCTGGCTGGCTGCAATGCAACAGTTTTATATAGACTTACATAGTTTAACTTGTAACATTCGCAGTTTGTTAGTCGCCTCATCCACATCGTCACAGCTATATTTATTTATTCACACTGTTATTTAGGCATGTATTTATTATATAGGTAAATTATCATTTTCTATGTTTTTAGTACATCTGCTTCCATCTCTAATGTATTAGTCAAGTTCATCCAAAGTTTGTCTGGAAGAGATCACTTTTTGTGATAAGGCCACTGTCTGTACTCTTAGGTTAAGAAATATCTATGTAATTTCCATTTTTATGTACAATAAAGTGTTCTCTATCTATATTCTCATCCGCATCCTCTAACTTTGTGCTTGACTCTTCCTCACCAACTCCACTTACATCCACCCACCCACCTTCTCTGTATAGATACTATACATATTATAACCTCTTTGGTGCAGCAGTAGTGCGTCTGTCTACCATGCGAGAGGTCCCGGGTTCGAACCCCAGCTGAGGACAAGAAAAATCCCCAGGTCTTGGATGTTTACATGTTTGAGATGTCGTTGTTTCTGATGCCCACGACACAGGGTATCCTAGTGTGGGGCCAAAAGCAATGTATGTGCCTGCTCGTTAATGTTAAAGTTTAACATAATTAAAAACCTATTTAGAGGCTGAAAATTCCACAAATACTCTAAATAGGTTTTTAAAATTGTCCTTAGCACGGGTTAGTGCATTAAAAATTAAAAAAAATTGTATAATTAACATAATTAAATTATTTAGTTAAATAAATAAATAAAAAAATGTCAAAATGGTATACTTTGTATGACTACTATAAGTATAGTATTATTTACATGACAATTATGTCAGGAATTAAAGCCAGTATAAGGCAAGAGTTTCAGGTTTAAGAATAATTATGTAAACTCTGTTAATGTTAGAGATTTCTTTAAAGAAACTAACATCCTGACAGTTGCCAGTCAGTATATATATGAAAACATTATGTACGTTAGGAAAAATATCAGTAACTTTAAAACTTTAGGTAGCCAACACAATGTAAATACTAGAAATAAACATGAACTTGTGCTCCCGCTATTTAGGCTGGCAAAGGTTAATACATCCTTCATGGGGCATTGTATACGCTTCTATAATAAAATCCCTGAAGATATATTAAGCTTGCCTGAATCGCGGTTCAAAAAATATGTTAAGCACACTTTGTGCCAAAAGGGCTACTATAACATAAAGGATTATTTAGATGACAATGAGGTCTGGAATTAAAGCCAGTACAATGTATGAGTTCTATGTTTATAATAATTATGTAAACTATGGTAATTAAGGACTTTTGAAAAGACATAGTTAGGAGTTTTTTTGTCCATTTTTTCTCCTAAATGATCTAGATTTTGAAATGGACACCTAGTTTGAATTGTAACGTTCATTAAGCCGCTGTTTCTGGGCGATATAAATAGTCGTTGCTTAGCCCAAGTCCGTACTCAAGCTTCCCTAAGCATTACTTCAGGCTAACTTAGCTAAGTATCAAAGTAGACGTTTGCTTAGCTAAGCATGTTCTTAGGCCAATGCTAAGAATTAGTCCGGGTTTCGCGACTTAGAGAGTGCCAAAGTACTGTCTATGATAAACAAATCGATTCTTAAGCAAGTGCTTTCGCTAAGACTCGTTCTTAGAAGCGACTATTTATCTCGCCCTAAGTTTGGAGATTTCGGGACATTTAGGACGCCCAGTTTGAATTGTAACGTTTATCAAGCTCAAGTCGCAGTTTCTGCTCTACTTTGAATAAAACCTTCTCATTTCATTTCTTTACTGTATCTGAATTTTAATAATAAACTAGTTTACGAGCTGCCTCTAGATAGACTTTTTTCCGCACTTAGTAGACACTCAGGTTTCCTCACGATGTTTTCCTTCACGTGAGCGATTGGTATTGAATGAATGAATGAATGAATGAATGAATGAATGAATGAATGAATGAATGAATGAATGAATGAATGAATGAATGAATGAATGAATGAATGAATGAATGAATGAATGAATGAATGAATGAATGAATGAATGAATGAATGAATGAATGAATGAATGAATGAATGAATGAATGAATGAATGAATGAATGAATGAATGAATGAATGAATGAATGAATGAATGAATGAATGAATGAATGAATGAATGAATGAATGAATGAATGAATGAATGAATGAATGAATGAATGAATGAATGAATGAATGAATGAATGAATGAATGAATGAATGAATGAATGAATGAATGAATGAATGAATGAATGAATGAATGAATGAATGAATGAATGAATGAATGAATGAATGAATGAATGAATGAATGAATGAATGAATGAATGAATGAATGAATGAATGAATGAATGAATGAATGAATGAATGAATGAATGAATGAATGAATGAATGAATGAATGAATGAATGAATGAATGAATGAATGAATGAATGAATGAATGAATGAATGAATGAATGAATGTGTAGGGGCTGAGTCTGCTGACATAATGTAAACATAGTTGAGCGGGCTAGCGATTGCCCGCCAGTCGCTCGTGTGGGTCTCACCCGGTAACACTACTGTATGTGCATATACCTTGATTGAACTTTCCGTGTTTTCCTATTATACTTGTGTAGCTGAATTCGGACTTTCATTCACCGAGATAGTCACTCCCTAAAAATGAATGAACGGACGAACGAACGAATGAATGAACGAAAGAATGAATGAAAGAACGAATGAATGAAAAGGTTTTATTCAAAGTAGCGCAGAAACTGCGGCTTAATGAACGTTACAATTCAAACTAGGTGTCCATTTAAAAAACTAGATCATTGTGGAGAAAAAATGGACAAAAAAACTCCACACTTAGTCTTTTCAAAGTCCTTAATTAACATAGTTCTCATAGTTCTTATAAAACATAGTACTCGTGCATTGTACTGGCTTTAAATTCCAGCCATCATTGTCATCATTGCTGCTATACCTTTACAAATGTACATAACTTATATAACAAATTCATTGGTTCATGCCGGCGCTCTTTATGAATGCGCTTCAAGCAATTATACCCATACAAACGTTGTTTGGTTATACAAACGACAAGGCAAATCAAGGTTTGATCGCGCTCAGAATTGGAAATAAACTTTTCGATATCAATATCGGCCCTTGTATGTCCCCACTGCGAAGGCACGGGTCTCTTCCTGCATCGTAGTAAGGTTGGGCCATACTCCACCATGGGGACCAAGTCCGTGTTGGTGGAGGATTGTAAGACCGTGGCGGGCCTTACTGTCCGAAGTTATCAAGCCGCCCATAAGGCCTCTGACGTGGCTTAATGACTGCCATTACATGGCAGCCGGCACCAACGGCTTAACGTGCCTTGCGAAGCACGGAAGCGCTCTGAAAAATGCCGCTAGCGGTAGTCACGGGACGGTCACCCATGCTGCGCCTGACCGCGCCTGTTGTTGCTTAACTCAAGTGATTGATTCCAATAACTCGATTCGACTAGGCCACGAGCAGTGCCTCTAGTGTTATCAAAAAGAAATTATACACTTGAAAATGGTTTCTGTGAAAGTTTTTATAGTCTGTTAGCTTTTAGTATATACCTCGGGCTCTAGAGTAGGCTTCGGTTTTCGCCGAAAGCACATGAGTGTAATACTACTTCCTGCTCTGTATTTCGAAATTTGGTGTCATATTAATTCCGATATTTCTATTACACGAATATATCCGATTCTATGTGATAGTAGCCGAGGTATAAGCTAACAGACTGTATGAGGCTATAAAAAAGCAGGAAAACATCGTAAGGACAGCCTTAACAGGTGACTAATCACATGAATGTAGGTACCTAATCAATCGTAAGAGTCTGTTTTGCATTCTGTGCATGTAAAGTGCTAATTAGAATACACTTCCTAGTATACTTTGTTCCAAAATTGTAGGAACATATACATTGGAATACATGCATAACGTCACGCCTGTATCCCAGAGGGGTAGGCAGAGACCAGGGACTGCCACTTGCCACGATCCTGACAGATCACCTTCGCTTCATCAACGTTTATAAGTTGTTGCATGCACGCACGCCTGTTCCGGGTACATTTTATCTTTCCCTTTGCTAATACATCCCCTATTTTGTCGATGTATGTCCGCCTGGGACGTCCCTTACCAGCCCTTCCACTCACATTCGCAATATATATTTGTTTCGTCAATTTCTTCCCTCATTCTCTCCACATGTCCAAACCAACATTGGAATACATTTCAACCTTTCAAGAAATTGGTATATTATACAAACGCAGTATAGTTGATTTGTTAATTAGTTTAATTTAATTGTCATTTCTGTAACATCAGCTCGTTAACGATGTCAGCTTAATTTATATAAATGCTGTGTTGACCTATTAGTGGTGTATAGTCTGTTAGCTTGTAGAATATACCGCGAGCTCTAGAGTAGGCTTCGGTTTTCGCCAATTACCGCCGGTTTTCGTTCTGATGATCGAGTTCTGATTTCGAAATTAAGTTTCATATTAGTTCCGATTTCGAAATTAAGTGTCATATTAGTTCCGATATTTCTATTACACGAATATATCCGATTCCATCTGATAGTAGCCAAGGTATATTCTAAAAGCTAACAGACTATACGTACGCGTCATTTTATCTTCCTGTAACTCTTTTGTGCCATGTTCTGTACGTATGCTGTTGGTGTGCCTAATAAAATAAATATGGTTGGTGGCGGCGGGGAGTCGCTGGATGCGGACGGCACAAGACCGTAGCTTGGAAAACCTGCCTGTGTCCTGCAGTGGGTCTGATAATGCTTCTCATGATAATGATCTCAATGGGGATTGCCCTATTTTGCAACGTCCGGCCGCAGCGACGAGCGGGCGAGAAACACTTTCTTTTTCATTCTGCGTTCACTTCTCTTTTCACAGAGCCGTCGATATAGATCTCTCATAAATTGTATCGAATAACGCACACGAAGGACTAAAAGTACCTCGTACAAAAAGTTCCTCAAGTTACCGACTGGACAAAAGTCCGGTGGAATTTTTGGCCTCTAAATAGGTTTTTAAAATTATTGTCCTTAGCACGGGTTAGTGCATTAAAAAGAATATAATCACGTGGGTGATATCAGCGACATATAATCATGTGGGTGATATATCGTGACAGCGATATCATTCCGATGTAAAAACCTAACTGCAAAGTAGGTTTTTACATCGGAATGATATCGGGATGCTGCGGGGCTGCAAGTGATGCAAATTACTTCAGCCAGATGTCGCTGCCTGTACGTAATACAGAGAGTATTGTAGAGATTCGAAATTTCACTAATGCCGGTGAGTCGCTCATTAGTTTAGTTGGAAAGAGCGCTGGCACGGATAGCCAGAGGTCGCGGGTTCGAATCCCGACATGGGTGGAATTTTTAGCCTCTAAATAGGTTTTTAAAATTGTCCTTAGCGCGGGCTAGTGCATTAAAAAGAATAAAAAAGTTCGGTGTTTTCTTTTAAAGCGCCTTTTCTTTTTCAAATTCATTTAAATTACAACACAATGTAATCTCTGAATATTTGCTTACATAGCGGTCAATTTCCGGCAAACAAAATGACCGCACACCGTAGGCGTTGAGTCCGCAACAAGTACTCGGAGGACATTTTTTACGATTCAGGGACTTTTGTCCCTCGAGGACAAAAGTCCCTCGCCTTTGCAGGCTTAATATTTTGTCCGCTGTCCGCAATAATTTACTTGACAGATTTCTGAAAACCAACTCAGATTTTTCGTTGGTGTTTCATAAGTAAGAAAGTGGTAGTTTTTTTGTCTTTTGCGTATTTCTCTCTAAAACAATTGATTTTTAAAATAAGTCACCAAAACGCTCTTGAGCAATATGGCGGCGCTTAGGAATTAGTGACGTCACTGGTCCGTAAACAAAACAACGACAAGTCAACACTCGGGTTCTCGGATCGTTATAAACAAAATTTTATTTTAATGATAACAAAAGTTAATTTAATTGAAATTAAAGTTAATGTTATTGAAATTAAAGTTGATTCAATTAAAACAAAAGTTAATCTAATTAAAGTTAATTTAATTTAAATTAAAGTGAGAAGTCAGACTCTGGAGGAGTCTCACAACTGTGACCAGCCGTGACAAGGACGGGGGAGGGGTCAAATAAACACGAAATTCGTGTGACGTATCTTATGGATGGCCCCATTTTAATTTAAAATAAGATTATTCTTTATTGTACACTGGAAAAACAACAAATACAAAATAATTACGAATATGGAAAGTACAATTGGCGGCCTTATTGCTAAATGCAAATTCTTCCAGACAACCTTACGATGGATGGTGGCTGAAGGAAATTAGAAAAATTAAAGTGCAAAGTCTGGAATTCAATTCACGAGTTTCAAAAGTTCGTTGATTTTTAATCAGCCTACTAAGCTTACAGAGGATTTTTTTAAATCTAATTGAATTCAAATATTCGCCATTTTTACAGGTGAACAGAGAGAAACAGATCCTTGAAGTCGACGAGGAGGTCGACAATGTATCGCTGGAGGAGCTGCAAGACCTGCTGCCGTCACATCAGCCTCGGTTCATCGTGTACAGGTGAGGATGTAACGAGAGCGTGAAATATGCAAATACGACTTTGGTCATCATTTATTTATTTATTTAAATAAATAAATAATTTACTCAATGCTCAATAATTTATTGCATTTCGCAAGCATATACAGATGACATAACTAATAACTAAAAAAGTTAATTATTTTTTAGTTTTATTTTGTGTTCACGCATTTGAAGTCGGTTTTTTTTTTTTAAAGTTAATTATTTTATTATTAAATTTAAATTTACCACCCTTGAGGTATTACCTATACGCCGAAAAAAGATTTGTTCAAATCGGTTCATAATTGGCGGAGTTACCTCCTCCTTTTTTTGAAGTCGGTTGAAAATATGGATCTTTGTGGACCCTGTAGGGCACGCAACATTATAAATTATAGGAGCCCTTTGGAGCTCGCCTTTGTACATGTATTTTCATGCATTGTAATTCTTTTTTGTGTTTTTCGTGTCCGATAAAGTATAAAGTAAAGTAAGCCCTTTATATGTCAACCGATTATGTCCCCACCGAAGGGCACGGATCTCTTCCGTGAGGAAGATTTAGATAGGCCATACTCCACCACGGGGGCCAAGTCTGGATTGGGAGAGGCTTGCAAGACTAGTGGCTGGACTTACTGTCAGAAGTTTTCAAGCCGCCCTAAGGCTCTGACTTGGCAGCCGACACCGACTGCTTAACGTGCCTTGCGAAGCACGGATATGTACAAAAAAGTGTTCTCTATCTATATACCGAGGGGCACGGGTCTCTTCCCTGAGGAAGGTACTCGTATAATGTATATTTTGTTCAGAAATTTTTACCGTTTCTAACCAAAGCAGTATTTATATGAAAATAAAAAGTTTATTTGTACCCAACATCAAGTATTTTACAAGAAATGCAAATGCTTATTACATGAATGATCGACATCGATATCAACCCTTGTATGTCCCCACTGCTGGGGCGCGGGCCTCTTCCTGCATCGCAGGAAGGTTAGGTCATACTCCACCACGGGGGCTAAGTCCGGATTGGTAGAGACTTGCAAGACTAGTGGCTGGTCTTTTTAAAAATGCCGCTACCGTTAGTCATAGACAGTCACCCATCCATGCATCGAACGCGCCCTATCTTGCTTAACCTTACCTGGCCCTAGAGTCTAATACTTACATAGCTTTTCAATAGAATGATATGAGCACGACAATGGTTGTTATTTGCCTCAATTTGGTAGTCTACAAAGAAATAACAGTACAATGTCATTCCAGGGGTATAACCCGCGCAAATTAAATAAGCAACTCTCGCGGAGAAGATCGAATCGCATCATGCGCCGATTAAAATAGCACGGGTTATATACCATTGCAATGCGATTGGTTACTAGACTACCGATAGTGTGAATGAAACGACCATTACCGGACTAATATGACGCTATTAAACAACTATGCATTTCAGAAACACGTCCCCAGGTTTCGCTCTGATTCGGAGAGCTTAACCGTCTCCGACTGTTTTTGATGTTTTCTTCTTCTTCAGGCTATATTAGTCCACTGCTGGACATAGCCCTCCCCTAACGAGCGCCATAGCGCAAGGTTGTGCCATCATTGGGGGGTAATGACAATTCCACCAAACTGCGATTATGAAACGGGGATTATGGGCATAACCCCCCAATGATGGCACCACCTTTTATGTTTTGAACACCATAAATTCACAAGAAATGGATCTGGGTCATGTCACTAGTTACAAAAATGTATCGTTTCAGTTACAAAATGGAGCACAGCGACGGCCGCATCTCGTTCCCCATGTGTTTCATATTCTACACGCCGCGCGACGCGCATATGGAACTCCAGGTAACGCCATCACACTCGCTCACACACGCCCGTGTGAGTGGCGATACGGGGACACGCCCACTCACACCCACGCCCGCTCACACACTCCCACACACATAATTATGTTAAAGAAAGAAAAGACTAAGGGCCTGTTTCACGATCTGCAGTAAAGTTCCGGATAAGCTAGATCATTTTAGAGAAAAAATGGACAAAAAACTCCAAACTTAGCCCATGTTTCACAATGTTCAAATAAAGTTCCAGATAAGCTATCGGCAACCAGGGCTGCCGTTTGTCCTAAATTTGAAGCCATAAACAAACACGAGTTTTTGGAGTTTTTTGTCCATTTTTTATCCAAAATGATCTAGATTTTGAAATAGACACCTGGTTTGAATTGTAACGTTCATCAAGCCGCAGTTTCTGTGCTACTTTGAATACCATATCATTTCATTATAATAATTATGTAGATTTTTTTAAAGAAAGAAAAGACTAAGTTTGGAGATTTTTGAAAATGTTTTCTGCAAAATTATCTATATTTTGAAATGGACACCTAGTTTGAATTGTAACGTTCATCAAGCCGCAGTTTCTGCGCTACGTTGAATAAAACCATTTCATTTCAAACAGTTACAGACTGTTAGCCTTTAAGAATATACCTCGTGCTCTAGAAGAATATACCTCGTGCTCTAGCAGGCTTCAGTATTCGGCGAAAGCACACGAGTGTAATACTACTTCCGAGTTCTGATTTCGAAATTAAATGTCATATTAGTTCCGATTTCGAAATTAAGTGTAATATTAGTTCCGATATTTCTATTACACGAATGTTTTCGATCCTATCCGATAGCAGCAGAGGTATATTTTAAAAGCTAATAAACTATACTTATTGTCTCTCCCCAGGTGATGTATGCGGGCACGCAACGAGCCCTGGCGGCGGCAGTAGGAGCCCCGAGGCTGCTCGAAGTTCGCGAGATCGACGAGCTGACTAACGAGTGGCTGGAAGAGAAGCTGGCGCGATAGGGAATCAGAAGTGGGAGCTCGCCGGAGTAGCCAGAAGTGGGATAAACTAGTTTGCTGGAGAGGTCAGAGGTGGGATAAACTAGTTTACTGAAGATGTCAAAAGTGGGAAAAAATGGTTTGTTTGAGTTGTCAGAGGTGGGATAAACTTGTTTACCGGAGTTGTCAGAAGTGGAATACACTACAGATGAATTTGTATTCGATCACCGTATTTTGAGATAATGTGATTTTTATATTCTTTTTATTGCACTAACCCGTGCTAAGGACAATTTTAAAAACCTATTTAGAAGCTAAAAATTCCACCCATGCTGGGACTCGAACCCGCGACCGCTGGCTATCCTTGCCAGAGCTAATGGGCGACTGCCGGCATAAGTGAAATTTCAAACCTCTTTACAATATTCTCTGTGTTACGTACAGGCAGCGACATCTGGCTGAAGTAATTTGCATCACTTGCAGCCCCAAGTACTTTACTTTGCAGTTAGGTTCTACATCGGAATGATATCGCTGTACCCACATGATTATATTAAAATTGTCCTTAGCATGGGTTAGTGCATTAAAAAGAATATAGTAAAAATGTTGTTTAGTAAAATTATAGTATTTTTTTCGTGTTTATTTAAAGTAAGAAAGACAAGTCCATTTTACTAAAATTAAGTAAAGAAAGTATACTTCTAACATTCGTGCACATATAAATATAATTTGTGTAAAATTATTATAAAAAACCTATTATATAAAAAAACTAGCTATAAATTTAGATTTAACTTAAAAAATATTTCTACAGTGTATACAATTGTACTATGTTGCTTTTGTATAATGTATATTTTGTTTTGAAACTACCGTTTTTAACCAAAGCAGTATTTATATGAAAACTGAAAAGCTTATTTGTACCCAACAAGAAGTAAGTGCTTATTAATCATAGACATCGATATCAACACTTGTATGTCCCCACTGCTGGGGCGCGGGTCTCTTCCTGCCCTGGTGAAGCCACACTCCACCACGGGGGCCAAGTCCGGCTCGGACAATGAATTGAACATACATGTATTTTATGAAACAATAAATTAAACATACAATTGAGGGCTTTTCAAAGCGCTATTAATAACAAAAAACAGTACCGCACGTTACCGATAGATGGTGCTGACGTCATATAATATGTCAAAATTTACATGATTTAGGAAAACTTGAGTGCCTATGTTTTTACAAAAATGCTCAATGCACGGGCTAGCCATTAGTTAAGACACAATTCACGTACGTATGTTACGTAACAAAGCAAAAATTCTTCAAAACTAACAAATTTCAACAGTTTCGAAACATAGTTTAGCTTAGATCACAGACTACAAAGATATGTTTAGGTTATCACAAATAATAATCTGTGCGTACAACATAAAACGCGATTAAACGTATGATGGGTGACATTTGTTCTCCTTGCAGCGCCATCTAGTTTTTTTTAATGCAATCAACTCACAGCTGTCATTGAAAAGCCCTCAATGTGTTTTACCAAAAAATACGTGGACGGCTATATTAATTTGTTATATAGAACAATAACTCTGACGTTTTGATTTATGTACTTTAGTCGCCGACTTCAGATTTTAAAATTTAACAGCATAAGACCATCCCACTGTGTGATTCTTAAATGCATTTACGTTACGTAGTTGTATGATAATAAAATTAATATTATACATAATTACATATAAGCAATTTTTGTATACAAAACTCTATATTCTAAGACACTGTAGATAAGTCGTGTGAGTTTTTCATTAAACATTTGTACGATTATGCAAATTTAAAGTCTTTCATTTAATCTGTATCCTTAATTTAAAAAAAAAATATCTTATTTTTTACGCTTTCCTTTTTCAAGAACCACTTATAGTGCGTTCACATTAACTTGACGAGTGAGAGAATTGGTAGCACTGAGATGTTTACTGTTACCATGTTAAATAAGAAATCATTCCCATTACTTGGGGAAAATAAAAGGATTGAGGGCTTGTTTTACCATCTTCCGATTAGGTCCAAAAGCTAATTCACATGATATGTCCTTGTTACCAATTCTGTCACGCGTCAAGTTAATGTGAACGCACTGTATTACAGTTTTCAACACTTATTTTTAAAATGCGTTATTCTTAAAAAAAATGGCAGTATATAATTAAAAAAATACTTTTAAAAATTTTATTAAAATGCCTTTTTTCAAATTGAACATGCATCGCAGAAGCCTGCTTTTAAGTTAATATTTATTTGTCCTAGGAGGCTGCGATCTAATAATTATGCATAAAAATAAAGCAAATATAAATCGGCGCTTAAACTTTATAGACATGCTTTTTGTTTAGGGCACATTGCAAAAATGTTTGTTTTAAGCATGCAGTACATAAAAATACTTGAAGTCCAATTATTATCTGGATTTGGTTATACTGATATTTCAATCAAGAAATTCAGTCAATATTATGAATTATTAAATTATTATTATTAGAATTCTATATTGCATAAAAGTTTCGCAAATAGGCGAGCGTAATTATCTGAATTTTCAATCAAATATGCAAATTTGAGAAACTTATAGAAGATCGTTGAAAAAAAAAATCGCCCGACTTAATCTAAGAACAGCCCCAGATTTTTTTAAATTTCAATAACAAAAATATTAAGAATAATAAGATGTTACTTCTACATTCGGCTGCATTGCACTGGGATCTTATCACTGTAAATACTGCCGATATGAATTCACAATTGCATCTCCTCAGCCTTCACAGCTCCTTACCCATTACGAGTGCGCTATTAGCATTGCAAGAGCTCAAATTGATGCCCTGATCCAACATAGTGCTGTAAGGGAGCTCTGCCAGCACGGTATAGCCACATTTGGCCGCTAGCCGCTGGGACTGTATTGCTGTAAAGACTGCCGATATGAATTTGAGGTCGAGAGCTTTGGCTAGTACCTCGCTGAAAAGAGAGAAAATACGGAGTTAAACTGGATTTTTCGGCTTTAATAGTATATTTCATTACAAGTGCGGAAAGGCTGTCATTGCAAAGAGTTCCGATAAATGTCGACCCAAGCCGAGGCGCAGCCGAAGGCGAGGGTTGACAGTCGGAACAAGTTGCAATGACAGTTCCGAACGTGTATACCGTAGATAGAGTAGAACGGTGTATACTGAACGACTATTTTTAATACAGTTGCGAAAAATTAGGCCATTTAATAAAGAAAAATTATTTGGAAAATGGCGCCAACCGTAAAAGACCATAAGCAGAGATTTTTTTTTCTTCAGCCATTCTGGTAGGCAAAGGGAACCATGCCCATACAGCCAGTCTTCAGTAGGATTTTTTTATTGATATGAAATGAAAATGAAATTTAATGAAATGAAATGAAATGAAACCTAACCTAACACATTCAATCAAATCATTAAATCTGATATTGAAACAAATTAAAACTTCTTTTTAGAAATATACGTATAGTGCGTTCACATTAACTTGACGCGTGAGAGAATTGGTAGCACTGAGATGTTTACTGTTACCATGTTAAATAAGAAATCATTCCCATTACTTGGGGAAAATAAAAGGATTGAGGGCTTGTTTTACCATCTTCCGATTAGGTCCAAAAGCTAATTCACATGTTATGTCCTTGTTACCAATTCTCTCACGCGTCAAGTTAATGTGAACGCACTGTATTTGCATGAATCATAAAAATGATTTTTTTAGTAAAAACTTCATGGTTGGTTTTTCTTTTTAATAGACATTATTTTGACAGTTGGGAAAGAGAACGCACGAGTGCGGGAAAGGTAAAAAAAAAGCACGATTGTGTAATAGCCCACATCCCGCACGCTATGAGTCCCTGGAATACGCCACTTTTTGAGCAACTGTATTAAAAAAATTAATGCTGGCTTCCACAGGGAATCCTATAGTGTGGAAGCCAGTAACCATCACTGTAACCCTGTTTTACAATAAAGTTATTTAACATAACATTACATACAGGCACATACATTGCTTCTGGCCCCACACTAGGATACCCTGTGTCGTGGAAACCAGAAACAGCGACATCACAAGCATGTAGACACCCAAGACCTGGGTTTTTTTTTGTCCCCAGCCAGGGATACCGCTGCGGCACTGAGGCCGTCTACTGTTTCCAACACAAATACAATCACAGGGACAAGTCTATCTTCAACTTTGACAAACTTTGTTTAGAACAGATTAATTTTGACAGCCGCCATCGTTATCGGCCCATTATGTCCTCACCACGGATGTAAAAAAACGATCCGTGGTCCTCACATAGGTGTTCTGTGGTCCCAACCGAGGGGCACGGGCTTCTTTCTTTGATCTGAGGGCACGGGTCTCTTCCCTGAGGAAGGTATAGGCCATACTCCACCGGCGCGGGGGCGAAGCCATGTCAGAGGCTTTATGGGTGGCTTGATAACTTCTGACAGTAAGGCCCGCCACTGCCTTACGATCCTCCACCTACCCGAACTTGGCCCCCTTGGTTTAGTATAGCCTAACTTTCGTGCGATGCAGGAAGAGACCCGTGCCCCAGCAGTGGCGACATAGAAAGGGTTGATACCATTGATAAATAATAAAAAATATATCTCTGAATCGTTCTCACCTCGCTCTGAACAGCTCCACACCGACGTTCATCCCCCTGTGCTCCGGCGCTACCGTCATCACGTGTATGGAAAAATACTTGTCTTCAGAGCAGCGCTTGTAGATATCGCAGGCTTTGTCGGCCGCTAGCAGAGTCCGCAGAAGCTTCTTCCATGGTTCACCTTTTATCTGTACAGCGTAATTTGTGTCTTTAAAAACCTATTTAGAGGCTAATTTTTTTTTTATTTGTCATTAACACGGTTTAGTGCATTAAAAATAAAAAATAGTATAGTCATGTGGGTACAGTGATATAATTCCGATGTGAAACCTGACTGCAAAGTAGGTAGTCGGGGCTGTAAGTGATGCAATTCGCTTAAGCCAGATGTCGCTGCCTGTACGTAATACAGAGAATAGTGTAAAGAGGTTCGAAATTTCACTGATGCCGGTGAGTCGCCCATTGGCTCAATTGGTGGAGCGCTGGCACGGATAGCCAGAGGTTGCGGGTTCGAATCCCGGCATGGGTGAAATTTTTAGCCTCTAAATAGGTTTTTAAATTTGTCCTTAGCACGAGTTAGTGCATTAAAAATAAAAATAGTATAATTTGTGTCTTACTAAATCGTAGTATTTCTTAATGATTCGCGATAAGTACTCATACATTTATATATTAAACGGGTCAAATAGCGATTATTTATTAGGTAAAACGTAATTACCTTATTTCCCGACGTTTCGGCAGCGTTACAGTTGCCGTGGTCTCGGGTAGACTGAAGTGGCGAGTACAGTCAATTGTGGGTAGTCACTTCTAATTTTTCGCAGCTGGCCGATACACAACACTCACTACATCCACGGACAGAGTGCTTAGTGCGAATTTGACAGATCCAATCGAATAACTTTACTACCGCGTTAATCGAGCATTGAGTAGTGAGTATGAGTAAGTTAACTGTTCGAACTGGCAAAACGCTGTCACAGTACAACTCGCACTCGCGTTTATTCGTGTTTTGGCTGGTAAACGTGTTCACTTCTCAACGTAAACCATGACAACTCGCACTCAGCAATTTTAATTTCCATACTTGTCGCTAGGTGGCGCTTCCTCGATGCCATAGAAATATAAGTTTACGTTAACGCGATCGAGTAGTTAAAAAACTCGCACTAAGCCCTCAGGTTCAGAGTGCTTAGTGCGAGTTTGACAGATCCAATCGAATAACTTTACTACCGCGTTAATCGAGCATTGCGTAGTGAGTATGAGTAAGTTAACTGTTTGAACTGGCAAAACGCTGTCACAGTACAACTCGCACTCGCGTTTATTCGTGTTTTGGCTGGTAAACGTGTTCACTTCTCAACGTAAACCATTACAACTCGCACTCAGCAATTTTAATTTCCATACTTGTCACTAGGTGGCGCTTCCTCGATGCCATAGAAATATAAGTTTACGTTAACGCGATCGAGTAGTTAAAAAACTCGCACTAAGCCCTCAGGTTCAGAGTGCTTAGTGCGAGTTTGACAGATCCAATCGAATAACTTTACTACCGCGTTAATCGAGCATTGCGTAGTGAGTATGAGTAAGTTAACTGTTCGAACTGGCAAAACGCTGTCACAGTACAACTCGCACTCGCGTTTATTCGTGTTTTGGCTGGTAAACGTGTTCACTTCTCAACGTAAACCATTACAACTCGCACTCAGCAATTTTAATTTCCATACTTGTCACTAGGTGGCGCTTCCTCGATGCCATAGAAATATAAGTTTACGTTAACGCGATCGAGTAGTTAAAAAACTCGCACTAAGCCCTCAGGTTCAGAGTGCTTAGTGCGAGTTTGACAGATCCAATCGAATAACTTTACTACCGCGTTAATCGAGCATTGCGTAGTGAGTATGAGTAAGTTAACTGTTCGAACTGGCAAAACGCTGTCACAGTACAACTCGCACTCGCGTTTATTCGTGTTTTGGCTGGTAAACGTGTTCACTTCTCAACGTAAACCATTACAACTCGCACTCAGCAATTTTAATTCCTATACTTATCGCTAGGTGGCGCTTCCTCGATGCCATAGAAATATGAGTTTACGTTAACGCGATCGAGTAGCTAAAAAACTCGCACTAAGCACTGAGGTTCAGTGATAAGGCGCGTAATTTGTATTTATTAATAAATAATCACGATTAGACCCGTTTAATATAACTAACTAAAACGTAGCTAACTAAACCTCTCTTGACCTTTTCTTACTTTCTATGCGGATTTCTCGAACCTCGGATAAAATTTATCCGTCTAATAAAAGTATTACACAATAATGTAAAAATGTCAACGTGATTTAACGAAGCGATGGCAATTAGAACACATTTTGATATGGTGGTTTAATACGTTATTCGACGGATAAGTTGAGTTTTGACGCCATCTGGCGAAATAAGTCAGCATCACTACTGAGCAGAACACAGAACATAAAAAAGAGTAGAAGTAGCGACATGACACATTAGTACGAAAACCAGTGTAACCAAACTGATACTTATAAACCAAACGCACACTACGAATGCCGAGCTGCCATTGGTAAATAAATTCAATGCCGAAAAGGTGTACATCATAAAAGTTTCAATTACAATATGCACCTTTTTACAATGTCAACAATGATCAAAGTCAAATGACAATGATGAAATTAAGGTTGACATTTTGTAGTAACGCTACTCTACACTAGATGGAACTAGCGCCGTGTCGGACCGAAAAGAACTTTTACATACTAAGACATAAAGGTCAAAATTGAGAAACAAGTACATTCTCAGTTTGGGATGGGACAATGCGAGTTCTAGATTGTCGATAGGGAGAACCTATCGACAAATTATACCCGTACAAACAGTTTAACACATTAATGGCCGAATACGAATACTGGTACTTATAGAAGAATTTTTAGCTATATCTTTTTTGCCTGCGGGTTGACTGGTAGAAAATGCATCTTTTTCATATTATCTTTTTGTGCAATAAAGATTCAACACTAATAGGGTAAATAGATGCACAAAGAAAACAATCTGGTAGATTTCATATTTTAAAATGTTCTCTTATTTAAAACTACCTTTAACCCGCTGCTTCGCGGGCGTTAGAAAATATAACACGGGAAATATCATGTATTCTACGACTCAATTCAGATCTTTGTCTATTTGTACGCCATGTTTCATACGTTATACTAATTTTATTGATGATGGTACTAATATATTTATATTCTAACCTGGAAGTGAAGCACATTTTTTTCTGGTATTGCTGCATAAGTGCCACCTTCCGCCTTTTTTAGTTATTATGAAGTGTTCATGAAAATGCTCTGAATATATTGTGCTCATCGTCGTTTTGAACCAATTTTGCCTTCCTATCGCTGCCATCCATTTTACTTTCGTATTCGGTTTCTTAGGAAAACTAAACGAAAACTCACTTCCAAATTGTTTTGATTCCGAGAGGGTTGTTGTATCATTGCCACGGTTTTCTGTTGTATTTGATTAAAAGTACTTTGATAGTTTCTTAGATATTTCAGTCACTTATAAACTGGTGAAGAGAGAGAGAGAGAGAGACATTTATTTGAAGCCACAAAGATACAATACACATAACACACATAACGATATTAAAATAATACAGACAAATAAGAAAAGAAAGAACAAAGAAAAATATTATATAACAAAGAATACGATATAAAACAAACATTTACAATTTAGAAGGGCATTGTATCTCCGCAGCCACAAACAGGTAGCTGACTCAGCATTTGCTGCAGGCTGGGCCTGCAACACTGATTTTCAGTCAGCACAAGAAAAACTATATCGCGATCTAGCTGTGCTCCAATGACAGTTTTCACATGCACAACAACCAGCCGGCGACAAGAGCTCATACATTACTACTTTACCCGGCCCGGCGACCGGAAGCATTTGAAAAGGCACTTAGGAAGTAAGTATAAAATAACAATAATTATTTTATGCCACACCTGGCAATAAAGTGGCTTTTTCCGCACGCTGCGCGTACGGAACAAGCCGCTTTCTGGCCAAGTGTGGACATAAAAAGATGTACACAACACGGGAGGTAATAAAGAAAGCTCTCGATCGCATATTTACGTCGCTCGCTTACAGCTCGGGCCGCGAACTTCTGCGATCTCGGCCTTTCTTTGTATTACCACCCTAGTTGTGTAATTTACTATTACCTACTTAGACGAATTGGAATTTACAATACCTAAGTACCGTTAAGTATGTATGACTACTACGTCATAGACAATAAATTATCGATAGATTTTTATCATGTGTGCCCCCATCCGTAATTGAGTAGAATTCAAATTTTGACAGAAACTTCTAGAGAATGTACACTTTCTTCGATGAAAATTTAACTTTATTAACCAGTAAATAAAGGTGGTTTCACTTTCTCATTTTCGGATTGGTTTCCGTGTTCATGTCATTACAAATTTAATTAAAAATATAATGAAATACATCTTACAGATGAAATGTTACGGCATGATCGGTATATTTTGGTCACCAACTTTTATTTTTGCTCTCTAACACAGCATAACAAGGCATTTTAATCAAGTTTTCACCATTTTTTCTTTACTAGAAGCGCACGGCAACTGAAGTCAACAAAACTGTCACCGACTACGCATAGGCAATACATTGCTAATGTGAGGCACGCGGGCACCGCCCACTTACGACTTCTACTCTTTTTTTATGTTCTGTGGAGCAGAATGTGCGGGAGCGGCAATAGCATTCTGAACGCGATTGCATCACGGCTGGATAATCCACTGATTTGGATTTTAATTAAACGCACCAAGTCACTGTTACACATTGAATACTAACCCTAGGCTAAGTTCTATATTTATTGGTACTAATATAACACTGGACCACGTTGTCTGTAAATCAATTGAAATAAATTAGTTGCAAGGATTGAATGAATAAATGAATGAAAATTCTTTACTGCACTAAAAACATAATTTGTACAAAGGCGAGCCCTTTAAAATAGTTTGAAATATCAGACCTTAGTGTAATATTGCTAAACTTTATATATTGTCCTATCTTTTGATCTACCACGTTTCGAGCATGATTAATTTCACTGTTTCAGAGATAAAACATGGTGTGTATTCAAGATATGTTACAAAATAGCACGTCTGATTTTGAAAATAGCACTCCCAATTTGGATAAAATAGCAAACCAAACGTTGAAAATACTTAAGCCCCCAATATGGCCAGTATAGCAAAAATGATGTTGAAAATAGCACTCCCAATTTGGCCACAATTGCCTCCCTGATTTTGAAAATACTTAGCGCTCCCAATTTGGCTAAAATAGCAAACCTGATTTTGAAAATAGCACTTCTAATTTGGCCAGAATGGCAAACCCGATTTTGAAAATAGCACTACCAATTTCGTGCACTAGTCACTCGTGTGTCGATCGAGATCATTACGCCACCATCTCCTTGCCCTACCCACACGGGGGCGAGTAGTGGGATTTACCTTATCAAAATTCACTTCCTCTCCATCATCGTCGACGCAGCTGACCACGCAAATGGCGAACCCCACCAGCTCCGGCTGACCGCCATCGGACGTGTGACAGGCCAGGCTGACGCCTTGCTCTAGGAGGCCACGCCAGTTAGATTGGATCGTTGCCACGGAGTCGGGGTCTGACAGGATGCCTGAAAAGGTTTATATTTAATATTGGTATTACTCGTGGCCTAGTCGAACCGAGTGATTGGAATCAATGACTCGAGTTAAGCAACAACAGGCGCGGCCAGGTGCTGGATGGGTGACCGTCCCGTTACTACCGCTAGTGGCATTTTTCCGAGCGCTTCCGTGCTTCGCAAGGCACGTTAAGCTGTTGGTGCCGGCTGTCATGTAATGGCAGTCGTTAAGCCATCTCAGAGGTCTTATGGGCGGCTTGATAAGTTCTGACAGTAAGGCCCGCCACTGTCTTGCAAACCTCCACCAACCCGGACTTGGCCCCCGAGGTGGAGTATGGCCTAACCTTCCTGCAATGCTGGAAGTGACCCGTGCCCCAGCAGTGGAGACATACAGCAGTGGAGACATGCAGGTGGACTAAGGTAGCCACTGAGGTGGCCAAGAACAAGTTGACGGTCGGTGGACCAGCCCTTTGGGCCGACGACATTGTGAAAGCGGCTCGGAAACATTGGACGAGACTAGCAAAGGACCTGACGGGTTGGCGTGAAAGGGAAGAGGCCGATGCCCAACACTGGGCTCTGTTTCTGGGCGGATTAGATAGATATACAGAAACAATTTGGAATCAGAATCAGGGAGCCGAAGTTAACCCATGCGAATTGAAAGCGTAGACGCAAAATATTCGAAGGCTAGACAGACATTTGTCTTATAAAAATAAGATAAAAAAACTCGACAGAGTCATTACGAGATTTTTATTTTCTCATTTAAATTCAGTGTAGTAGGTAGGTATGGCATTTTGGAAATACAGGTTTTGGCTAACGCTCGACTTTTTATGTAGAATGAAATTTATTTTTTTTTTTCGCTTGTTCAACGTTTACATGGTACAAAATAAGCCGTAACTATTATTTCATGCAAGAAAAGGTCCACCACCCTCCGTACTAGTATTAACTGTATTACGGCAGGGTAGTATCACGTCTCCAACAAAAATATATAATTTCGGGCAAAATTTGAAACCTTTGCCTCGAAACCATGCAAAGGTGGACAGTGGATTACAATCAGAAACTAATCAAAACAGATAAGATAAGTAGTATTTTCTGATCAAAACTTAACAATTTTTGAAACATCAATTAATAACAATGCAGTTTTTGAGTATTCATACACATTGTAGTACCCATAATACCACAAAATAAAACGATGTATACAAACATATATATATTAGTATATAGATAGTGATATATTATTAATAGTAGCATGTAATACGTAGATATATAATTTAATATTTTCTAAATAGTTTTTAGTAAGTATGTATAATATATTTGTAAGTTGTATAAATGAATTAATTAACATTAAGCATATTTTCCGTAGTATTATAGTCCATTTTTCTTAAATAATAATTTAATTTCGTTTTGCATAAGAATTTTGAATTGTCATTTATAGACAGGTCTTTGTTAATTTTATTGTATAGATATGGTCCAAGAAAATGAAAGAAGTCATGTGCAAATGATGTTTTACAAGGCGGTACTCTGTATATAACATGTTTTCTTCTATGATATATAGTTTTAGGGGGGTGTTTACTATGCTGTCGTAAAGTTATTGCTTTAATAAAAAGTTGACGGACCGTGAGAACATCAAATTCTTTGTATAAGTCTTTTGTTGGATAACGAAAGTTCTTGAAATTTGCCACTTTAATGATGGCCCTCTGAGCTCTCTCGATTGAGAATTCAAGTCTTATGCGAATTATTTTCTAACGAAGTGAGGATTGGCTCCCAGGATAGACTAATGTTTAAGTATTGTAAACATTGTATTGTTGACTGTACCCATGGGACCATGAAAGGTAGGCGCAACATAATTGGTCAGAGTGGAGTTTTCTTTTGTTATTTTTCTCCTCTACAACTCGACCAGAGAACAGCGAATAATTTTGTACATTGACATTGGAAAGGTAGGTTCAAATATATGTATTTTGACAACCTACTCTACATCGAATAAATAAATTACCAAATATTGAATCTGGAAAGTTAGCTTGTAAGAACTTAATTACGACGAATATATGACAGTGTCAGTATGTATTTATGGAGTTTTATATAGGTTTTACTAATTCAAAGAAGCTTGTACCTGATCGTTACTGGCTGGCCTGAATTGGAAGCTGCCGCGAACCACCCTCAGAAAAGAGAATCTGCGGTTAAAGGCCTGCGCAGACAAGGTACTATCCCCGGGTACTTTTTTGTCCGTCGATATAGATCTCCTATAAATTGCATCGAATAACGCACATTAAGGACTAAATGTAACCCGTGCAAAAAGTCCCTCAAGTTTCCGAGGACATCAAGAGACAGGACTGGACAAAAGTTCGATGTTTTCTTTTGAAATGTCTTTTCTTTTTCAACTTCATGTAAATTAAAACACAACGTAATCTCAGAATATTTGCTTCCATAGCGTACGCTTCACTCAATTTCCGGGGAACAAGTGGCAAGATTGGCAAGTGGTAGGCCCTCTGCCTACCCCTCTGGGATACAGGCGTGAGGTTATGTTATGTTTCTAAATAGTTTCCCTACCTTCTTCTTCTTTTTCAGGCTATATTATGTAGTCCACTGCTGGACATAGCCCTCCCCTAATGAGCGTCATAGCGCCCTGTCTTCAGCTTGCCGCATCCAGCAACTACCGGCAGTTTTTCGCAGATCGTCATCCCACCTGGTATGAGGGCATCCTACACTACGTTCGCCGAGTCGCGGTCTCCACTGAAGAACACGTTTACTCCAACGGTTGTGGATTTTTCGCGAGATATGGCCAGCCCACTGCCACTTCAGCTCGCTAATTCTCTGAGCTATGTCGATAACTACCCTACCTTACTCTAGTGTTAAACGCACAAACCGTGCAGTGCACAGACGTAAAAAAAAATCCATATCGATTCTCCAATCATTCAGGATTTGGTGCGCGTGATACTTATAAGGAGCAAGACAAGACGAGACAAGACGAGATGAGAATATTTGTTGAGCTTTCTTGTTGTAATGTAAGTACATGAGTTATTATTTCTTGATGTCTAAAAAACAGTACCTATCAAACAAGAACTCTGCTAGGGCGCTGCCAATATAGTTGTAAAAATGTTTGTTATATAAAATTATGTAACTTAAATAACTAGTTCATAGTACTTATATAATAACAACTTTTCTTTTATAGACTCTTATTACTAAACACAACAATAATTATAATTTAAAAACCTATTTAGAGGCTAAA
The DNA here is from genome assembly GCA_934045075.1 of Yponomeuta sedellus. Taxonomy (NCBI): domain Eukaryota; kingdom Metazoa; phylum Arthropoda; class Insecta; order Lepidoptera; family Yponomeutidae; genus Yponomeuta; species Yponomeuta sedellus. The sequence continues at coordinate 1,825,273 of OW203751.1, forward strand.
AATTTCACCCATGCCGGGATTCGAACCCGCAACCTCTGGCTATCCGTGCTAGCGCTCTACCAATTGAGCCAATGGGCGACTCACCGGCATCAGTGAAATTTCGAACCTCTTTACACTATTCTCTGTATTACGTAAAGGCAGCGACATCTGGCTTAAGCAAATTGCATCACTTACAGCCCCGACTACCTACTTTGCAGTTAGGTTTTACATCGGAATGATATCACTGTACCCACATGATTATACTATTTTTATTTTTAATGCACTAACCCGTGCTAAGGACAAATTTAAAAACCTATTTAGAGGCTAAAAATTTCACCCATGCCGGGATTCGAACCTAGGTTTTTAATTTGTCCTTAGCACGGGTTAGTGCATTAAAAATAAAAATAGTATAATAATTATAATATTTAGTAGGTACGTACAGATATTATTTTATTTCATTCGAAACAGAATAAAAACTTTAGGTACCTAGTATCATCATCGAAAAATTCCTTCAGCGAGTACCTAGTAGCTCTTTTGCAATAAGTATTTGTTTAGTGCGTTCTAAAAAAACGTTTGTTCTTGCGTTTGATTTAATTTATTCAAGTACTAGCTGACCCAGCGCACTTCGTACCGCCTAACAGTCGATTCTTTATATTTTCATATTTTTCTCTCCGTAAGAACCATCCTCGTACTTCAAGGAATATTGTAAAAAAAGAATTAGCGAAATCGGTTCAGCTCGAAATCTGCGCTTACCAACACGTTCAGCGATTCATTTTTATATTATAGATGTGGTTATATATTTTTGCAGCCATTGAATGGGGAACATATGATTGTGTTGTGTGAAACTTATTAAATCCTTATTAGGTACTCACCTAATGCTTGACACAAAGGCTCGTCTCTCAAGAACGTCTCCGTCAGGAACTCCACGCATCTGTCTCTGTCTTTCTCCTCGACGTCCCGTATCTGGTAGTTCGGGGCTGGCTCCCCGTCTCTTTCCCGCCCGCGGAACTGCCTCCAGGTCTGCACTGGGAGGTCCACAGGTCTCTTCCAAGGCATTTCGCGGTGGATGCGGTTGCTGGAATGCAGACCAGGGGACTGTTTAAAAAGAAACTACAATTTATGGTGATATCGTGTAACGGTGCAAATCTCTTTACTCCATTCTTTATAAACCTATTTAGAGGCTAAAAATTCCACTCATGCCGGGATTCGTACCCGCGACCTCTGGATATCCGTGTCAGATTTAAACCTATTTAGCCTCTAAATAGGTTTTTAAAATGGTCTTTAGCACGGGTTAGTGCAACAACAATAATATAACCATTCTTTACATTTCTTTTTCTATCTATCATCATTTTCAAATGATTGATCCGACCGATTTCGGCCATGGCGACCACTTTGACCCCTAATCACATATGTGGCGCTGGTGCGCTCGAAGATGGCTTATGTAGCCTATCTTCGCGGCGAAACTCCGTGCACACTGAGGGCACGTGAGAATGCCGTTGTCATAGTTGTATGTTATGGCAGCAGGTGGGCGAGCCTTTAGCTGGTCGCGTTTGGTGTCAAGGTCAGCTTTGCGCTGAACCTCGAACTCGAACAAGTACGTGAGTTCGAGGTTCATTTTCAAATATTTAAATTATGTACACATTTCCAAATTTCCCTCATTACAACTTTAACCATCGACTAGATCTGACTACCTGCTTAGCCGTTTTTATCCAGTTTTTCTGTTCTTATTATAAAATAACAGTTGAAATTAACTTATATCTACAAATAAAGCAAGCGTTGAAGTCGTTCCAGTTTTTATTATTTATAAAAAATATACAACATTATGATCGAATCTGCTGTGTGGTGTCGGCCTAGAGAATAGCACCAACCTAATTCTTCCCGCGGGTCTCGTAAAAGGCGACTAAGGGACACAAACCGGGGGGTGGGCAGCGCCCCCTGCAGTACAATTCCACCGAACTGCGATCCCCAACCCGCATGCCCAGCATGGGGATTATGGGCATTACCTCCTATGATAGCACGTGGCGCTCTTTAGGGGAGGGCTATGTCCAGCAGTGAACTAGTATAGCCTGACGACAATCGAATCGCTCGTAGCCCCGGCTGCCTGAATTGATAATGCAACCATTGATACTTTTTTTTTATCGTGGACGGAGTGGAATACTCGTGTATACAGTGTAATACTTACTAAATAAGGGAGACAGTGTTATTACGGGAGACAGTGGCAAAGTGGCAGACCCGCTACAGCGAGTCTGCCACAGGCCGCGTCACCTCGCTGTTCTTCCCGGACGTCGTATCGGCCCACAAAGTCCTTGGCAAAATCACGATGTGCAATGCCAAGGCGCAGCTCCTCACAGGGCACGGCGGCTTTCGAGCGTACCTCCACAGGTTTAAGCTTGCGGGGAGTCCGTCATGCATTTGCGACGACGTGACTCCCGAAACGCTGGAGCACCTGCTGGAGGAGTGTCCCCGTTTTGGAGCTGCTAGGGCCGATTGCGAGATACGCCTGGGAAGGGCGGTGAGGTGCGAGGCGTTCGCCTACGGCCGACTCCAAGAGTCGAGAGGCCTTCCTTGCCTTCGCCCTGGGGGGGGGGGGGGGGGGGGGTGTGTGTGACGCGTGGGGCCTCAAGGGCGAATGGGGGCCGGTTTTGGCCCGGGCGAGCCAAATGCCCAAAACCTTTTAACAATTTCTAAAAATGTATTTTTGGTCGGTCTGAGTGAGAGGCATTTTAAGTATTTTTGTAATAATTTTAAGTTCAATTACTTTTATTTTGTACCCCGGCGCCTTGCTTGTGACTACTCGTCAGAGGAGACAGAGATCAGGTGCCGGGGAAAATACAACAATTGTATTATAACTAACTTATAACTCTAAATAGGTTAAGTACTTTTCAACATCAAAAAAAAAGATAAAGAAAAAAAAATTACATTAATTGTTGCCGTCTTCAAGTGGCAAGCAATGACAGTGCCCTATAGTTATGGTTAAAAGAACAATATGTACTAACACTAGAAAAGATTTAAAAACCTATTTAGAGGCTAAAAATTTCACCCATGCCGGGATTCGAACCCGCAACCTCTGGCTATCCGTACCAGCGCTCTACCAATTGATTGCGTTGCGGTTGCGGGTTCGAATCCCGGCATGGGTGAAATTTTTAGCCTCTAAATAGGTTTTTAAATTTGTTCCTTAGCACGGGTTAGTGCATTAAAAATAAAAATAGTGTAATACTAGAAAAGATTACTAACAAATCTATATGAATTTTTTATATTTGAAATAAATGAATTGAATTGAATTAATATTGAAATTTATTTTACTTTGTATTTTAGTTGTATGGCGACAATTATGTTTTTATTACAATGTTATAGCATTTATGGTACACATATTATTTGTAAATGGGCTTTAGATGTAGGTTAAATAAAAAAGAACAAACAAGAGAACCTGACGGCCTCGGTGGCGCAGCGGTTTAGCACGTTGACTGTAAAACGGAAGGTCTCGGGTTCGATCCCCGGCCGGTTCAAACTAGAAAATGAACTTTTCTAGTTTGTCTCGGGTCTTGGATGTTATCTATGTATTTATTCTATTAAATCTATCGTCTAGTTAGCACCTATAACACAAGTCATCTACGTATAACGAGAACTGTGTAATATGTCCATGAATATTTATTTATCCATCCATCCATCCATCCGTCCGTCCGTCCGTCCATCCATCCGTCCGTCCGTCCGTCCGTCCGTCCGTCCATCCATCCGTCCGTCCGTCCATCCATCCATCCATCCGTCCGTCCGTCCGTCCGTCCGTCCGTCCGTCCGTCCGTCCGTCCGTCCGTCCGTCCGTCCATCCATCCATCCATCCATCCACCCATCCATCCATCCATCTATGTAAAATGTAAGAGGAATGAGAACCAAAACTAGCGCCATTTACAAAAATATCTTACAAGATAATTAGGTACGACGTCATAATTTTCACTGAAACGTGGCTAAATTCTGATATCTCGTATAGTGAGTTTATCGATGCTCGATACCAAGTTTACCGTCGCGACCGGCAATCACAGACTGGGAATGTAAGTGTGGGTGGAGGTGTATTAATTGCTGTACTGAAAGATGTTAAATCTCTCAGAATGCGAAATTGGGACAGCGACTGTGAGGATCTAAGGCTGGTGCTTGAGCTTCTTATTGACAAAAAACCACTGCGTCTGGGTCTATATGTAGTGTGTACTTACCTCCTCCGGTAAGAATAGCGTCTTTGAGTGGATTCTTGGATAACACTAGTGAATTCCTTAACGAGGTTGATAACGTTGTAATTGATAATTGTAGGAGATCTCAACTTAGGATTTATTTCTTGGACTCTAGATAAAGATGATAGAGTCCTATCTCCCGATACTAATGCGCTTAATAATTTAGGTCACGCTTTGATTGATTTCACTGCAATTTCAGGATTGAATCAATATAATGGTATCAAGAATACTTTTGACCGTACTCTCGACCTCGTGCTGTGTAGTTTGTCTTGTAAGGTCACTAAACCTGATACTCCATTCTGCAAACTGGACCACTATCATCCACCGCTTGATATCTCATTTTATTCGTTATCATATCGGATGCTTTCGCCAATACCTCGAACAGATTTCAATTTTCATTAAACAGACTATACACAGATACAGCAAGAACTAAAAACTATTGATTGGGATGTGTGTTTTAGTAAGTGTAACGACGTCAATCATGTGGTAGCTATCTTTTATGAGTCAATAAATATAATAATTGAAGTTCACGTACCTAAAAGAAAACGTCGACCTCAAGCTTACCCACAGTGGTTTACAAAAGATTTAATTCTGCTTCTTAAAGAGAAAGAAAAACTTAGGACCAAATAACGCAAGTACAAAAATCCTCGTGACCGCCTAGAGTATGAAATTATGCGTGGCAAGCTGTTTGGCAAGTGTCATAGTGACTAACTATAATAAAAACATTGAAAGGAACATGAAGGATAACCCTAAATTATTCTGGAGCTTTATAAAAACCAAAAAAAATCTACCACTAACATACCTTCTGAAATGAAATTAGATAACGTAACAGTCAGTACTGGCAGTGGGATTGCTGGCAAATTTGCAACTCATTTCCAATCAACTTTTAGCTCTGCTTCTAATACCACTGTGGACGTTGCTCCAGCACCAGTTTCTCCTTCTGTTGGTGATCTTTCATCAGTTATGCTTGATGAAAGAACAATACTCAGGCACATGAAAATAATAAACATCAATAAAGGTCCCGGTCCTGATTGTATCCCTCCTATTTTTGTCAAAAGATGTTCCTCTGCATTATCATATCCCCTTAAAGAAATATTTAACAGATCCCTAACAACTGGATTTTTTCCTGATGAATGGAAGAAAGCTCGTATAGTCCCTGTCCATAAAAAAGGCAACACGACCTATATTCATAACTATAGACCCATCTCAATTTTAACTTGCTTTTCTAAGTTATTTGAATCGGTCGTGAAACCAATTGTAACTGCCCATACTCAACACTTAATTAGCATAAGACAGCACGGTTTCCGGGAAAGACATTCAACTGTTACGAATCTCGCTGCTTATGTCTCTCACTTAATGAAAAGCGTAGATAGTGGTCGCCAAACTGATTCAGTCAATACAGACTTTAGTGCTGCATTCGAAAAAGTAAGTCATGGTACCTATTCTGTTGAAAAAACTTCGCGAACAGTATGGTTTTAGCGGACCTATTCTTGCATGCTTTGAATCTTATTTGCGGAATCGCGCCCAATCAGTAGTAGGTAGTTCATGGTTATGAGTCTGACTCCTATATTGCTTCTTCCGGAGTTCCTTGCTAGGTCCGGTCCTTTTCGTCCTTTTTGTCAACGATATAGTGTCATGCATCTACCACAGCAGCTGCTCATTGTACGCGGAAGATACGAAGATATTTAGGGAAGTCATAGATTCTTCCGACGTAGTAAAATTACAGTCTGACTTAGACAGAGTGGTGATGTGGTGTTCCATTAATCGCATGGAGATGAATGCCATTAAGTGCCAGCATATAAGTTTTACTAAAAAGAAAAATTCAGTCCATTCCGAATACTTTATCAACGGCGAGCAGGTTGTTCGGGTTAGTAAGGTTCGTGACCTGGGTGTAATCCTGGATTCAACTCAGTTTCGTTCCACATCGACTGTATTATCGGCAGAGCGGCCAAGTTACTGGGATTCATTAAACGCTCTACGAAAGATTTCAGAAATGCTGGCACCAAAATTGCAATTTTTAATGCCCTAGTCCGTAGCATATAGAATATGGAGCAGTTATCTGGAATCCTCTTTATGCCACCCACTCCACACGCATAGAATCGATCCAGCGAGCTTTCACAAAGCATCTTGCGTTTGTGTCTCCGGGAATTAGTCATAGATCCTCACACGACGCCCGACTGAAGCACTTCAACATGTTACACCTATGGAAGCGTAGACAGATGCATGATTTAATATTCCTGAGCAAATTGATTAATGGCCGAGCGATTTGTGAAGATTTACTTAAACGTATCGATTGTAAGGTTCCGAGACCCAACTCCCGACTGAAACTATCGGCCATTTTCTCCTTGCCCATCTGTAGAACTAACGCAGGCTTCAATGCACCATTAAATAGGATGCTCCGAACTTATAACGAGTGCTGGAGTAAATTCAATTTGGATATTTTTCACGACAGCCTTGGCACTTTTAAGTCCGTCCGTCCGTCTATTTATTTAATTATTTGTTTGTTTGTTTGCTTGCTTGCTAAAAAAGAACAACGAAAGAACAAAAAAAGAGAGACAAAAGGACAAAAAGAGAGAGAAAAACAAAAGGGCGAAACAGGCCAATAAACATTTAAACCCATTACAATAAGTACTTATATATTAATACCTTATAATTACAATTGTATTTACAATAGTAATTACTCCAAGTTTTTAATCTACTGACATGAAGGTTGCCACATTATTAACAGTGGCAGTACCTTATTAAAAAAAAACTTACTAAATAGTTAATTATAGTACTGTCGCTTCGAATTTCTAGCAAAAGAGAGTGGGATAACGTTAGTTAAGTATTTATTAATTGGAAATTCTCAATTCAGAAACTGGCCCGTAATGTGGGTAGCTATAGAACTAATGATAAGAATATAATTATGATTGACGATTATTGACGGCCTCGGTGGCGCAGCGGTTTGGCACGCTGCTGTAAAACCGAAGGTCTCGGGTTCGATCCCCGGCCGTGTCAAACTAGGAAACGAACTTTTCTAGTTTGCCTCGGTTCTAGGATGCTATCTATGTATTTATTGTTTTAATCTATCGTCGAGTTAGCACCTGTAAAACAAGTCATTTAGTTGTACTAGTAGGGCTAACGAGATCTGTGTAATATGTCCATGAATATTTATTTATTTTATTGATGAATAAAAGAAAAAACAGCGTATGTACATTACATACATAACCTCACGCCTGTATCCCAGAGGGGTAGGCAGAGACCAGGGAATGCCACTTGCCGCGATCCTGACGGATCACCTTCGCTTCATCAGCGTTCATAAGTCGTTGCATGCACGCACGCCGGTTCCGGGTACTTTTTATCTTCCCCTTTTCTAATACATCCCCTATTTGGTCGTATGTACATTAAAATACTAAAAATTTAACTACCTGCAACTGTAGGTACTATAATAGCTTACTCGTTGTTACGCCGAGATTTAGCTCCAACCTAGAAGCACCGACCTTGAGTTTTGACAAGGAAAACGACAACCAATTCCTTTGTATCTAAATGATAGACACTGGAATTACCTGACGTAAATTTAACCACCAATAATAAGAAATAATAATATTAAAACTCACTAATTGAGAAAACAGGTACTTGTTGTAGGTAACTCTCAAAAAGTAAGGCGTTAACGACACACGCTACCGGTCTGATATCACAACATTGACTGACTATAGATTTATCATTGCAAAAACTTCATTGCACGTCATATCTTGCGGATCAGTCAAAGGATTTTGAACTCTATTGACAGGCTCTGAGAGATATGTATCGCAGAGATATATAGATACGCAGAAATATGTACATGAGTAGCATACAGTTTTCTGTCAATGTGTTAGTGAGGTATGTGTGCGTTCCAATAATTTATTTTAAGAAGTGGAACGATCTTCAGTTTGATAAGTCTCATCTACCTAAAAGAAAAACATCCTTGTGTACCTAGCCACGCGGAATCTACCCCCATACAACAAATTTCTTTCATTCCGAAATAGACAACGTTTTTTTCTTAATTCGCATTGTCTCAGAAAAAAAGTATTGATAATTCACCATTTTAATTCAAACTTTTTTTATACGGATTTCACTCCTTTATTACATATTTACAATTTTCCGAGGTTTCGACACTTTTTCAGGTGCCATGGTCTCGGATTTAGAAAATTAGAAAATTCACCATTTTTTTTACTATTTTGTTGGAAGACAAAGTACTTTGTACGTCCACAAACATTGCACGTCGGATAGAAATAAACCTGCAAATTGGCTGCTAATTTTGTTAACCGACTTCAAAAACGGAGGAGCTTATCAATTCGACGCGTATATTACTTTTTTTTACTATGTTTTCACATAATTATCAAGTCAAATCTCAACTGATACGGATATTTTTTTTTTTCATGTTCAGTTCTTGAACTCTCGCCAGTCTTTGTACAAAAACTGTCACGTGTATCACACGTGACTCATAGGACAGGGAACATATACATATAAAATTCAAAGTCCTGACTGACTGACTCACTCATCAACGCCCAGCCCAAGCCGTTGGACCTAGGAAGCTGAAATTTTGCACATCGGGTCTATATATAATGAAGGCAAGGAATAAGAACAGTTTTTTTTTTATATTCAATTCCTAAGGGGGCGAAAAGGGTTGGCAAAATTTGTATGGGAGGTATAAAAAATGTTGTCTAATTTTTATGAAACTTAAAACAGATGTTCTTCAACACAATTGATTGAATACGTGTTTCGCCGTTTTTTCTAAATTCAGCCCTTAAGGGAGTGAACGGGGTTGCAAAATGTTGTTCTCCTGACTGACTCACTCATCAACGCCTAGCTCAAGCCGTTGGACCTAGGAAGCTAAGATTTTGCACAAAGGGTCTATATATAATCTAGGCATGGAATAAGACCGGATTTTTTGAAATTTAACCCCTAAGGGGGCGAAAAGGGTTGCCAAAATTTGTATGGGAGGTAGGTATATAGAATATTTATTATAATATAAGTTTTTCTTAAAACTTAAAATACATGCTCTTCAACACAGTTGATTGAACACATGTTTCGCCGTTTTTTCTAAATTCAACCCTTAAGGGAGTGAACGGGGTTGCAACATTTTATTCTCCTGACTGACTCACTTACCAACGCCCAGCCCAAGCCCTAGGACCTAGTCTGTATATAATACAGGCAAGGAATAAGAGAGGATTTTTTGAAAGGGGAGGACAAGGGAGTCAAAAGAGTTGTCAAAATTTGTATGGGAAGTATACAGAATGTAAGTAGTCTAATTTTCTTGAAACTTAAAGTAAATACTCTTTAACAAAATCAATTAGACACGTGTTACACCGTTTTTCTAAATTTAACCCTTAAGGGAGTGAAAGGGGTAGCAAAATTTTATTCCTTGAATCGCTTCCAAAATTGGACCTAGGAAGCTGAAATTTTGCACATGGGATCTATATATAATGTAGGCATGGATAAGACAGGATTTTTTGAAATTTAACCCCTAAGAGGGCGAAAAGGGTTGCCAAAATTTGTATGGGAGGTATAAAGAATGTTGTCTAATTTTCTTGAAACTTAAAATAAATACTCTTCAACACAATCTATTAGACACGTGTTTCGCCGTTTTTTCTAAATTTTAGCCTTAAGGGAGTGAAAGGGTTTTTTTTTAAATTAAACTACCAATTACCACTATGTAATATTACCTTTTGTTCGTTTACTTACGGTGTTTTAATTTCTTGGTTGTTGAGTGGAACCTTTAATATTTACTTATTGTTTGTTATCCCTCACATGCAATGATTGTTGAGTTATTACAAATTGACGAATCTATGGTGCCCCACATTGCAGTTCCTATTATCTCTCTGTTTCGGGCCATGTCATATAGATCTGTTGTAGACACATGACACAGGTGATGGCTAGGGAGGTGAGCAAATCATTAGCCATGTAGTAGCCAACTGGGATTAGTAGATGTAGTAACTGTGATGTAGTACCCAATTAGTCCAGTGCTACTTACCTAATACTGTATTGACATGTCACGCTCTCCTACTTATGGTAGTTTATGTGAGCTGGAAGCGACAGGGCAACTCTTTCCGTACGTCTTTGAAGTTTACCTATATTTAGTGTTGGTACTACAGGTAACCCCGTGGGATGACTACGCTTTTCACATGATCTATCTCATGGCCATTTTTATGTATATATGTACGGAATTAAGTCGCCGTGCCAATTTCAGAGCCTGCCTCTCCTTTACTTCTTCCTGTCATCACCAAAACGACTACTAGGAAAAGGAAAGAAGTAAAAGCTAGAAAAAACGGCGTGCCAGATGCACTAACGCTACTAATTACTTTGTGTGTGATTAATCTGATCTTTTGATTAGTCTGTGGACACTGTAGTGCATATGGATGATGCAGTACTCTATCCCGTAGAGTCTCTAAATACCCTGAACCCACCTGGTCTACCGTCTCACACACGTCTTATCCTTAAAGTTGGTGCTCCAGTACCACTACCGCGAAATCTTAATCCACCCAATTTGTGCAATGGGACCAGGTTGCACGTGAAAGCTTTACATAAAAACGTAATACAGGCCATTGTATTTACTGGCTGTGCTAAAGGTGAATCGGTATATATAGATACCCCGTAAACCACTTATTCCATCGGAGTACCCATTCAAATTTAAAAGACTGCAGTTTCCGCTTTAATTCTGTTTTGCAATGATCATTAATAAGAAATATAGATAGAGAACACTTTATTATACATAAAAATGGAAATTACACAGATATTTCGTAACCTAAAAGTACAGACGGTGGCCTTATCACTAAAAGTGATCTCTTCCAGTCAACCTTTAGATGAACTGGACAAATACATTAGAGAAGGAAGTCGCAGGGTCAGTCACTGCATGAAAATAGCAGGGATCGATCTTAGGCCAGTATTACAGAAGCGTACTCAAGCGCCAATCTCTACTTAAGACTAGTTTTGAGTATGGATTTAATTTTAGAACGTTACTTGAGTCGAGATTCATCAAGCGCGACTCAACTGAGTAATAGCTAATTCGAGAACGATACTTGGGTAGCAATCTCTACTTAAGTAAAGATCAAATCTGTATTTACTCAAGTGTGGTCGGAACCACGCTTGAGAGTCGATCGGCCAGTTATTATAGTTGTCAATTTGGAATGTTTATTGCAAAATTCATATATTCCAAAGCCTTGATTACTATGACGAAATAGTTAATGATAGCAGCAGCCCCTAGGCATTTAATGGACGCTGAAGACCCCTACTGCATGGATTCTAATAAGTGTTTATGTGCAAAAACAATTACATTAATATTGGGGTGGTTTCATTGAATAAATTTCACGCAACACAATCACTTCGCGAGCGCTTCCGTGCTTCGCAAGGTATGTTAAGCCGTTGGTGCCGGCTGTCATATAATGGCAGTCGTTAAGCCATGTCAAAGGCCTTATGGGCGGCTTGATAACTTCTGACTGTAAGACCCGCTACTGTCTTACAATCCTCCACCAACCCGGACTTGGCCCCCGTGGTAGAGTATGGCTTAACCTTCTTGCGATGCAGGAAGAGACCCGTGCCCCAGCAGTGGGGACATACAAGGGTTGATAACGAACACAATCACTTCACCTGGTCCCAAACTAGGATATCCTGTACTTTGATAACCAGGCAAGAACGTCACAAACATGAAAGTACACCGAGACTGCGGTCACTTGTACAAATATATAGGCCCACAGTGGGAATCGAACTCACAAGCTCGGTCTTGGTAACCAAGCGCCTTAGCGGAAGACAGTCACAAAGAGGAATAAATAAAATAATCAGTAAAACAATCTCAGCTTTTTTATTGCTCATAAATTTGTAACATAATTGACACATATTCTATAAATCCGCTGTGTTGAAATTGACTTTTTATGTTCCTCGAGGAGGATCCTCTCCACTGTGGTGAAGTTGAAGTTTTGTGTTCAACAAGCAGGTTCCTCTCCACTGCGATGAGGTTGAAGTTTTATGTTTACTGAGCAGGTTCCTCTCCACTGCGGTGAGGTTGAAGTTTTATGTTCAACAAGCAGGTTCCTCTCCACTGCGGTGAAGTTGAAGTTTTATGTTCAACGAGCAGGTTCCTCTTCACTACGGTGAAGTTGAAGTTTTATGTTCAACAAGCAGGTTCCTCTTCACTGCAGTGAAGTTGAAGTTTTATGTTCAATGAGCAGGTTCCTCTCTACTGCGGTGAAGTTGAAGTTTTATGTTCAACAAGCAGGTTCCTCTCCACTGCGGTGAAGTTGAAGTTTTATGTTCAACGAGCAGGTTCCTCTTCACTGCGGTGAAGTTGAAGTTTTATGTTCAACAAGCAGGTTCCTCTTCACTGCAGTGAAGTTGAAGTTTTATGTTCAATGAGCAGGTTCCTCTCTACTGCGGTGAAGTTGAAGTTTTATGTTCAACAAGCAGGTTCCTGTGCACTGCGGTGAAGTTGAAGTTTTAGGTTCCATGACCAGGTTCCTCTCCACCGCGATGAAGTTGAGTTTTTGTCTTCTACGAGGAGGACCCTCTCTACTGCAGTGAAGTTGACTTTTTATGTTCCACAAGGAGGATTCTTTCCACTATGGTGAAGATCCATGTTTTCACATCTCGTTTCAAAACAGCGATTCATTTTCAAATTAAACCACACCGACTATGTACAGATATTAGTAATTTAGTAAACTTAAATAAATCACAAATTAGAAATAAATAGACAGCTGACAGACGTCAACAAGAAAATTATTTTATTGACATTTACGTTCCGTTCTGTACTCAAAGCGAATAAATAAACAAGAAGCGTGAACGTTTTGCTTCCTTTAAATATACGGTTCATTACAAACTAATAACTAAATAAAGAAACTTTGAACATTTTATTTACGAATACATAAACATTATTTTAGTTTCCTCTGTATATTTGACATAATTTACTAAGTTTCATCGTCACGTTTTTGTAACATGCGTACAACGGAATAAAAATCTACACTTGTATTTTTCTTGTCATAGAAAACAAACTTTGATCATAAACAATCTGATTGCAGTTCTGAATCTCTACTTAAGCAGTGATTGGCTGATCTCTACTCAAGAACTGTTTGAAAATAAAGGGAGTGCTTGAGCATCGATTCAGCGCTCAAGTAATGATTGGGCGATCTGAGATCAATCTGTGCTTGAGCATCGTTCTGTAATACCGGCCTTAGAGGGGACTGCTTCTCGCACGGCCAGTTTTACGTGGCCTGCTCGAGAGTGAGCTCCCCGCAGCCTGGTCATATTGGCACCCGAGAGAAGAACATCTAATGTGGTACATAAAGAAGTATTACTAATTATTATAATCACAACTAACCCCCTCTCAATAACAACAAATTAATCATCCCCTGAGTTTCTGAATTTGCAGTAGGGGTGGCGTTTGAGACAATTCGTCCTTTTTAAAGAATTTCTCATTGACACAGTTTATTTTTTATAATTACACTATTTTTAATTTTAATGCACTAACCCGTGCTAAGGAACAAATTTAAAAACCTATTTAGAGGCTAAAAATTTCACCCATGCCGGGATTCGAACCCGCAACCTCTGGCTATCCGTACCAGAGCTCTACCAATTGAGCTCAATTGGTAGAGCGCTGGTACGGATATGCATGATTTTTGTTCTGATCCATTATCTGACTCTGCGACAAATCGTAGAAGGACAATAAATTTTTTTAATTATAAAAAATAATTTAAAAACCTATTTAGAGGCTAAAAATTTCACCCATGCCGGGATTCGAACCCGCAACCTCTGTCTATCCGTGCCAGCGCTTTACCAATTGAGCCAATGGGCGACTCACCGGTATCAGTGAAATTTCGAACCTCTTTACACTATTCTCTGTATTACGAACAGGCAGCGACATCTGGCTTAAGGAAATTGCATCACTTACAGCCCCGACTACCTACTTTGCAGTTAGGTTCTACATCGGAACGATATCACTGGACCCACATGATTATACTATTTTTATTTTTAATGCACTAACCAGTGCTAAGGACAAATTTAAAAACCTCTTTAGAGGCTAAAAATTTCACCCATGCCGGGATTCGAACCCGCAACCTCTGTCTATCCGTGCCAGCGCTCTACCGATTGAGCCAATGGGCGACTCACCGGCATCAGTGAAATTTCGAACCTCTTTACACTATTCTCTGTATTACGTACAGGGAGCGACATCTGGCTTAAGGAAATTGCATCACTTACAGCCCCGACTACCTACTTTGCAGTTAGGTTTTACATCGGAACGATATCACTGTACCCACATGATTATACTATTTTTATTTTTAATGCACTAACCCGTGCTAAAGACAAATTTAAAAACCTATTTAGAGGCTAAAAAATTCACCCATGCCGGGATTAGAACCCGCAGCCTCTGTCTATCCGTGCCAGCGCTCTACCAATTGAGCCAATGAGCGACTCACCGGTATAAGTGAAATTTCGAACCGAGAATAGTGTAAAGAGGTTCGAAATTTCACTGATACCGGTAGAGCGCTGGCACGGATAGCCAGAGGTTGCGGGTTCGAATCCCGGCATGGGTGAAATTTTTAGCCTCTAAATAGGTTTTTAAATATCTTACTCTTAAATTCAGGTCTAAAATTAATTCATGATAACCACGTTTTACTTAAGTTAAATGGAGTATGACACGAAAAATAAATTAATGATAGATTATTAAGTAATACAGTAGAGTTATTTATATTGATGTCATGCTTATAATAGTAATATCACCTTCCAGCATATTAAGAATTTTTTATAAAAATATTTAATTTACACACTTTTTTCACTCCCGCAATAATGAACGCAGATTTTCTACTAATGTCTCTTATTCTGGTATATTCGATATTAGTAAAATATTTTAGCAAATGAACTAAAAATGCGAGAGATGGTTGCAATAACTATTTTGTGTGTGTGCACTTGTAAATTAATTTTTTTATGCAATAAATGTATAATTTCATTATGTCATATTGAAGCTAGATATTTCGGGTTCGATCCACGGCCTAATAGGGAATAATGTACTGCCAGTTAATAAAAGAGGTGTATTTTCGGTTCCTGATATTTAACTTATTTAAGGTACTTAGATTATGTTCATGTCAGATTTATTAAAATAAATAATTTATATTGCTTAGTGTTGAAGGAACGAAATTATTTGATCTCAATGTTGCCTATAGATCTCAATCAAGAACTTCGTAGTTTAATTTTGTTTTTGTTTTAAGAAACTTTGATTTTGTTGAGAAAGTTTAATTTTGTTTTTGATGTTTTATTATATTTGTTTCTGCAAAGTTATGTTAATTATTAAGTAGAAACAATAATTTTAAAAAGCATTAAGTTTCTTATTGTTTATAATGTGATTTTATGTTTAGCAATAACAAATGTTGTGATTCTACTTCAAGATTATAATATAAATAAAAATTTAAGATTTTTTTAAATTTTTATTTCAAACTACCTGCCCAAATTATGAACGGTTAAGGTGTCACGGAATCACGTGCATCAAATCCCGGAATTAAATCACGAGCATAATTTGGTCACGGAATTAGAGCCAAAGAAATTATTTACAAAAATATCAATTATTTCTATAAATTAAGAGGTATGAGGCAAAATAATAACCAAAACCCATCTTATACGAACAGTCTTTGTTATACAAACTTGGGCCATACTCCACCACGGCCCGTGGTGGAGTATGGCCCAAGTCCGGGTTGGTTTCTTAATAATTGGCTACCTTTTTGCAAATATAAATATCTCCTAGGCAACCCCCGATGGAAAGTTGTTGAAGGCACTGAGAATATTGTCCATTCGAGTTTGAGTTCACGGACTCCTTTATATTTTTTCGGAGCCATATTTTGTGGAGGAGGCGGAGGTGTGGGGAAGTTATTGATGGCAATGATAGAATCTTTAAATTATATAGGCAGCAACCACAGAACATCACAGAACATTATGTTCTGTGGCAGCAACTGATGTATTAAAAGATGATTTGAAAAAAGATGGTCAGAGGTGGAGTTTTTTTCCCGCTGCCTTTTTCTCCGCTACAAATACAGCCCATATTGACAATTTGACATTTCATTTGGCAAACAATAATTATGTACTCGTAGTTTACATAGTTAAATCGTGACTAGACCCGTAATAAACTAGACCGTTTAAGTACGGGTCTAGTCAAGATTATTAAAGTGACTTGAGGGTAGACCACCTACCCTCACTACAATAATTGACTGTAGTCGCCACTTGAAGTTTGCCCGTGACACGTGACCACCGCGATTGAAACTGTCCCACTGAACGTGTGACAGAAAATTGTTGTTTACACGTTTAGTCTAGCGGCAGACAATTCCATCAGTCTGGTTAGACTGACGCATAATGCAGCACAGAGCATATAGACGGCAGACTGATTATTCAGTGGACTGATGAACCAGACTGACGGATATTCGAATATTTTGACGCTTCATCAGTCTGGCGTCAATCAGAGCTTGTCACGCACTGAACTGAGTGCAGTGCGTGTTTGACAGATCCAATCGAATAACTTTACTACCGCGTTAATCGAGCATTGAGTAGTGAGTATGAGTAAGTTAACCGTTCGAACTGGCAAAACGCTGGCACAGTACAACTCGCACTCGCGTTTATTCGTGTTTTGGCTGGTAAACGTGTTCACTTCTCAACGTAAACCATTACAACTCGCACTCAACAATTTTAATTTCCATACTTGTCGCTAGGTGGCGCTTCCTCGATGCCATAGAAATATGAGTTTACGTTAACGCGATCGAGTAGTTAAAAAACTCGCACTAAGCACTCTGACGCCAGACTGAACGTGTATACTCCGTCTAAAACAAGTTATGATTTTTTATCCAACCAATAGGTAACATAACATTTTACATACTGGCACATACATTGCTTCTGGCCCCACACTAGTATACCTGTGTAGTGGGAACCAGAAACAACGACTTATCGCCTTAAAGCTACATTTTCGATCAAATTGAGTATTTTTCGATCAAAAACAGTGTTCAAAGATAAGTGTCCCTAACCATCCATCGAAATTCAGATAGGGTTTCAGTATATTTGATAGATAATTATGTTCATTGTACAATCTTCTTCTTCTTCAGGCAATATGTTAGGCCACTGCTGGACATAGCCCTTCCCTAATAATGAGCGACACAGCGCCCTGTCTTCAGCTTGCGGCATTCAGTATCTGCCGGCAATGGGCAATTTCGATACGCACTCGTATTTCAGTATCGCTTTACCATGACGATGTCAGCCATGAATGGCCATGATCCAAAATATTGATAAAGTAAACAGTTTATAAAGTAAGCAAACGAATAGCAACCACATAGCAACTGCCTTGCAGACACCACTTTAGTTGTTAAAAAATCGCCGTTTGACATTTCAATCTGCTGTCGATCGCTGTCAAATAGTTCTACGTAATACCCTAATACTAAACCGTCACGGCCAAACGACAAAAAATGCATTTTTAGTTCCCCGGTCGCTGTCGCTTAGCAGATGGCGTTGCGATCGATTTTTTTGAGCTTGTTGCTGTCGCGTTGCCAGTGGGTAATACAAAATTTGACTTTGACAGAAGATATTGCGCAATTTTTGCCTGTTGCTTGTGATTTCAAGATACGTAATTAGCCGGCGGCATCTACGATTGTACAATCGTAGTTGTTTGTTCTACAAAGATTGGTAGACAATCAATTCCAAGGTGATTTATTGAGTGAGGCTTGTTAGTCAATCAACCGGCAATCATAATACAACGTGTAGCAGTGACTTTTATGCGTAGCTTTCTGCGTTTAGATGTTTACTAGATACAGTTGACTGCAGATAAACCTTTACAACTACTGACTAGCAAAAATTTTTATTATTAAGTAGGTTCAATTTAATTTTCATTGAAACTTGACATATTTTAAAACTTGCACTTGCGTCATTATATTCACGTTTATATTATAACTAGCGGTGTAACCCGAAGCGCTCGTGGCCTAGTGAAGCGCTCGTGGCCTAGTCGAACCGAGTGAATGTAATCAACCACTTGATTATACTATTTTTATTTTTAATGCACTAACCCGTGCTAAGGACAATTTTAA
Source organism: Yponomeuta sedellus (assembly GCA_934045075.1). NCBI lineage: Eukaryota > Metazoa > Arthropoda > Insecta > Lepidoptera > Yponomeutidae > Yponomeuta > Yponomeuta sedellus. Next base: position 1,843,526 of record OW203751.1, read on the forward strand.
AAACCTATTTAGAGGCTAAAAATTCCACCACTTCAATCTTTCAATCACTTGAGTTAAGCAACAACAGGCGCGGTCAGGTGCAGGATGGGTGACCGTCCCGTGACTACCGCTAGTGGCTGTTTTCCGAGCGCTTCCGTGCTACGCAAGGCACGATAAGCCGTTGGTGCCGGCTGTCACGTAATGACGGTCGTTAAGCCGTGTCAGAGGTCTTATGGGCGGCTTAATAACTTCTGACAGTAAGGCCTGCCACTGTCTTACAATTCTCCAACAACCCGGACTTGGCCCCCGTGGTGGAGTATGGCCTAACCTTCCTGCGATGTAGGAAGAGACCCATGCCCCAGCAGTTGGGACATTCATGGGTTGATATCGGTGTTACCCGAGGCTTATTGATTTTCCCATGGGAATAAGATATTTTCTCGCAGTAAAACGTAGCCTATGTGTTAATCCAGGGTGTCAGCTAACTCCATGCCAAATTTTATTAAAATCGCCTCAGCCGTGAAAGAGTAACAAATATACGGGAAAATATCTTATTCCCATGTGAAAATTGATAAACCGCAGGAAAAACTGCGGGGCACAGTTAGTATAGTCATTGAATTTAAACTATAGTATAACTTCCAGACAAGGACATCACAAAAATGGAAATACACGCAGACAGAGGCCATTTGTACAAATTTACGACAGCCCCAGTCAGAATCAGAATAGTTTATTCATAAACATAGGTAAGTAAGTAGGTAAAAAAAAGTTAAATTTATTAGTGATCATTCCATGTTCTACCCACTGGGCGTATGAATATTCATGCAGGCATGCAGTAATTTTGTATTTACAAATCCATGAGATGCACAAAGAAAAATAAAACAAATTCAAACTGTTAAGTGCAAACTAAAGTTGGCAACGAACCCACGACTTCAGAGCTTAGTGCGAGTTTGACAGATCCAATCGAATAACTTTACTACCGCGTTAATCGAGCAGTAGAGTTGTGATTCTACCCGGGTATTTACCCGAAATGGGTAGATTCGCGGGAATATTCCCATTGAATCTACCCGACGGGTATTTATGAGGGTAAATACGTTTATTGGTGTTTTCGTTCGCTAAAATAGATTGCATTACCGTTAAATCCATTTTTACTCACTAGCCTTAGGACTATATTCAATATCTTTCATTCTTTTTTGACGAAAGAACGAAATAAGTATATCACCAGAAAATAACTTTTTTGTGATGGACTTATTTCATGTATTATTGAGAGATTGTTAAAGATTCTTACTTAGTAATTATCCGCCCGAGAGTAAATAACCATAAATACCAGTTTCTACTGAGTATTTAACGAAAACTGACAGAAAATATTTTTAATTGGTTTCTTACAGTAAAATCTTTTAGTTAGGGTCTTATTTGATCGGTATTGATGAGATCTTTGTTTAAACTTGGGGAGCATGGTCTATTGAGAGCGCTGGAAGGTGTGTATGGGATCTCCTCAACGGATAGCAGTAGACCGTTTGAGTTTGTACTTATTCGATTAGTATTTATGAGATCTTTGGTGAAACTTGGTGACAAGTTCTTAGATGACAAAGTAAAGTACCCAAATTCTAGTGACCCTTCAGACACTAGATCTTCACAACGGATATTAGGAAACTATTCGAGTTTCGCCTTATTTAATCTGTATTATTGAGATCTTTAGCAGAACTTTCTGATAAGATCTGATTACGGAAAAGTAAGGTGATTAGTTAGTTAGATCTGGGAAAAAGAAAATGGTTACAGGATCTCCTCAACGGAGAACCTAGAATGATTCATATTCATTTATTTTATGATATTCATTTATTTGATTTCAATAAAATCAAATTATTTCAATAAAATCAAATTAACAAAAAACATAACATACCGTAACATATTCACACACCCGTATCGCGTACGCAGAGATCAGCGTTTACCACTTGCCATAATCCTGACAGATCTTTTTCGCTTTATCAACATTTGTTACTCAAAATCAAATTATTGAAATATTTTTGCAGTATTTCAAAAGTTAGTCTCAAATAATGGAGTCCTAGTAAAGAATAAATATTGAATTATATTTCAATGGGGTCAGAAAAAAATGTTACATTATTGTATTATCATTTGATTTCACTATAAACATGGCAACATTGACAAAGGATAAATAAAAAAATTTCTGTTTGCTCAAATAAGTCATTAACTTATGAACCTACTCGTATTTAGAGGCTAAAAATTCCACCCATGCCGGGATTCGAACCCGCGACTTCTGGCTATCCGTGCCAGCGCTCTTTCCAACTGAGCTAATGGGCGACTCACCGGCATCAGTGAAATTTCGAACCTCTTTACACTATTCTCTGTATTACGTACAGGCAGCGACATCTGGCTGAAGTAATTTGCATCACTTGCAGCCCCGAGTACCTACCTACTTTGCCGTTAGGTGAGTCGCCCATTAGCTCAGTTGGAAAGAGCGCTAGCACGGATAGCCAGAGGTCGCGGGTTCGAATCCCCGCATGGGTGGAATTTTTAGCCTCTAAATAGGTTTTCAAATTTGTCCTTAGCACGGGTTAGTGTACTAAAAATAAAAATAGTACCTATATAATCATTACCTTATGGTTCAATATACAAGAAATTATTTGAAATTATTAATTTATGATTGAAGTATTATATTTACTGCTTTAAAATAATTTGTACCTAATGCCACTCTTAAATGATTTTTTTATGCAAGCTCCCCGTTGTATTTTACAACATTGAAGCTCATTATATGGAAACATTAAACGACAATGATATTGAACAATACTCAGTAGAAACTGAGTGCTTAGTGCGAGTTTTTTAACTACTCGATCGCGTTAACGTAAACTCATATTTCTATGACATCGAGGAAGCGTCACCTAGCGACAAGTATGGAAATTAAAATTGCTGAGTGCGAGTTGTAATGGTTTACGTTGAGAAGTGAACACGTTTACCAGCCAAAACACGAATAAACGCGAGTGCGAGTTGTACTGTGACAGCGTTTTGCCAGTTCGAACGGTTAACTTACTCATACTCACTACTCAGTGCTCGATTAACGCGGTAGTAAAGTTATTCGATTGGATCTGTCAAACTCGCACTAAGCACTCAGGTATATATGGTTATTTACTCTCGGGCGAATAATTACTAAGTAAGAATCTTCAAGTGACACTACGAATGCCAAGCTGCCATTGGTAAATAAAGTCAATGCCGAAAAGGTGTACATCATAAAAGTTTCAAGTAAAATATGCACCTTTTCATAATGTTAACAAAGATCAAAGTCAAGTGACAATGATGAAATTAAGGTTGACATTTTGTAGTAACGCTACTCTACACTAGATGGAACTACCACCGCGTCGGACCGAAAAGAACTTTTACCTAGTAAGACATAAAGTTCAAAATTGAAAAACAAGTACATTCTCGGTTTCGGATGGAACAATGCGAGTTCTAGTTTGTCGATAGGGTGAACCTATCGACAAATTATACAAACAGATTTTAACACATTAACGGCCGAATACGAATACTGGTACCTACTCAGAAGTATTTTTAGCCATTTTTTTTGCCTGCGGCTTTACTGGTCGTAAATGCATCTTTTTACATTATCGTTTGTGCAATAAAGAATTAATACTAATAGGGTGGATATATGCACAAATAAAACAATGTGGTAGATTTCATAATATTTTAAAATGTTATCTCTTATTAAAACTAGCTTTACTAGAACAACCACTCGAACAAGTAAACAGTAGTAAAAACTACTTAATTTTTTGAACTGAAGTAAAAAAAACCATATGAGTCGTTTTCGATAACCTCACTTTACATATCGGTTGGAATATTTAAAAATGTAAGATTAAAATTACTTTGATAGTTTCTTAAATATTTCAGTCCCTGATAAACTGGTGAAGAAAAACTATATCGCGATCTAGCTGTGCTCATGTCTTGTATGTGCTCATATCATGTCTTGTATGAAAAGTAATGTATGAGCTCCAATGAGAGTTTTCACATGCACAACGACCAGCCGGCGACCGGAGCTCATACATTACTACTTTACCCGGCCCGGCGACCGGATAGCGACCGGGTGAATATGAAAAGGCACTTAGGAAGTAGGTATAAAATAACAATAATTATTTTACCTACTTAGACCAATTGGAATTTACAATACCTAAGTACCGTTAAGATTGTATGACTACTAAGTCATAGACAAAAAATTTATTTTCTTGACAGTTTTAAAAACCTATTTAGAGGCTAAAAATTCCACCCATGCCGGGATACGAACCCGTGACTTCTGGCTATCCGTGCCAGCGCTCTTTCCAACTGAGCTAATGGGCGACTTGTCACCAAGTTACAACAAAGATCACATAAATACTAATCGAATAAGTACATACTCAAACGGTCTACAGCTATCCGTTGAGGAGATCCCATACACACCTTCCAGCGCTATCATCAGACCATGCTTCCCAAGTTTAAACAAAGATCTCAGCAATACCGATCAAATAAGACCCTGTTTAAAAGATTTTACTGTAAAAAACCAATTAAAAATATTTACTGTCAGTTTTCGTTAAATACTCAGTAGAAACTGGTATTTATGGTTATTTACTCTCGGGCGGATAATTACTAAGTAAGAATCTTTAACAATCTCTCAATAATTCATGAAATAAGTCCATCACAAAAAAGTTATTTTCTTGAGATATACTTATTTCGTTCTTTCGTCAAAAAAGAATGAAAGATATTGAATATAGTCCTGAGGCTCGTGAGTAAAAATGGATTTAACGGTAATGCAATCTATTTTAGCGAACGAAAACACCAATAAACGTATTTACCCACATAAATACCCATTTCGGGTATTTACCCGGGTATTTACCCGTTTTGGGTATTTACCTGGGAATATACCTTTCGGGTATATTCCCGCGACCCATATGAGTAAGTTAACCGTTCGAACTGGCAAAACGCCGTCACATTCACAGTACAACTCGCACTCGCGTTTATTCGTGTTTTGGCTGGTAAACGTGTTCACCTCTCAACGTAAACCATTACAACTAGCACTCAGCAATTTTAATTTCCCTACTTGTCGCTAGATGGCGCTTCCTCGATGCCATAGAAATATGAGTTTACGTTAACGCGATCGAGTAGTTAAAAAACTCGCACTAAGCACTCAGGCATGGTAATCAGCATGCTTGATTACCATGCCTGAGTGCTTAGTGCGAGTTTTTTGAGTAAGTTAACCGTTCGAACTGGCAAAACGCTGTCACAGTACAACTCGCACTCGCGTTTATTCGTATTTTGGCTGGTAAACGTGTTCACTTATCAACGTAAACTATTACAACTCGCACTCAGCAATTTTAATTTCCATACTTGTCGCTAGGTGGCGCTTCCTCGATGCCATAGAAATATGAGTTTACGTTAACGCGATCGAGTAGTTAAAAAACTCGCACTAAGCACTCTGAGTGCTTAGTGCGAGTTTGACAGATCCAATCGAATAACTTTACTACCGCGTTAATCGAGCATTGAGTAGTGAGTATGAGTAAGTTAACCGTTCGAACTGGCAAAACGCTGTCACAGTACAACTCGCACTCGCGTTTATTCGTCTTTTGGCTGGTAAACGTGTTCACTTCTCAACGTAAACCATCACAACTCGCACTCAGCAATTTTAATTTCCATACTTGTCGCTAGGTGGCGCTTCCTCGATGCCATAGAAATATTAGTTTACGTTAACGCGATCGAGTAGTTAAAAAACTCGCACTAAGCACTCTGATGTGATACCGCTTTTCATACCTATCTTTCGCGTGAACTCACGATCTCATGAGAAAAACGTGTTGTGAATAACAAAACGCGATTAAATGGGGATTTTCTCGTCGATACAAACCACTTTTACTATGAACCAAATGAATTTACTCTGCTTTCTAACACTTTAGACTAAGTTAATAATGTAACATAAATTTAAAATGTATTCGTTAGTTATTTAGGCTACCGATTTTCCCATGACAGCCAATGTGTATTCTAAATCTATCAAGTCGCATTGTTCCCTTGTTCTCGTGACTATGACTTCGTATCCGGCTCTTTTCGCAGCTACTTGAGCTCCGGCGGTCGAGAATACCGTGGCAGTACCGCGGAGCCCTAGTGCTTCGCACATTACCAGTCTGGAAAGTGATAAAAAATTGAGATTAACTCCATCTACTGCCAAGTAGCCGAACTAATTATAACAAAATGCTTTTACCGCCCTCTGTAAAAAAATTATACAACTACCGTAGAATCTATAGCTTCTAAGCTTTATTCTAGGTTTGCTATTCGGCACTAGATGGCGTTTTCAAAATTTACTGAGCTGTTACTTTTTCGTCACGAGATGGCGGTAAATAGATGGTCAGCGTTACCTAGTTCTACATTTCCGATACTAGATGGCGTTAACGGTTTTGTTTTTAAAATAGTGATAGAAAATAAAATCCTAACCTTGCTTTCAGTATTTCCGTAGCAATGCCAAGACCTCTGAATTCGGGTAACACGAATAAGCCCAGGGATCCCAAATACTGGTCGCAACTGAAGTGATCAAAGAGCCGACCCTCGTCTTTCAGATCTTGTACCACTTTCGAGAATTTCATATATTGCGTCTGCTCTTTTGGTGGCTCCTGAAATTGACAGAAAATATCACACGGGTAGGGGTAGGGCCGTTCACGGCCGCAGGCAAAGGCACCAGTGCTTCTTTTAGGCTGAGAGAAAATATGGCCAAGTGCGGGTCGGACTTAACACCAATGGTTCTGTACCATTCATAATAATTATTTTTGTGTTGATGCAAATGTGTAAAAAACCAAAATGTATTTCTTACTACAGAACTGAAATACGTTTCACGTCCAAAAAAAATTTAGGTACTGCCATCGCCGGCGAAGTTGGCGCTTACCTGCGCATCCCCGTTTCTCTGTCTGACAGCTGTCAAGTGTATGCCAGCCACCCTCGGCAAGTCGTCGTCTGTCACACAAATTATGGCCATGTTGGCCTCCATGATGGCTAGCCACTTGTTCTGCATCTGACCCCGAGCTATCGGGTCCTCGAGGATATCTGGAACGGGAGGGAGGGAACATTGAACAGAAATAGGGGACAGTTTCATATAGAACTAAATTTTAGCTATATCCCGCGGTGTACCCGCGGCTTATCGATTTTCCCATTGGAATACTTTTCCCGTAGTAAGATAAGATTCCATGATTGCCACCTATAACTTTAAATGGCGAAAGTGTGTGAGTGTTTATGTTTGTTACCTCTTCACTTCTAAACTGCTGGAGCGATTTTAATAAAATTTGGTAGATATAGAGTTAGTTACTTGGTCCCCGTGGTGGAGTATGGCCTAACCTTCCTGCAATGCAGACAGAGACCCGTGCACCAGCAGAGGGGACATACAGGGTTGCAAGCGATGGAGTTAGTTGACATTGACACCCCTGGATTAAACACATAGGCTACGTTTTACTGCGTGAAATTATCTTATTCCGATGGGAAAATCGACAAACCGCGGGTAACACCGCGGGGCATAGCTAGTAAACTAAAAACTGTGTATGAAACGCGGCCTTGTTTCTATAGTGGTATTACGCGCACCAAATCCTGAAACATTCCAATCGTCTAACTCTAAAATTCTATACTAATTTGCTATCCCAAACGTCACTGTATGGAGTTGTCGAATTTAACGTACTCCGAACTGGCAAATATTAATATGCTATGTTCAGTTGTACAAATTACACTTTTGGTGCCTACCTAATTAGGCACCGTTTTTTAACTTATTTGATGTAAGTTTGTGATGTAAAGAGTTTTACTTATAAATAATAAAACTGGAACGACTTCAACTTTGTGTACTTCATCTAAAACGTGTTTGTTTATTTTCATTGATTATATATACAGAAAACTGGATAAAAACAGAACAAGCAGGTAAAATAGGTCTAGACGAAATGTGAAGTAGTAATAGCATTGAATTTAAAGTAAATTTTGAAAATACACAAGCATAAAACATAAAAAGTGGTGTAAAGAAATTTGCACCTGTGGCGAGCAAAGAGTATAGTGGCGAGCACATGTCAACTCTGCGCGCGCACTACAAACTCCAATATTCTTGCATCGCGCAATCAAAGTGTTTCAATGACATACCGTAAATATAACGTCCGACTACCAACAGTTGGACCGGCCGTCCCCAGGCATACGATCTGCCTGGCGGGAAATTTCCATTTACAGTGGAAGAGCACAATCACCCGCTCTTCCCTCCGTTACAAGTGGTACTTACTTAAAGGCTTGCATATAACGGACTCCTTAAGGAACATATTAGTCATGTATCCCAGTGCGATGTCATAGTAATCCCGACTCAGATCCTTCACGACGAATTTCTGTCCCGTCTTCTCAGCCACGAACCGCAGCCACACTTTGGGATATTCCACGTCGTCGGATCTCTTCCACATGTTTATTAATTTTTACACGAAAATCCCGGGTATTAGACAAGGGAGTGGACTACGGTCAGAAGTAAAATGGACGTCAGAGAGGGAACAATATAGGTACCTAATAAGTCAACTGCCACTTTTCGCTAAGAATATTCTTTATTTTAATATCTGTTGATTTGCTTATGCTTATTTCTGTTACTTTTCTTGTGTGCTTACTTTTGCTTTGTTCTTTCATATACCTCTGTGTGTGTGGATGCCAATATTTTTTTATCTATCTATCTTATCAGAGAGGCACCAGAGCTACTGACGCCTACTCCTAAATCAGTACTGACACTACAATAGCCTTTACATTTCGGTTGTAAAGTCGCCGGTAACCCAACGGAGTAGAGTGCATGTAGTAAAGGATGTTGTGCTGTGGACTGTACACACTTAATTCTAAACAAACACATTGGCGTTATCTTGTAACTAGTTATTTCTCCACGCTTCACCTCTGGGGCATTATTACTACCTATATAAGTATCCACTGAGTTGCGTGACGTTTAAGTTACTCCGAAAAATTAGTTACTTATCCTTGCTCCAGTCTCAAAAAATGCATACATTTTTTGACACTGGAGCAAGGATAAGGATACTTGCTTAGGAGTCGTCTAAATGCTTCACTCGATAGAGTGAAATGCTACCGCAATAAGAGGGCTGGTAGCTCGTATTCTAACCTGTTAAGTACTATGGCACCTTGGCCAAGTTAACTACCAATAAAAAACCATAGAAGTATAACCATAACTAGTAACATAGTAGTAGAATATTCTTAATTTTATAGAAGTAATTCTCGTCCTTCTATAAAATATATGATCAAATTTAAAAACCTATTGAGAGGCTAAAAATTTCACCCATGCCGTGATTCGAACCCGCAACCTCTGGCTATCCGTGCCAGGGCTCTACCAATTGAGCCAATGGGCGACTCACGGCATCAGTGAAATTTCGAACCTCTTTACACTATTCTCTGTATTACGTACAGGCAGCGACATCTGACTTAAGCAAATTGCATTACTTACAGCCCCGACTACCTACTTTGCAGTTAGGTTTAACATCGGAACGATATCACTGTACCCACATGATTATACTATTTTTATTTTAATGCACTAACCCGTGCTAAGGAACAAATTTAAAAACCTATTGAGAGGCTAAAAATTTCACCCATGCCGTGATTCGAACCCGCAACCTCTGGCACGGATAGCCAGAGGTTGCGGGTTCGAATCACGGCATGGGTGAAATTTTTAGCCTCTCAATAGGTTTTTAAATTTGTTCCTTAGCACGGGTTAGTGCATTAAAATAAAAATAGTATAATATATGATCAAGTCCTCTCGATTAGTCTTTTCCTGTTTCCCCACAGATTTAAAATAATTTGAGAATGGATTTAAAGTTCCTTAAACGTAGGTTGTTTTGCAAATTAAAATGTATCCCTACATCCCTATCGTAGTTCTGTGAAACAGGCCCCGGTTAGAAGATAACGTCTCGAAAGATAGGAGAAATATCTACTTATGTCACGAGTAGTCACGTAATCGCTTTTTGAAGGCCATCTTAAGTCCAGACAAGATCAGGGGCATTATTATGTGAGTATCCACTGAGTGTGGTGGTTGCTGTGTGGTGTCGGCCTAGAGAATAGCACCAACCCAAATACTTCCCGCGGGTGTCGTAAAAGGCGACTAAGGGACACAAACCGGGGGGTGGGCAGCAGCGCCCCCTGCAGTACAATCCACCGAACTGCGATCCCCAACCCGATTATTAGATTAAATTATGGGCATTACCCCCAAATGATAGCAGAACCTTGCGCTATGGCGCTCATTACTCGTACTGGTATAAAAAAGCCAACATACTTGTAAGAAAAAGTTTAATAAAAAAATCCACCTACATAAACTAACAAGTCTTATAAAAAATATTTTAGGACTTATACTCTAGTTAACTAATTAAATACGTATCACATAATGCAGTCGTTTTCGCTAAAATCTTGATACATAGAAATTGGCGTGAGTTTACATTATTATTACGACTATCTCGTAGAGAGATTGTAATTTCTTCTCTTTTTTTTATTATAATCGCGATAATTTATTAGGTAAAACGTAATCCACTTCAGTATTAATGATTCGCGATGCTATAATATTGTTATATATTAGACGGCGACTGCAATTACGTTTTACCTAATAAATAATCGCGATTAGACCCGACTAACATATAAGTAGATAATATGTAATTCACTTCAGTCTACCCGAGACCACAGCAACTGCAACGCTGCCGAAACGTCGGGAAATAATGTAATTACGTTGTACCTAATAAATACTCGCGATTTGACCCGTATAATATATAACCAGTTATATGGTTATATATTATGGTTATATTGGGCTAGGCCGACTAAGCTGTCAGGATGGTATAGGTGCTGGGCAAGCCTACACCATCTATAAAACCATGTCCCAGGCACTACAGCGTCGGAGTGGTCCCTTCACCCATCTAGTGTGAGTGAAGATACCACTGTACGCTGTATAAATCATCTCATTAAGTAGATGCAAAAAGGCCAATATTATGGTTATATTAATTAAACGTGTCTACCCCAATTTTGTTGCTGTTGTTTGTACTTTTACTGTGAAATTTTGCTTTGTTATTGCCTGTGGTGTCATTTCAATTGTTTTTCTATAAGTGTGTGTCTGCAGATGCAAATAAATAAATAATCACAATCATTTATTAGATAAAACGTAATTATCTTAGTTCCCGATGTGAGTATCGCGAATCATCAAGATATACAACCATATAACTGTACAGAAAAATGGAAATTACAAAGATATTTAGATTAGATTTAGACATATTAGCGAGTTTAGAATTTAGAGTCTTTAAATAAATTCAATTTTGTGGTCAAGGTTTTAGGGAAAAACTCAATTCAATTCTGTTTTATGGACTCAGTGCACTGATTATCCAGTACAACTTCGCCAACGTCTCTATAACAAAATGCTGATTAAAATTCTGTAGTGGATATTTGACAAGGAAAAGACGTAAACACAGATTGACATAGCTTTTTTTTTAATTGAACTTATTTTGTAAATACGTGAATACTGTATTTAATTTAATTAGTAATCGTTGTCACATATAATCAAATAACACCGTAAGCGAATCCGAAATTAAATTAATAATATGTAGTGCTCACGTAAGTTTAATTACAATCGGAATACTTTGCCAGCAAAGTAGCCTAATATTATCGTATATACTATGAGGTGGGAGTCGTCCTTTTAATTTATCGAACACTGAATTAGCGTAGTTCCACACATAAACAATATTCATCCACACATAAAGTAATTTCTGATAAATTATTTAAAGATAAAGTATGTACCCGGAACCGGCGTGCATGCAACGACTAACGAACGTTGATGAAGCGAAGGTGTCAGGATCGCGGGAAGTGGCAGTCCCTGGTCTCTGCCTACCCCTCTGGGATACAGGCGCGAGGTTATGTTATGAAGTCATTTGAAATGTTGTTCATGCGCGGCACATAACTTGACGAATTTGTATTTTCGTTCATGTCGTAATTTATACAAAATTGTTGGTGCAATTACCTATTGCAGAAATGTCTTCGCGAGATGTGGCCAGCCCACTGCCACTACTAATCACAGATATTAAAATTTTTGATGTTTACTTATTGAAAAAACTTATTACAAAACAAGAATGATTTTAATTCCTTTGGTGGCGTTCGATAGCACCCCTAAGTGTCTCAAGAAACATTTTGTTTTTAGGTATATATGTAATGAATAAAAATAATTGATTTAAAAACCTATTTAGAGGCTAAAAATTTCACCCATGCCGGGATTCGAACCCGCAACCTCTGGCTATCCGTGCCAGCGCTCTACCAATTGAGCTCAATTGGTAGAGGGCTGGTAGAGGCTAAAAATTTCACCCATGCCGGGATTCGAACCCGCAACCTCTGGCTTTCCGTGCCAGCGCTCTACCAATTGAGCTCAATTGGTAGAGGGCTGGTAGAGGCTAAAAATTTCACCCATGCCGGGATTCGAACCCGCAATCTCTGGCTATCCGTGCCAGCGCTCTACCAATTGCACTGCAATTGCAATAGCGCTGGCACGGATAGCCAGAGGTTGCGGGTTCGAATCCCGGCATGGGTGAAATTTTTAGCCTCTAAATAGGTTTTTAAATTTGTTCCTTAGCACGGGTTAGTGCATTAAAAATAAAAATAGTATAAAAATAATTGATTTGATCGGATCCAACCCAAGCAATTAATCGAAAACAGGACTCGTTCGATGCATTCTAAAGCCTTTACAAGTTTAATGTGTCCCGCGATTGGCTCACAATCCGTTTTAAATGCCACGCGCGATTCGCGATTAGTGATTATAATCGCACGCGCGATAAACAAGGTTACATTTTGAACAACAGACAGCATTTCCTACTCGTAAATTATTGTAATACTAAGAAATATGATACAAATTTCGATAAGAACTTCAGATCCTGAACGGCATATGAAGGTAGGGCGATAGCAATAAGTGTAATATAATCTATAAACAAAACTAGTTTAAAATATTTACATTGGACGATAACAACTTTTTTAACAACGTTTAGCCCTTGTGGTGCCATTGTAGCTGTTTTAATTTCTACAAAAATACTTAATACTCAGCGTGATTCTGATATCGTTAGCAAAATTTTAAGTTTTTTAATTTCATTATTTTAAGAAACACTATAATTATTTTTCTCAATAAAAAAGAAACTTTTGCAAAAAATTTTATATTAAAAGTGTAGTACTTAGGTTTGCGCGCCACTGTAGACTGGAATTTGCAATTTAAAAAAAAAACATTTTAAACAGACCATAAACGTATTATTATTTTTTTAAATTCAACCACAATTCAAATTCAAAAGACAAAATTTAAAAATTGAAATTTGCTGACGAATCAAACAAGTCACATCTATTCTAAACTAGCTGGCCCAGCGAACTTCGTACCGCCCAAGAGTCGATTCTTTAATTATTTTCTTCTCTCCGTATGAACCATCTCCGTGCTTCAAGGAATATTCTAAATAAAGAATTAGCGAAATCGGTTCAGCTGCTCTCGAGATTTGCGCTTACCAACACATTCAGCGATTCATTTTTATATTATAGATTTATCAAGACCATAATTACACTAATTTTATTTTATTATACCAATTTTTTATTAAAAATTTAAAATATAAAGAAAAAATAAAAACTTAAAATTCTGCTAACGAATCAGAATTCAATCAGTTACCAAATAAAGTGACCCAGAACCAGTCTCCAACACCTCAAGTCCTCGTTAACTAGAACTGCAGATGGCTGGAAGGTTGCTCCGTCCCAAACTGGTACTCCTCATCCTGCTGAGGAGGGGCCAGCTGGTCCTCCGCCTCCATGAAGTACGAGTCCATGATGTGGACGACCTTCTTGTAGATCTGGGGGAGAAATTTATTCATTTATGGCGAGCACATGTCAACTCTGCACGCGCACTACAAACTCCAACATTCCTGCATCGCGCAATCAAAGTGTTTCACATGACACTAGATAAATGCAACGCCCTCCTCAACCTTGAGGGGGGTCGCTCCCGATGTGGGTTTAAGGGACCTTAGGAACAAAACCAGTCCCAAGGTGGTGTTTAGTGGGTAGGCGCACTTTTTGTGAGTCCCACATTGGCAGCACGGCCGTGTCCGTGCAGTCATGCATGAGCATTCACCACCTCCCTCCCCCGTGACCTCCAAAGGGTGCCATTTATAGGGCTAAAAAAAAAAACAACAGTTGGACCGGCCGTCCCCAAGCATCTGCCTGGCGAGAAATTTCCCTTTATAGTGGAAGAGCACGATCACCCGCTCTTCCCTATACATTTATATGAGTTACATTCTTTTTTTTTTCATTTTTAAAAACCTATTTAGAGGCTGTACGTAATACAGAGAATAGGTATTGTAAAGAGGTTCGAAATTTCACTGATGCCGGTGAGTCGCCCATTAGCTCAGTTGGTAGAGCGCTGGCACGGATAGCCAGAGGCCGCGGGTTCGAATCCCGGCATGGGCGGAATTTTTAGCCTCTAAATAGGTTTTTATATGTGTTACAGTCAAAAACTCTTAAACGGTCAAAACTAGTTTTGACTGCTAAAATCAATCGTTTGAAAAAAGGTACTTTTGTCCAAAGCTTACATTTCAAATACCAAAGGGTAAAAACACCTGAGATGATGCATCACTCAATCTGCGACAACAAAAATATAGGTGCGACGAAGCGTTAGGTTGTGTTAGGTTGAACATGTAAGACCGATAACCAACTCGACATTGTTGGATACATAATTAAGTTCTTTATTGTGCCTGTAAATATTGTACAATTGGCGGGCTTAATACTAAATAGTATTTTATTCTAGCCAACCAACAGGTGACGTGGAGAAGGCGGGGGTGATATTTCACTATATTTATATTTTATTATATTAGAGCTGTGTGGTGTCGGCCTAGAGAATAGCACCAACCCAATATCTTCCCGCGGGTGTCGTAAAAGGCGACTAAGGGACACAAACCTGGGGGTGGGAAGCAGCGCCCCCTGCAGTACAATTCCACCAAACTGCGATCCCCAACCCGCATGCCCAGCGTGGGGATTATGGGCACTACCCCTCAATGATGGCACAACCTTGCGCTTTGGAGCTCATTAGGGGAGGGCTATGTCCAGCAGTGGACTCATATAGCCTGAAGAAGATATTAGAATTTTACTTATTTTTTCTGCAGTCAAAACTAGTTTTGACTAAATTTAACAGTCAAAACTAGTTTTGACCGCGTAAGACTTTTGACTGTAACCTATACATTTTACGAGGTGTTCCTCACGATGTTTTCCTTCACCGGTGAAAGAGAAAATTGTGGCAAAACCTGAGTGTCAAAGTGCGCTTCAAATTGCAAACAGTTGAAATGTTGTTAAAACTTTTATAAATAATGAAAACTGGAACGACTTCAACTTTTGCTTTATTTGAAAATACTTACATCTGTTATTTTATAATAAGAACAGAAAAACTGGATAAAAACGGATAAGCAGGTAAATAGTCAAATCTAGTCGATGGGTAAACTTTTAATGATGAAAATGAGGGAAATTTCGAAATGTGTGACGTAATTTAAATATTTGAAAATAGTAGATAGAAAAAGAAATCTAATGAATGATGAAAAGAGGTTTGCACCGTTACACCGTTCTGTAAATAAAGCGATCAGAGAACCCGCGAGTTGGCTCTTCCGTTTCCCGAGATCTTCCGTTTTACAGTCAGCGTGCCAAACCGCTGCGCCACCGAGGCCGACTTAAACCCGGAGAAATAGTTAAAGAAACGGCAGATACAAAAGATCAAATATAATTAGCGGCCTTATTGCTAATCGCTTATCTTCGTGATCGTTTAAGTTCACTCGGGCAGCCGGGGCTACGAGAGATTCCAGAAACCTGTCAAATAGCCTATTGATCCTCCAGCGAGAACCGAACCCGCACTCACCGCTTCGTTGTCGTGATGCTGCAGGGCTTCGATCTTATCGAGCGCGCCCATCTCCTCCAGTTTGATGGTGAGCGGTTCTACTTGACCGTAGCGGTCAGCAGCCTGGAACAGTCACAGCGAGATCATAAGAATGAGATCAGATTTATTGTGCGTTTCGTTTATTTCTGCTGCGCTAGTATTATGTCAATTTGTCTGATTATTTTGTTTCTGTAATGTGGTCTTTGTTGGTATAATAAATTTCCCTCCTTCCTTCCTTCCTTCTTTTCCTAAATAAACTCATACCCTCTCTGAGAGATGGCCTAACCTTCCTGCGATGCAGGAAGAGACCCGTGCCCCAGCAGTGGGGACATAAAAGGGTTGAAATGAAATGAAAAAACTTTTTTGTAAAACGGTTACAGGCTCCCAAACGAGGATTCCCTGTGCTATGGGTAGCCAGAGATAACAAATGATAACGAATACATAACCATGTAGGTATGTGGTATCGCGAGCCATTAAGAAATACTATTGCGGTAATGGTAGTTTCATTTACACTTTTCACTAAGCCAAGTGATCAATCCCAATCACTCGCTTCCACTAGACCCCGAGCGCTTCCGCTCCCATCCGCGGTTAGTACGCGTGGTAATTAGTCTCTCATCTCTCAGAGAGAGATGGGCTCTCTCTCTCTGAGAGAAGGCCTGTGCCCTGCAGTGGGACTCTTATAGGCTACAGAAAGAAATAAAAATACCTGCAGCAAGTTGGTGAGACCGTCCAAAACGACGCTGACAGTCTTGTGGTCGGCGGCGGCCAGTAAGTTGCAGTACGGGTCAAGTAAACCTCCGCTTAGCAGGGCGTCCAATTGTTCTGCGGCCCCACCTAGGCACAGGTTGCTGACAGCCCAGGCGGCTTCCTTCTGGCATCTGCGGAGAGGAGATAATATTTCAAGGGTTCTCGTCTTCACCCACAGGCTGGATAGAGTAATAAGTATTTTAATTCATAAAGATGATACTTCGCATCAAGTTACGCTTTAATTTAATACAAAAGTAATATGTGTGAATACGCTAAGATGGGAAGAAGGGAAGGAAGCGCTCGTGGCCTAGGCGAACCGAGTGATTGGAATCAATCACTTGGTTAAGCAACAACAGGCGCGGTCAGGTACGGGATGGGTGAGCGTCCCGTGACTACCGCTAGTGGCATTTTTCCGAGCGCTTTCGTGCTTCGCAAGGCACGCTAAGCCGTTGGTGCCGGCTGTCAAAGCCATGTCAGAGGCTTTATGGGCGGCTTGATAACTTCTGACAGTAAGGCCCGCCTTACAATCCTCCACCAACCCGGACTTGGCCCCCGTGGTGGAGTATGGCCTAACCTTCCTGCGATGCAGAAAGAGACCCGTGCCCCAGCAGTGGGGACATACAAGGGTTGATAACGGAACGCTAAGATGTGGAGCCTCTGCTTCCTAAAAGAGGGATAAGACCCTGTAGCTTAGGGTAAGCAGTGCTCATCCTCAGTTATATGTTACAGTAAAATAAAATGTAAAAAGAGGTTAGCCTTAACACTGAGTTAGTCTTTGATGCGCAACTGTTAAGCATCTGAGTTAATACCTCTCTCACTAAGTTAAGTTCTAAAAATATTAAAACAGTCAATCTTTACTGATCTACTGTTTATTATTGGGTACAAGTGTAAGTGAACGCAGTGAACTTAAAATTAATTCCCTAGATTAGGCCCAAAAAGTGAATTTTAGCAAAAAATAAATCGTGCAGTATCGAGTTTAACGGTCGTGTGAACGAAACTTTGCAAGCGAACCTCACGGTTACAGCTGCGACACAAGGTTTAATCTCGCGTGGTGCGTAGACTGTGATTCATCGACTGTGCCGGGTGATTTGGTCAAGGAGCATTGAGAACCGACACGACACGAACTGCGGAGCCGCCGGCCGGGTTGTCTCTCGGAGAATTATTCCAACAATGAAGTGTGAAGCTTGTCTGAATAATGCCGTAGTAAGTGAGGCTCTGAAATGCTACCTATGCAGCAGGGGATATCACTTCAAATGTATGAATATGACTTCCGCTACGTACAGAGAGTTAAACAAAAAGGCATGGCAATGCCCTGGCTGCGACAATGTCAACAGTCGCAGAAGAGGGGATGAGACTCCGACGCGCAAACAATTCGAGCAGCGCCCGACACCCCCGGCTCCCCAGGTTGAGCCGGCGAAGGGGTCTCCCGCGCCAGGGGAGAGAATCGCTATGGACGTCCAGGGCTCACCTACCACAGGGGCACAAGTCATAACATATGACCTCTTCGCCAAGCTTCTTGACGCTAAGCTGGATAATTTCAGAGCCAGCATAACGTCGGAGTTCAATGTTATACTGACCAAACTACGGGACACTTTCCGTGAAGAAGTGGCAGAACTCCGGAGCGAAAACGCCAAACTGAGGGAGGAGTTTTCTACCCTCAAGCGCAGCGTCGGCGCCTCAGACTTGACTAAAATGTCAGAAGCCATATGCGATCTTCGCAATCAATTAAATGATCGGGAACAAGATCTTCTCACAAATGACGTGGAAATCACCTGCATCCCAGAAAGCGAATCAGAATCGGTGGGTCACCTAGTGATAACAGCAGCCGCCAAACTGGGCATGACACTGGAGGAGCGTGACATCGTGAGTGCTGTACGAGTCGGACCTAAGCGTGGTATGGTTGAGGGAGCCCCGGCGCCTACCCCGCGCCCCATTGTGGTGCGGCTGACGCGGCGCTTGCTCCGTGACAATCTGCTACAGAGTGCACGCGTGCGCCGCGGTGCCACTACCGCCGGGTTGGGTCTACCGCCGCACGAGCCACGGCGCTTCTATGTCAACGAGCGGCTGACCAAATCCAATCGAGCGCTATTCGCCATGGCTCGCGATGCTGGTCGAGCGGCACGTTGGCGTTTCATTTGGACCAGAGACGGAAGGGTTTACGCTCGAAAGGAAAATAATTCCCCTCGATGTGTGCTGCGTAGTGAGGCGGACATTATAAATTTTGTAAAGGCATAATTAGGTCGATTCTTTATATTGTATTCTTTTTCTCTATTCTTTATATGGTATTATTACGCCCAATGATTCACTTGATAAGTATTCAGTCTCAGCGGAACAAAGAAATAAACTTATATAATTTGCTAACTTGCTGCACAAAAAAAGTATTACAACACTACACAATATCACACAGTATACACACTTACATTTTATTGTATCTTATTATAAATCAATCAATCCTCCTATTTATTCTACATAATATCTTATTTATCCTACATAATATAATCTTAAAATCGCCCAGCCAAGTCATAAATCATACTTTGTACTTATACTATGGAGATGGATAAGACGGGACTTAAGTTATGTTTGTTCAATGCAGGCTCACTTGGCACTAAACACGATGAGTTTGAGGTCGCTTTTTCCGAAATTTGTCCTGATATCATATGCATAAATGAAACTTGGTTGAGAGACGGAGAAGAGGGTCGGGCGCCGACGCTGCCGGGATACCGGTTGCGACACGTACCACGACCGCGCGCTGTGCGTCAGAGGGGCGGGGGTGTGGGCTTCTACGTACGTTACGGCTTGCGCGCCGTCACCGAGCCTCACCCGCCCGCGCCCGAACAGGTTGAGCAAATGTGGATATCAGTTAGGGTCAACTCTATACGATTAGCTATTGGAACAGCATACAGACCGCCATGGCTCAACTGCGATACTTTTTTTGACGCATTAACAGAGTCTATTTTAAGTTTTAGTAGCTTTGACTATGTGCCACTACTGGGCGACTTTAATGTAAATATATTACAACCCAGTACCTACAAAAATAAATTAGAAAACTTTTTGACATGTACCCTATTAAAGAATGTTGTGAGTTTCCCCACTCATTTCACAAATGACTCCTCCACCTCAATTGACCTGGTATGCACCGACTTTGATCCCACCAAGATATTACTCACTAGCGACCACATATCTGATTTAGGTAGTCACGCTATCGTCACAGCCGAATTCAAAATTAAAAAACCCAAACTACCGCCTCGCAAAATCTTAACTAGATCTTTGAAAAGTATTGACATTCACAACTTTAATTCTGATTTGGAGTCAATTAATTGGAACAGTTTGTCCAGTTTGTCGGATGTGAACCAAATCGTGGAAGAGTTTACCGCACTGATAGTATCTATTTTGATGGTTTCTGTCATCGGCTTACCGCTACCTATGGATCATCCCCAGACCGCCACACTCTCAACCTCGCAAACAAGTTAAAATTACCATTTTATTTTGTAAAGTTAGTAACTTAATACTCTTTAGGCTCTCACCACAGCCATTGAAAATAGAGTCTGTTTGTCTCAATTACGGAGCTCAGTATCAATTGTACCAAACTAATCAATCATTCATCACATCTCACTCTACACTCACAATCACTTCTCTACAAGTAACACCCAATATACACACACGTAAACTCCCAGTTTATCTTGAAGTTATATTCAAACCACAGGATTCTCATTTAATTGCTAGCGCAATAACCAACCTACCCAAGATTTGCTATGGGTATGGCTAATCTAGACATAGCTGATGAAATCGACAACTGTAATTCTATTAACTGTAACGTCACAAAGTCACTCGAATCCTGCAAAAATATTCCTTCCCTGTCAAATTTCAGTAACTTCAAAATATTAACTATCAACATTCGTAGTATAAATCATAATTTTGATGCTTTTGTCGTAAGCTTGCACCGTTTAAATATTACATTTGATGCTATCGTCCTTACTGAATGTTGGCTAAAAGATAATGCCGTCAAGAACTTACCAGGGTACAATTGTTTTTATACCACCAAATTGATAAATAGAGCGAGCGGTGTCGTTGTCTACACTAGGATAGATTGGAACGTAAATGTCAGCGAACCTATTCTTGCCGAGACAGAAGGTTTGTTAATCGAGTTCTCAAATAATATAACTATCCTGTCTCTGTATAGATCTCCTTCATTTACCAATCTAAATAACTTCCTTTCATCACTGGACGACACACTTAATACATTAAGAAGTTCACCCAACCTCATAATTACTGGCGATCTCAATATAAATATATTGGACAACCACAATGGTATCAGCAATGAGTATCTCTGTCTGTTGGCTGAACATGGCCTAGTTGCCGCAATAACGAGGCCCACTAGAGAAAGTGCCTGTCTCGACCATTTCTTCATTCGTTCTAAGTATAAACTAGAATCAATTGTATGCCCAAGCGATATTACTGACCACGATATTATTCTACTTTGCTTATCCTGTAATGGCTCCAAGTCAAATAACCGAAAAGTCTCGCTGAAAACCGATTTTGATGCCGTGTTAACGGACTTACGAGACCATGATTGGTCCCCGGTACTTTGTTCCGAAGACCCAGAACTATCTGCATCTCATTTGACGTCGGTCATTTGTGAAAAAATGAAAAAACACTCGCGTCTATCTAAAGTATCCAACTCAAAACGTCTTTTAAAACCTTGGATCACTCCTGGCCTGCTCAGGTGCATGAGACATCGAGACAAACTCCACGCCAAATTCCGTAAACATCCAAGCGACCTCATAGCCAAACTAGTCTACACAAGATACAGAAACTTCTGTAATAAACTATTAAAAAAAGTTAAATCAGCTTACTTCAATAGCGAAATTGATATTAACAAACAAAACCCAAAAAATCTTTGGAAAACTGTAAAAAGTATTTGTGATATCCCAGAAAAATCGAAAATTCCCGCTGAGCTACTAGCAGCGGACCCAAAGCTCAATAACAGTAACAATTTCTTTACTTCAGTTGGCCCGAATTTGGCAAATAAAATCTTGAAGAAGCTCCACAAAACTCAACCGGAACTTGCTGCGGAAATCCAAATTCCCCAGTCACCTCACTCCTTTTTCATGGAACCTACGGACACTGAAGAGGTCATTGGAATAATACGCAGCCTAAAAGTTAATAGTGCTCCTGGATTTGATGGTATACCAAACATTCTGCTTAAATCAGCATGCCACCTACTTGCTGTCCCACTCACACATGTTTTCAATCTAAGCCTTGCCTCAGGCGTCTTCCCCTCCTGTTGGAAACTTGCCTCAGTGACTCCTGTCTATAAAGAAGGAGACAAGGATTGCCCAAACAATTATAGACCCATCTCTCTTCTGAGCAATATTTCAAAAATCCTGGAAAAAATCGTGAATAGGAGAATGGTGGGTTTCTTAGAATCTAAAAACATCCTTTCTTCAAGACAATACGGCTTCAGGCAGGGAAAGTCTACTGAGGATGCTGTTCTCTCCCTGGTTAATGTAGTAACCTCGCAACTCGATGCAGGCAGGCCGTGTGTTGGAGTTTTTCTAGACTTAGCAAAGGCTTTTGACACGGTGTCTGCTCCCATACTACTTGAAAAGTTGAAAAGGCTAGGGTTCAGAGGGCATGCCTTGGAATGGATCCGTAGTTACCTAACCGGTAGACACCAAAGAGTTAAAGTGGGTCATGAGAGCATAAGCGACCCGGGTCAACTCTGTTTTGGTGTTCCACAGGGTAGCATTCTTGGCCCAATTCTTTTTATTATTTATTTAAATGACATCAGCTCCGCCATAAAACACTCCGAAAATGTGGAATTATTTTGCTATGCGGACGATACAGCCATAATCTTCCATGAATCCTCCTGGGAGGCAGTTTTCAATCTTGCTCAACTGGGTATGTCATCGATAGCAACTTGGCTAAACAATAATCTTCTTACGCTTAATGCCTCAAAAAGTAAATATTTGTGCTTCTCTAAGACAAAGGCTTCGGCTCCGGTAATCTCCCCCCCAATCACTATCCATACATGTTCCGACCTAAATTCTAGCAACTGTTGCCCTGACTCCATCTCAAGAGCCCCCACTATAAAATATCTGGGCATTCTACTTGACGAGAATCTCAGCTTCGCCCCCCATATATCGTGTCTATCGGTTAGAGCACGAAAACTGATTCATCTCATGAAACAGGTAAGAATTATCAACGATAAAAAAGTCCTTAATGCAATATACATGGCACTATGTCAGTCAGTGCTAACCTATTGTATTTCATGTTGGGGTGGCGCTGCTAAAACCCATCTTATTGCTCTTGAACGTGCTCAAAGGTCCATACTTAAGGTCACCTTCAGTAAACCGTATAGGTTCCCTACTACCGCTCTGTACATTGAAACAAATCTTCTATCAATACGTCAACTGTTTATATTTAGGGTGGTCACTCAGCAGTACCTCCAGTTTCTTCTTTTCCCTGATTACTTAACTCTAATCAGGAGACGTAATATAAGAATCCCCATCCCCAGAACGAAAACTAAATTT
The DNA here is from genome assembly GCA_934045075.1 of Yponomeuta sedellus. Lineage (NCBI taxonomy): Eukaryota > Metazoa > Arthropoda > Insecta > Lepidoptera > Yponomeutidae > Yponomeuta > Yponomeuta sedellus. Next base: position 1,866,689 of record OW203751.1, read on the forward strand.
GCTCAGCGTTTCTTAACCTTTCTTGGCCCTTTCCTTTTTAATAATCTGTTCCGTAAATGTGAGTTAAAGAATTGCACCCTCAATGAAGCAAAGCGGAATGTTTTCACCCACCTTATTGGCTTAGGCTATGCTGCAACTGAGGATATCCTAAAAATCATTACATAACCTACTATTATTCTCACAAAAATCACACACTTCCCCCCACTCATCACATCACACATAAATACTACACACACAACTAACACCCATCACCACTCTCACACAACTGTAATACTGAACTCGCAATAATTATGTTTTATCTTTTTTGTTTTCTACTTTAATTTTATAATTTGCTCAATATTTTTATGCCACTGTCGGTTCTTGTTTATAATTTAGTACCTATGTAAAAATATGAAACTGTAAAAGTCGCAAAATTTTTACCTCAGTAAATCCTTCACAACCAGGTCCTCACTATACAGATTCCCGTCTAGTGTGGGGACCAACGGTGAACCTTTGATTGTTAATATCAACCATTTTATAGATTAATACTTAAGCTAATCATACTTTTATGTAATGCGAAAAATTTACAATTTGTTAGTAAGTGGTTTAAATAAAAAAAATTTATCTTTAAAAAAAAAAAATTTTATCTATTTTTAACAAACACGCGCCATTGAAAACAATACTGATCAAGGACAAACAGAAGCCTTGGTTCACCAGTAACGTGAGATTTATGATGAAGTTGCGAGATCATGCACATGCCAAGTATGTCAAAACGAAGTGTGATGTATATAGAAAAGAGTATAAAGAACTAAAACACCTAGTGAATATCAGCTTGGACCAGGAGAAACGTTGTTTCTTTGAGAATCATGTGAACAGCAATATAAACAAACCAATAAAATTATGGAAAACACTCAAAGAAATAGCGCTGCCTCAGTTTAATAAAAAAAAAAATTCCGTGGACCATTTTGACGACGCAAATGAAATAAATGACCATTTTTTAAATATCCCCGGAAATAATATTTGTAACAAAACTATACTATCATACTTTGACTGCAATAGGCACAATAATTCAACCTTGAAATTAGAACCAGTCAATGATACAATTATATCTCGGGCAATTCTGGCTCTGGGATCAAATGCGCAAGGTATCGACGGTATCACCTTAGATATGCTTATTTTGACACTACCCTTTTCACTGACAACTCTTACGGAAATTGTCAACAAATCAATTATTTCCTCGACATTTCCTGACTGCTGGAAGACGGCAGTTGTCCGTCCGATCCCAAAAATATCAAACCCAACTCAAATAACTGAATTGCGGCCTATTAGCCTACTACCTATAGCTTCTAAAGTTCTTGAAAAAATTGTTTATGACCAGGTAATAAGGTATTGTGAAAGTAACAATATTCTTCCGAAGACCCAATCAGGTTTTAGGAAAGGTCATAGTACTGGCACTGCTCTGCTCGATGTTGTAGACAACATTTTATCTGCGCAAGACGCTGGTCACGGGAGTATTCTCGCACTGCTGGATTTTTCCCGAGCTTTTGACTCAATTAACATAAATCTTCTTCTATGCAAACTGTCTTACTACGGCTTTGATATTGGTAGTATAAAGTGGTTCAAGAGCTATCTAACTGATCGTCGCCAGCGAGTTGTCCTACTAAAATCAGACGGATCCTCAACAGTGTCCCGAGATGAATCCGTAGAGCGAGGAGTTCCCCAGGGTTCCATACTCGGACCGTTACTATACATAATATATACGGCAGATATCACTGATTGCATAAAAAATTGTCATCACCATTTGTACGCAGACGATCTGCAATTATATACCAAAATACTTCCGTCAGAGGCCGATGTCAACGTGTCAAAATTAAATGAGGACCTCGGAAGAATCGCGGTATGGGCCGAAAGAAACTCTCTTGTGCTTAACCCAGCAAAATCGAAATATATGTTGATGGGCTCAAAAAATCAAATAAAGAATTTGACACAATGCAATATTAATGTGCATATAAATCAAAAAGAAATATCACGAGTAACGGAGGCCCGCAATCTGGGTATTTTGATGGATGGCGAGCTACATCTTGAGCGCCATATTCAAGAGTTAGCTAGAAATTGTTTTTATCGCTTAAAGATACTATATCGTATACGCAATTTCATTAGTGCTACGCTTCGTATTCGTTTATGCGAAACTCTAGTACTGTCTAAGTTGTACTATTGTGCCACTTTGTATGGTCCTTGTCTACTAAAGAAATCACAGAATTTGATCCAAAGGGTGCAGAATGCCTGTGCTCGATTTTGTCTGCATATTCCGCCTCGCACTCATGTCACTCCTTTCCTTAATAGCGCGAATATTCTGAAAATGCAAGCGAGACAAAAACTTCAGCTAGCTACTCTGCTATTCGGAATTATAAAAACGCACGTTCCTGCTTACTTATTTAATAAACTCACCTGGAGACAATCGCGTCACGCCGAAGGAATAAGGACAATGACTGCACCTTTAAGTGTGCCAAAACATAGGACAGCGGCCTTTCGGGGCAGTTTTAGGTACGCAGCAACCAAGTGCTGGAACAATATCCCGCCACCACTTCGTAACTGTAAAAACAAAGTTACTTTCAAGAACAGTTATAAGGCTTATTTATTACAAGCACAAATATCTGATAACTGTTCCTTGGCTTGCGTACCTTGAGCATGGTGGTCCTTTTACATCTATTTGATCATGGTATGTAGAAATGGCGCACACTTCCGACATTACAAAACACCGTCACTAATAATACTGTTTCGTTAACACTTTGTAGGTATCCATTTATTTATCTCAGATGAGCAACGTAATACACAGTACACCACATTAATCACACACGATGTTACACGTATTTTTAATTTCATAATTTGTTTTAAATCCTTTTTCTTTTTACACACCCGCGACTAACCGCAGCGTGGCCCCGACAGAATATCAGCGTTGTAGGTAGGTACCTCGGTGCTCCTACAACACATGCTGAGTCGGGACCATTTTAGGGGCTCAATACTTTGAACAGTAATTAATATGGCCGTCACGTGAATATGTTTTAAAATTTCAATTTTATTGTTTTATTTTTTGTTGTTAAATTTAAAAAATATCTTATTTTTTCTTTTTCTTTTTGGTACATATTTCTGTTTAGTTTAAAACTTTATTTAGTTAAATGTCTTGTATTTCTGTTTGTTCATTATGTTTTGTTTTGAGTATTGTGTCACTAAATAAATGTTCTTATCTATCTATCTATCCTTAAAAACATATTTAGAGGCTAAAAATTCCAGCCATGCCGGGATTCGAACCCGCGACTTCTGGCTATCCGTGCCAGCGCTCTTTCCAACTGAGCTAATGGACGACTCAGTGAAATTTCGAACCTCTTTACAATATTCTCTGTATTACGCACATTACGTATTACGTAGTTTATCTTTAGTTTTAGTAGTATATTAATTACTAAGTTTAGTAGTGTCTCTCTCTCTGTGTGTGTGTGTGTGTGTGTGAAATGGGCATATTTGACACATATACATTAACCTACAGTTTTATTTATTTATTTATCGTATGGCATCTTACAATGGCCTCACAACCAGACACAATGCGTTTTTTATATTATTATAGATATAAAAATGAATCCCCGAATGTGTTGGTAAGCGCATATCTCGAGATCAGCTGAACCGATTTCGCTAATTCTTTTTTTAGAATATTCCTTGAAGTGAGAGGATGGTTCTTACGGTGAGAAAAATATTTAAAAAATTATCGACTGTTAGGCGGTAAGAAGTTCGCTGGGTCAGCTAGCACCTAATTGATAATAATGAAATGTCAAATATTTTAAAACCTACAGAATTAAGAATCTCTGTTTCTATTTTTGGATCCATTGGCTATAGTATTTTCTAAGGTTAACACGAGCACTAGACATAATTAAAACTGTTTTTATACGGATTTTTTGCTCGTTTATTGCATTTTTACAATTTTCCAACGTTTCGGCACTTTTACAGGTGCCGTGGTCTCGGATGACTGAGGTGGTAAGCGTCTTTTTGAAAGCATTAACGGTCAGTTTACAACAATATTCTATCTATCTATCCAGCCCATGAATGAAGCCCACTGCTGGGCATAGGCCTCTTCCATTTCACGCCAACTCTCCCGGTCCCTAGCCAATCTCGACCACTTACCCCCGGCCGCTTTTTTAATGTCATCCCTCCAACGGGCAAGTGGTCTACCCACCGAACGACGACCGGTTCTTGGCCACCACTCCGTGACTGCCCTTGTCCACCTTCCGTCATCCCGTCTCATCAGGTGTCCCGCCCATCTCCACTTCAACTTTGTGATCCGTGTGCCCACATCTTCGACTCTGGTCTTTTGTCGGATTGCAACGTTGCGCACTCGATCAAGAAGTGAAATGCCTAACATGGCTCGCTCCATGGCTCTCTGTGCGACTTGGATTTTTTCCATGTTAGCCTTTGTGAACGTCCACGTTTCGGCACCGTACGTAATCAACAATATTGATTATTAGTAATTGAAGTTAAAAATTAAATTAATAAATCCAATTATTTTACATGAACTAAAAATATTGATTATTAATTGAAATTAAAATTAACTCTACAATCACACTTTTAGCAAGGGGGTCTCATGCACTTATGCACTGGTTCCCATGCTGCCGGTATATTCCAACCACTACACGGTATATTCGATTGGCTAATTATCATTAATTTAAACCTGTTAACATTTGAATTGAGTCATTGGATAAATTGAGAGCATTCTATTTATTTTATTGTACAGGTACGGAGCTTAAAAATCTCTTACCTTACAGAGGTCAACAGTTAGCCCATTACTTTCTAAGGTTACAACGAGCAATAGATATAATAAAAACTGTATTTACACGGATTTTACTCTTTTTAATTTAATTTTTTACAATTTTCCGACGTCTCGGCACTTTTTCAAGTACCGTTGTCTCGGAAGGCGTAAATTAAACGAGTGAAATCCGTGTAGATACAGTTTTCATTACTTATCTGTGGATATTTTTTTATTCTGAAATTATATTTTGTATGTTTTCGTGGCGCAGCGGTTGGCACGCTGACTGTAAAACCGAAGGTCTCGGGTTCGATCCCTGGCCGGCTCAAACTAGGAAACGAACCTTAGGGGCCGTCCATTAATCACGTGAGGCTTGAAAGGGGGGGGGGGATTTGACAAAAATCACGATGACATTTCGACAAGGGGGGAGGGGGGTGTAGTAAAGATACCACGTGTATATATTTTTTTATTATTTTTTCGCGCGATTTTTAAATTGAAAAGCAGCGTGTAGTGTGACCTTGACTCGCCGTTGCTAGGCAACGAACAAAGTACCTTCTCACGCGCCGCCGATGACCGCCCGCTCGGCACGCCGATCGCCAGTTATTCCGTTGTTTACGCGCCGAATACTTAATTTCAGAATAAAATAAGATTATACTTTATACATGAAATAAGATAATATTCTAAAATATGCTAACATAAAAAGGAGATCAAATATATGTGAAGCCAAGCTTCCAGGCTTGTAATTGTCTGACATTTACATGTATTATAGTAAAACGACACAAAAATATATCATGACATATACGATACCAAATTAATATATAAATTCAACACGCGCGCTAGCGAGCGCAAGGCAATTCTAGTTCTAAAAAAAATTAAGATTTTTTGTAGGTACGAAAAATACACGTGATGCTGGGTGGGGGGTGGGGTGGTAGTCTTAAACCTCACCATGTATCACCAAGGGGGAGGGGGGGTTAAAAAATGCTTAAAAAAAGATCACGTGATTAATGGACGGCCCCTTTCTAGTTTGTCTCGGGTCTTGGATGTTATCGATGTATTTATTGTATTAAATCTATCGTCGAGTTAGCACCTATAACAAAAGTCATTTAGTTGTACATAGTATAGGGCTAACGAGATCTGTGTAACATGTCCATGAATATTTATTTATATTTATTTTATTTAATCAAGCCATAACGGTTCAACGGATTTACATGAAACTTGACATACAGCATAGATAGACAAAGATCTGAATCGAGGCATAAGATGACGTTTGCGTGATCAGCAAGTAATTTTATAAAAGTATTGATTTACAACTCTGTTAGCACCTATAACACAAGTCATTTAGTTGTACTTAGTATAGGGCTAACGAGATCTGTGTAATGTGTCCATGCATATTTATTTATGTTAATGATTCAGCCGACGAACCTGGGCTCCCCCTCCTCCATGACTTTCTTCAGCGCAGGCAAGATCTGTGCTCGGACAGCCCGCTGGATCTGCAGCGGTGTGCCAGCCAGCACGTTGCTGACTGCCCAAGCCGCTTCCTTCACCAGGCCGGGCTTCTTACAGCTTAGCAGACGGGCCAGGGCTTCTAGACAGCCTGCGTCGAGACAGCGGTCTGTCTGTAGAGGAAGAGATGCTGTTTTTAAAAATATGTATTTCAGTTTAGTGTAAGTACTTGGCACAGTCAAAACTCTTAAACAGTCAAAACTAGCTTTGACTGCTAATTCAGTCAAAAGTACTTTTTTCTAAAGCTTAGATTTGAAATGCCTGTACGTAATACAGAGAATGGTGTAAAGAGGTTCGAAATTTCACTCATGCCGTGAGTCGCCCATTGGCTCAATTGGTAGAGCGCTGGCACGGATGGCCAGAGGTTGCGGGTTCGAATCCCGGCATGGGTGAAGTTTTTGGCCTCTAAATAGGTTTTTAAATTTGTTCCTTAGCACGGGTTAGTGCATTAAAAATAAAAATAGTATACCAAATGGTAAAAACACCTAAAACGACGACAAAAATATAAGTGCGACGAAGTGAGCGTAGCGGAGCTATGCTCGATCGATCGATATCAACCCTTGTATGTCCCCACTGCTGGGGCACGGGTCTCTTCCTGCATCACATGAAGGTTGGGCCATACTCCACCACGGGGACCAAGTCCGGGTTGGTGGAGGATTATAAGACAGTGGCGGGCCTTACTGTCAGAAGTTATCGAGCCGCCTATATGAGGCCTCTGTCATGGCTTAACGACTGCCATTACATGACAGCCGGCTACAACGGCTTAACGTGCCTTGCGAAGCACGGAAGCCCTCGGAAAAAACGCCACTAGCGGTAGTCACGAGATGGTCACCCATCCAGTACCTGAACGCGCCAATTGTTGCTTAGCCCAACTGATTGATTACAATCACCCGGTTCCGCTAGGCCACGAGTGCTTCTACAGAGACAGAGCCTATATTTAGACAAAAACTCTCAACTTTTTTGTCTCAATCAGTGTAGCTGTCTTTCTCTGTTTGTTCTTTTATGTGTTGTTACAGTAAATGCCGAATCCTTCCTTCCTTTCTGGCTATATATCTGGACAGACCTGCTCATCACTCCTAGTGACCATTTTCCCCACGGCCCGGAGCGCTGGGGTCTTGACAGCCTCCCTAGAGTGGTCCAGCAAAGCAGCGAGCCGCGGCAGGTGCTCTGAAGTTGTCTGGACGTCTAACTATCGAACTGTTTGTCTAGCTATCAGGTTCTTTGTCTTTGCAACAATGTGTCTATCTATTCCACTGTCAACGATCCATCTATTCAATAGTCTGTCTATCTATCTATCTATGTCTAAGTATCGAACTATTTGTCTAGCTATCAGGTTTTTTGTCTATCCAACAATGTGTCTATCTATTCCACTGTCAACGATCCATCTATTACACTATTTTTTTTTTTTTATTTTTAATGCACTAACCCGTGCTAATTTTTAGCCTCTAAATAGGTTTTTAGATCCATCTATTCCACTCTGTGATCTATTCAATACTCTGTCTATCTATCTATCTATGTCTAAGAATCGAACTATTTGTCTAGGTATCAGGTTCTTTGTCTATCCAACAATGTGTCATCTATTCCACTGTCAATGATCCATCTATTCAATAGTCTGTCTATCTATCTATCTAACTAACTATGTCTAAGTATCGAACTATTTGTCTAGCTATCAGGTTCTTTGTCTATCCAACAATGTGTCTATCTATTCCACTGTCAACGATCCATCTATTCAATAGTCTGTCTATCTATCTAACTATGAAACTGTCTATACATATATTCATCTGCATATCTATCTATAGTCTATCTATTAAAGGAACTGTCTATAGATACAACTGTGTAACATTCTTAACTATACATCGGACAGAGCCTATATGTAGACACAAAGTCATCCTCCCGGTTCCACATTCTCTTTTAGTTGGTTTTACTGTGTTGTTACAATTAATCCGCCACTGTCTTACAATCCACCAACCAGGGCTTGGCCCCCGTGGTGGAGTATGGCCTAACCTTCCTGCGATGCAGGAAGAGACCCGTGCCCCAGCAGTGGGGACATACAAGGGTTGATAACGAACAATTAATCCCTAATAATCCCTATCTATATATCTAGACAGACCTGCTCATCGCTCCCAGTGACCATGTTCCCCACGGCCCGGAGCGCTGGGGTCTTGACAGCAGCCCCAGGGTGGTCCAGCAAGGCGATGAGTCGCGGCAGGAGCTCTGGAGTTGTCTGGACGCGCTCGATCCGATCGTTGGGACCGTCGGTCAGGTAGGAGAGAGCCCAGCATGCGTCCGCTGGGGGAGAGGTACGTTAGTTAAACAATTTAAAGATATAGTTAGGATATTTTCGGGGCTTAATCGCGTAGTAATTTATTGCTATTATTACCTCGACGTTTCGACGACGTTACAGTCATCGTGCTCACGAGAAGACTGAGTGCTCAGTGCGAGTTTTTTAACTACTCGATCGCGTTAACGTAAACTCGTATTTCTATGGCATCGAGGAAGCGCCACCTAGCGACAAGTATGGAAATTAAAATTGCCGAGTCCGAATTTAACCAAAAACGTGCGTCCTTCCTGAGTGAAGTGCGTCGGTTGCACAGAGTACATTGTCGGTTGACTGGGGAGTAGACATGTGTACGCAGTGTTGCCAACTCCAGTCAATTCGTCTTGCTAGATTTATTATCATAAGTCGCTAGGAAGTCGCTAAAACTGATTGAACTAAAGTCGGCCCCCGGATTTCCTTCTGGGCCGCGTTTCATAAGCTGCAATTCGTAGTTTATTGTAACGATTCGACGTACATTAGGTACGTAGCAGAGTCTACTTGTTAATCTGTAGTGTAATCAACTTTGCAATGTATGTCGACTTGTCATAGTAAACCATGTATTGTAGTTTTATGAAATAGGCCCCGGAGATCATTAGCAACCAAAAATAAAGGGGCGGGGAGGCACGTGAATAAGAATGTACTACTTAAGAAATACGATATTTAATCATTAAAAATTTTTCTTCGTCATCACTAGATACATTAAACACTTCTTCGTCCTCATTCTCATATAGCTCAGTTGAAGTAGACTTTTGAGTAAGTAAAAAATGGTGTTGGGCATATTTTGTTATCTTGTACTTAACGAAATCTTCAGGTTAAAAAGTAGTCAGCTAAGTCGCTAAATAAAATTTTTGTCATCCGGGACCACGGCACCTGAAAAAGTGCCGAAACGTTGGAAAATTGTAAAAATGTAATAAACGAGCATAAATCCGTATAAAAACAGTTTTAATTAAAATTTTAGTCGTCAAAACTTTTTTCTTGTCGCTAAGGCTCTCGCAACAGTCGTTATTTCTAGCGACAAAGTTGCTAAATTGGCAACACTGTGTGTAAGTACTGCGTGTTATGCAGTACGCGTACTGGATCAGTACCCAGTACGCGGCCAAATTTAGCATGACCTATGGCATGATCAGTACGTCGCGGCCGGCCGACCGCGGCAAATCGTTGCTATGTATTTGCACATGCATGGCACAAAGCGCGCGGCGGTCGTTGAGCGTACCTTATTACTTTGTTAATAGGATACTTTTTTTGCACAAATTATTATCATACTTCGATTCTCGGGTGACCGTCGGTCGGACACCCGAACATAGTTTTGAACGTTCTTGATAAGGCTTACATTTCTTTGACACCGCCTCGTATATTATGAATAATGTATAATACGTGATACCAACCCGGACTTGGCCCCCGTGCACACTGGTTCCACGCCCTAAGAGTAGCGGTCATAGGGTTTCGCGATAATAATGACTGTCGTTGTCATAGCTGATTATTATTATTATGGTGTTTTGTAATACTTTAAGCCATAACACAATAAAAAAAAAACAAAATAATCTTAAAAAGCTTATTTTATTTACAAAATTATGCATTTTTATTACACTTAAAAGAAGGTTTGCAACTTAATAACTATTAAACCTTACTATTTACATTTTATATTACAAATAAAGTAAATACTTAACTAACATCTAAGTACAAACACACAATTGGACAAAAAATATTATATTTACATAATAGGAGTTATGTAAAAAATAACATAAATACCTATCTTATTTTTTACATTTTTTCCTAAACCGACAACAAATTTAATACTTCTTTTGATAGAATAGACTTCTTCTTCTGTGGTAACCTTCTTAAACTAGAAATATAAGGATCCGAATTAAGGAGAAGTCTATGTATCAAGTCGGTGTTTGTGACAACCCGAGACATTTTCCTCGTGTTGTCACGCCTGAAGAGTTTGATTAATTTATTGCAAGATTCGGCGGCCTCTTCCGAAAGCTCACCTATTGACAATAATGCGTGTTCAATTACTTCCGACCCATGAATGAGGACCTTATGTACAGACGATGGCAAGTTGTACCATGGATAGGTAGCAACAAGTTTACGTGCTGTTTCTAGAGAATACTCTTTAAAAGTGGCGTTATTAATTTTGTATCCCGACGAAAGACACTGCAGCAGATTATGACATCTGTCAATAAGGATTTTATCTAATCCAGTAATTTCCGCTGAAACCGCTGAGTTAGAAAAAAACTTTCTGGCAGTGTTTCCGTCGTTAGATGTGCCACTTCCTCCACTTCGCGGTTTGTCGACTATTAGACCAAGTTTCTGCCTAAACTGTTGCTGCACATGTTGTTTTTTTTGTGCAAGAAGAGCTTTTTCGTCTGAAGAACGTACCTGCCATTTCTTTATGTCTAATCTATAAGAAACGTGAATTAAATATTCGAAGAATCGGATATACGAGTGAAGAGGAGATAGTCCAAATTGATAGGTACCACTATCTGCAGTTTTGCTCAGCGATTTATCAATGTCATTCATCTCTTTTGGAGTTGAACCACAAATATAACATCTACTACAAGATGTATCGCTCAGAGCACTGCACACTTTACCATCAACCATGGTTAATTGTAAAGAATGCTGCACTTTTATTTCATATTCACCGTGAGTGAAAGAAGTCGGTTGTAAACTATCAATTTTAGTCTTGAAATAAGCTTCTTCTTGCACAGAAAGGTCTTTGGATTCTTTGGCAAATTGGAATCGAATAGGCCTACAATACCTGGTGGAAGAAGGGCGCGGATTTTTCCAAACTATTTGATCTGGGTCGGAGGTATTGGACTTACAAACCAATTGAAGAGGACAATATGAAGTAACAAACATACTGCCATCATCATCGATACCAGAATCTCCAAAAATCTGTTTATATTCGCTGTGCCCCGTACTCCCATCGAAACCCCATTTTCCAATCAAAACAAATTCTTTATTAGGGTCAATATTATTCAAAACGGGTTTTTGGGATTCTAGTATCCGGCAAGCAGTATGATCTAACAATGATTGTAATTCTACTTCAGCAGATGATTCCGTGATAAACTCTTGCGATGGATAGCACCGCTTCTTAGCTTCTAACACTTTTTGATAAGATGGTAATGCATTAGGTGATTTTGCATTAACGAAGTCTTTCACCAAAAGATACTGATGTTTAGTCAGTTTTGTCTCATTTATAAGAGACAAGACTTCGTTAGTGCTGAAATTTAAAGATGCAGCGGCGTTAGATAGACTAGAATCGTCCAACAAAGAATTTATCGCAGAACTGTCTACTTTACTTAACTCTGCAAGCCTGCGGCGTTTTGATCTCTTGCTACATTCCTCAAAGTCCTTCCTGTGCTGGTGCTGTTGGGTGCTTGTCGAAGCTTCTGCTGCTGGCCGTTGGGTGTTGTGGCTCCCTACTGTTGCACAAGTTGGCAGAACGCAAACTTCAATTTCGTTCAGCCAGTCTCCGTACTTAGAGACCATGCGAGAATGGTTGCGCGTGACTTGCTTCCAAATTGCTACCAATCTTGTACAAACTTTAGTAACTCTTTTTTCCAAGTCATCAGCAATGTAATTCTCAACATCAGGCAGCAATTGTATTAGGTCTCGAAAAACTCGATGCCAACGCTCCAGTTCAGATTTGCTGTCTTTAATAGACAGCCAAGTATCTAGTACAAGCATTCTTTTGAAAGAACACTTAATACTAGTACCTAAAACAAAATAAAAATACGTTAAAAGCGGATCAAAATAGATACATGTTTCGTAGCAAGTGCTACGCGCCTGCTACGCGTTCAGGCGCGCGGCGTAGCACCTGGCTGCACCTTACAGACGCAGCATGACGCAGCTAAATTTGGAGAGGCCTAGTAGTAGACATTGTAACCCATATTTCTATACCAAATTGAATGGTACAAGTAGGTACAAACATAAGTAAAAGCTTCAACGTAAAAAATATACAGACATAAATACATAAAAAATGCCACGTTGGCGTAGCACTCTATTTAAAAAAAAAATGTAGAAGGAAAAGGCAAAATAGTAAAGTAAATTAATAATACATACCTGTGACTTCAAATTCCATTGTAAAATAGCAGGTCACAGACAAGTTGGAACTTAAACACACGCGTCGCGTCTTGGGCTAATTAAAGCACTTGGTGATAACAGGTTGATGACTAATTACTTGTGTTCACTTCGGATGCCGAAAAAGGAATGTTGGGAACAATAGATTGCGAAACCTTTTATACCCTCAGGTAGTATGACAATTAGTGGGTAACTGAGCCAGATATCATGGCTTAGCTCAGTCATTGCCATCCGAGTCCTATGACCTACTACGGTACCACCGTGCCGTGGTGGAGTATGGCCTAACCTTCCTGCGATGTAGGAAGAGACCCGTGCCTCAGCAGTGGGGACATAGAAGGGTTGATAACGTAACGTAACGTGATACAATACAAGACGGGCTACGTCATGTAGGCATAATGACGATGACTCTAAACATGGCCCTCGTGAGTTATAACGCGACATCTCAGGTAGGCCATGTTCCGCGTACTGCGTACTGCCATAATGCCATATGGCGCGGTACGAAATGCCATGCCATGTGGCATGTTCTCATAGGGTACTGTTTTGCGCATGTCTGGGGAGCGAGGCGAGGGGTGTGCCGCGCACAAGCAAGTGAACTATTTTCTGTCTCAAGTGCGAATAATCTTGAAAACAAGAACCGCGCTGACCAATGACTTTCTTTGTGATTTTTTTTTATCCAAGATTTAGAAAACTTAATGGTCCGATGACTATTTTTCTTTTTTATTAATCGAAAGTGTTATAAATGAACGCCATATTTATTAGAAAAATTGGGTTTAATACCGGCGTACCTAATTATTCAATATGATTAATTAAAGAGCAGTTAGTGTATGTCGGACATGCTGAAAATCGCCGTATTTGGGCATATTTTATTAATTACTTTTTCATCATTAGTTTTAAGGCGTAGATTGTATAAAAACCTTTTTAATTACCTATTTTAAAACCGATTGACTGTTATTTTTTTTTAAATTGAACGGTTACTGAGTAAACACGTGGGACACGTAATTCGACCCTCCTCGTAGATTCACCCATAAACGCGAGTGCGAGTTGTACTGTGACAGCGTTTTGCCAGTTCGAACGGTTAACTTACTCATACTAACCACTCAATGCTCGATTAACGCGGTAGTAGGTCGAATAACTTTATTCGATTGGATCTGTCAAACTCGCACTAAGCACTCTGATGACTGGCACCCGTTCGCATGTTCGGCTGATGAGGTTTCAGACTACCCCCAATCAGCAATCACAAAGCACTATTAGGGTTGCGACACACTACACTGACAATTTCGGACAAGCCATGCGACTTTTTTCGACTCGAACACATCTTGATGATCTTAACTATGTGTACAAGTCGCGAAAGTTTAAAATTTAAAAATACTTGCAAGGTTGTAAAACTTTTATAATAATAATTAACACTGGAACGACTTCAGGTGTTGTTTTATTTGTAGATAATTATGTAGTAATATTACAACAGAAAAAACTGGATAAAAACGGATAAGCAGGTAAAATAGGTATGTTCGAAGGGTATTAAGTAGTAGGTGGTTATATACTCTTTGCTAGTGATGAAAAATGAGGGAAATCGAAGAATGTGTGACGTAATTTAAATATTCGAAAATGATAGAAAAAGAAATAAAAATTGTATGAACAGGTTTGTACCGTCACATACTCACAATATTTACCCGACATAAAAATAGACTCTACTCCCTCCTTCGAGACTTAAAATGTTAAACTGCAGCCCATATTACATGTCGGTAAACTTGAAATAAAAAATAAACATAAATGTTCATTACGGTTCGAACTTACGGTCAGCAAGAGGTCGCGGGTTCCAGTCCCGGCATGGGCGGAATTTTTTGCCTCTAAATAGGTTTTTAAAATTGTCATCAGCACGAGTTAGTGCAACAAAAAGAATATAACCATGTGAGTTAATATGCCAATAAAACATACCCAGTACGTCCTGGTCGTCTATTTCCAGCAGATCTGCAATGCACGGGATCGCCGGAGCCACTAGGTCGAAGTTCACCAACGGATTCTTGTTCCTGTGAATAGTAAGGTCTGGTTTAGTCTTCTTTGTAGGACAGTGAATTAACTTGTGTGAAGGGACAAAGGACAAAAATATGTTTATTTGGGAATCACAAACTAGTTTGGTTTGACAGTCTATTTCCAGTTCTAAGAGTGATGAAATCTCTATTTGTGTCCTATAAATAATTAGGTCTATTAATTGGTGTGTCTTAGCATTGTGTAGAAGCGGTCGTGGCCTAGCAGAACCGAGTGATTGCAATCAATCACTTGGTTAAGCAACAACAGGCGCGGTCAGGTACTGAATGGGTGACTTTGCCGAGACTGCGGCGCTTGAGGTACTAAACAGGTCAGCAGCGCTCCTAAAGTGCCCCGCGCTAGCACAGCGTCTCTAGTCTCGGGCCCTTCGCTCTCGATGTTCCAGAGCTATTCTCACAGAGATAAAGCCTAACTAGACGCTGCCCCAAAACAATACAGACTTCTTCCAGACAGTCACAATCAAGCTTGGTAAGGTCCGCACGATGGGAGCGCACGCCCCCGCAAAAAATACCCTTTAAATCTTACTTTAGCGTACAATCACAGAGAATATCAAAGATACCTTTACCTATACCGGCTCCTATAATGTGCCCCATGCAAAAAATACCTGTAAAATACACAGACCTGCACAGGTTTCTATAGGCTCACACAGAAGTCCTTAGCCTGGCCCGCGGCGCCTGAGGTACTAAGGAGGGCAGTAGCGCCCCTAAAGTTCCCCGTGCTAGCACAGCGTCTCTAGTCTAGGGCTCGTCGCCCACTATTTTAAAGAGCTTTTCTTACAGGTAGAAATAGAGGCTAACAGCCCCAAAACAATTTAGTTCTTTCAGGAAGTGACAATCATCCAGTTCTAACAAAAATCCAAGCAACGGAAGATTCAAAGTTCGCCACCTCACATGAGAATTAACTTTTATAGCTTGCTTTAGACAGCGGAATAGCGCCACAAAGCTAGGCATGAAAACATTTACCTATACATCCTCACGCCAAAAAATACCTATAAGCAGGGGCGCTTGAGCGCGCCCACAAAGCGCGCAGAAGCGCTTGTGCGCACTTTGTGGGCGCGCTCAAGCGCCAGAAAAACAAGACACTGACCTGCACAGGTTGCTATAGGTCTACACGGCAGTCCTCTGCCTGGCCCGCGGCGCCTGAGGTACTAAGGAGGGCAGCAGCGCCCCTAAAGTGCCCCAGAGATAAAGGCTAGCTAGACGCTGCCCCAAAACAATACAGACTTCTTCCAGACAGTCGCAATCAAGCTTGATAAGTGCCACACGATGGGAGCGCAACAGCGCCCCCGCACAATTATTTTGTACGGGGCGCTGTTGCACCTTCTATAGCTTACTTCAGACAGCCTAAAATCCAGAGCATTTCAAAGATATATTTACCTATACCGGCTCCTATAATGTGCCCCATGCAAAAAAATACCTGTAAAACACACTGACCTGCACAGGTTGCTATAGGTCCACACAGCAGTCCTCAGCCTGGCCCGCGGCGCCTGAGGCACTAAGGAGGGCAGTAGCGCCTCCAAAGTGCCCCGCGCCAGCACAGCGTCCCTGGTCTCGGGCCCGTCGCCAGCGATGTTCCCGAGGGCCCAGGCCGATTGCTCGCCCACCGCCCCGCCAAGCGAGAGAAGAGACACTAGTGGCGGAATCGCCCCGCCCTGCGAGGATGGTTTAGATAGTTACATTCTTTTTAATGCACTAACCCGTGCTAGGAACAATTTTAAAAACCTATTTGGAGGCTAAAAAATCTACCCACGCCGGGACTCGAACCCGCGACCTCTGGCTAACCGTGCCAGCGCTCACCCAACTGCGATATTATATTTGTTTCGTCAAGCTTTCATCCTTTCATCATCTCCACATGTCCAAACCAACGCAACATTACTTTCTCAAATTATTGTAGTCACTACATCCTCTTTCAGTCCATAACGTTCCAAATTAATTCTTTCAATAATGAAAATAATTAGAAACTAAATGTTATTATAAGTTTATTACTTACATAGTAATAATAGCTTTTATCTTAAGACTACAGGGCCTCGTCTCACACAACCACACGCCACGGCTCGCCGAGAAAACCCGACTCACATGGCAAGGTTGACCAACCCACAGATTTACAAGCAGGAAACTTTGACCACTCAACGCATTCAGAGCTATTACAACCACAAAACGTCGTCGTCGTAAGGCTATACTAGTCCACTGCTGGACATAGCCCTCCCCTAAAGAGCGCCACGTTGTGCTATCATAGGGGGTAATGCCTATAATCGCCACGCTGGGCATGCGGGTTGGGGATCGCAGTTTGGTGGAATTTACTGCAGGGGGCGCTGCTGCCCACCGCTGTTTGTGCCCCTTAGTCGCCTGCCGGCAGATGCTGGATGCGGCAAGCTGAAGACAGGGCGCTATGGCGCTCATTAGGGGAGGGCTATGTCCAGCAGTGGACTACATAATATAGAAGGACTACATAATAATGAAGTCTCCTTTTAAGACACCCGCGCGCGGGAAGAATTGGGTTGGTGCTATTCTCTAGGCCGACACCACACGACATGAAACGTAGCTTCACGAAATGTGGACCCGGAACACACTTACCTCAACAACGGCCATGGTTTGCTCGTGGGAGCCCGAGGCGATGTTGGTCAGAGCCCAGGCCGCTTCAAACTGCAAATCGGGGCTGTGAAACAGAAAGTTTAATAATAGCAACATCCACATGACACAATTAGGGATCCAGAAATTTTACGCTATTATAAAAGCTGCCTGTGGCCCTTAGAGCACTGGTTATTGACTCTCTAAGGTGACGCTTCGCCGTTGCCGGTCCCAAGCCAGGATGAGAAAGAAGGAGGGTTAATCGTAGGGCTAACCACCCGACATGGTAAAAAGGATCTGGTTCCGAAATCCTACACAAAAACAGAATCCGAATTGCCTCTAACAAAACGACACTCAGCAAGGTGACGCTTGACGCTAAGAAAGGAAAGAAAACTATATACTACTTCGTATATACTCTATATAAGTATATACTCTAAGTAAATAAACTCGCCGTTTTTTACGCGTTTCTTTAATTTCTTACTACCCGCGGTTTATCGATTTTCCCATGAAAATAAGATATTTTCCGGCAGTTAAACGTAGCCTATATTATTATTATTATAGAGCGGTGGTAGCTCTGTGGGTAGAACCATAGACTGGCAAGCGAGAGCCCCAGGTTCGATCCCGAGTGCGGGCATGTACCAATGACTTTGTTTAATTTCAAAGTTACGTACATTTGCGAATTTGCAGTCGCAATACCACACGCTAACGGTGAAGGAAAAACATCGTGAGGAAACCCGCGGCTTGGTTGGCTCCGCACGTATTGACTAGTCTTTTCTGTGGGCTAGGCCGACTAAGCTGTCAGGATGGTATAGGTGCTGGGCAAGCCTACACCATCTATAAAACCATGACCCAGGCACTACAGCGTCGGAGTGGTCCCTTCACCCATCTAGTGTGAGTGAAGATACCACTGGACGCTGTATAAATCATCTCATTAAGTACTTAGATGCAAAAAAAAAAAAGGCCAATATTATTATTATATTATTATGTTAATCCAGGGTGTCAGCTAACTCAATACCAAATTTTATTAAAATCGCTCCAGCCGTTTAGACGTGAGGAAGTAACAAACATAACACGATGTGATGTGATATGAAGTGTGATGTGATGTAATGTCCTGTTGTATGTTTCGTGTACAATCATTGTCAATCCATTATGTCCCCACCCAGGGGCATGGGTCTCACCCCTGAAGAAGAAGAAGGCATGCTCCACCACGGGGGCCAAGTCCGGATTGATGTGAATAAAGTAAAATAAATAATATATTAATTAATAATAGTAGCAAGGGACCATCCATAAATTACGTCACACGTTAAGGTGAAGGGAGGGGGTCGACAAGTGTGACATTGTATGACAGGGGGGTGGGAGAGGGCCTACAGTTCGTGAGGTCACATTTCGTAATCAGTCTTAAAACACGAACTTTGCTCTATTAACGGAATACCTTCTCAAAACATTTGCAACTTTTGATATACCTAAATATAATTTTGGAACTGCTGTTTGAATTCAACAATTTCAAAGTTGCAATTGCAAAATATGTGACGTCACACTAGAAAGGGGGGAGTCCCACAAATGTGACCAGCCGTAACAAGGGCGGGGGAGGGGTGAAAAAGTCACGAAATTCGTGTGACGTAATTTATGCATGGCCCCTAATAACATTTTCTTAGAACATTTTCTTATAGGAGAGTATGTTGTCGTGGTCCTATCTCGAACTATCTAGAATAGAGCCTTCTGGAAGCCTATCGAATAGTCGCCGCATGCTTCGTTTTAGTAACGCTGCAAGCAACAATGACTCGTATGTCATTGTTGCTTGCATTGTTGTCTACCTTTTTGCCGGCGGATATAAGTTGGACTTGCGAAAAGTAACCTTCAAGCGAACAAACCTGCAAAACGAGTGATAACCTACGACCTCAGCGATACTACTGGATTCCGATAGGACCTGCGATTTGGAATCTGTGTGAACTTCGTGTTGTGAAGACCTGCAGAACCCTGCGTGAATAAATCCTAAGAAATTGTCATTGGCGTTTTAACTCCACATCTAGAACCTTAGCCCGTAACAATATCATTATAACATTTATAGTGAGGTTGTCGATTAAAAGTATGGCTGTGGTATCCTCACCAGTCATCTCGGTTGAGTGCCTCCACGAGCGGTCTGATGACTCCAGCCTGCACCATCACGCTGATGGGCGGGTTCTGTTCCCGGGAGAGAAGGCGGCGGGCGGCGCGCGCTGACGTAGTCATCAGGGGAAGCTCCCCGGACTTCAGACCTGGAGAGGGAGGCGATAAAGATTAAGGGTGCTAGAAGATGTTTGATAGGTAGTGCTGAGTAATATTATGTAACATTTAGTTTGATTTGACTGTTATATTACAATATTCATGTCATCATCAACCCATTATGTCCCCACCGAGGGGCACGGGTCTCTTCCCTGAGGAAGGTATACGGGGGCCAAGTCCGGATTGGTGGAGGCTTGCAAGACTACTATCTGGTTCTTACTGTCTTACTGTCAGAAGTTTTCAAGCCGCCCTTAGGCCTCTGACTTGGCTTAACAACTGCCATCTATCGACGGCAGCTGGCACCAACTCTTAACGTGCCTCGCGAAGCAACGAAGCACTCTGCAAAAATGCCACTAGCGGTAGTCACGGGACGGTCACCCATCCTGCACCTGACCGCGCCTGTTGTTGTTTAACTCAAGTGATTGATTCCAATCACGAGGGCGGTGATAGCGGAGCGGTGAAGAACGCCGGTCTCTCAATCGGGTGGTCGTGGGTTCAAACCCCGCCATATACGAATGACTTAGTTTTCTAAGTTATGTACATTTGTGAAATTATAGTAGCAATACCACTCGCCGACGGTGAAGGAAAACATCGTAAGGAAACCCTAGTGTCTGAAGTGTTAACTTACCTCAGCGCTTGCTACGTACAATGGCCCAACTATGAGGCTAAGTGCGGAAATCTCAGGTCTAACTGATTCCAATCACTCGGTTCGACTAGGCCACGAGCGCTTCATCATAATTACCCTGCACAATCTCTGGGGGCGAAGGCAGTGCTTCGCTCGTTTGCGGTGTCTGAGCCGGCAGGTCATCTCCCAGCTTCTCGTCTCCCGGAGAGAGAGCCCTTCTCTTGAGTAGCTGCTCATCGCGGGCCTGCTTGCGAAGCGCCACGCTGAGCTCCACGCGTTTACGACGAAGTTCCTGTAACAGCCAGTTTGATGTACAGTCTATTATTCTTACTTGTCCAATTTAGTAAACAAGATTCTAACCTTAAAATGAGATTAGATGCCTAAACTAGACATTTTCTCGCAAATTCATGAACTATCATGAACTATGTTTATAAAATTGGCAGCGTGTTATCTAAAAGGGTGTTCTAAGCTACTTCATTTATGGAAATATGGCAGTTTTGGACTAAAAAGTTACAGTTTAAGGGTAGAATTTTGTTTACTAAATTGGACAAGTAAGAATAAATAGACTGTATGAGTCCTTGGTTTCACAATAGTACATTACTGCAGCGAATTCGAACAGCGAAAGGCCTTGATGGACTTACACGAATGTGTAAATGTAAGTCCATCAAGGCCTAATTGTGCCCAAGGTTTCAATATCAACCGGCCAAGTCCGGATTGGTGGAGGATTGTGGCAGTGGCGGGCCTTTTGGCGGGACATTTGGGCACATACCTAAGTATTCATAGTTATATATTAAACGGGTCAAATCGCGATTATATAACTATGTATGAGTATCGCGAATCATTAAGAAATACATATGTATTCAATTAACAGTACATGCATGTGTGATATTTGACTAGAATAGCGCCAATTCCATCCGGTGCTTCAAAATACTGGCCACCAAACTCTCCACATCAGATGTACTTCGTGGAGAGTTTGAAGGGAAGACAGTCGCTAAGGCACGCCACCTACCACCACCGCCAGAGTGCTATACCCTAAAAGCGAACCTTAATAATATTGGCCTTTTTTGCATCTACTTAATGAGACTATTTATACAGTGTTCAGTGGTATCTTCACTCACACTAGATGGGTGAAGGGACCACTCCGATGGTTTTATAGATGGTGTAGGCTTGCCCAGCACCTATACCATCCTGACAGCTTAGTTGGCGTAGCCCACAGGAAAGACTAGTCAATACGTGCGGAGCCAACGTAGCCGCGGGTTTCCTCACGATGTTTTCCTTCACGTTCGCGTGTGGTATTGCGACTACAAATTCGCAAATGTACGTAACTTTGAAATTAAACAAAGTTATTGGTACATGCCCGCACTGGGGATGGAACCTGGGGTTCTTGCTTGCCAGTCCATGGTTCTACCCACTGAGCTAACACCGCTTCGAAGAAGCGAACCAGGTATGTTTTTATCCTTCTCTTTAAACCAACCTGTTTGTTGAATTTGAATTGTAAATAACATCTTTTTTGTTGTTATTTTTATTTTTTGGGTATAAGATATCTTTTATTGTAAACCGGAAAATTGATACAGAAACAGCACATACAGAAGAGAAAGTACAATTGGCAGCCTTATTGCTAAAAGCAATTTCTTTCAGGCATTCTCAAATCATAGTATTTGCCGAAGGAGAAATAGATATGGGTAGTCAGTGAAAAAACGAATATTAATAAACATAAGTAATAATAAACTTACATAAATCTTACTTAAATACTTACAGCCTTACTAATAAACTTGGTGTAAGTATTTGTATAACTATGCATTGTTTTGTCTCTTTTCTTCCAACTGAAAATTACACTCAAATGACGTGAACAAAACACTGTGTAACTAAACCAGGCTTATACGGTGTTTATTAGTAAGAGCCTATAAATATATACACATACATAAATAGAGACTCGTACCAAGTGTCTTATAAGGAGAACAAAATGGTGACATACCTACATATATATGAAAGGAAATTAATGAATACTTACAGCAAAATTAATTAATATTAGTCTTTCCTGTGCGCTAGGCCAACTAAGCTGTCAGGATGGAATAGGTGCTGGGCAAGCCTACACCATCTATAAAACCATGTCCCAGGCACTACAGCGTCGGAGTGGTCCCTTCACCCATCTAGTGTGAGTGAAGATACCACTGGGCGCTGTATATATCATCTCATTATGTAGATGCAAAAAGGCCAATCATCATCATCACAGCAAAATTGAAAAACAAGAATAGTTTCTTAGAGAGTGTGTACTTTTGCCGTTACCCATTCTAAGGTTTGTTGAATGTTGTATTTAATGACGTATTATTGTATGTTTTTAGTGTGGATGTATGATGGATGACACAAATATATTTTCTTCCTCTCTATTGAATTCCATTGAGATTTTTACTATTCAATATCAACGCATGTATGTCCCCACTGCTATGGCAGTTCTCTTCCTGCCTTAAAGGAAGGTTGGACCATACTCCACCATAGGGCCCAAGTCCGGGTTGGTGAAGGATTGTAAGACAGTGCTGCGCCTTACTGTCAAAAGTTATCAATCCGCCCATAAGAACTACTAAGGCATTTTTTTGGTTGGTGGGTAAAGATGGGGGTTTTTATTATTGTGAGTTGTTCCTGCAACATCTAATCACACATGAAGGTATATTTCGAAGGCTTAACATGCCTTGATAAGCACGGAAATGCTCGGATAATATGCCACTAGCAGTTTTACTATTCATAAAGTAGTATTATAGATACAAGGCTCGCCTGAAATGCTTGAGGTTGACGGTTTGAATCCTGACAGGTGCCAATGACTTTGCCAAGTTACATATTTGAATTTTTAGTACCAATACCACTTGCTAAAAATACTCAGATTGCTATGTACAATCAACAGGCCTACTATGAGGCTAAGGGCCAGTTTTTGAATTGAGAATTTAGCTTAGTACCTAAATAGTTGACTGTAGTGCCGTCTCATTGAATTTCTCAAGAGTGTGACAGGATGTGACTGAAGTATTTACTTAGTAAAATACTCAGTTCGGGCCTAAGTGCTGAAAAGTTTCCGGCTTTAGAAATTAGAGGTCTATACAAAAATTACCTCATGTCTGTCTACCTACATACAACAAAGAAATTGGTAATTCACGGTACATAACGACGTTCAAGCATCCTTTCCATTCTTCCCAGAGTGGTTCGTAATTGAGTAAACTCAAACAAAAGCAGTTTAGGTTCTAAGATTACCGTTTTTCGAAAATCGAATAGAAAATCACCAACCAACCTTAAGTTAATAATAATGTAACCATGTCTTACCGGGACTCCCTGCGCGGCGTTTTTGTAAGAAGTAAGTCTTGAATTCCTCTCAGCCATTTTAGCTATTTAATGAAAGAATCGGCGGATTTTTGTATCACAAATGAAAAAAGAACGAATATACAAATGGTTTAACAAAAACTGGCTTCCGAATTATTTTCAAATTCAAAAGACAACGGCCGTCAGCCGAGACGAGATTTCCGAAAAAGTTCAGTTTAATGTTGCCATGTGTAGCAACATCAACAAAAAATTAAGTCCACGTTTTGTGGTCTGTACACAGACCATTTCATGTTTCCTCAAGCTTTGAGGTCTCATCTTCCATATCAATAATATCTTAGTTTCCATAATCTGAGACAAATAAAAAGTAGGCAAAAATAAATCAATATGTATGATTCCCGTTATGTAGATATTGTGAACAGTCGAACGAACCAACTTTTACATCCGATCCGTGTACTCTACATAGATGTATTACGGGTGACTGCAACTAAAATAAAATGTAAAGGTTGATGTTGTCCAAACTACACTAGTTTTTAATTTGATCTTTTTTCTGCGCTGTCATGTTGGTAGTTCTTTCTTAAATTTTATTTCACAATCGAACACACAAAATCGAACATACGAAATCAAAATAGTTCAAAATCAAAATCGAAATGCTTCTTATTTCGCCAACAGAGATGTGAATGTTGGGTTTATTGTTATTTTACGCTTTACTATAAGGGTTCTATTCTTAGGTACCAGTATGTAGTAAAATGACAGTTTTGTAGTTTGGATGTTTGTTGCTCGATCACGCAAAAACGGTTAAAAGAATACTTAGAGTTAAAGTACCTAAGGATAGATATTCATTTTTGACAGATAGATATTTTTATAACCTGGGTTTGACGTGTACCAATGTCTTAGTTCTTGATAAATAGATGATTCATTTATTCACATTTTCTACGCTACATTTTGTGAATTTGTAGTAATACTATTCTCAAGACCCGGGCATGATGAAGTCATGGGTAGATTCTAGAAGGTAATATCATAATAATTAAATTAGTGGCCTCGTTGATCCAACGGTATCAGGTCTGGTTACCACAACAAAGATCGTGAGTTATAAAGCCAGGTTTTCATGGTCTTAGGCCAGGTTTTCACGGTCTTAGTACGCTCGGACCGAGTACGCCATCCGAGTAAAGTGATGCTCCTGATTGGACGGTTTTTCGTGACAACACCAAAATAGCCAATCAGAAGCATTAGTTTACTCGGATGGCGCACTCGGACCGAGCACAGTAAAGCCGATCTTAGTGCGCTCGGTCCGAGTGCGCCATGTTTGTGTTTTATGTCCATATCTGGTCACCATAGCACAAAGTATCGCTGTTTACCTCCAGGACAAGTGATTGTAGTGGTAGTTATTTATTAATTATTTAGTCTAATATATTTTTGCTTTAAGGGATTTTGATAGTAACTGTGCTCTCGAAATAGTTAAATAATTATGTTAAAATTTTAACTGTCTCTACTCTTAGCACATACAGTCGAAACCATGTTGTGGATTCTGAGTGCTTAGTGCGAGTTTTTTAACTACTCGATCGCGCTAACGTAAACTCATATTTCTATGGCATCGAGGAAGCGCCACCTAGCGACAAGTATGGAAATTTAAAATAGCTGAGTGCGAGTTGTAATGTTTTACGTTGAGAAGTGAACACGTTTACCAGCCAAAACACGAATAAACGCGAGTGCGAGTTGTACTGTGACAGCGTTTTGCCAGTTCGAACGGTTAACTTACTCATACTCACTACTCAATGCTCGATTAACGCGGTAGTAAAGTTATTTGATTGGATCTGTCAAACTCGCACTAAGCACTCTGTTCTGACCTGTTAACCTTACAGACAACTTGGTACTCAAAGAAAATGTTTAGATAAATCAACAGCAGCTATCTGTCTAATTGCTTTCAGAAAGTCTTCATTTTAAATTAATTAAAGGCTTTATAAAAAAATATTGAGTATAGAAACTGTCATTGTAGTGGAATTAATAATAAAGTGGCTTGCTAGTTATGAAAGAAAGAAACAAGGATTACTATTATTGAAACTAATAAAAAAAAGTGTCCAACTTCTAACTTTTTTATTCAATTTTTTATTCAATGTCACGATCCCAGATTCACAAAAGTGCAATGTAAAGAAGTTGAAGCCAAATGAACCCGCCAGGCGTTCGGGACATAACTCAATTGACTCAATTACTAGTCTTATCAAGCTGCATTGCAGTTCTCTCTGTAGACTCTAAATTAATGCAGTCAAGACCCGAACGTCAGAAAAAACAGGAACAAAATAAGAAGAAAAAGTAGGAGGAGAATCGAGACAGATATTGAGTAGTGGGACGGGCCTAGCATGCGCAAAGTAGAAATTACATCAAAACAACTTACGACGAAAACTGTTATTAGCTAATGTCATGACCAGCACTTGCAAGGGATGACCTTAAATATGAAAATGTCGTAAATTGATGTTATTAAATCGAGTTTAAACTCTGTCATGAACGAGCAATTACGCAAAACGTTACGCCGCTGGGCGTAACGTCACAAATCAGTCTGATCGGGCTGAAGGCACCTTGATGTTCCATCTCTGTTCAGCTCAAATGAGAAGACAGAGATAGGGAGAGTTAGCTAGTCGGGACTGATCGTATTCTGTCGAGGGTGTCGCCATTTTCATTTTGACGAATATTGACAGCGGAGCAGACAGACAGCGGCGCGGTCGTCGACGCCTCGTCTACAAAAGTCTATTTTTATTTTGATTGTGAATCATTATTTTTACGTGCGGCCACCGTTTACACAAACTCAGTGAATTGATGTGCACTAAAATACAGTAAAAATAAGCATTCCTAAGTGACTAGTGATTGATTTTAGTGGTGTTTTTCGTTTTTTGGCTCTAACCTCGATCGCATATTTTTTTTCTCGTCTGCTGCTGGTGTTTTTGAGAGTACTGCAAGTCTGTGATCGATATATGCAAGATGCACAGATGATTCTGTCTTTCTTCGTACACGTGAAGTGTTATCTGGTAAGTATTTGCTATAAATTATATGCGAAAAGATTATGTTAACAGCTTATCAGTTGTGTTTCCGCGATTTGTGACGCCATGCAGAATTATAAATTCCGATAGTGCTGAAATCGCATAGAAATATGTGGCATTTGCAGTGTAAATGTCCGTTCTTCTTTGTTGCGGTAGCTCCAGTTTGTTTACGAACTGTCACGGGCAGTATACGGCCTGATATATTGCCTGGGTTGGCGACTATGCGTGGCCGTCAGCAGCAAGGGAAAAAGAGCCTTAGCGTAATACATTTGAAGTTTCAAGTTACGTAACAGTGCTGCGATAACGGCCCGTAGAATTAATTTATCACACGCCGCGCTTGACAAGTTGAAAACATAAATTCGACCTTGGCGCTCCACGTGGTTTAAAAGTCATTGCGCTTTTTTATGCTGTGTGAACTTTTTCAATAGTCGATTTTTGTATACCTTTAGTGAATCGATTTTCAAGTATCGATTATTTATGCTAATGTTGGTATAATTTTATTGTAAAATGTCAACCGAATGTCAAGTCGAGTTAACGAACGCACTTTTTTTCCGTACAGAAGTGAGTGATATGATGAGTGATATATTTTGACTTGAAATCTTTCCTTGAACATGATCTAAGTTTTAATTGTGATATTACAGTGGAACAAGAATTAACTTTACTTACTAACAACCGGATTCTATATTTATAGTAAGTTAATTTTGATAATTTCTAACATTTTTCTATATATTTTTTCAACTAAGAAATAGGAAAGCATGCTTTACTCCCGTTCGTCCATCGGATTTTATGATAAACTTATGAAATAAGTTCCACTCGACACAATCGCTTGTACTAATCCCAAATTTTAGAATACCCTAGAACACGACAATGACAAACTTGGAAATACAACCATACTTTTCCATTGTTCCATTATTCTGTGTAGTCATTTTTATAAATAAATCTAGTACGGCGGTTTTCAGCGGGAATCAAAGAAGCCAAAACCTCTGCTTCTGTTAACCGTTTGGCTACTAAAGTAGGTACTAATGCAATCACAATGGAAATTACTCAAAGAAGGGCAGTCCAAAAGCTATTTAGTTATGTTTTTATTTATAAAAACGTGGTAAGCTTGTTATATATTTCCTGTATCTTATTGAAACGCATACAATGCCCCATTAGGGATGTATTGATTGACCTTCGTCAGCCTAAATCTAGGGAACGTAAGTTTATGTTTATTTCTAGTATTAACACAGAGTCGAATTATGTAGTCTAAACTCAAATACCTACATACTATTTAGTCTATTTGAGTTTGAGCTCAGAGTAGGCTAAATCAGACAACTCGACACAGTGAAGGACTTCTGTTGTTGTACCCTAAACCTGCTCTTTGTGTGGTTGACTGCAGAATTCATGTGTCCCTACATTTCTAAAAAAATTAACATAATACACAGACTTTTGGTAGATCCAGACTAAAAGTCTACAATGTGTTGTGCTTACGAAAGTTTTAGTTCAAAAATACACAGACTAACAATACACAAAAACCAGTTATGGTTTTAGGAGGTCCGAATCCATTTAATCTGTACCTGTATTATGTATAAATAGTAATAAATAAATTTTCTCCTTCTTAGCATGTCGATGGCAAGCCAAGCAAGGTGAAAGGATTTGCCAATCAGTGTAAGGGACTCACTGATTGTTGCCCAGAGTGCGACAGATGTATGTGCTCAGAGAGTACCTCGTATGGGGAGGCTCTTTTCATACACCACACTAAATAAAAACATCTAGAAGTAGATAGATAGACAGAGAACACTAGGTATTTCCTAACCTTGTAACGGTGCAAACCTCTACACCATTTTTTATATTTCTTAAAATTTTAAAAAACATAACATAAGCTCACACTGTTATCCCAGAGGGGTAGGCAAAGACCAGGTACTGTCACTTGCCAAGATGATCACAGGTCACCTTCGCTCCATCAATGTTCATAAGTCGTTGCATGCATGCGTGCCGGTTCCAATACTTTTTATCTTCCTCTTTAAAATTACGTCGACCATTTTTAAAATTTCAATCATTTTTAGCATTACTACTTCACATCCTGACTAGACCTGACTATTTTTACCTGCTAATTTAGTTTTTATCCGGTTTTCTGTTTTTATTAATATAAAATATAGTATAAATAAAGCACAAGGTTGAAATCGTTCCAGTTTTAATATTTATTAAAAGATATACAACATTACAACCTAAGAGTACAGATTATTATTTATTAAAAGATATACAACATTACAACCTAAGAGTACAGATTATTATTTATTAAAAGATATACAACATTACAACCTAAGAGTACAGAAGACGGCATTATCACTAAAACTGATCTTAGTAACTAAAGGTTTCGTATTTAAAAGTCGCAAAAAAAATGATGCAGAGGATCTCACTTGCTGTGCAGCGGGGTAACGCTGCAACTCTGCATGCATAAGCACAAAAATATGCAATCTGACTTATTTTTGTGCTTATGTATATTTTTTTATATTTTATTACCTTGGACGAAACGTTTGTGGATGTATATATTTGTTTATTGGGATTACTCACACACTATTTGTATATAGTACATTACAATGGAGATAAGACATACGTTATCAACCCTTGTATGTCCCCACTGCTGGGGCACGGGTCTCTTCCAGCATCGCAGGAAGGTTAGGCCATACTCCACCACGGGGGCCAAGCCCGGGTCGGTGGAGGGTTGTAAGACAGTGGCGGGCCTTACTGTCAGAAGTTATCAAGCCGCCCATAAGGCCTCTGACATGGCTTAACGACTGCCATTACATGACAACCGGCCTTGCGAAGCACGAAGCTCGGAAAAATGCCACTAGTGGGACGGTCACCCATCCTGCACCTGACCGCGCCTGCTGTTGCTTAACTCAAGTGACTGATTCCAATCACTCGGTTCGTTAAGGCCACGACCGCTTCACGATTAAACATAACTTATATCTAAATATACGAGCTGCTTACTATTTATACTATTTTTATTTTTAATGCACTAACCCGTACTAAGGACAATTTAAAAAAAAAACCTATTTAGAGGCTAAAAATTCCACCCATGCCGGGATTCGAACCCGCGACCTCTGGGTATCCGCGCCAGCGCTCTTTCCAACTGAGCTAATGGGCGACTCACCGGCATCAGTGAAATTTGCTAGTGAAATGCTTACTATTTATCACAACCTGCAAATAACCTATTCATAACCTTAGTTCCAACTTAGATTATGCCCATAATTTACTGGTGTTAAGTAAATGCTTTATTAATACATTTTTTTGTCTAAGAAAAAAAAAAAATATTTAAAAGTGTTTATGACACTCAAGGAATCATATCATATAGGTAGCAAGTCATGAACTTTTTTTTATGTCGCCTACATATTATGTCCCACTACAGGGAACGACCCTTCCCTCATAGAGAGAGAGAAAGAAAGCCCATGCGTGCCCAACACAGATTGGCAATTTCAAGTGATGGTAGCATTACAGCTGTGGCAGCTCAGTGGGTAGAACATTGGCCACGCAAGCGAGACCCAGGTTCGATCCCCAGTGCGGGCATGTACCCAGACTTTGTTTAATTTCAAAGTTACGTACATTTGCGAACTTGTGGTCGCAGTACCACACAGTAACGGTGAACGAAAACATCGTGAGGATACCCGCGGCTTGGTTGGCTCCGCACGTATTGAGTAGTATGTCCTGTGGGCTAGGCCGACTAAGCTGTCAGGATGGTATAGGTGCTGGGCAAGCCTACACTATTTATAAATACGGTTTCTGTAATGTCATGCGTTAGCATTACTCTTGTCATGCCATTGCTCGAATATTGTTTGTCATTTAAGAGAATCGACGCCCTGTTCTGCACCTATCGATATCAACCCTTTATATGCCTCCACTGGTGGGGCACGGGTCTCTTCCTGCCTCGCAAGAAGGTTAGGCCATACTCCACCACGGGGGCCAAGTCCGGGTTGGTGGAGGATTGTAAGACCGTGGCGGGCCTTACTGTTAGAACTTATCCAGCCGCCCATAAGGCCTCTGAAATGGCTTAACGACAGCCATTACATGACAGCCGGCACCAACGTCTAAACGTGCCTTGCGAAGCACGGAAGTACGGAATGCCACTAACGGTTGTCACGAGATAGTCACCCTTCCAGTACCTGACCGCGCCTGTTGTTGCTTAACCCATTGATTCCAATCACTCGGCTCGCCTAGGCCACGAGCGCTTCACCTATATTATTGATTTATTATTAATTTTATTACTATTGTAGCTTATAAATGGCCCACTGAAACGTTTATAGGCTAAAAATATACTAACAGACTCGGCGGAAGTTTTGCCCTATTAATTAGCCTACGAACTATTCGCAGACCTACCAGATTTATTTACCTATTTATTTATTTATTTATTTATTTATTTATTTATTTATTTATTTATTTATTTATTTATTTATTTATTTTTTATTTATTTATTTATTTATTTATTTATTTATTTATTTATTTATTTATTTATTTATTTATTTATTTATTTATTTACTTATTATACAATAAGAACTTACAGTTACCCAAAACTATATTTAAGAAAGTATAATTCTATTTTTTTTCCGCTTGTGCAATTAAGTGTTCTCTTTCAATCTCAGTGTTTCCTAACCTTTTGGTCACGAGGGACCATTTGGACAAATACCTACCTGTATTGTCAGGGACCACCCAGCTGGTTTATTGGTAATATCGTTACCTACCTAAATGTTAATAAATAAGGATTGTTTGATCTATCTATAATTTACACGCATAATTCTACAACTAACTTTATTCTATCGCAACTAGCTGTGCCCGGCAGTTATCGATTTTTCCATGGGAATAAGATATTTTCCCGTTTTAAAACGTAGCCCATATGTTAATCCAGGGTGTCAGCTAACTCCATAGCAAATTATATTGAAATCGTTCCAGCCGTTTAGACGTGAAGAAGTAACAAACATACACACTCACAAACTTTCGCCCCTATATTATTAGAGTGATCATGGCTTCGTGGACCACGCAAATGCCTCGGGGACCACCGGTAATGATCCACTGATCTATCTATAATATTCTATAATCAGCCCACATCAACCCACTGCTGGGCATAGGCCTCCTTTTTATTGCGCCATTCCTCACGGTCCTGTGCTAACCTGGTCCATCTCTAGCCCGCAACCCTCACGATGTCGTCTGACCATCGTGTCGGTCGGTGGTCTGCCTACCAACCTCCTTTCCTCCCTTGGCCATCACTCCGACACTGCCCTGGTCCATCGGCCGTCTTCCCTTCTAGCCAAGTGTCCCGCCCATCTCCACTTTAAGTCTGTGATCCGCTCTGTGATCTATCTAGATAATGCACAATTTTTTTGTATAAAAATCGGCGAAGCCGCTTCAGAGGAGTTAGATTAGCAATGTGACATGGTGATTTTTATTTATTAGATAGATAATTATGTTTATTATTAAAAAAAATACTAATATTAACCCTATGATGTCTGGAATTAAATGCAGTACAATGCACGAGTTCTATGTTTTATAATAATTATATAAACTCTTTTTTAAAAACCTATTTAGAGGCTAAAAGTTCCACCCATGCCGGGATTAGTTTTGGTAGGTTTTTACAATTGTCCTTAGCACGGGTTAGTGCATTAAAAATAAAAATTGTATAATATATAAACTCTGTTAATTAAGGACGTTTAAAAGACTAAGTTTGAAGATTTTTGTCCATTTTTTCTCCAAAATGATCTAGATTTTGAAATGGACACCTAATTTGAATTGTAACGTTCACATCTATAAAACCATGTCCCAGGCACTACAGCGTCGGAGTGGTCCCTTCATCCATCTAGTGTGAGTGAAGATACCACTGGACGCTGTATAAATAGTCTCAATAAGTAGATGCAAAAAAGGCCAATATTATAACGTTCATCAAGCAGCTTCTGCAGTTTCTGCGCTGAATGAAACCTTTTCATTTCAGTCTATTTAAACTGCTTTTGTCATAGGTAACAAACAGTAAGTATGTCTCTTTCTACATTATGAGACTATGAATCCCCGTTTGCTTTCGTATTTTATGTAGCCTATAAACTTCCATCTGCAGGGCACAGAGGTCTTCTCTCAGAGAGAGTATGGGCTTAATTACCACGCGTGCCCACCGCGTATTAGCAATGTCGAGGACTGAAGCATTTGAACACCTCAGACACTCAGGTTTAACTTTACACATTATTTTCACTACAACACATTATTAACCTTTCATATTTTACTAATACGTCTACGTCTATGATTTTGGAATTTTTAACCCAACTAATAACCCGCCAATTAACTACAATCGAAAATTCGAAACCGCAATTTAAAAAAAAATACAATATCTCGCCCCAACAACCTCAAGAAAAGACAAAATTTCCCTTTCGGCACATAGAAATTATTTTCGCTGAAACCGCATCGCGCCACCGTTCGAGGTTGCCAGTGTTCTGCATTTAAATTGCACGCGAAAATTATAATGGAACGATTTTTCAGCTTATTTTTTTATTTCCTTAGTTAAGTGTATTTTTACTTAATTGTAAAAACGCTAGTACGAAGATCTATTACTAAGACTCAACTGTCTGTCAGTCTGTCATCAGGCTGTATCTCATGAACCGTGGTAAATAGACAATTGAAATTTGATAACTAATATGGCCGTCGGTATCTACTCTTAGGTTAAGAAATATCTGTGTAATTTCCATTTTTATATACAATAAAGTGTTCTATATTTATCTATCTACCTATTGTCACCATAACAAGTACTAAAATTTTGGTGCCATGTCTTATTTATTCACGCTAAACCATTATTGTTTTTGTTTTGATTCTGGTACCAAATAAACGTTTTTTATTCTATTCTAAAATCAGAATAAAATAAATAGAAGTGGGGCTCCCATACAATAAACGTGATTTTTTGCCGGTTTTAGCTCGATATTAATAACGACAACATGTTCACAATATTAAATTTTATATACATTAAGAAAACTGATTTGTTTCGGTATTTTTTAGGCTCTATCATAAAAATGGTAATACATACAGGCAAGACAATGGCGTTATTGTGGGACTGGTAGTACGTAATTATTTTAATGACAATAATATCAAACGGCCAAGCGTGATTACGGAAGTTGTATATTGAGGTTAAAAATAAATAATTAAATGAAAATAAAATAAATATTCGCTCGTGGCATAGTCGATCCGAGTGATTGGAATCAATCACTTGAGTTAAGCAACAACAGGTGAGGTCCGGTGCAGGATGGGTACTGTCCCGTGAGTACCGCTAGTGGCATTTTTCCCGAGCGCTTTTATCCTTCGCAACGGCACGGCACGTTCAGTCGTTGGTGCCGGTTGTCATGTAATTGCATTCGTTAAGCCATATCAGAGGCCTTATCGGCGGCTTAATAATTTCTGTCAGTAAGGCCCGCCACTGTCTTACGATCCTCCACCAACCCCCCTTGGACTTGGCCCCCGTGGTGGAGTATGGCGTAACATTCCTGCGATGCAGGAAGAGCCTCATGCCCCACCAGTGGCGACATACGAGAGTTGATATCGAAAATAAATATTCAAGGGGGGCTTCTATGCAACAATCGTGACCTTTTTCCATTTTTGTCTACCATAAAAACGGTAAAAGTCTGACTCGCAGTGGGTTGCTTTTTCTATACGATAAATAGCTTACAATAATTTTATTTGATTTGCTCTGATGCCTGTGCCAGGTAATAACCTGTGTTACAGACATCAGTGTTTCCCAAGTGTAACCAAAAACATGATATGCCTAGGTCATATTTCTCTTCTCTACTTAAAGAAACCGTTAAAAAACTATGAAATACCGAAAGCAGTAATAGCTAGGATATGCCCAGAAAAAAGACGAATAAAATAATTGAATCGCTGTTCTCGTGGTGAATTAGAGCCAACGGTTTGCAACTCAATGACCTCTTTTGCTCTATCGACTTTACCTCTTTAGCTGCATCGACATTTCCACAAATTTTCAAGTCGTTTATTCGTGAACAAACAAGGTGCATGTAGGTTTTATATTATAATAAACTATTACGGACACCTGTGTAGCACCATTATATGGTATATAGTAATGATTATAATTTAAAATTAGAAAAACTAATTATTTATCATTTTATTATGGATTAATTATAAGATGTTAATATCATGATGAATGGAATATAGAGAACACTTAATTGCACAACTAGAAAAACGAATACAACCATAATTTCTTACATCTAAGTAATGTTATACAATTGACGGTTTTATCGCTAAGAGCGATCTCTTCCAGACAACGTTTTGGATGGAATGGATTGCATGAAGATTTTTTTAATGGATTCGAAAGTCATTACGTTTTAAAGTAATCATTCATACATTCATTTGTCGTCGACTCGCTCGCTGGTTTCGGGTGCTTTTTATCTCGTCCAACAACTCTTATTTGTATGTATGTAAAAAGTTTTTTAGTTTTTCGGGTTGGCCGGCTTCAGCCTGGAAAATTTCAGAAAATCCTACCGCGTGTGGCAACACAGCCGTCGTTTCCCGCGTGAAAAAACCGCCGCGCCAGCGAAAAAGGCGGGAGCGGACGCCATTACGCGCAAGTGACGCCGCGAGCCGGCGGCAAATAATTGGCGGCGTGCAAGTTATGGACAGCGGGCTTTAATAATGTTAAAAAGAGAGAAGATTTACGGGCTCGCCGAGACGAAATTGGGCCGAGACAATGGGTGATGGGGATTTATTGTTGTGTGGACCAGGCTCTAGAGTCTAATACTTACATAGTTTTTCAATTTAATGAAATAAGCAAGACTATGGTTGATATTTGCCTTAATTTGGTAGTCGACTAAGCAATAGCAGTACAATGCCATTCCAGGGGTTAACCCACGCACATTAAATAGGCGTCTTTCGCGAAGAAGATCGAATCGCGCAGAGTGCTGATTTAAGTAGCACGGGTATACCATTGCAATGCGATTGGTTACTAGACTACTGATAGTGTGAATGAAACGACCATTACCGGACTAATATGACTATTGAACAACAATGCATTTAGAGACTCACCCCGCAGGTCTTGGCGGAATACCGCTAGTTAGTTGAAAAGTCTATGAAGTTTCCCAAATGTGACGCTTCTCTATTCCATTACGTAGGTTCTGTTGCTTTATAAACTTACGGTCTTAGTATAATGGAATTTGGAAAAATGGTCGTTCATGACTAAAAGATTAAGAACTGGGCTTAGGGAGACTGTTTCTTGCGGCTACTTTACTGGCCTAAGCCAGTAAAGTAAGTATGAAAATCCATTACCGTCCGCTGCTCTAACTTTTTAAATTTACTTACTAAAATTAAACTGACCAAGGAAAAATTACATACAGCCAACCACCTACTAAGTCCTGTAAGCATACTTGCAAGATTAAAAAAAACAATCTATGGTATTGGTTTTTGTGCGGTTAAACATGGTGCTCAAATATGTTAGTGTTGTATTTAAAAAATAAAAAAGGCGGCAAACTAACTATTATTTCTTAATTACCTAGTAATTATTTTAATATTAATATTTCCTCGCATTGTTTGAGAAAAGCATTATACAATCCTCGGCCGGAACAGGGATTGCAGGACTCGTTCTAGACTATCCCAAACTCGTCCAGCAATCCCTTACTTCTCGACCTCTGCAGTAATGTACTATTTACAAATATTCTTGCAGTATGAGTATGACAGTTCTTTTTTCAAATTCCAAAACCTATGCTGTAATGTTATCATTACATGGTATGTTTTGAATCCTATGCTGTAATGATATCCATACACCCCGGCATTCAGGGAAGTACCTAAGTGACTACTTACAGAGCAAGAGATATGTAAATAAAATAAAAAGAAATAAAATGAGAGCACGTCGCTAACACAGCAAGAGTTATTAACCTCAGTCTCTTGTTATTTTCAAGGTCAAAACTAAGAAAGCTGAAGGAAAAGGAAAACATTCAGCGACTCACTATACGTTTGGTTTGAACACGGTCTAAAGTTTGTCGGGACAGCTGCACAAAGTAGGACACCACAGAATTTACATGGTTGGTACGTGAATATTCCGATTCTGGGAGCCAATTGTCACTTCTTTAGCAAATAATTCGTATATACCTACGACTCTAAGGCTTCAATAATTCTGCATAAAGAGTCGAACGACAGCCAATTATGATTTATGATTACGACATTATTTGCCGGTTTCTTAATTGAGAATTTCACCAAGTAAATACTTACGTAACGTTCTGACCCGCTCATTTCTGAGAAATTCGAAGAGACTGCACTACATTCAACCATTTACTTAGCGAAATTATCAATATCAGAAACTGGCCATATGACACCTCAAAGCGAGCGAAATTTATTAGCAAGTTTGCGCATACGACTTGGCGACAATACTGATTTTTATGCGACAAATGTCTAAATCCTTCGAATATTTTACGTTGCGAGAATCGGCTCCCAGATTCTAAATTTCAAGACGCGGGTAGATACAAGCCAAAAATGGGGGAAAAGGCGTTCATTTTGCATCCCATCCCGGCGAAGGGTGCTCTGCTGACGCGGGGGTCCTTTCGTAGTTCATTTCGCCGCTTGAATACGGGATTGTTTCCGATTGCATGCGGCAAAGGCGAATGGCCATGACTGTGGAGGTCGGTGAAAAGGAGGTGCCTACAGTCTATTTATCCTTACTTGTCCAATTTATTATTCATATTTCATTTCTGGGGATATGGTATTTTTCGGCCAAAAAATTATACTTTACTGATATAAACTTGTTACAATACAATTCAACCTGCGGTACAATTCCACCAAGCTGCGATCCCCAACCCGCATGCCCAGCGTGGGGATTATGGGCATTACTCCTCAATGATGGCACAACCTTGTTAGGGGAGGGCTATGTCCAGCAGTGGACTAATATAGCCTGAAGAAGAAGAAGAGAAGAAGATTTCAACTTGTTTAGTAAGGACAAATAAACTGTAACCGCGTTATGCTTCCAGCGGCTAGGATTTTATTTAATTGCCAATCAGTTCTTTTTTAGTTAGCCTATAAACGTCCCTCTGCAGGGCACAGGCCTGCTCTTAAGGAGAGAGTATGGGTTTTAAACACACCCGTGCCCACCGCGGATAGGCAACTTAAAGCGTTGCGACAGACGAGGCGCTAGGTTTCCTCATGATGTTTCCCTTCAGAGTTAGCGAGTGATATAAATAAATATTCATGGACATATTACACAGATCTCGTTAGCTCTATTGTTCGCGCGAGAATCGATCGCGCGACGTAATCATGAATCTGTGGTCATTCATTCACCACTCATCGTTCCGGTGCCGTCGCTCGCGCCGCTACTAATTATCCATCCATCTGCATACACATTCGCACTGTGACATACGCGCGTGATAAGTGCTCGAATGCTCGTGAAGTCATAGACATTTGGTGACTAATAAACTTTATCAGCTCAAAGAACAATATTAGACTATAAGTGAACAGTGCAGGAGTGTTCCCCGTGCGCTGGACGCATCAGCTCATCCATCACCGCTCATCATGCCCAACAGCTCAAAGCCATCCATCATCCACCATCACCAAGTAAGTCCATTCACATCACCTCCCATTCCGCTCTCTCAATCAGCCCATCGTGAGATAGACCTAGCCGACACTGGCTAACTACCACCTATACTAAGTACAACTAAATGACTTGTGTTATAGGTGCTAACTCAACGATAGATTTAATACAATAAATACATAGATAACATCCAATACCCGAGACAAACTAGAAAAGTTCGTTTCCTAGTTTGACCCGGCCGGGGATCGAAACCAAACGATCCAAACCGCTGCGCCACCGAGGCCGTCAAAATATTGCTACGATAACTACATAAATATGTACGTAATTTAAAAAACTAACCCATAGGTGCAAGCCGGGATTCGAAACCACGACCTCCCGAATAAGAAGCTAGTGTTTGGCAACTTATAGCACCTGGAATCCTAGTTTGGGAACCAGTAACATTTTGTTTGTAATCTTTTAACAATAAAGTTTCTTTAATATTCTAATGAAGGGCTCGTGGCTTAGTCGAATCCTCGATCGGAATCAATCACTTGAGTTAAGCAACAACAGGCGCGGTCAGGTGCTGGATGGGTGACCGTCTCGTGACTGCCGCTAGTGGCATTTTCTAAGCGCTTCCGTGCTTCGCAAGGCACGTTAAGCCGTTGGTGCCGGCTGTCATGTAATGGTCAGATGCATTATGGGCGGCTTGATAACTTTTGACAGCAAGACCCACCACTGTCTTACAATCCTCCACCAACCCGGACTTGTCTCCCGTGGTAGAGTATGGCCCAACCTTCCTGCGATGCAGGAAGAGACTCGTGCCCCAGCAGTGGGTACATACAGAGTTGATATCGAGTATTCAACCGCGCCGCTACCACAACCTGCTTCACCTTTGTCAAGATGTTTCTAGCACCACGCCGGCTCCCACCCCAAGTGTTCTTGCAGGCGAATGCTGGATGCCTACTCAATATTTGAGCAGATGTGCTCGCTGAGAGGCCGCGCGAAAATGTTATTTTTATGCGGCCCACATGGAAATGTCGGGCCCTGGCCCCCGGAGCGAAGGGGTGGTGGCAGTTATCGACTATCGATAGTTTGATTTATTTCGTCGTCGTCGTCGTCAGGCTATACTAGTCCACTGCTGGACACAGCCCTCCTCTAAAGGGCGCCACGTTAATTTATTTATTGGAAGTATATTTTAACGAGAAACTAAACATCACTTCTCAGTGGCCTTTGACGTAATGAGATGATTTATGCAGGGTCCCGTCGCACTTCACTCACACTAGATGAAGGGACCACTTTTATTTTACATGGAGAAGGTGAAGTTAACATACACACAAACTTACCTTATCGTGTAAGACACGCGTCAACAAGGA
This sequence comes from Yponomeuta sedellus, assembly GCA_934045075.1. Classification (NCBI taxonomy): domain Eukaryota; kingdom Metazoa; phylum Arthropoda; class Insecta; order Lepidoptera; family Yponomeutidae; genus Yponomeuta; species Yponomeuta sedellus. The sequence continues at coordinate 1,906,068 of OW203751.1, forward strand.
CTCTACAAAAGAAAATAATTTTTTTATAAAGGGTGTTACGCTTGACTTTTTATTTATTTCGGTATTTATGCAAAATATACATTAACGTCACGTGGCAGGTATTATTTGGGGTTAAACCAAAAATTTTTTCTTAACTCCAAATATCGATAGCTATGCTTGATCAAATCGAATCAGCAACATCCGGCATGTTAATCAGACGTGATAACGTTGGAGCATTTTTCACTACCCTTTTTTTTATGTTGTGCCTGGAGCAGCATTTCAACATACAAAGTAGTTTGTTAGGTGTCTACAGTGCGTAGCTTTCCGCCTGTATCAATTTTCATTTCATGTATTAGCACCTTCAATCATGAACTGTCAATGAGACTCGCCAATTGTAATGCCATGTGTACTTTTTGAGGATCAGGTACATACTCACAATTACCATAAATGCGTAAGAATGGTTGCAGTGTATTAACGGTGATTGTCTAACTTAGTATACATAATATACAACACATCTTACAGTTCTCAGGTAAATTGACCCCAAGATCTAGACCGTACTTTTTTTTATTAGAACAAATAAGAATTTCGATCGATACCGTGGGAGAGGGGTCGGTGTCTACTCTGGGATGCCACCTGCGTGTGCACCTTCGCACCTTCTCACATTGTTTCGACGGTTGGTGTCCCTGGGTCTGCTGCTGAGGCTGCCGCTAGACTTAGGTGTGCGAAATACAGCAAGCTGATGCGCAGCTACCTATTTGTGCCACTTGCCCTGGAAACTACTGGAGTTTGGGGTGCCCCGGGGAAAAGCTTTTATTAAGGAGGTAGGGCGTCGTCTTAGGAACCGTGGCTTTGACTACCGCTCAGGGGCATTTTTGATGCAAAGGATATTCCTTGCTTTGCAGCGCGGTAATGCTGCCAGTGTCATGGGCACCTTTGGGTCGGAAATGTCTCGGGGCGGTTTATTTGATTGACATTATGATTATTATTATTATTATTTTATATAATTTTTGTATTATTTTTCTCGGACTTTGTGGACGAAATTTTTGTAAATGAATTTTTAATTATTGTCTATGTTACTTTGTATCTTAATAAAGCAGTGCTATGGAGAAACAAGGCCCATCCCGATATGATGGAACGTGTACAATATGAATTATAATGTTAATTCCAGCATAATTATTCAGGCACAAGCTAAATACAAGTCGGTATTTGACTTGTGGTGCAGTTAGAGTTGGGTCGCGGGAATATACCCGAAAGGTATATTCCCAGGTAAATACCCAAAACGGGTAAATACCCGGGTAAATACCCGAAATGGGTATTTATGTGGGTAAATACCTTTATTGGTGTTTTCGTTCGCTAAAATAGATTGCATTACCGTTAAATCCATTTTTACTCACGAGCCTCAGGACTATATTCAATATCTTTTATTCTTTTTTGACGAAAGAACGAAATAAGTATATCTCAAGAAAATAACTTTTTTGTGATGGACTTATTTCATGAATTATTGAGAGATTGTTAAAGATTCTTACTTAGTAATTATCCGCCCGAGAGTAAATAACCATAAATACCAGTTTCTACTGAGTATTTAACGAAAACTGACAGTAAATATTTTTAATTGGTTTTTTACAGTAAAATCTTTTAGTTAGGGTCTTATTTGATCGGTATTGATGAGATCTTTGTTTAAACTTGGGGAGCATGGTCTGGTGAGAGCGCTGGAAGGTGTGTATGGGATCTCCTCAACGGATAGCAGTAGACCGTTTGAGTATGTACTTATTCGATTAGTATTTATGAGATCTTTGTTAAAACTTGGTGACAAGTTCTTAGATGGCACAGCAAAGTACCCAAATTCTAGTGCCATCATCAGACCCTTCACACACTAGATCTTCACAACGGATAGTAGGAAACTATTCGAGTTTTGCCCTATTTAATCTGTATTATTGAGATCTTTAGCAGAACTTTCTGATAAGATCTGATTACGGAAAAGTAAGGTGATTAGTTAGTTAGATCTGGGAAAAAGAAAATGGTTACAGGATCTCCTCAACGGAGAAGCTAGAATGATTCATATTCATTTATTTTATGATATTCATTTATTTGATTTCAATAAAATCAAATTAACAAAAAAACATAACATACCGTGACATATTCACACACCCGTATCGCGTACGCAGAGATCAGCGTTTACCACTTGCCATGCTGACAGATCTTTTTCGCTTTATCAACATTTGTTACTAAAAATAAAATTATTGAAATATTTTGGCAGTATTTCAAAAGTTAGTCTCAAATAATGGAGTCCTAGTAAAGAATAAATATTGAATTATGTTTCAATTGGGTCAGAAAAAAATGTTACATTATTGTATTATCATTTGATTTCACTATAAACATGGCAACATTGACAAAGGATAAATAACAAAATTTCTGTTTGCTCAAATAATTCATTAACTTATGAACCTATTTAGAGGCTAAAAATTCCACCCATGCCGGGATTCGAACCCGCGACTTCTGGCTATCCGTGCCAGTGCTCTTTCCAACTGAGCTAATGGGCGACTCACCGGCATCAGTGAAATTTCGAACCTCTTTACGCTATTCTCTGTATTACGTACAGGCAGCGACATCTGGCTGAAGTAATTTGCATCACTTGCAGCCCCGAGTACCTACCTACTTTGCAGTTAGGTGAGTCGCCCATTAGCTCAGTTGGAAAGAGCGCTAGCACGGATAGCCAGAGGTCGCGGGTTCGAATCCCCGCATGGGTGGAATTTTTAGCCTCTAAATAGGTTTTCAAAATTGTCCTTAGCACGGGTTAGTGTATTAAAAATAGAATACCTAATCATTACCTTATGGTTCAATAGACAAGAAATTATTTGAAATTATTAATTTATGATTGAAGTATTATATTTACTGCTTTAAAATAATTTGTACCTAATGCCACTCTTAAATGATTTTTTTTATGCAAGCTCCCCGTTGTATTTTACAACATTGAAGCTCATTATATGGAAATATTAAACGACAATGATATTAAACAAATACTCAGTAGAAACTGGTATATATGGTTATTTACTCTCGGGCAAATAATTACTAAGTAAGAATCTTTAATAATCTCTCAATAATTCATGAAATAAGTCCATCACAAAAAAGTTATTTTCTTGACAGTTTTAAAAACCTATTTAGAGGCTAAAAATTCCACCCATGCCGGGATTCGAACCCGCGACTTCTGGCTATCCGTGCCAGTGCTCTTTCCAACTGAGCTAATGGGCGACCATTATTTGCATCATTCCATTATTTGAGACTAACTTTTGAAATACTGCAAAAATATTTCAATAATTTGATTTTTAGTAACAAATGTTGATAAAGCGAAAAAGATCTGTCAGCATGGCAAGTGGTAAACGCTGATCTCTGCGTACGCGATACGGGTGTGTGAATATGTTACGGTATGTTATGTTTTTTTGTTAATTTGATTTTATTGAAATCAAATAAATGAATATCATAAAATAAATGAATATGAATCATTCTAGCTTCTCCGTTGAGGAGATCCTGTAACCATTTTCTTTTTCCCAGATCTAACTAACTAATCACCTTACTTTTCCGTAATCAGATCTTATCAGAAAGTTCTGCGAAAGATCTCAATAACAAAGATTAAATAAGGCGAAACTCGAATAGTTTCCTAATATCCGTTGTGAAGATCTAGTGTGTGAAGGGTCACTAGAATTTGGGTACTTTGCTGTGCCATCTAAGAACTTGTCACCAAGTTTCACCAAAGATCTCATAAATACTAATCGAATAAGTACATACTCAAACGGTCTACTGCTATCCGTTGAGGAGATCCCATACACACCTTCCAGCGCTCTCACCAGACCATGCTCCCCAAGTTTAAACAAAGATCTCATCAATACCGATCAAATAAGACCCTAACTAAAAGATTTTACTGTTAAAAACCAATTAAAAATATTTACTGTCAGTTTTCGTTAAATACTCAGTAGAAACTGGTATTTATGGTTATTTACTCTCGGGCGGATAATTACTAAGTAAGAATCTTTAACAATCTCTCAATAATTCATGAAATAAATCCATAAAAAAAAATTATTTTTTTGAGATATACTTATTTCGTTCTTTCGTCAAAAAAGAATGAAAGATATTGAATATAGTCCTGAGGCTCGTGAGTAAAAATGGATTTAACGGTAATGCAATCTATTTTAGCGAACGAAAACCCTAATAAACGTATTTACCCTCATAAATACCCGTCGGGTAGATTCAATGGGAATATTCCCGCGAATCTACCCATTTCGGGTAAATACCCGGGTAGAATCACAACTCTAGGTGCAGTGCATAACCGATCGCCGACACTTTTCCGATTTTCCGAACTATCGATAAGGCCGCGTCCCATCACTGTGGCAACATTTACCCTTTCCGCGCTCAATTCCACCCCGGCTCTCAGCGCAAATACGAATTTGTTTCTTAATACGAAGCCTCTCTATTATTTAACAAATATTACCATAAATTCGGCCGGAGGTTCTCGAACCCAGCTGCGGTTCTGTGGCGAAAAAACGCTGTGTCTGTTGGACTCAAGTGCATTTATCTTTGTCTTATGGAGGTAAGGAAAAAATGTACTAAACAGATATTTGCATAGTTACAATACTTGCGGTATCTGCCCTAGACTGTCTGTATCGCAGAGACCGCGAAAAGCCATAGGAAAATATAATTTACGATATCAACCCTTGTATTTCCTCAGTGCTGGGGCACGGGTCACTTCCTGCATCGCAGGAAGGTTAGGACATACTCCACCACGGGGGCCAAGTGGGTTGGCGAAGGATTGTAAGACAGTGGCGGGCCTTACTGTCGGAAGATATCAAGCCACCTATACAGCCTCTGATATTACCGGCATAATTTAACTAGGGCATATTTTTTTATTATTATATTGAGTTGTTCCAGCAATATCTAATAATCACACATGGAGGTATATTTCGTAACACCCAAAATTGTGGTCAATCGGCAAACGCTCGTCGTGGACTAAATGCAAGTAAAATGGACTGCTGTCACTTTGACCGCAAATATCGCGACGCAAATGTTAGTCGCGATATCGTATCTATACGTACCTAGTAATTTACACTGTAAGCTCCAAATACGCCACTTTGTCCAGTCCTCGGCCATACACATCCAGACCTTTATCGTTCTATACCTGGCCCGAATCTAATACTTACATAGTCCTTCAATAGAATGTTATTAGCAAGACAATGGTTGTTATTTGTCTCAATTTGGTAGCCTACAAAGCAATAGCAGGACAATGTGATTCCAGGCGTATAACCCTTGCAAATTAAATGCCCGCGAAGAAGATCGAATCGCTTGAGGCGCCGAGTCAAGTAGCACGGGTATACTATTGCAGTGAATGAAACGACCATCACCGGACTAATGTGACTCAATTGAACAATAAAAAACGCAAAAACAAACGCTTGTTCTAAAAGCAAAAGCTAGTTTTGGAAATGCTGACGCCTGCCAACGCCAACCGTTTCCCTCCCCACAATGTAACAAGGTGTTGATTGGTTCACTAAACACGTCCTTACACGCTTTTGAGTTGTGCTAAACGGTAATAATGGATTTCGTGTGTGGCCGAAAAAGATTCAAGGGTTCCCTAGGAAATATGCGGCGGCGGCGCTAACACCCATTTTCTCGTACTCGTTACCAACCGCTGCTGGGGCACGGGTCTCTTCCTGCATCGCAGGAAGGTTAGGCCATACTCCACCACGGGGGCCAAGTCCGGGTTGGTGGAGGATTTTAAGACAGTGGCGGGCCTTACTGTCAGAAGTTATCAAGCCGCCCATACGGCCACTGACATGGCTTAACGACCGCCATTATATGACAGCTAGCACCAACGGCTTAACGTGTCTTGTGAAGCACGGAAGCGCTCGGAAAAAAGTGCCACTAGCGGTAGCCACAGGACGGTCACCCATCCTGCACCTGACCGCGCCTCTTGTTGCTTAATTCAAGTGATTGATTTTAATCACTAGGTTAGACTAGGTCACGAGCGTTTTTCGAGCGAGCGTTGTCTCGCACACCAACAACATGCAAATAAATATAAATTTGTTTATTTTGCGAATGTGAGTGGAAGGGCTGGTAAGGGTTGTCCCAGACGGACTTACATCGACCAAATAGGGGATGTATTAGCAAAGGGAAAGATAAAAAGTACCCGGAGCCGGCGTGCGTGCATGCAACGACTTATGAACGTTGATGAAGCGAAGGTGATCTGTCAGGATCGTGGCAAGTGGCAGTCCCTGGTCTCTGCCTACCCCTCTGGGATACAGGCGTGAGGTTATGTATGTATGTATGTATTGTTTATTTTCTAAATCCACAAATCAAGTACAGCAAATTGTTACCTAGGTAGATACGATAGTACAATAATTGACAGCTGTTAATATGTGCCTACTTTTAACAGCTTTTAGTTGTTTCTTTTTGTGAGCACTTTCGCCAACTAACAGCTGTTAAGGTACCTAGATTAACAGCATACGGGAATCGAATCGAACGAGGTATCAGATGCAATGCAAGGCCTAAAAAGATTAAGTGCGAGCACAGATAAAACGAGTCAGATTTGCGTATTCCTTACCTTCAGGGCCCTTAGCGTGTATCCAGAACATAATTAAATTCAATTTATTTCACGTAAATAACTTACATTCTGCTTGCTGAATGTTAATGTACAATGTAAAATGTAAGTTTTCTTGCCGTATTGTAGTTTACCAACTTCACCAACTTTTATACTCTACTAGCAAACGTTTGCGATTTTAAATTAGGTTAGATTAATGCATTTTAATTATTGACCTATTCTCAGACCCACCAAATACATAAAAAAAAAACATCAAGATCGTATTTAGAGGCTAAACATTCCGCCCATGCCGAGATTCGAACCCGCGACCTCTGGCTATCCGTCCCAGCGCTCTATCCAACTGAGCTAATGGGCGACTCACCGGCATCAGTGAAATTTCGAACCTCTTTACACTATTCTCTGTATTACGTACAGGCAGTGACATCTGGCTGAAGTAGATTGCATCACTTACAGCCCCGACTACCTACTTTGCAGTTAGGTTTTTACATCGGAATGATATCGCTGTACCCACATGATTATACTATTTTTATTTTTAATGCACTAACCCGTGCTAAGGACAATTTTAAAAACCAATTTAGAGACTAAAAATTCCACCCATGCCGGGATTCGAACCCGCGACCTCTGACTATCCGTGCCAGGGCTCTATCCAACTGAGCTAATGGGCGACTCGCCGGCATCAGCGAAATTTCGAACCTCTTTACACTATTCTCTGTATTACGTACTCAGAATAAGGACTAAAGCATAGAAGGAGCCGTAAAATAAAAAGTAATTATTGAATAGCTTTCCTTGTTACTCTTACGATGATTCTGTGTGCCAGAAAGGGACAACTCGTACACTCGAAATTTCACAATCGTACTAGGTTGCAAAGAAAGTCATAGTTATATAGGGGGTCAAAGACAAAAGTAGAAATCCATAAGGATGGGACATTCATCACGAAAACGTCGATATTATTTATTCCTTAACAAAACATTCTGTAAATATAGCAGTCCATATTAATATTATATGGTATTAGCTGGCGCCCCAACCGTTGGTGTGCCATATCTATTAACCCTACGATAAATTCTCAGCTCTCCGAATTCTTGTTCTCACTTACCTATATGTTGCAAATACACAAACTCATCAAAATCGGTGAACCCATTAAGGAAGAGTTCGATAACATGCACAATGAGATTGTTATATGTATATTTGATTTACTAAGGTTGTAACTTGTAATTGCTAAATCTGGTATGTAATGTAAGTTTCTATGTATGTACAACATGACATTGAGCCCAGGTTAGCTGAAAAAAAACTACAGAAAACTATCTTTTTGTACAAGTTCAATTGACAACATTTCAAAATTGTATGGAGCTCTAATTCGAAAACCATTTCGAGATTTGGCTTTGCAAAGCACGTAAAAATTTATTTCAGTTTTTTCTGTGGTTTCATTTCCGAGAAAATGGTAAAAACACAAAAATACGCTGATGACGTCACACCATGGCTCCCAGTGAACATGCCTGTGCCACGATGAAAAAAAAAGTCAATTTCAAGATCTAACCTAAAAAATCAGTGTTGCCAATTTAGCGACTTAGTCGCTAGAAATGACGACTTTTGCGAGAGCCTTAGCGACAAGAAAAAAGTTTTGAGGACAAAAATAATTTAGCGACTTAGCTGACGACCAGTATTATTATCGTCAAAATGTAAACCTTCAAATTGCCGTATTTATATTATCTTTTAATTGAATAATTAGTGATTGAAACACAAAAATAATAAGTATATTTTCAACTTTCTATCATTTCTTCATCCTATATGTTTCTAATACACTGCTTGTGCAATGAATATTTTTCTTTGCTTTTCATTTTGATAAGCATACTCGTAATTATCTCCTGACACCTGAAATGTTGTGCAACCGCCTCGATTTCGAATAGCTTGTTTAGCTAAGAGTAGGACATATTAAAGAGATTGCATGAGACATCTAGTTCAATTTATGTCTGCAGGAAAATTTTCTTTATTACGTTTATTACGTTTATTTTCTTTATTACGGACACATTTATTACGTTTCGTTTGTAGTATTTTTTTGTTTTAATGTTACGAGCATGTTGGACTTGAATTGCCGTATTATATGATACGGCAGTCGAAATCCTGCCGTATACCGTATATTACAAAAAACATCCATGAATTACCGTATATTACGGCAATTGCCGTATCAATAATAACACTGCTGACGACGTTTAAACCTGAAGATTTCGTTAAGTACAAGATAAAAAAATATGCCCAACACTATTTATTACTTACTCAAACGTCTACTTCAACTGAGCCATATGAGAATGAGGACGAAGAAGTGTTTAATTTATGTAGTGATGGCGAAGAATAATTTTTAATTATTAATTATCGTATTTCTTAAGTAGTACATTGTTATTCACGTGCCCCCCCCTTTATTTTTGGTTGCTGATGGTCTCCGAGGCCTATTTCATAAAACTCAAATCATGGTTTTCATCATCACGGTTGCACCTCTTATTTTCGCTGCATCGTCATGATGCATGAACTCCAAAAGCATTGAAAGATCTACCTTGGGTAGATTTCGGCTGTCAGCGCGTACGAATCCGTCTAAATCTGAAAAGTCCATTGTATACCTACCAATGACTTTCTTGTTCTTGTATAGGATAGAATTTGAGTAGAGAGAAATAAATTTAACACTACACAAAGTTTATTTACGTTAGGTAAACCACACAACATAATATCAGGGTTACCATACTTTATACTTACCATACCATAAACTGGCAGCAAAAACACTCCGAACGCAGATAAAGGCTTTGCCAACACAAAGTACATTTGACAAAAAAGGAACAACTACATATAAGGGATGATGAATTGAACTAAGCTGATTTAATTGTATAAAAGAAAAACATATTTGCATATGTTAAAAAAATTCAGAAACTGTTTTTTAACATAGCCCTGGCAATACTAAAATGACATTTGTAACTATATTTTTTTTTAGGATATTAGGCAAAAGAAAACATATTGTGAGCCTCGTTGTTTCGTCACTTCCGGTAAAAATATTTTAAACTTTAAAATGTAAAAAATATAAGAAAACGTGCGTATTTCAGAAAATAAAAAAATATGGTTTGTTTTATTTTGTATCTAGTTTCCTTTAGGACAATAAAATCCGTATGCTAAAAAAATGAAATGTTGTCAATTTAAACCAATAAAGAAATTTACCTCGATCTAACCATACCTAGATAACGAGCTTTGTGCATTCAAAATTTTAGAGCGCAGTTTTGTTTTTGATTGTTTTATATTTGACAAAAGTTAGAAGACGTTGTTATGGAAATTAATTAAATAATTTATTGCACAACCAGCGTCACACTCACATTTTTAAAATTCCTGGTTCCTGAAAAATGGTAACCTGTGTATCAGGAACCAGGGCAGTGCCTTTAAATTACACAGGGAATTACAAAAAGCAAGAAGAACACGTAAAATAAAATAATAGAAAAATTAAAAAACATTTTTATGTTTGTCCTTCTAATCCAGCGATAGTCTTGGTTAGTACTACTAGGAAGGGGTATGGAAATATAAACATTACAATTCTGGCTATTTATAAACATACTTTTAAATCAGTAGAGAACTTGTACAATTTTTTTTAAGTAAATAATCATGGACATACCACAAAGATCTCGTTAGCCCTAAACTAAGTATAACTAAATGACTTGTTTTATAGGTGCTAACTCGACGATAGATTTAATACAATAAATACTTTAGATTTAATACATAAAATTAATTTGTTTATATGAAATTATTGCTCGTTAAATGACAGTCTTTGTTAAAAAATAAAGTCTTAATTTGTAAATGAAGCCATCGTACGTGATTTTGTTCAATACCAAGTTGACCGTAAAGCCATGCCGTCTATCCACATTTGTTGCATTGTGCTATCTTCGGGTAACCTGAAATAAATAATTATTAATTAAAAACCGCCATAATCAGTCTAAACGTTAATTTTATTTATGACAGATCGACATCCTTGAAGTTCTTTATTAATTTGACAGCAAACCGCAGGTATAAAATTATTATTATACATTATTATTACATTACTACACGTAGACTGTGCAGAGAAAACTCTTCAAGTTCATTTTCTAAAGGATATATGAACCTATCTTATTACAAGTTCAAAATTTTATAAAAGTAGGTGGAATTATTGTAAATAAAAATAATATCAAAACCCCTTTTGGTAGTTTTTTAATTTATTATGCTGAATCCATAAATATATCAATGCAATGAATAGATTCAAACAGAAAAAATATTAATGATTAATCATCAACAATCGAATTGGTAACCTCATAGAACGTTGCCGAATCGATCTTTCAAAAGTTAATTAACATAATGGAATAAACACAAGAAATAAGAAGAACTTCTTTACTAAGTATCGATAACTTTTTCACGCCACAAACGCCAATCCCTATCGCCCTAGAATAAACAACAAACTTGTTACTGTGATTAAATTGATTATACTTATGATTTATTAACTTTGAAACACTATTCTCAAATGATATTAAAGCTATGTTGCAATTCCAGTAGGTCATAGTTAAAATTCAAGGGAAAAAACCACTATAAAGTACGCAAAATTAAGTCTTACCGATGGAAGCTGATGAAGGTGGTTTTGTTTTCTCTTCTCCCGAAAGGGTTTTACATCCCAATATCACATACGCCATTCCGATGTATTAAGTATACTCCATACTACGAATATCCACTGAAATCCACTTCAGATTGTCTTAAAACAACCCAAAAACCACAAGGTTTTTGGAGACGACGTACTCCAACATCTGTTGTCTAACACACTGCCAAATCGAAGGTACTTGGCAGTCTACTACAAGCTGTGATTTTCTAAACATCTCTAATTCGGTAGCATAATGGTAACCAAACGTAACCAACTTGACAATTGAGGGTGGTACGTTTTGAATAATAAAACATCACACTACTATATTTTTCTCTGTCTAACACGTAGTTGGCGACGTTTCAAACTAACGAGACTGACATGTGTCAGGTGTTCGTTTTACAACGCTCCTTCTATGCTTTAGTCGTTATTCTGAGATTACGTACAGGCAGCGACATCTGGCTGTAGTAAATTGGTTTAAATAGGTTTTTAAAATTGTCCTTATATTATTAGATTATATCTACCAACTCTAAAACGATTTACAGTCTATTTATTCTTACTTGTCCAATTTAGTAAACAAGATTCTAACCTTAAAATGGAGATTAGATGCCAAAACTAGACAATTTCTCGCAAATTCATGAACTATAAGAACTATGTTCATAAAATTCGCAGCGTGTTATCTAAAAGAGTGTTCCAGGTTACTTCATTTATGGAAATATGGCAGTTTTGGACTAAAAAGTCACAGTTTAAGGGTAGAATCTTGTTTACTAAATTCGACAAGTAAGAATAAATAGACTGTAGTTGTTTCACTTTTTAACGATTCAGTCAGAGCGAGAAAACCTTAAAAATCACGTTTCTTCCTTTGGGCAACACAACGTTACCCCTATAGTGAACTTTACAGGGAATTGAATCTGAAAGGGATTCTTATTAAGGTTCAAAAGATGAAGTCAAGTCATAGGTGTCTCACCTATAAATCTCTGTCTCAGACAGACGTCCTATATAGTCCCTTTATCCTTACTTGCCCATTTTAGTAAACAAACTTCTACAGAGTATGATTTTTTAGTCTAGAACTACCATATTTCCTTAAATGACGTAACCTGGGACACTATTTTATTAATTTTATAAACAAAGTTCATAAACTTGAGAGAAAATATGTAATTTTGGCATCAATTGTCAAAACGTACGTTATACAGAGAGTATTGTAAAGAGGTTCAAAATTTCTCTGATGTCGTTAGTTAGCCAGAGGTCGCGGGTATGAGTCCCGGCATGGGTGGAATTTTTAGCCTCTAAATGGGTTTTTAAAATTGTCCTTAGCACGGGTTAGTGCATTATAACCAAAATAATAAAAAAGAATTGAGGTTAGAATCTTGTTTACTAAATTGGACAAGTAAGGATAAATCAACTGTAGGCATAAAACGAAACCAAGTCGTGAGGATCCAATAGTTCTGTTCTCTACAGAACAGAACCCAAAACTTGGAAATGTTCAATTCTATGTTTGCATTAGGAATTAGTGTGCTCCATTTGTTTATTGATAGTTAGATTCTGTAAGTAGTTTGCAAACAACCTAGAAACAGTCTTACGTGGTAAATGAGATGATGAGTTAGGAAAATAGACCGGAAACAAATAGGTTTCCTAAATATTGTACGTGTTTGTCCAACTCTACCTTATTTCCTGCAAGGCCGAGTAAGGGTCGAGTCAGGTGGTGTAATCAGGACCAGTTAAAAAAAACCGGCCAAGTGCGAGTCAGACTCGCGCACCGAGGGTTCCGTACAAACCTGTATTATAGACCTGAGTATTTGGTATGAATTTCAATTTAATACCTCTACGCGTTTATGAGGAAATGGGTAGTAAGTTTAAAATTATTAAAAAAAAATATATTATGTGATGTAACTAAAAATTTATGGTTTTCGTAATTTTTCCTTTATCTATGCTATAAGACGTTGCTTCGTACCAAATTTCAAGATTCTGAGTTCACGGGAAGCACCCTGTAGGTTTTGATTCCCTTGCAAGTGTCGAAAATTTGCGGCATAAACGGCTGTATCTTTTGATTGCGTTGGCTTAGAAGTTTGATTTTTTCACAGCTTCAAGGGACAGTAGGCTTGAGTAATTGATATAAATTTCAGCTTCATACCTCCACGCGTTCCTGAGAAAAAGGGTCTTGACAGACGGACGGACGGACGGACAGACGGACAACAAAGTGATCCTATAAGGGTTCCGTTTTTTCCTTTTGAGGTACGGAACCCTAAAAAGCTTGGCAGCTGAAAAAAAAACAACAGTTTCCTTTGCATTCGACTTATGTATTTCTATAATATTTAGATTATTGATTCGTTCAGTGACAGAAATAAGTTAAACACTAAAACTAAGCAAACCGTCTTTTTTCACATTTTGCATTTTTTTTTTAATATCAATCGATATCAACCCTTGTATATCCTCACTACTGGGTCATCTCTTCCTGCAACGCAGGAAGGTTAGGTCATACTCCACCACGGGGACCAAGTCCGGGTTGGTGGTTGATTGCAAGACAGTGGCGGGCCACTCTGTCAGAAGTTATCAAGCCGTTTTCATCTTATCAGAAGTTTTTTTATTTATTTTAGGATTGTGACTGTGACATGCTCAGATTGTCCTAGACTACGGACGGCTCTGACTATCAGATATAAATACTAGTATCGTCTATAAAAATAACCTCTATTTCTAACTGTTGTACACTGTATTTCCCGCCAACCTGACACCGGCCAGCCTGCCACCATCTTTTATTCCCCGTTCTTTCTTCTTTTGCCAAATGGCAGTTTCAATAAATCGCGCGTTAACTTTGCCAGCCAGCACGCGCGGTGTGTATTGTTGTAAATATTCAAAATTCGAACGGAGCGGTCGGAACGCGGCTCGAATTCAAATCGCGAACTTATCTGGCGATGGCGGGATGAGACTTTATTGAGTCGAATGCGGTGGTACGCTGCCTTATCGATAGAAGACGAGGAAATGTATTTTTTAAGTTATATTCAAGAAATTTACGGAATATAACTTTATGTGAACAAATTCACACTACAGATTTGAGACAGCACTACAGAAACTGGTCTAAAGTCTGTAGGTTCTAGAAAAAGCTACCAAAGCGCGTCCTCGAGTAGCAATCCCCATATAAACGTAGTTTGGTTTTTGAGAAAGAGACAGAAACTTGCCCTACACTGGTATCAGAGGGGATCATCTCCTTTAATGGGACTACGAGAAATAGTTTATCCCTCGTGGACCCGTTGATGACGATAACGGGACCACGAGGGATAGTTATCCCTCGTGGTCCCGTTAACGGGACAAAATAGTGGGACCACGAGACAACACCGAAATTTCGTAACGATCGGCTCGGAAGTTAGAGCGTGAAGAGCGTAACATGACGTCCGGAGTGCAAACAATCAACAACGTAAAACACAATAGTCGTCGTCGTCGTCGTCGTAGTCAGGCTATACTAGTCCACTGCTGGACATAGCCCTCCCCTAAAGAGCGCCACGTTGTTCTATCATAGGGGGTAATGCCCATAATCCCCACGCTGGGCATGCGGGTTGGGGATCGCAGTTCGGTGGAATTGTACTGCAGGGGGCGCTGCTGCCCACCCCCCGGTTTGTGTCCCTTAGTCGCCTTTTGCGACACCCGCGGAAAGAATTGGGTTGGTGCTATTCTCTAGGCCGACATCATACAGCGTAGGACACCACGAATCTTAAATAGTAGGTACCTAATAATATTTGTATCTCTAGTACTACTGGTAGTACTAGAGACACATTATTGTATCGTTTGTACAACCAGTTGAACTACTCGGTAGTACTACTGATCCGGAGGGTTGGCTGGGTAAACCTTTAGAAGACGCGATCACACTCCGTAGGTGGCTCTCGACTGGGAAAAGTAATATGGTGAGGTTGCAACTCAATTACGTGAATTGGACGAAACCTGGCTTTTAATAAGGGATTTTGAAAGCTTAAAGTAATCTCGGTTGGTTCAGCACCCATAAATAACGCTACTCTTCTTTATTAAATTAAGGAATAATACAGTTCTGATGCGCAGAAGCTACGACTCTTCACAGGTAAAAGAACCGGCCAAGCGCGAGATGGATTGGCTCATCGAGAGTTCAGTACCATTTAATTGATGATTTCCAATTTCAAATCAAGATCAAATCAAATTTTTCATTAAAAATAACACAGTAACTGCGACTTATTGAACGTTACAAGTAACATTACGTGTCCATTTCAAAATCTAGATCATTTTGGAGGGAATATGAACAAAAACATCCAAACTCCAGATTTATTCATTACTAAAATTACAAAGTTGTTATTTTCACAAATGAATAGATTATGTGCAGAAGAAGCTCTTTGTTATCTTCTTTTCCAGGAATAAATAAATACACACAGAAACATTTATTTGATTGACAGGGTTGTCAGTCATATATATTGTCTATGGATAGCTCTGCAAATGTCATGCATGATGCAAGAAGTTTTTCGACTTTGTCACTTGATAAAGCCTAACCCTCGATAAAAAGATAGATATTCCTGTCAGGTAGCACTGGCGCAAACCAGCCTTACAATACTTGTCTTAATAATATTATTTTTAATATTTATTTTTAATAAAAAAAATACGTTTCTAACACATTTTAAACTTTAGAATATTTTCGGGGCTTAGTCGCGTAGTAATTTATTGATTTTACCTCGACGTTTCGACGACGTTGCAACGGTCATCGTGGTCTCGGTAACGCGATTGAGCCCCGAATATATTCTAATAATAAGTTTCTAATAAATAATAAATAAATGCGTACATTCTAGGTATACGTTTCTATAATAAAATCCCTGACTGAAAAGTGGTTCAAAAAATGTGTAAAGTACACGCCAAAAGGGCTACCTTAATATTAAGGATTTTTTAGATGACAATGATGTCTCAAAGCATGTAAAATGCATGAGTTTTGTAAAAATTATACAATGTAGACTCTGTTAATTAAGGACTTTGAAAATACTAAGTTTGGAGATTTTTGTCCATTTTTCTCCAAAATTATGTAGATTTTGAAATGGACACCTAGTTTGACTTGTAACGTTCATTAAGCCGCAGTGTCTGCGCTACTTCGAATAAAACCTTTTCATTTCAATATTTATTCACTTAAATTTCATTTCATTTTACAGAAGAGAGAGAATTAATATCTTCCTCATAAAAACATACATATTGCATAGAGGTTTTATGCAATAAGTATGTTTTTGTTGTGTGTATGTTCGGTCTTAGTTAAAGCTTCTGTCTCTATTTATTCTGGCTTTCCTAGAACGGAATATTTTTTTAAGCAACACAATCAACCGTTGGATTACTTGTTTTCCAGTTTACCTTCCTCTACCTCAGTGGTTCTCAACCGGTGGTCCGTCACGTGGATCACTGGTGGTCCCTGGGAACGTGCCAAGTGGTCCGCGAAGCGCTTGTTTTTTTAACGTGGCCACTATGTTTGTGTGAAGCCAGTATTACGAAATAATAACTAATTAAGGGTTAGTCGTAAAATTATGCGTAATTATTTAAAGATTTATATTTTGATACCGTATATCACCAATAAACCAACTGGGTTGTTTTTGACTCGACAAAAATTTTGTAAATTTTTTAGTATGTTCGTCCAGCTCCATCTCCAGTGTATTAATCCAGTCCATCCAAAAGTTGTCTAGAAGGATCACTTTTAGATAGATATTTACATTTAGGTACCGTATTACCAATAAACCTACTGAGTGGTCCTTGACACGACCGAAATTGTCAAAATGGTACCTCATTAGTAAAAGGTTAAGAACCACTGCTCTATCTTTTTCACCAGCCCCGTAGAAAATCGCTGAGGCTCATCCAAAATAGGGAATATCTGTCGTCTTATAACACCAGCGGTGGTTTCGTCCGCACTTGAATGTTTATAACCTAAATCGTTAATTATGAAGGAAAACATCGTGAGGAAACCTGAGTGTCTGAGGTGTTCAACTACTGAGTTCAACTACGACGACTACGACTGTTCAACACTCAGGTTTCCTTGATAGGCATTTCCAGGTGCTTGAAATTGCCGGTGCACGGTGGGGCCGCGTGGTAATTTAACCCACACTCTCTTTTTCTGAGAGAAGGCCTGTTCCCTGCAGTAGGACGTATTCAGTCGTTAAGCCATGTCAGAGGCCTTATGGGCGGCTTGGTAACTTCTGACAGTAAGGCCCGCCACTGTCTTACAATCCTCCACCAACCCGGTCTTGGCCCCCGTGGTGGAGTATGGGCTAACCTTCCTGTGATGCAGGAAAAGACCCGTGCCCCAGCAGTGGGGGCATACAAGGGTTGATATCGAGGCACACGAAACAGATATTAGCCAGTACCTATATACATCATCAAGATAACATTAATTAACATGTAAGATCCAGACTAATCTCCAAAACATGTGTACACAGCATGGTAACAATAATACGAAACTTAGGAGAGTTACTTAAACTAACATAACATGCACTTTATGTATTCTTTTACATTCAATGAACGCTTGATCAAGCGGAGAAGAAAGAAAATAGTCACAAAGAAATTATAATAAGGAGGAGGCCACTAATTTTTCGGGCTGATTTATCTTTTCCGAAATTCAGACTTCAGACGCTTAGGCCCCTAACTAGCGCCACTAATGAAATAAAAATTAAAACTTGTTCTATACCGAGTACGTTTTTATCTAATACTGAAAATGAGAAATCTTAACAACTGTGATAACTATTTTAAGAACCTAGTGTCTAGAACCTACGATCAACAATCTAGGACTTTAATCGATTTCCGCCAAAAACGGCCGTTCTATCTCTATATCAAAGTCCTAGGATATTTATACTACATTCTAGGCTGTATTTTCTAAAAATAGTTAATACAGATATTAACATTTATCATGTTTAATTTTTGATAAAAAAAAATATGATTTTTATTCCATTGGTGGCGTTGTTAGCTCAGAATATGTCAATGTTTTTATTAATGTTTGTTATTTCATTACATGAGCGACACATTCTTTTTACGATAATTACATAATACCTTGATAACTTCTGACAGTAAGGCCCGCCACTGTCTTACAATCCTCCACCAATCCGGATTTGGCCCCCGTGTTGGAGTATGGCCTAACCTTCCTGCGATGCAGGAAGAGACCCGTGCCTCAGCAGTGGGGACATACAAGGGTTGATAATGAACTTAATACCTACCAAATTACTTGGGTTTTAAGTCAAATAAATTGACACTTAAATACTGTTTCTTCGGTATTCATGAATTAAACTACTTGCAATAAGCAAACCTGTAAAATGCCACTGAATATTTATGATCGCGTAATCTTGACGCGGTCCATATGAAAAATAAAACAAATACGTGTACTTAATTAAAAAGGTTTAATTAATCGATAGCAAAGAAATGTTACTCAGGTTTTGCGTTATCTAAATAACACGTTGTAGACAGATAGGGTTATAATAATTATTGTGCACAAAAAATATTTTATAATGTAGTTTATACTAACCAGGCCGTTTATGACTTATGATTACTTATTTTTTATTGGATAAAAATAAAGTTGTAGATCCACAAACAGTAGATTATTTACCAAAGGAACGAACAAGTAATTTTACAGTCAGAGCGTTTCTTTGAATTCAGAGCGGAGCGGAAGATTCTAGAGTATAATCCTTTCTTACTCTAAAATCCCTACTTCCTCCTCTAGGTAGATTCTCGAGCGCTATGTGTCTGATTTAAATTTTGTTGGTAGTTTTTAACTACAAATGGCCAATATTTTTGTGGTTGTTTTATTACAATCTCTAATAAACCAAGATCTCCTTATCGATATCGATAGCCGCGGCGTCCCGTCACTAGCATTGGCAGTCGTTACAGAGACGCCGGGTGTCTACACAAAATAGACGTTTCCGTGGATCCTGCACAGGGAATTATTCGGCTCGCTCGTGAAAAACTTACGTGATTTCGCTCTGGAGGGCCTACGTAGACTCTGTTAATGCACTGCATTGTGTTAAAATCGGATAAACTAACGTAAAGCGCTCGTGGCCTAGTCGAACCGAGTCATTGGAATCAATTTGTGTCTTGAGTTAGGCAACGACTGGCGCGGTCAGGTGCAGGATGGGTGGACGGTCACTACCGCTAATTTTATTTTAATTCAACTCGATACCTCCCACACATTTCCGAGACAAAGGGTTTTGACGAACAGACGGACTCTTATAAGGGCTCTGTTTTTTTTCTGCAGTACGGAAAACAAATCACACTTCATGTAATAATTTTTTATTTCTTATATTCTGAAAGTAGTGTTGTTTTGATCTGATTATTAGGTGGAAAATGCTGCTTCCCTCCACAGGGAGGGAAAAACTCATACAAATTACTTCCCACCTAAGGGCGGGAACTGAACTTTAAAATTGATTCTTTCTACCCTCGTTAAGCAATCTACTATTTAATACTATCCAACTGTCTAATTTGTTGGTAGATTTTACTTGAGGTTCGATATCAACCCTTGTATGTCCCCACTGCTGGGGCACGAGCCTCTTCCTGCATCGCAGGGAGGTTAGGCCATACTCCACTGCGGGGGCCAAGTCCGGGTTGGTGGAGGATTGTGAGATAGGGCGGGCCCTACTGTCAGAAGTTATCAAGCCGCCCATAAGGCCTGTGACTAAGCGACTGCCATTACAATGACAACCGGCACGAACAACGGCTATGCGTGCCGTGCGAAGCACGGAAGCGCTCGGAAATATGCCACTAGCGGTAGTCACGGGATGGTCAACCATCCAGCACCTGTCCGCGCCTGCTATTGCTTAACCTATCACTGTGCAAAACGGCTTGCTTTCGTCGTAAAATGCAGATTTTCGTTAAAAAAGTGCCGTAGCTACTAGGATTATTTTAGGTTCCATGCATCGATTTTTTTATGTAGCCTTGATTGTATCCCACTGCTGGGCAAAGGCCTCCCTTTTTGCCATCCACTCCTCCCTGTACATGGCCACCTCCTGCCAGCCCGGCAGAGAGGTCGTCCCGCCATCTCCGCTTGGGTCGGCCACGTTTGCGAACCCAGTCAAAGACGTTTTTTGCCCACCTCTCTGGGCCCATACGGCTTAGGTGGCCCGCCCAGTTCCACTTCAGCTTAGCGGTTGCGGCTCTAACATCGACAATTTTGGTTTTTTTAATTATTATACCTTATAATAATTCCATGCAACACGCCCCAAGTCCTCAAGCCACACAGTCCCAAACAATCCCAGATACGATCAGGAAATTATCTTAATCAAGAGCAAAGCTCGCCGAAACGTCGTAACGTGTAAAATTACAGAGGACAATGCGCGGGATCCTTCCGCTGGCAAATTAGATAGGAAAAGCGTAGAAGGACCACTTAACTGTGACCTGTCAGTCTAGCTAGCTGAATAAACGTAAAATAGATATATGTTTCTAAGGACAATTTTTAAAAACTTATTTAGAGGCTAAAACTTCCACCCATGCCGGGATTCGAACCCGCGACCTCTGGCTATCCGTGCCAGCGCTCTTACCAACTGAGCTAATGGGCGACTCACCGGCATCAGTGAAATTTCGAACCTCTTTACAACATTCTATGTATTACGTACAGATATATGTATCACACTGTTGAAGAAGAAAGTAGAATTAATGCAATAGAAACGAGGTCCTTGAGAAGTATGTGAAGGGTTACTTTGAATGACAGGATACGCCGTAGTCTGATTAGAGAACGTTGTGGACTGAAAGAGGATGTAGTGACTAGAATGAGGGCTTTTCAATGACAGCTGTGAGTTGATTGCATTAAAAAAAACTAGATGGCGCTGCAAGGAGAACAAATGTCACCCATCATACGTTTTATCGCGTCTTATGTTGTACGCATATGTTTATGTTTGTGATAACCTAAACATCTCTTTGTAGTCTGTCATCCAAGCTAAACTATGGTTCGGAACTGTTGTAATTTGAAAGTTTTGAAGTATTTTTAGTTTGCTCATTACATAAGTACGTGAATTGTGTCTTAACTAATGGCTAGCCCGTGCATTGAGCATTTTTGTAAAAACATAGGCACTCTCCGTTTTCCTAAATGATGTAAATTTTGACATATTATATGACGTCAGCACCATCTATCGGTAACTTGCGGTACTGTTTTTTGTTTTTAATGGCGCTTTGAAAAGCCCTCATTGAGAAAGGAATGTTGCGTTGGTTTGGACATGTGGAGAGGATGAAGGAAGAAATACTGACGAAACAAATATAGATAATAATAGTTTTTCATTGATTATTTTTTTCATGTGGAAAGAGAAGTCGTCCAATTAAAAATTGACCAAGATCTATTCACGAGATCGATGTGAAAATCATCAGGCTCTTCATTCGTGAAGGTATTTTCACGCCTTTATGGACGCAAATTTTTTTTTTTCACTTTCCCTTCCTTTCTTATCTGCCATCGGCTCTTTTAGCCATAATCAGATGCGGTCTGAGGGTATTTAATATCATTAGTTGATAAAGCATCAACAATTCTTTTGAGGAACTAGTCCATTATTTTACTTTCTTTTGTCAAGATTCAATATCTCCCATCTTTTTAGTGTTCTGTTTCCCTGTTTATCCAACAGGTTTCTTCCCAATATGTTATTATGTCCTTGGAGTCTTTATATCAATAAAGTATGCCCTCAGCGCCACCTAGTGTTAGAAGTAGCGAACTATGGTTTCTGTTTACGGCGTTTTGAAGGCGGTTTTTTCTTTGTAATTATAATTCGTTCACTCACTCACATTCAGTGCACCTTCTGTCCGTCGCATGTAATCCTCGAGTTGAGAAACAAAAGGGGAAATCTAATAACACTGCCGGCCTGAAGTTAGTCGCAAGTATGAGTTACAGTGCCTATTTTTGGTGCGGAGTTGGTTTGTTTTCTCAGCCAAATAATGTCAAGATAAGTACAACTTTTCAACACTTTCGGTGTTGCCAGTTGGAATTTTCCATAGAATAAGTGTTTCTAGCAATTGCCTGCGAATAGGTAAAAATTTTCATATGTATTTTTTCGGGGTATTAAGATAAAATGAAAAAAAAAAACAAATACAAAATAATTTCAAAGTTAAAATATAGTAACATTGGCGGCCTTATTTCTAAAATAAATTTCTTCTAGACAAGCTTACTATAAAAATTGCTGAAGGAAATTAGAAAGGCCAGCCAGTACGAATTTGAATATTGACACATATCTTCTATAATATAAAAATGATTCGCTGAATGTGTTGGTAAGCTCAAATCTCGAGAGCAGCTGAACCGATTTCGCTAATAATTTTTTAAGAATATTCCTTGAAGAATGATGATGGTTCTTACGGAGAGTAAAATAAAAAAATATTAAAGAATCGACTGTTAGGCGATACGAAGTTCGCTGGGTCAGCTAGTACGTAATAATAATACACCTTCATACCTTTACTTATATTCTTTATTCTATTCGATGACGGGATGACCTCAACAAATTCTTGCTGGAGTGTCAGAGCCATTTTTCTAAAGTTTTCTTAATTTTTTTATTTTCAATTCTTCAGCAACTTCCAGTCATAGGGTTGTCTGGAAGTCATTACTTTTGGCTATAAGGCCGCCACTTGTACTTTCTATCTTTACATGTTTTATAATAATGTGCTCTGCTGTAAAATATAGAATATTTTTATCTTATCTGTGGAAAAACAGCTCGCAGTGTCATGGCGTCGAATCTGACGTCACGCCCAGGTAAACAAACATCGTAATCACTGGCAGTCACAACAAAGAACGGGTGAAGTTTACCAATTTAAACCTATGCGTGACGTCACGCGGTGTGATGGGTGTTTCAGGCAAAATGGCTGAAAGCAGTATTGTAATTTTTTTAATTTTTATGGAACATATTGGTAATCAGTGTTTTAAATCTTTTGAATATGGTCTTTCCCCTAATATCGTTAAATCGTTGATTAGTTGATACTGTCGTCTATTATGTAACCGTCCATATGTTTATGTGTTATCCATATTAACGTTTTTGAAGTGTCAAAATATGTGTGCATTTCACGGCTAGAGTAGCTTAATAAAAGTAGAAATCGACGGTTTATTATTTTTATTTTTTTATTTTAATTCTTTATTGCACTAATTACATGAGTACATTACAAGGGCGTGCTTAATGCAAGAAGCATTCTCTTCCAGCAAACCTTTGGTGTTGAAGAGACTGGCAAAGGGTAGTGCAGGAAAAGAAGGTGGAATACAATAATAAACTTACATAAACATAGGGAGATATATTAACTTAAACCTACAGGTTTATTCGCAGTAGTACCAATGCCTTGTTCCATTATGGAACCACTGCGAATTTATATTCGCACTAGGCTTCACTCAACACAGCCGTTTGTGAGTGCATTATGTGTTATTTAATTAATATCTTATTTCCTCCAGCAACTTTCCGTCGTAAGGTTGTCTGGAAGAAATTGCTTTTAGCAATAAGGCCGCCAATTGTACTTTGTATCATTACATGTTTTATAATATGTGCTCTGGTGTACAATAAAGAATATTATTATCTTATCTTATCTTATCTTATCTTATCTTATCTTATCTTATCTTATCTTATCTTATCTTATCTTATCTTGTCTTGTCTTGTCTTGTCTTGTCTTGTCTTGTCTTGTCTTGTCTTGTCTTGTCTTGTCTTGTCTTGTCTTGTCTTGTCTTGTCTTGTCTTGTCTTGTCTTGTCTTGTCTTGTCTTGTCTTGTCTTGTCTTGTCTTGTCTTGTCTTGTCTTGTCTTGTCTTGTCTTGTCTTGTCTTGTCTTGTCTTGTCTTGTCTTGTCTTGTCTTGTCTTGTCTTGTCTTGTCTTGTCTTGTCTTGTCTTGTCTTGTCTTGTCTTGTCTTGTCTTGTCTTGTCTTGTCTTGTCTTGTCTTGTCTTGTCTTGTCTTGTCTTGTCTTGTCTTGTGTGGTCTGGTAAAACAGCAGTTTATTATGCTGAGCACTGTCCTTTATATCACACATCTATTTTAAACGTACTTAAAGAAACGTATTAGTATCAAATAGTATCATCAAATAATATCAAGTAGTAGCAAATGTATTAGTAAATGTATTAGCAAAGGGAAAGATAAAAAGTACCCGGAACCGGCGTGCGTGCATGCAACGACTTATGAACGTTGATGAAGCGAAGGTGATCTGTCAGGTTTGTGGCAAGTGGCAGTCCCTGGTTTCTGCCTACCCCTATGGGATACAGGCGTGAGGTTATGTATGTACGTATGTATGTATGTATGTTTGTATGTATGTATGTATGTATGTATGTATGTATGTATGTATGTATGTATGTATGTATGTATGTATGTATGTATGTATGTATGTATGTATGTATGTATGTATGTATGTATGTATGTATGTATGTATGTATGTATGTATGTATGTATGTATGTATGTATGTATGTATGTATGTATGTATGTATGTATGTATGTATGTATGTATGTATGTATGTATGTATGTATGTATGTATGTATGTTGTATGATGTATGATGTATGTATGTATGTATGTATGTATGTATGTATGTATGTATGTATGTATGTATGTATGTATGTATGTATGTATGTATGTATGTATGTATGTATGTATGTATGTATGTATGTATGTATGTATGTATGTATGTATGTATGTATGTATGTATGTATGTATGTATGTATGTATGTATGTATGTATGTATGTATGTATGTATGTATGTATGTATGTATGTATGTATGTATGTATGTATGTATGTATGTATGTATGTATGTATGTATTTATGTATGTATGCATGCATGCATGCATGTATGTATGTTATAAAGAAACTTCTGGATTTTGAGCTTAAGTGTTGAAGAAAGTCCGATTTATTCTTTTAATCACATAATAATGAATTGCTCGTAGCTCCGGCTGCCTGAGTGATCACAAAGGTTAAGCAATACAGGGCGCGTTAGCGCATAGGTAGGTGACCGTCTATGACTCACGCTAGTGGGATGTTTCCGAGCGGTGCCGTGCTGCTAGGCACGTCAAGCAGCTGGTTGCCAAGTTGGAAGCGTTAGGGGGCGGCTTGTAAACTTCTGACAGTAAGATCAGCCACTAGTCTTTCAAGCCTCTACCAATCCGGACGTGGTCCCCGTGTTTTATTATGGCCTACACCTTCCTCAGGGAAGACCCGTGCCCCTCGGTGGGGGCATAATGGGTTGATAATGATGATGAATTACATAATAGATCCCCAGGATAAGCGATTGTGTAGTGTGGAAGCAACATACAGCCGAGTTACCCGTTGTCACCCATCTCACAGTCATCGCGGATTGCAGCCTACACATCCCAGCGGCACAGAACAATAAAAAGGCGAGATATTAAAACCTTCATCTCGGAGGACATTCATCACAAGTGTTGCCAGTAAATTGATATAAGATTCCCTACGCGAGGCAGTTAGAGGGTGCTAGTCTGGCTCGGGCGATTTAAAATTAGGGTTCTTTTTGTGGGATGTTCCTATTGTATTCAGTTGGTTAAGGGTGGTTGTCAATAGGTACTTATAAAGATAAACTTAAAAGAAACGTTTCTTTAATTGCACACAGAAACCAGATTTTTTTTATTATAATTTTATTAAACCTATTTAGAGGTTAAAAATTCCACCTATGCCAGGACACGAACCCGCGACCTCTGGCTAACCGTGCCAGCGCTCTCCCAACTAAGCTAATGGGGGACTACCGGCATCAGTGAAATTGAATTTTATTAATTTTTTTTTTATATTCATGGACATATTACACAGATCTAGCCATACTAAGTACAACTAAATGACTTGTGTTATAGGTGCTAACTCGACGATACATTTAATACAATAAAAACATACACAACATCCAAGACCCGAGACAAGCAAGAAAAGTTCATTTCCTAGTTTGACCCGGCCGGGGATCGAACCCGAGACCTTCGGTTTTACAGTCAGCATGCCAAACCGCTGCGCCACCGCGGCCGTCAATTATTTACAATTAATTACAGAGATATTTTTTTGTACGTGCACAAAACAAATATCAGAATGCATACTTAAGGCTTATACTTAGGAGGAGAAATAACACCAAACTAGTCTTACCTGAACCAATAATAGAAATGTACAAAAATAGCCCATACTATAGATCTATCAATTAATCCATGCCGGGATTCGAACCCGCAACCTCTGGCTATCCGTGCCAGCGCTCTACCAATTGAACCAATGGGCGACTCACCGGCATCAGTGAAATTTCGAACCTCTTTACATTATTCTCTGTGTTACAAAAAAAAAATTCTCAATTGGTAGAGCGCTGGCACGGATAGCCAGAGGTTGCGGGTTCGAATCCCGGCATGGGTGAAAGTTTTAGCCTCTAAATAGGTTTTTAAATTTGTCCTTAGCACGGGTTAGTGCATTAAAAATAAAAATAGTTTAATCATGTGGGTACAGTGATATCATTCCGATGTAAAACCTAACTGCAAAGTAGGTAGTCGGGGCTGTAAGTGATGCAATTTGCTTAAGCCAGATGTCGCTGCCTGTACGTAATACAGAGAATAGTGTAAAGAGGTTCGAAATTTCACTGATGCCTGTGAGTCGCCCATTGGCTCAATTGATAGAGCGCTGGCACGGATAGCCAGAGGTTGCGGGTTCGAATCCCGGCATGGGTGAAATTTTTAGCCTGTAAATAGGTTTTTAAATTTGTCCTTAGCACGGGTTAGTGCATTAAAAATAAAAATAGTGTAAGATTCCAGATACCATGAAACAAATAGAAAAAGATACAGTTTTCAAAACAAAACTTAAAGAACTACTAATTCAAAAATGCTATTATAGTGTACAAGAATTCCTGGAAGACACGTAAATTCTATGTTTCTTTATCTCTTAACAATTGTTATTTATGTAACAAAAGCTATAGGTATAGATTTGTAAATGAACTGTAAATATTATGCAAAATGTTGCTATGCCCTACAGGGTCCATAATGGTACCTATAAGAATATCAACACCTTGTGAACTTATGGTTGCAATA
This sequence comes from Yponomeuta sedellus, assembly GCA_934045075.1. Classification (NCBI taxonomy): domain Eukaryota; kingdom Metazoa; phylum Arthropoda; class Insecta; order Lepidoptera; family Yponomeutidae; genus Yponomeuta; species Yponomeuta sedellus. The sequence goes on from OW203751.1 coordinate 1,933,191, forward strand.
AATGATGATGATGATGAAATTCCAGGAATGTCACATAAGAAACGGCTTTATCTTAAGAATAGTAAAAATCATCATAATCAACCATTCCCGGTGCAGCTATGTAGCCCTCCCTAGTGGCTTTCCAAGCATCCCGGTGTGGTGCCGTCCGCATCCAGCTACTTCCCCCCACGTTAACCAGGTCCTCAGACCATCTGGCGGGGGGCCTGCCCACGCTGCATCGTCTAATCCGCTGTCGCCAGCTTAAATTTTTTTCACTCCAAAGGCCATCCTCCAGCCATCCAACTTCTCCGAGCTGTGTACCCCGCCCCATACAAATTGAAATTAATATTTTCTAACCATTTTAATACTTTGTAACAAAGGCGACAAAAAGGTTAATACAGTCCATATGCGTCCCACTTTCTCTCTCTCTCTGAGAGAGAAAGAGAGGAAGTGGTACTGTTGTGAGACGTATCTAGACTGCTCTGTCTCTGATCGGGAGACCATCTTCTTCTACTTCTTCTTCTTCAGGCTATATTATGTAGTCCACTGCTGGACATAGCCCTCCCCTAATGAGCACCATAGCGCCCTGTCTTCAGCTTGCCGCATCCAGCATATGCCGGCAGTTTTTCGCAGATCATCATCCCACCTGGTCGGAGGGCGTCCTACACTACGTTTTCCGAGTCGCGGTCTCCACTCAAGAACACGTTTAACGGTTGTCGGTTCTTCGCGCGGTCTTCAGCTTGCCGCATCCAGCATATGCCGGCAGTTTTTCGCAGATCATCATCCCACCTGGTCGGAGGGCGTCCTACACTACGTTTTCCGAGTCGTGGTCTCCACTCAAGAACACGTTTAACGGTTGTCGGTTCTTCGCGCGATATGGCCAGCCCACTGCCACTTTAGCTTGCTGATTCTCTGAGCTATGTCGATAACATTGGTTCTCTGTCGGATGCATTCGTTACGAATCCTATTCTTCAGAGAAACTCCGAGCACAGCTCTCTCCATAGCTCGCTGAGCGACTTTGAACTGGTGCACCGGGAGACCATGCTGGTATAAAAAAGTGGCCCGCGAGTTGGCTTGAAATTGCCTATCCGCGGTAGACATGCGTCGCGGTTAAGTCTGTTCTCTTTCTCTCTCTCCCTGAGAGAGAGTAGGGACTTAAGCACGTTTTTATATCAGCATAGGCTCCCGATCAGGGACAAATATGGGCTTATAGATTGGATTTATATTAAAGGAATGAGAACTGTTTAGAACTGGAAAATCCTCCCTCACTCGGGCTTAGCGCCTTTTCGGCCCCGTACACCCTCGCGTTTTAAATTGAAGCGTGTTTTTAATTGAAGTGCGTTCGGAAACCTTAAACTCACTTGGCCTAGCGCGTTCTTCTCCCAAATTAGTTAAATTTTCGAACGTGCCGTACGGCTGGTGTTGCCAGCTCGCGGGAATCTTTTAATGAGTAATCCGATTTGATTGCTCTGCCTTTCGACAATTTTTCGAGGGTACGCGAATGCTTCTTGACGGTGCTTGAAGAATAAGTCCGGGGGAACGTTTATTGAATCTTCAAATTTTAAAATAACCTTTTTAATGAGTATTGTTAAAGTTAGAGGTTATACAAGATCATGTTTAGTACTCGTATCATTGCCTCCGACGCTCCGCGATCCTGTGAATTTATGAACGTCTGTAAACCACGCCATTTTTTATATATGTTTTTTGTGTCTACATTGTTTCACACTGTATCTAAGACGGAGTTTACACGTTCAGTCTAGCGTCAGTCAATTCCATCAGTCTGGTTAGACTGACGGCAGACTGATTGTCTATTCCGTGGACTGATGGTGCAGACTGATGGATATTCGAATATTTTGATGCTTCATCAGTCTGGCATTAATCCGAGCTTTGTTTAAGGTCACGGACAGAACTGACACTAGACTGAAGGTGTACGTAAACTCCGTCTAAAATCTGCAAGAAAGCTGTATCTATCAACATGCATTCACATTTGGCAGTCATACCTACTGTAGGTGTAGTCGCTAACGTTGAAGGAAAACATCGTGAGGGAAACTGAGGGTGTGAGGTGTAATTATTATTACTAATACTTTTAAGTGTACAATATGGCGGACTCAATGACTTAATTAGGTTATAAAGTGCCTCAGCGCTTGAAATTGCCAGTTCGCGGTGGGCAGATGTGGTAATAAAGCTCATACTCTCCGAGTGAGGCCCGTGCCCTGCAAGGGGACGTATAAGGCTACCCAAATAAAAAATATAGATCATGCGAAATCACTTCAGGGGTTGACAACTTCATATCGGAAACACTTTAGCCCCTCGGTCCTCGTAAGTAGTAGGTCTCGCTAAACGCGTACAAATCAACTCGCTTTACATAATAGAGCAATAACGTATCGTCGGAATCAGGAGAGGTCGCGCGTGCCCGCTTTACCGTAGCACGTATTGACTATGGGTTGGGGATGAGCCGGTGAACTCTTCCGAGAATATTATATTGTCCGTCAAAATACACATTTAAAAAAACAGTGTAAAATATGGCTCCTATCTATGCAAGTCTTCCAGTAATTGGAGGATTGTTGCGAACGACAACGTCGGCGAATAACTGCTTCTCTGCTTTCTCGTGCTACCGATTCGTCTCTTTCATTTATATTATTTTGTTTCCTAATATTTGGTACCTATTAATGCCAATTGTTTTTTATTTGCTAAGAATAAGTGTAGGAAATCCCGGCGGAAACTGAAAACCAGCATCAACGCTGAGAATCCGACCATTTCAAAAGTGTGAACTAAATATGTATTTGTAAGCACAATTTTACTTTTGAAAAAAAATTCTTTTTATTTATTTAATAAAATATAAAGTTTTATACACTAAGCTAGGAATACACTAAGTATGGAATCAGTCGTTACTTTGCGGAAATCCACAATAGAATTAAAATGTGAAAATGACTGCTAATTTCCGCAAAAAATCCCTCGTGCACCATGCGGTTAGTTAATGCACCGCCCTCCCTCTCACTTGTTCAAGTAGAAGACAAAGACAAATTTTTGTTTATTGCCAGATATAAAAGGAACATAAAAGAAAATTAAAACTAATGTGTACATCTAAATACATGGTAAGGCAACATACACTTTTAGAAAAACACATTTTAAATTGACAGGCTCTGGCAAAAGGTGCCACGCTCAGCGTTGTGCCTCTGAATGTGTGTATAAATACACATCATTCAAAAGGCGCTGATTTTCAGCGAGGCCCTTTTATTCTAACTAAACTAGGAAATTAAATATAAAAATAAATAAAGCCTACATGCAAATATTTTACCCATTCGCCCATTGGCTCAATTGGTAGAGTGCTGGTACGGATAGCCAGAGGTTGCGGGTTCGAATCCCGGCATGGGTGAAATTTTTAGCCTCTAAATAGGTTTTTAAAAAATATTTTACTGTTAATAAATAAATAAATAAATAAATAAAAATAATATATGCATGTAGTCAATTAAAATACATATTTAATAAATATATTTTTATAAAATATAGTTATATACGTAGATATTACTAGAAGCAAGACACTAACACACCACCACCGACACCAATACTTGTGTGAGAAAACACGCGACGCGTTTCGCCTCTAACACGAGGCATCCTCTTGTGTGCTTCTTGGGAGCCATAGCCCTGTATATAAAGCTAAATTTAGATGAATTAACTCATTGGTCTAGTTTAGGTTTGAGCCTGTAAGTCTTAACCAGTTGTCTTTGTTAGTAGCGTACCTAACTATCGAAATATTTTATTTTTATTGTACCGGCTCCTATGACATAAGTATGTACAAGGTAAAACAATATAGCAATCGATTCCCCGACTGCCACGATTCAGGCTCGATATTGTGTGGTAGTCGCTGTGTAACCATGAACATTGTACAAATATTTTTTTGGCAATAAACTTTTTTTTTATAATGACTATCGTATTTCTATACTCATACAAACTTATATATAATCGTAGTTAACGGTAGTTACGTTTTACCTAATAAATAGTCGCGATTAAACCCGTTTAATATATTATATTAACGGGTCTAATTGCGATTATTTATTATTATAAAAATTTATATAAATTCAGAAACCGGCCATTGGTCTGTCAGTGAAACAATATACATTTTCTGTTGTTTTCTAAATGACTTCACGAAGTCTACTTTTTATATTATGATATAAGTTATATGCTGGACGTCGTTGTATTGTTAATTTTTTCTTGTCACTATTCTATTAGAATTATATTCTGTTAAGATGTAAAGCGTCTAGAAAATAAATAAATAGTTAATATTTAGAGTCATGTTAGCAATTTTTATTGCTTATGCACTTAAGTTAAATAAAGATTTAAAAATAATGACCTACGTACGGCCCTATAACCTGAGCCAAATTCGATAACGAATAGCGATAAACAAACCGTTGCTAGGCAACGCCTTGTTTACACCTAAAAGTCAGATGTAAACAACCTTTTCTAGAAATCATTTTCATACAAATAATAATCGTTCTTCCTACTAATATAAAATGGTTATTTATGTTTATATGTTTATGATTTTATAGTGAAAGGCTTCATCGATTTGAATATGACATATAACAACACTGAAATATGAAATATGACACACAGATTTAACAAACATCTACGCGAGCCATGCCGCATGATTTTCCTGATAGAATTAAGCGCGTTTAAGCAAACAGCATACAAACTCTTCAACTTTAGGATATTAATAAGTACCTATAGATGCTACTATGAAAATGAGGAGATTAGGACCTACTGCAAATATTGCAATAAAAGAACGTTCTTTGTATATATATTTTTATTCATATGTTCACACTAATCATCACTGTCACTGGCCGAAGATGAAATTGTGTCCCCGGAGACTTTAATTATAAATTCATCAATGACATTATCCATTAAGCCATCAAATTCGGCGTTTTCTTCTCTTCTTTAATTTCGTGTTCAACACAACGTTGCCATGCTGCTGCAGTAATTTTACTTATTGCTTCATATAACAGGACCTTTAAAAAGTTTTATTTTTGGCAGCAACATGGCCTTTTACTTGCCCCCATATGATTTCTATCGGATTTAATTCACAATGATATGGGGGCAATCTATATTTTTTTTGTCTTGTGCCATTTTGTCACACATATATGCTATATATACTTATGCCATATACACGTATTGACAAACGACTAAACTTCACTCGTTGGCATAAACTAAATTCCCCAAAATTATTTTCACACCTGAATTTCGTCCATGTTTCTTTTTCTGTAGGGCTGTCGCGTAAAATTAATGTCGAATTTTTTATAGTTTTTCGAAATAACAAGGTAATATGCATGTTATTTGAGTGATTCTAGTGAAATATGCTGCAATAGGAATTGTTTATAAATAATTAGCATGTAAAAGGCTATAATCATGTAAACAATAGAAGATTTGTAAAACGTGAGTTGTGTTAACCCTAAATTGGTTTGTTTACCTCTATTCTATACCGAATTTGGCTTAAGTGTAGGTGGAACTTTGAAAGTATTACGTACTTTTTGCAGATTTATATTTCAGACTATTACATTGTCATTAGAGAGTAAAAGGTATTGTAAAACATCTGTCTTAGGTCACCTGAGGCTCGAGAACCTAGCCTAATAATAATAATATCGTGGTTTATAAGTATCATTCGCAGTTCTACACTTAAAATTCAATGGTTCTACCATTGACTTGTTCCATGATGGAACTACTGCGATTTTCTTCATCATTTAGGCTTATAAGCAAGAAAGGAACAACTGCGAAAATAAATCCTCAGTGGTTCCATCATGGAACAGACCAATGGTAGTATGTAGACCAGGTACTACTTTGTTTTTTTGTTTAAAAAGTGTCAGTTTAGTACATACGACCACAAAATGTTATAGTAACTCGGCAGGCTAAGGCCTAAGGCTGACATTCAGAGACGAAAACTAAGCAAAGACTGGTCTTACAAATGTCCAAATCACGTACATTTTGACATTTCTGAGACCAGTCTTAGCTTCAGTTTTCGTCTCTGAATGTCAGCCTAAGGCTAACGCCTATAAAAGTTTTATAATAAAATTACTTTATGCCACACCTGGCAATAAAGTGGCTTTTTCCGCACGCTGCGCGTACGGAAAAAGCCGCTTTCTGGCCAAGTGTAGACATAAAAAGATGTACACAACACGGGAGGTAATAAAGAAAGCTCTCGATCGCATATTTACGTCCCTCGCAGTCCCTTGCAGCTCGGGCCGCAAACTTCTGCGATCTTGGCCTTTCTTTGTATTACAATGGTATTACCACCCTAGTTGTGTAATGTACTATTATGCCACAGTTGCTCAAAAAGTGGCGTATTACAGGGACGGATAGCGTGCGGGATGGGGGCTATTACACACGCGTGCTTTTTTTTACCTTTACCTACTGCACTCGTGCCTTTTCTTTCCCAACTGTCAAAATAATGTCTATTAAAAAGAAAAACCAACCATGAAGTTTTTACTAAAAAAAATCATAGAAGATTTTATGAGCTACTAATTTGTTTCAATATCAGTTTTAATGATTTGATTAAATGAGTTAAGTTAGGTTTCATTTCATCTCATTAAATTTCATTTTCATTTCATATCAATAAAAAAATTCTACTGAAGACTTTGCTGTATGGGCATAGTTCCTTTTGCCTACTAGAATGGGTGAAGAAAAAAAATCTCTGCTTATATTTTTTTACGGTTGGCGCAATTTTCTAAATATTTTTTCTTTATTAAATTGCTTATTTTTTTCGCAACTGCATTAAAAATAGTCGTCCAGTACACGTGCGGAACCGTCATTGCAACTTGTTCCGACTGTCAACCCTCGCCTTCGGCTGCGCCTGGGACTCTTTGCAATGACAGCCTTTCCGCACCTGTAATGAAATTTACTATTTTATGGTAGTACCTAGGCCCCTTTGCCGAGAGCACAGCATCGCATCCGCGCGTGTGCATGGGCGGATGGAAGGAACACCCCTAATGGTACTACTGCGAATGATCGGAACGAGCCTGACGACCCTTAAACCTGCTCTCTCTCCCGCCGGCAGATGGTGCGGCACGCGTGAGGCGGCGGCATGCAGGGGGGCGGCGCGCCAGCCGCCGACGCGGACGCCGACCAGGCGCAGTTCGAGGCTGACAAGCGCGCCGTCTACAAGTGAGAGATAACGCAGACCATACAGTTTTAAGGCGTAGGGCCTGTTTCTGAGTTGAGAATTTCGATAAGTAAGTAGTTAAGGAAATTCTCCAGCCCGGACTTGGCCCCCGTGGTGGAGTATGGCCTAACCTTCCTGCGATGCAGGAAGGGACCCGTGCCCCAGCAGTAGGGACATACAGTCTGTTTGTATATCTAACTAGCTGACCCAGCGAACTTCGTACCGCCTAACAGTCGATTCTTTATTTTTTTTCTCTCCGTAAGAACCATCCTCGTACTTCAAGGAATATTCTAAAAAAAGAATCAGCCAAATCGGTTCACCTGCTCTCGAGATTCTTACCAACACATTCAGCGATTCATTTTTATATTATAGAATAGTGTGATATAGGTACCTCAGCTACTATCGGATAGAATGGTATTATGCCTTTAAAAGGAGTAACATGTCAGCTAATTAACAATAATTGAAGATGCTGTAGTTTTTCGACTGCCCAGAAATTGGAGTCCAACAAAAAAAACTGAGCCTTGTCAAAAAAGATAAGAATATTCTTTATTGTACACACCAGGTACAGGAACAGGATGGGTGAGCATCCCGTGACTACCGCTAGTGGCATTTTTCCGAGCGCTTCCGTGCTTCGCAAGGCACGTTAAGCCGTTGGTGCCCGCTGTCATATAATGGCAGTCGTTAAGCCAAGTCAGAGGCCTTATGGGCGGCTTGATAACTTCTGACAGTAAGATCCGCCACTGTCTTACAATCCTCCACCAACCCGGACTTGGCCCCCGTGGTGGAGTATGGCCTAACCTTCCTGCGATGCAGGAAGAGACCCGTGCCCCAGCAGTGGGGACATACAAAGGGTTACACTAGTACACACCAGAAAACAGTTACAAAGACAACAGTTACAAAAGAAGAAAATAATTAAATGTTTGTGCCTCCAAACGCTTCCCTCCTCTACTGGAACTAATGACGCACCCGCGCCCTCTCTCTGACAGAGAGACGTCTCCCGCGCCCCTCGACCCCGCCGCCGAGGCTCAGTTCTATGCCGACAAGAGAGCCGTTTACAAGTGAGACCAACGCCCCTATACTCCGCGCCATGTGGCTTTCCCTGGATGTAAACATTATTTGTGCAAGATTTCACCGTCATGAAATATGGAGAAAATTGTCGAGCGATCGAATCAACACATCAAAGATTTAAAGATATTAGGCGATCGTGGTCTAGTCGAACCGAGTGATTGGATTCAATCATTTGAGTTAAGCAATAACAGGCGCAGACTGCTGCAGGATGGGTGACCGTCCCGTGACTACCGCTAGTTGCACATTTCAGAAGCACCGAGCGCTTCCGTGCTTCGCAAAGCACGTTAAGCCGTTGGTGCCGGCTGTCATGTAATGGCAGTCGTTAAGCCATGTCAGAGGCCTTGTGGGTGGCTTGATAACTTCTAACAGTAAGGCCCGGCACTGTCTTACAATCTTCCACCAACCCGGTCTTGGCTCCAGTTGTGGAGTATGGTCTAACCTTCCTGCGATGCAGGAAGAGACCCGTACCCCAGCAGTGGGGACATACAAAGGGTTGATATCATCATAATATTTCTATCAATTTAATTTCTGTAAAAATCGGCTTGGGACGTCTGTGTCAGGATTTCATAATTAATCTTCTGGAAAGTTGCGACTTCAGTCAGTTTAGCGCCACAAAACGTGCGACTTACAAATACATATATACAATGTGTTGATTTTAACCACAAATACACAGCAATGTTACACTGATTATACAAGCAGAAGGTATATTATATAGTTGTTACAGTTTTTATGGCAGAGTTTACTACGAATCTAATTTACGGTCTCCACACTCGATACTTACACAGTCAGACTACAAATGCTGAACCCCTACATTTCTTGCAACAATGCGAATGATCCAGACTAGAAAGTAATAGAAGAATTCCACATTTTTTTCCATATTTTGACCAGAAAGTAATAGAAGAATTCCATATTCTTTTCCATATTTTGACCAGAAAGTAATGGAAGAATTCCATATTCTTTTCCATATTTTGACCAGAAAGTAATGGAAGAATTCCATTTTTTTTTTTTCATATTTTGAACAGAAAGTAGTAGAAGAATTCCATATTTTTTCCATATTTTGACCAGAAAGTAATAGAAGAATTCCATATTTTTTTCCATATTTTGACGAGAAAGTAATAGAAGAATTCCATATATTTTTTTCATATTTTGACCAGAAAGTAATAGAAAAATTCAAAAACCTATTTAGAGGCTAAAAATCTCACCCATGCCGGGATTCGAACCCGCAACCTCTGGCTATCCGTACCAGCGCTCTACCAATTGAGCCAATGGGCGACTCACGGCATCAGTGAAATTTCGAACCTCTTTACAATATTCTCTGTATTACGTACAGGGAGCGACATCTGACTTAAGCAAATTGCATTACTTACAGCCCCGACTACCTACTTTGCAGTTAGGTTTTTACATCGGAATGATATCGCTGTACCCACATGATTATACTATTTTTATTTACTCTAAATAGGTTTTTAAATTTGTTCCTTATCACGGGTTAGTGCATTAAAAATAAAAATAGTGTAATAGAAGAATTCCATATATTTTTTTCATATTTTGACCAGAAAGTAATAGAAGAATTCCATATTTTTTTCCGTAGTTTGACCAGAAAGTAATAAAAGAATTCCACATTTTTTCCCATATTTCGACCAGAAACTAATAGAAGAATTCCATATTTTGACCAGAAAGTAAGAGAAGAATTCCATTTTCTTTTCCATAATTTGACCAGAAAGTAATAGAAGAATTCCATATTTTTTTTCATATTTTGACCAGAAAGTAATATAGAAGAATTCCATCTTTTTTTTTCATTCTTTGACCAGAAAGTAATAGAAGAATTCCATCTTTTTTTTTCATTCTTTGACCAGAAAGTAATAGAAGAATTCCATATTTTTTTCCATATTTTGTAAATTTTTACCTACGCCTTGTTTACATCCACGGAAACTGTGTTTGGCACGGAGTATACTTGTGTCGGGTCTGCTTGGCTGCCGTATACTGTCAACACGAATATTTCATACTATGGGGAAAATCCAAAGCCGCAATAAAATTCAGCGATTTTTACGTTTCCCCTAAAGTAAAAGCTGTTCGTGTTGAACAATATAACCCCCCATTTTCGGATCTATAACACTGTTAATTAAAGAAGGGGACTGAACTACTATTTGCATCTCGCTCATACAACATTGCCACCTGTATTGTCTGAGGAAACCTAAGTGTCCGAGGTATTCACAACTGATGTATGTGAACTTGACATACCTGCGCGCTGGAATTGTCAATCCGCGGTGGACACACGTGGTCATTAAGCTCATACTTTCTCGCTAAGGGAAGAGCACAGGCCCTAGAGTGGGACGTAGGCTCCATAAATCAATATTCATATATAGTGTGAGCGAGAGAAAAATATTTATTGAATCCTTTTCCAAAAGTAATCGCGTAGATATAGTTTCTAACCCAGCATAGCTCATTTTTAAATGCAAACTAAGAAGACAAGCAGTCACGACACGAGCCCTTACACACGCCGCCAGCTAAGCCAGAAATCCGACAGCTGACCCGTTCTCCTTCCAGGCACCCGCTGTTCCCCCTTCTGGCGTTGCTCCTAGAGCGATGCGAGCAGGCGACTGCGGGGGCGGAGCCCCCGGCCGCGGACGCCTTCGGGGCGGACCTGCAGGCCTTCGTGCAGCACCAGCGGAGGGACCGCCGCCCACTCCTGCTCGACGACCCGGAGATCGACGAGCTGATGATTAAGAGCATACAGGTGGCTGGCATTCTCCGTTCTCCTCAAACTCATCTCCTATCCCTCAAACTACTACAATACCTGTCCCTTCAAATGTCTCTTCTTCTATTTCTGCTTCAAAATCTTTCCCCTTCAAATGTCTCCTCCTCATCTATTTTAGCTTCAAATTGTTCCTTTTTCAAATCAAATCAAACAAATGCACCTCCACACTTAGATCTCTAATTTACCTTCGTGCGCGAGTTCGTCTCGCAGAGCTGCAGTTCCTTCTTCTTCTTCTTCAGGCTATATTAGTCTACTGCTCAACATAGCCCCTCCTAATGAGCGCCATAGGGCCCTGTCTTCAGCTTGCCACATCCAGCATCTGCCTGCACTTTTTCGCAGAGGGTCATCCCACCTAGTCGGAGGGCGTCCTACACTACGTTAGCCGAGTCGCGGTCTCCACTCAAGAACGCGTTTACTCCTGCTTCTACGGGCGGAGAATCTAGCTTTAATTCATCGAGTCTAACAGTCCGACATCTCGCTTCGTTTCCAGGTCCTCCGTATCCACCTGCTCGAGCTGGAGAAGGTCCAGGAGTTGTGCCGCGACTTCTGCGGCCGGTACATCGCCTGCCTCAAGACCAAGATGCAGAGTGAGAACCTGCTCAGGACTGACTACTCTGCTGGTGAGTCAATTCTGTCCATCCAAAGGTTTTCAGGAAGAGATCAATTTTAGTCTTAAATCCGTTGACGGAACTTAGATTGTGTAATCATAATATAACCTTACGCCTGTCCCTCAGACGGGTAGGCAGAGACCAGGGAATGCCACTTGCCACGATCCTAACGGATCAGTTCGCTTCATCAGGGTTACATACAGTATAGCTTAAAGATTTTCAGGAAGAGATCACTTTTAGTCGTAAATCCGTTGACGGAACGGAGGTAGATTATGTAAACATAACATAACCTCACGCCTGTATCCCAGAGGGGTAGGCAGAGACCAGGGAATGTCCCTTGCCACGATCCGGATCTTCGCTTTATCAAGGCTACACTACGGCCCGAAGGCAACGGCTTCCATTTTACACTGAACATTGACATTTAGGAAACAGAATGTAAATTCTTTACGTTGAAAAAAAATCAATGTCCCAGGCACTTGATCGTCCAAATTATCTTTTCACCCATCTAGTGTCAGTGAATGTGGTCGCTGGACGCCCTATAAATCATCTCATTACGTAAATGCAAATTAACCAATCATGTTGTGTGTGTATTTCAGGTAACGTAGAAAGTAATCCATGGTCTAACAAGTCTTGTTGTGTATTCCAGGTGGTGTGGAAAGCAATAACAATCTGTCCGGGACCCTGGACGACCATTCCAGTACGTCAAACTCGCCGCAGTACCAGGTAAAGTTTAACTTCCGTTATTATGACGACCTCTGTGGCGTAGCGGTAGCGCATCGACCTACCATGCAAGAGGTCCCGGGATCGAATCCCGGCTGGGACAAAAAAAGCCCAGGTCTTGGATTTTTACATGTTTGTGATGTCGTTGTTTCTGGTCCCCACGACACAGGGTATCCTAGTGTGGGGCCAGAAGCAATGTATGTGCTTGTATGTAAATGTTATGTTTTCATTAGTAGTTGTAGATTGTTTCACAATTGCTGTACATAGGACCATTATTATTTCGATAGCAACCCTTGTATATCCCCACTGCTGGGGCACGGATCTCTTCCTGCATCGCAGGTAGGTTAGGCCATACTCCACCACGGGGGCCAAGTCCGAGTTGGTGGAGGATTTTAAGACAGTGGCGGGTCTTACTGTCAGAAGTTGTCAAGTCGCCCATAAGGCCTCTGACGTAACGACTGCCATTACATGACAGCCGACACCAACGGCTTAACGTGCCTTGTGAAGTACGGAAGCGCTCGGAAAAATGCCACTAGCGGTATTCAGGGGACGGTCACTCATCCTGTATCTGACCACGCCTGTTGTTACTTAACTTGAATGATTGATTCCAATCACTCGGTTCGACCAGGGCACGAGCGCTTCATACTAGTCCACGAGTGCTTCATATTATTTAGTAGCTAGGTACATTATTGTTTAGTTCACACTAATTCGAATTCTTCACCATGTAAAAAAAGAAGAATTATAGCTCAAGGGAGCCATTTTGAATGTTGCCCAAGTCACGTCAAGACGTTGGCAAAATTTGTCGACGTCGGCTCGTTGCAATTTTAACAAGATCTATAAGAAATTTATTTAATATTCATTTAGTAGCGATCATAATGGTATAGTTCAATGATGATATTTTGTGTATTGTATCCGCAGTCTTTTTTCGTTAACTGTTTTTTATTGTATTGATTCTTTATTACGGATAAAGCCATCCATAATTTGTCAGTAAAATGACATTTAATATTGAAACTAAATACCTTATGTAATTTGAAATCAAAAGTACAAATCCAAACTTATACTTCGGCTTACACAAGTATGCGTCCCAGCGTCTCATTATTGGGGAGACAATACACATTTATAATATGTGTAGTCTCCGTAGTTTTTTTAAATAATTTGTCCATTTGATTATATTCTTTTTGTTGCACTAACCCGTGCTGAGGACTATTTTAAAAACCTATTTAGAGGCTAAACATTCCGCCCATGCCGGGACTCTAACCCGCGACCACTGGCTAACCGTACCAGCGCTCTCCGAACTAAGCTAATAGGCAATTGACAACATTTCATTTTTTTAGCATACGGATTTTATTGTCCTAAAGGAAACTAGATACAAAATAAAACGAACCATATTTTTTTATTTTCTGAAACACGCACGTTTTCTTATATTTTTTACATTTTAAAGTTTAAAATATTTTTACCGGAAGTGACGAAACAACGAGGCTCACAATATGGTTTCTTTTGCCTAATATCCTAAAAAAAAAAATATAGTTACAAATGTCATTTTAGTATTGCCAGGGCCATGTTAAAAAACAGTTTCTGAATTTTTTTTAACATATGCAAATATGTTTTTCTTTTATACAATTAAATCAGCTTAGTTCAATTCATCATCCCTTATATGTAGTTGTTCCTTTTTTGTCAAATGTACTTTGTGTTGGCAAAGCCTTTATCTGCGTTCGGAGTGTTTTTGCTGCCAGTTTGTTACTTTTGTAGCTACTTTTTCAAGGTTATTTATAATGGTATGGTAAGTATAAAGTATGGTAACCCTGATATTATGTTGTGTGGTTTGCCTTGCGTAGGTAGGTACCTAACGTAAACAAACTTTGTGTAGTGTTTAATTTATTTCTCTCTATTCAAATTCTATCCTATACAAGAACAAGAAAGTCATTAGTAGGTATACAATGGACACTTCAGATTTAGAGGAATTCGTACGCGCTGACAGCCGAAATCTACCCAAGGTAGATCTTTCAATGCTTTTGGAGTTCATGCATCATGCATGACGATGCAGCGAAAATAAGAGGTGCAACCGTGATGATGAAAACCATGATTTCAGTTTTATGAAATAGGCCCCGGAGACCATCAGCAACCAAAAATAAAGGGGGGGGGCACGTGAATAACAATGTACTACTTAAGAAATACGATAATTAATAATTAAAAATTATTCTTCGCCATCACTACATAAATTAAACACTTCTTCGTCCTCATTCTCATATGGCTCAGTTGAAGTAGACGTTTGAGTAAGTAAAAAATAGTGTTGGGTATATTTTTTTATCTTGTACTTAACGAAATCTTCAGGTTAAAACGTCGTCAGCAGTGTTATTATTGATACGGCAATTGCCGTAATATACGGTAATTCATGGATGTTTTTTGTAATATACGGTATACGGCAGGATTTCGACTGCCGTATCATATAATACGGCAATTCAAGTCCAACATGCTCGTAACCTTAAAACAAAAAAATACTACAAACGAAACGTAATAAATGTGTCCGATTTTCGGGATATCCCAAAGAAAATTTTCCTGCAGACATAAATTGAACTAGATGTCTCATGCAATCTCTTTAATATGTCCTACTCTTAGCTAAACAAGCTATTCGAAATCAAGGCGGTTGCACAAAATTTCAGGTGTCAGGAGATAATTATGCTTATCAAAATGAAAAGCAAAGAAAAATATTCATTGCACAAGCAGTGTATTAGAAACATATAGGATGAAGAAATGATAGAAAGTTGAAAATATACTTATTATTTGTGTGTTTCAATCACTAATTATTCAATTAAAAGATAATACGGCAGATCAGCGATTTTTTTTATAAATACGGCAATTTGAAGGTTTAGATACGGCAACCCAGATTTTGACGATAATAACACTGGTCGTCAGCTAAGTCGCTAAATTATTTTTGTCCTCAAAACTTCTTGTCGCTAAGGCTCTCGCAAAAGTCGTCATTTCTAGCGACTAAGTCGCTAAATTGGCAACACTGTTTTTAGGTTAGATCTTGAAATTGCCTTTTTTTTTATCGTGGCACAGGCATGTTCACTGGGAGCCGTGGTGTGACGTCATCAGCGTATTTTTGTGTTTTTACCATTTTCTCGGAAATGAAACCACAGAAAAAACTGAAATAAATTTTTACGTCCTTTACAAAGCCAAATCTCGAAATGGTTTTCGAATTAGAGCTCCATACAATTTTGAAATGTTGTCAATTGCCGGCATCAGCGAAATTTCGAACCTCTACAATATTCTTGTCTATTGTCACTTTATTGTATCCGCAGTCCCCGCCGGCCGTCCCCGCGCCGGCCCCCCCGCAGTACCCCCCTGTGTACCCCCCGCACGACACGCCCTTCCCGCCGCGGCCCGACCCTGGTATGTACCCTCAAGCCTTCACTTGTGAAAAGGGGGTAGAAATAATTAAAACTGTTTTTATACGGATTTATGCTCGTTTATTACATTTTTACAATTTTCCGACGTTTCGGCACTTTTTCAGGGGGTAGAAACATTTGGTCTAAGGCCCGCTAGATCATATTCTCTTCAACTCAAAACTGACTTTTTCTCTTTATAATTTTCTTCCACATAATCAATATTGTTGACTTTATATAAAATAATTGGTTTGCCTATTTTGGAACGTAACTTCATAATTAACTTTTGTAATTTTTGCCGAGGGTAGTAATCTAACCGTTAATGCTTTCTAAAAGACGCCTGTCACCTCAGTCATCCGAGACCACGGCACGTGAAAAAGTGGCGAAACGTCGGAAAATTGTAAAATGTAATAAACGAGCATAAATCCGTGTAAAAACAGTTTTAATTAGACAGGAGTAGGCAGAGGTTTGGTGCCTTAGATCGGATCATCATAGCGAGCCATTTGACTCAGTGCAGCACATAGGCCCCCCCAAAGACAAAGTCGCTCAGCGAGCTATGGAGAGAGCTATGCTCGGAGTTTCTCTGAAGGATAGGATTCGTGACGAATGCATCCGACAGAGAACCAAAGTTATCGACATAACTCAGAGAATTAGCGAGCTGAAGTGGCAGTGGGCTGGCCATATCTCGCGAAGAACCGACAACCGTTGGAATATCGTGTTCTTGAGTGGAGACCATAAAAAAGACAGTTATGAGCAGTTGAATACGTTGGCATTATCATAGCCAACGTATGTACTTTTAGGTTCTATACAGAGTGTCTCATTCAAATCGGTCAGTATGGGAAAGTCTGAAACTATTACACATACGAAGATCTGTTCTGAGGAACCATGTCATCGATTTTAATAACAAGAAAAACTGCATTCATACATTTTAAAAAATATCTGTACCCCATTCGGGAATCGTACCCGGTTGTTTAAAAAAAAAAAAAAACTTATTCATTTTAGACATCATGTTTCATACAGACATTTACTGCTTAAGACCTACACAATCGATATCTAAATAGAACTAGTGTAGGTTTTTTTTTTTTCAAAACAACCGGGTTCGATTCCCGAACGGAGTACAGATGTTTTTTAAAATGTATGAATGCAGTTTTTCTTGTTATTAAAATCGATGACATGGTTTCAGACTTTCCCATACTGACCGATTTGAATGAGACACCCTGTATAGAACCTAAAAGTACATACGTTGGCATTATCATATCTTATTCAACTGCTCATAACTGTCTTTTTTATGATTTTCATCCATAGACCACATTCACGCAGTGAGGCAGATTATACAGAAGTGCGAAGAGTATAATCAGCCCCTGAGTCTGGCCTTTGTGGATTACGAGAAAGCCTTTGACTCTGTCGAAACGAGGCTGTTCTGGAATCCTTACAGCGATGCCAAGTAGACTATCGTTATATCGAGGTGTTGAGATGTCTGTACGAAGCCGCCACCATGAGTGTCCAAGTTCAGGGCCAGCAGTGTAAACCCATTCAACTGCACAGAGGAGTTCAGACCAGACTTCTACTAACAATTAAACGACTAATGTTTCGTGGGCCTTGTAAATGTGTATAATCCATCCTTGGTATATCTCAATGGCACAGACCTTCTCTGAGGGACAGAGGACGGGCTTAACGTTTCGTCAACACCTCAGAAACTCAGGTTTCCTCACGATGTATTCTTTCTCCTTTAGCGAGTGGTATTGGTACTATAACTTCACTTAGTCGTCGTCAGGCTATACTAGTCTATACTAGGCTATACTGCTGGACATAGCCCTCCCCTAAAGAGCGCCACGTTGTGCTATCATAGGGGGTAATGCCCATAATCCCCACGCTGGGCATGCGGGTTGGGGATCGCAGTTCGGTGGAATTGTACTGCAGGGGGCGCTGCTGCCCACCCTCCCGGTTCTAACACAAACCACTTCACAAATGTACGTACCTTAGAAAACAAAGTCATTGGTACATAACCCGGCCGGGGATCGAGCCCGAGACCTTCGGCTTTACAGCCAGAGTGCCAAACCGCTGCGCCACCGAGGCCGACAAACAGCAAACAGCAGTTCCGTAATAATTTTTATATCGAGAGTTGCAAATGTTTTGAGTACCTATTTCGTACTCGAATAGTGCAAACTTCGTGTTTTAACACGTAGATTTGGTAATGTGACGTCACGAAATTTAGGATCATAGGAATAGGATGGTCCCTAACACCTTATACATCTTAACACCTATATGTGTACACGCTTAAATAAAATGAAGTGGTCGTAATGTTTCCAGCACCGCTGGTGGTCCCGGGTTCGACGCCGATCAGTCAAATAGGCGTTGGACTACTCTCCACAGACTCGTTTACCGGTAAGACATATCAATAATAACACTTTCCACACACTAGTTTACCCATAAGACATAACATCTCTCCACAGACTAGTGTACCGGGAAGACATATCAATAATGACACTCTCCACAGACTAGTTCACCGCTAAGTAATTATAACACTATCCGGCTCGAAGGACCAAAAATGTAGGGGCAAGGTCGTGCGTCCTACATTTGGGTACCAACGCGAGCGGGAGATGTGAAATTAAGACGCGATAATTTGATGTGGCCGTCACGGTTGGGAGTATTTATTCCCAGGTAGCGCGCGGTACGCAGGTTCGCTGTATCAGCAGTTTACTTTTTACCAATACATTTATGTCCAGTTTGCTCGTACACTCTTCACATGCTAGTTTACCGGTAAGCCATATCAATTACATACTCCATAATACTAGTTCACCGGTAAGACACTTAATAAAACACAACAAAAAAAAATCACTTAATAAACACATTCTGGAAATAAATATATAATTATTATTATTATTATAACATAACCGTACGCCTGTGTCGCAGAGGGTAAGCAGAGACAACGTACTGCTACCTGCCTCGCTCCTGACAGATCACCTTCGCTTCATCAACGTTCATTAGTCGTTGATTGCGCGCACGCCGTTATCGTGTACTTTTGGACTTGCCCTTTGCCAATACATCTTTTATGGTCGGAGTATGTCTGCCTGGGTCGTCCTTTACCGGGGCCCATCCACTTACTTAAAATACGCGGCATATTCAGTCGTGTCTTGCGTATGCAATAATTGCAGCATGGTCCTTAGGATTTAGGTTAAAAATAATTTTGACTTGTAATAATTATATATATATTTTTAAATATTCATGGACATATCACACAGATCTCGTTAGCCCTATACTAAGTACAACTAAATGACTTGTGTTATAGGTGCTAACTCGACGATAGATTTAATACAATAAATACATAGATAACATCCAAGATCCGAGACAGACTAGAAATGTTCGTTTCCTACTTTGACCCGGCCGGGGATCGAACCCGAGACCTTCGGTTTTACAGTCAGCGTGCCAAACCGCTGCGCCACTGACGCCGTCGATATAGGTCGAAACTAACCTCAATTCCTCTCTCTTCAAGGCACAAACTCCAACAACTCGTGCTCCTCCGTGTCAGGATCGCCACCGCCCGAAGAAGATTGCGACGAAGGCGGCAAGAGAGGCGTACTGCCCAGACACGCCACGCAGGTCATGCGAGCCTGGTTGTTCCAGCATTTAGTGGTAAGTACCACTTCGCTTGACCGCTACTTAGTCCTAGTTTGACGAACACAGAATAATGATGTAAGATCTCACTTCTGATACATTATCCCACTTCTGATATGTCTACGAGGACTGCAAATTGAGCATGCTTTCCAGACACGTCACGCAGGTCATGCGGGATTGGTTCCATCATTTAGTGAAAAGGACTAGCTTAGCTTAACCCGTACTAAACGAATGACAAATGGAGAAGAAATGTAGGATCTCACTTCCGATGCTTTATCCCACTTCTGATGTCTGGACGAGAGCGAATAACAGGGCGTGCTTCCTTAACATGCGAAACAGATGCGCGCTTGGTGGTTCCAGCATTAAGTGGTGTGAACTAGCTTAGCATGACCTTTATTATAAACAATAACAGCCTATAAACGTCCCACTGCAGGGCACAGGCCTTCTCTCAGAGAGAAAGAGAGAATGTATGGGTTTTAAGTACACCCGTGCCCACCGCGGATTGGCAATTTAAAGCGTTGCGACAGGCGAGGCGCTAGGTTTCCTCATGATGTTTTCCTTTAGAGTTAGCGAGTGATATAAATAAATATTATTCATGGACATATTACACAGATCTCGTTAGCCCCATACTAAGTACAATTAGATGACTTGTGTTACAGGTGCTAACGCGACGATAGATTTAATTTAATTTATTTAGAACACAAAACAGGTCACAGTCATATTTACCAAATTGACATACAATTACATTATAGATTACATTTACATTCAATTCAATTTATTTCAACGTAAAGAATTTACATTCTGTTCGCTGAATGTCAAAGTACAATGTAACATGAAAGTGAAAGCCGCCTTCGGGCCGTAATGTAGTGGAGAAAAAGGCAGTGGGAAAAAAAACTCCACTCTGACCATCATATAATAAATACATAGATAACATCCAAGGTTCGGGACAAACTACAAAAGTTCGTTTCCTAGTTTGACCCGGCCGAGGTTCGAACCCGAGACCTTCGGTTTTACAGTCAGCGTTCCAAACCGCTGCGCCACCGAGGCCGTCAATATTAGATATTAGGAAGAAATTTAAGGAAGTTTAGGAGAAATACAGTTAAAAAGGAATTCTACTTCTCATAGGTATACAGGGCGTCCAGGGCAGTTTCATGTATGTTTTTAATTTGATTAAAATGAATAATTTCACGCTGTTCCTTTCTTTTAAAATACTATGTTATGTAAGGGTGTTTTTTTTTTTTAATTTAAGTCGGTTCGATTCCCAGACAAGGCAAGTAATTTTTAGAAAATCTTTGAATGCAGAATTACTATCTTTAAAAAAAAACATGAAGTCTTCTATCAGAAAAATACCCTATCTACGATATTTAAGGTACTTTCCCTTCATGGCCCATAACTTTGGGACGCCCTGTATATGAGAGCGGGGATCAGGTTTAGATCACGTATTAATGTAATCTAATCGTAGGTTGCCTGTTCCCTAATTGCTCTAAGCTATAGGCCGCCAATTGTACTGTATCTTTATAATTAATTTATGTAGGTTTTTTATCTTATATTATTCCCCCCCCAGCACCCATACCCGACCGAGGAGGAGAAGCGCTCTTTGGCTGCGCAGACGCGGCTCACGCTGCTGCAGGTCAACAACTGGTTCATCAACGCGCGCCGCCGCATCCTGCAGCCCATGCTGGACTGCTCGGACAAACCGGGTGAGTGGAGAGAGAGAGAGAGAGAGAGAGAGAGAGACTGCTGCAGGTCAACAACTGGTTCATCAACGCGCGACAAGCCGGGTGAGTGGAGAGAGAGAGAGAGAGACTGCTGCAGGTCAACAACTGGTTCATCAACGCGCGACAAGCCGGGTGAGTGGAGAGAGAGAGAGAGACTGCTGCAGGTCAACAACTGGTTCATCAACTCACGACAAGCCGGGTGAGTGGAGAGAGAGAGAGAGAGAGAGAGAGAGACTGCTGCAGGTCAACAACTGGTTCATCAACGCGCGACAAGCCGGGTGAGTGGAGAGAGAGAGAGAGACTGCTGCAGGTCAACAACTGGTTCATCATCTCACGACAAGCCGGGTGAGTGGAGAGAGAGAGAGAGAGAGAGAGAGAGAGAGAGACTGCTGCAGGTCAACAACTGGTTCATCAACGCACGACAAGCCGGGTGAGTGGAGAGAGAGAGAGAGAGAGACTGCTGCAGGTCAACAACTGGTTCATCAACGCACGACAAGCCGGGTGAGTGGAGAGAGAGAGAGAGAGACTGCTGCAGGTCAACAACTGGTTCATCAACGCACGACAAGCCGGGTGAGTGGAGAGAGAGAGAGAGAGAGACTGCTGCAGGTCAACAACTGGTTCATCAACGCACGACAAGCCGGGTGAGTGGAGAGAGAGAGAGACAGATATAGAGAGAAGGAAGGAGATATAGAAAGTGAAAGAGATGAAGGAAGTGACGGTCTATGCTGGACTGCGCCGACAAGCTAGGTGAGGTAGTAAACAAGGAGAGAGAAAACTAAGGAGACAGAAATAGAGTTGTAGAGAAATAGCCCTTAAGTGGGCAAGAGGAAAATATAAAAACCTATTTAGAGGCTAAAAATTTCACCCATGCCGGGATTCGAACCCGCAACCTCTGGCTATCCGTACCAGATAGCCAGATAGCCTGGTACGGATAGCCAGAGGTTGCGGGTTCGAATCCCGGCATGGGTGAAATTTTTAGCCTCTAAATAGGTTTTTAAATTTGTTCCTTAGCACGGGTTAGTGCATTAAAAATAAAAATAGTGTAAGAGGAAAATAGTTCCCACGTTAAATTGAACTTTATCACTTTGACATAGAGTCCAAAAGCAATAAAAAATACTACCCATGCCTTATTAAGAGTTAACTGCTCCGTCAAACAAACAACAAAAACAAACGTGTCAGTGTAGAGTAGAGAGAGATAGAGAGAGCGTGAGATCTCTCTCACACTCAAGGAGAGAGAGGGGGAGTGATATATATAAAAAAATATTGACTGTTCCGGTTCCAGTGATCTGCTTCAAGAGAGAGGGAACGATCAAGAGAAAGAGAATTATAGAGAAAGGGAGAAAGAGATTTTTTTATGTAGCCTATAAATGTCCCACAGCAGGGCACAGGCCTTCTCTCGGAGAGAGAATATGGGCTTAATTACCACGCATGCCCACCGCGGATTGGCTAATTCAGGCGCTGAGGTATTGAACACCTCAGACACTTAGGTTTCCTCACGATATTTTCCTTCACAAAGTGTACACGAATCACAAATGTACATAACTTACAAAACAATGCAATTGCAATGCCCGCATTGGAAATCGAATCGATAGAAATATTACTAAATCAATTTGAACTTTTGTAGGCATTTTTTTTCTTTTTCTTCAGGCTATATTATGTAGTCCACTGCTGGACATAGCCCTCCCCTAATGAGCGCCATAGCGCCCTGTCTTCAGCTTGCCGCAACCGTAGGCATTTTTATGATGATCTAATTCATATCCTAGTTTTTTTTAACCCTAGTTATATCTGTCACAGGTGGAAAGAAAAGCAAGAACGGCTCCTCGATCAGCAAGAGGTACTGGCCTGATGCGCTCACCAACCCACAGTTTACTGCCGGTGAGGATCAGACCTATAACACAATGTTATTAAAAACCTATTTAGAGGCTAACTGCAAAGTAGGTACTCGGGGCTGCAAGTGATGCAAATTACATCAGTCAGATGTCGCTGCCTGTACGTAATACAGAGAGTATTGTAAAGAGGTTCGAAATTTCACTGATGCCGGTGAGTCGCCCATTAGCTCAGTTGGAAAGAGCGCTGGTACGGATAGACAGAGGTCGTGAGTTAGAATCCCGGCATGAGTGTAATTTTTAGCCTCTAAATAGGTTTTTTAAATTATTCTTAGCACGGGTTAGTGCATTAAAAATAATATAACAATGTTATTACTCAAAATACCACAGAAACTGTGGAACGTAAGACGGAGTTTACACGTTCAGTCTGGCGTCAGTCAATTCCATCGGTCTGGTCAGACTCACGTCAGACTATTATCTATTCAGTGGACCGACGGATCAGACTGACATGCGATGTTTTGATATTTTGATGCTTCATCACTCTGGCATGAATCGGATCCGAGTGATCAACATGAATCGGATCCGAGTGATCAACATGAATCGGATCCGAGTGATCAACATGAATCGGATCCGAGTGATCAACATGAATCGGATCCGAGTGATCAACATGAATCGGATCCGAGTGATCAACATGAATCGGATCCGAGTGATCAAGGTCACGGACTGAACTGACGCCAGACTGTACGTATAAACTCCGTCTCACGCACAACAGGTTTCTGTGGTATTTTGAATAAAAACATAGTCCTATATTGTCGGAGGCAATTTGTTTTTTCGGCGTTTCACAAACGGCGTCGTCCGTTTATAAACGTTCGCTGTTTTGAAATATCGATATTGATATCAACCCTTGTATGTCCCCACTGCTGGGCACGGGTCTCTTCCTGCATCGCAGGCAGGTTAGGCCATACTCCACCACGGGGGCCAAGTCCGGGTTAGTGGAGGATTGTAAGACAGTGACTGCCTTACTTTCAGAAGTTATCGAGCCGCCCATAAGCATGGCTTAGCGACTGCAATTATATGACAGCCGGTACCAACGGCTTAACGTGCCTCGCGAAGCACGGTTTTATAATATGCCGAAGGCAAAATGTAAATAGCCATGCGACTATTTAATAGGGTGATTATTATAAAACACAGGTTTGAAAAATCTGATTTATTTTAGCAATCCGGTACATTTTCAAGAAGTAACGTAAAGTAACTTAATACTTACATTTGAAGAGATTTTCATTAATTTTCTCTATCACAAAACCATTTCTCGACGCTATTGTTTTGTTCTGAAAAGAACTATACCCTATTTATTGAAGCTTGAGACAAAAGGTAAACAAACAATAGAAAGGGTAATTTATTATGCCAAGTTTGTTATTAATCAGAAATAAAATAAAAAAAATTGACATTGATTGTTAAAATTATCGTAAAAATATATAATATGTTTGAAAAAAATAAATATCAAATTTAGTTTTCATATTTTGGTAAATAATGCATTTTATATAAATTTTATTTTAGTACATAACTTTTTAATATAATTGTGGCACTATAAATAACCCAAAAAGTCAGCGCTTCACAAATTTTGAACGTATTATATAACACTGCTCATTAAAGATTTATTGTAATGCAAACGTTCTAATTTGAAAGATGCTATTTTATTTTCGTTCGGGTTATAACCGCCATTTTCATTCTCCCAACTTGTTGACGCGAGCGTGCTGTTTCTTCCGATAAAAGTTTGAGAATCACTATTTCTGTGTTTACCTTTTGTCTCAAGCTTCAATAAATAGGGTATAAATGCTTTAATTTGCCGCGTCATTTTGCAAACGGCGATCGAACTGTCTTTCAAATGATGTGGCAGTGGCATATTATATAGTGACGAGACTATTTTCCTCTTGCCTTCGGCATACAAGTATTTTAAACCAGCGAGCGCTAACAGACGACGCCGCTTGTAAATCGCGCAACTCGTGTGACCAAAAACTTGTGTACTCATAAAAGAAAAAGGGTGGGCAGCAGCGCCCCCTGCAGCACAATTCCACTAAACTGCGATCCCCAACCCGCATGCCCAGCGTGGGGATTATGGGCATTACCACCCAATGATGGCACAACCTTGCGCTATGGCGCTCATTAGGGGAGGGCTATGTCCAGCAGAGGACTAATATAGCCTGAAGAAAAAGAAAAAAAGAAAAATATTTAAAACTTCAACGTAGCACACGATTTTTACTTAAACGTGAAATAAAAAATGTGCCTAAAATAATCTCTATTAGCTTGTTCTCCGCATAATCTATTAACTGTGAAACTAATTTGACATACACATTAAGTACGATTTTATGGTGCAATAAAGTATTAATAATAATAATAATAAACATTTTTATACTATTTTTATTTTTTTAATGCTCTAACCCGTGCTAAGGACAAATTTAAAAACCTATTTAGCGGCTAAAAATTTTTTCACCCATGCCGGGATGGATAGCTGGCACGGATAGCCAGAGGTTGCGGGTTCGAATCCCGGCTTGGGTGAAATTTTGAGCCTCTAAATAGGTTTTTAAATAAACATTTTTTTTTTATTTATTTATACTTTATTTTACACAAAAAGAAATATATTTTACTCAAAACGTAAGCGTAATATCAATGAGTACATAGGCAAGCTTATTAATATAGGTAACCTATATAATTGAATTTAATGGGATTATTAGTTTTTTATGTATTGGTAACACTGGTTGCTGCCAACCTGAGGTTCGAGGATCGACACATTGATCAAGACATCGCCCTCTCTCCCCAGGCCTCCTCTCGTCGTCAGAGGACGAGGACCAGGAAGCGGAGCCCTCCGGAGACGAGCAGGACCATCACCAAGATGACAGCAACGATCGCAAGGCGTTCCCAACGCTACCGCAGACCATGCATTGAGATTTCCACTTTAGGTGCGAGGTATACGGTTTAATTTTCATTGGTAGGAAGCTCCGATCAAGCGATCGGAATTTAATGATAGCAAATATCATGATGTTTATCGTGCTGAGATATTGCTATAGAGATGTCGACTCTATGGAGATGGTATACGGCTTAATTTTCATTGATACTTTCACCAGCGTTCCCCACGCTTCCGCGGAGCATGAATTGCGGTCTCGACTCTTTCTAAGTGCAAGCAGCATGCATTGAGATTTCGACTTTAGGTGCGAGGTATACGATTTAATTTTCATTGGCATTAGGAAGTTCGGATTAAAAGCGTTCGGAATTTTATGTCAGCAATGATCATAAGATATTCCCCGTGCAGAGCATGTATTGATATTTCGACTCTAGGGCCATGGCATACGGCTTAATTTTCATTGATAGGTACTGGAAAAAATTTGAAGACAGTAATGATCAATGAAGCTTTCCCAGAGCACGCGTTCAGATCTCTAATCTATCTAGATGCAAGATATACAATTCTTATCGATTTTATTATAAGCGTCGGAATTTAATGTCAGCAATGATCATACGATGTTTCCCATGCAAAGCATGAATTAAGATCTCGACTCTAGGGGCGTGGTATACGGTTTAATTTTCATTGGCAGGAAGCTCGGATCAAGCTTTCGGAATTTAATGACAGCAATGATCAGGATGTTCGTCATGCAGAGATATGGTATACGAATTAATTTTCATTGGTACTAGGTGTGGCGTGTCAATTGATGCGTCACGTGACACGTTTTTTTATACCATTGGCGCCTAGAAGGTTCGATGCGTGTGCGGGCTTAGACCTAAAGCAGCAATGAATTTAAATCGCCACGTTCGTGCAATTGTGCTACAATGCAACCTTTACCTGGTACTGGCATAGTAGTTGGCATCTCATATTGAACCTTATCACTGTGAAATAAAGTCGAAATGCAATGAACAAAATATATTACCACTACCGGATAAAAGGTCAAGAGAATCTAAGCCCTGGTAAATGGCATATGCTGTCAGCTGACCCGTGAAATGTACAATTCATTTTTTAATTTTTAACGTTCTTTATTTAGCATGAACATTTTTACAATGTTTAAAACCTAGTGTAGATTCAACCAAAACTCTATAATAATAATATTTTATTTCAGATAAATCAAAATCCATATTAAAAATAACACATTATAAAAAAGATGTAAATAAAACAAAATACAATAAATTAAACAATGAAATGATACATACAGTCTATTTATTCTTACTTGTCCAGTTTAGTAAACAAGATTCTAACCTTAAAATTGAGATTACTTGCCTAAACTAGACATTTTCTCGCAAATTCATGAAAAAATTGGCAGCGTGTTATCTAAAAGAGTGTTCCAAGTTACTTCATTTATGGAAATATGGCAGTTTTGGACTAAAAAGTTACAGTTTACGGGTAGAATCTTGTTTACTAAATTGGACAAGTAAGAATAAATAGACTGTACAACTCTCTACTAATAGACTCGGTCTCGTTTCTGAGAGACTGGAGAGTGTAAGTTCATCCAGTGTCTCAGAAATGGACCGTACATACGCTTAGCCACCGCCCGCCCTTCTATTAAGAAGAAAATTACATTGCTTATACATTGTTGCTAATATCACAATTATATGAACAGTACATCTCAAGGTATGCGCACTCTGTACTAATGCACACTTATGACTCTGGAAACCTAATTTAAAAAGTACAGGTACCTAATTAGTACCTGTACTTTTTAAATTAGGTTTCCAGAGGACTGCGACGCATACTATCCTAAGGCCCATTTGACCGCCTCCTGTCATTTAAGTAGCTATTGAAACAGAACGAAAAATAATGGATTCTAGTCCAACGCCCCCCAAGCCACACTCAGGCAAGCGGTGCAATCCGACCTAAATTATGTTTGTCAAACATACTGAACTTTTAATTACCAATGTAGGTAGGTGGACAAGAGTGCTTAGTGCGAGTTTTTTAACTACTCGATCGCTTTAACGTAAACTCATATTTGTATGGCATCGAGGTAGCGCCACCTAGCGACAAGTATGGAAATAAAATTGCTGGGTGCGAGTTGTAATGGTTTACGTTGAGAAGTGAACACGTTTACCAGCCAAAACACGAATAAACGCGAGTGCGAGTTGTACTGTGACAGCGTTTTGCCAGTTCGAACGGTTAACTTACTCATACTCACTACTCAATGTTCGATTAACGCGGTAGTAAAGTTATTCGATTGGATCTGTCAATATCGGACTAAGCACTAAGAATGCGTGGCGAGCGGCAAGCTGACGAAACGCCCGAGCCACGCACGGGCAGTCGGCGATGTATAATTAATGTATCTAGAGCAATCGTGGGGCACGTTTGGTGTAGGGTCATGATTCCTTCCGTAATATGTGTTTCAATAATAATAATTAGCATTGAATTTTAAATGCGGTGTTAATTATAAAAACATGGTTCGTCTAATACACTCCTCAAGTGCAGTTTTAATAGTCATTCAGCCTTACTTTATTAATTTTTAACATTACCATACCTACAGGCACATACATTGCGTCTGGCCCCACACTAGGATACCCTGTGTAGTGGGAATCAGAAACAACGACATCACAAACATGTAAACATCCAAGACCTAGAGTTTTTATTGTTTGTCCCCAGCCGGGCTTCGAACCCGGGACCTCTTGCATGGTGGGTAGTTGCGCTACCGCTGCGCCACAGAGGTCGTCAACAAACAATATTATATTGTCAATAATATAAAAAAATGATTTCTCTGAAGCACTCCCCAAAGGTAGTTTATTTAATCTGTGGTACCGGAGCGGTAGAAGGCCGGCTTGTCAATCCAATGTCAATGCCTTTATTTTCTAACTTATGTACATTTGTGACGTTATACAATACCACTCGCTAACTGTGAAGGAAAACATCGTGAGGAAACCCTAGTGTCTGAAGTACCTCGGCGGCTTGCTACGTACAATGGCCCAACTATGAGGCGAAGTGCGGAAACTTCAGGTCTAACAAAACGACTAATCTGTGGCTACGTAGTTTTTTTTTTTTGTAAAATCTCCACCACTGACTATTTTCATCGGCGCTTATGTAAAGTGTTTCTATAAATCGGATTTTTACGTGTTATGCTCGTGAACGAGTGCAGTTCGTGTGTCTGGCCGCAGCACTTAGGTTTTCCTTACTTTTGTAAGACAACTCACTAATGCTTTGGCATTTAAAGTTATTGATGGCAATCACGAAATCTTATCATACAAGGAGGCAACTAATTATGAGATTTAAGACTTGTGAAAAGATGGTCAGTTTGAAGCTTCTTTCCGCTGCCTTTTTCTCCACTATACTACGGCCCGAAGGCAGCGGCTTACAATTTACGATATACATTTATATTCAGCAAACAGAATGTAAATTCTTTACGTTGAAATAAAATTTCGTATAAGTGGGGCCGTTTCTCTACCAGGAATTGTATGAATGAAGGAATCACGTTTTTATAAGTGAGACTGTTAAAATTCAATGTTCTTAGGTACTTTATCTAGCTATACCATGACAATTAGATCCATGTCATATGCTGGAAGATCAAATTCACAATCCACTTCATAGATGGCGCTTATACGCGTTCACATACAAGGTGAGGGACAGGGCTGCCAAATTTTGCTTAGGGGCCATCCATAAATTACGTCACACGAATTTCGTGATTTTTTACCCCTCCCCGCCCTTGTCACAGCTGGTCACACTTGTGAGAGTCCCCCTCCATCGTGTGACGTCACATATTTTTAAATTTTACATTATAAATTATTGAATCCAAACAGCAGTTTCGAAATTAAACTTCAATCAGAGTTGCCAATGTTTTCAGTATTTGGTTATTAATTCAAATTTCGTGGTTAACACGTAGATTTGGAAATGTGACGTCACGAAATTTAGGAGCCCTCCCACCCCTGTCACACTTCGTCGACCCCCTTCCTCCCCCTTAACGTCTGACGTAATTTATTGATGGTCCCTTAGCACAGTTTAATTCTTCTTCTTAACTGCTTAGATTTGCCAATCAGCGCAAGAAATCATCGCTGATTGTTGCCCAGGGTTCGGCAGAAGTACGGCCTCAGTAATACGTCGTTCGGGGAGGCGCCTTTGATGCACCCCAAAACAGAACAGGTAGCCGATTCCCGCCCATGCGAATTGAAAGCGTTGGCGCAAAATTTTCGAAGGCTTTGTCGACAAACATTTTTCGCATAGAAATAAGTTTCATGTATTCTCACAAAGTCGTATGCGCAAATTTGTTAATAAATTTCGCTCGCTTTGAGGTCTCGTAATGTCGCATGGTATTTACCATGGTATTTAGCATGGTATTTACCATGCGACCTTTTTATATAGAATTCAAGTCATACGACTCCCAGGCGTGGCTTGAATTCTACAAAAAAATCCTACGATTTTGACAGTCGCGTGGTAACTTATGACACCTCAAAGCGAACGAAATTTATTAGCATACTAGCTAACCTTCCTGCGAGGCAGGAAGAGACCCGTGCCCCAGCAGTGGGGAAATACAAGGGTTGATAACGACGACTAGCTAACCTAGCAAAATTCGTATCGCCTAACAGTCAATTCTTTATTTTTTTTTCGTAAGAACCATCCTCGTACTTCAAGGAATATTCTAAAAAAAGAATTATCGAAATCGGTTCGGCAGCTCTCGAGATTTGCGCTTACCAACAACTTCAGCGATTCATTTTTATATTATAGAAGATTTGGGCATATGACTTTTAGAGAATACATGAAACTCATTTTTATTTACAAATGTCCCATTTTTCGAATAATTTGCGGCTAGGGCGAGAATCGGCTGATTAATTTTGACAGCCGCATTCCATTTATTCTATGGCCACGTCTGTCAGCGCCATCTTTGAATTGCTTTGTGAATTTGAGCTGAAAACGGCTCAATGAAATCCAAGAGACGTGAAAATTACGTGTTAAATATTTAAGTAACTGAACAGTATACCATAATAAATTTTAAGTGAACATTTAGATGACTAGAAACATGTATACGTAATTCATACCTCACTAATTAATTATTATTATATTATACATTTTTAATAATCTATATTTATTATTATCATTATAAAATGAAAATTTAACAAGACCGCTCCAATTTTTTTCTACGCTAACATCTTAGCTTGAGTTTAGTATTTTGCAATATTTTTGACAGTCAATTTTTGCAACAGGTTGTGATAATGTGGAGAAGGACTTTTGTTTTAGTTAAGACTGCTCTTACTTACGGCATCTATCTCGCTCGCACATTCTTACCTTTTTAATTACTGTAACTAAATGAATATACTTTTGGCAATTATGTTCTTTAATAGCAACGTAAATTATGGAATTTTGACTTTATTGAAATAGCCATATATTATAATATTAAACGACTTCGTTTCACTAAAACACAGTTAAACCGGTTTTAACTCTACCTTTAGAGTTTTATAGTGAAATCGGCATGTTTTACATTAGACTATATTTTTAATATTGAAACATGGTTCAAGTTTGTAATCGCATCTTGTAATTTTTCAATAGAATATCAAATACTAAAATATCTTTAAAATGTCCATAATTCTATCTTGTATGGACGTTTGAATTTGTGAAGATAATTTTGTAATACTATTCTTTAACAATCAAAAAAGTATATAAAAATAATGGCTATTTAAAAAAAAAACAATTTCACATTCTAAAAAAATTTGAATGTTCGGGCAGAAAGAATGCCAGTTGTAAACGCAGCCTTGAACATAACCTCCAAAAAACTTTTATTTGAAGAAAACAAATCTATTCTTTCCCTACCGAGACAGTGCCACCTTACGATCAGTCCTGTTTCAGTCCTGATTAGTCTGTTATTGTATTAAGCGCAACAAATCCCATCAACTCACTTTCAACTTCCCCACTGATTGCTATCGCAAACGTCAGGAGTTGGGCCGAACTATGCGCTATATTGGGTTATACATTTAGGCGTTTCTGAAGTGTCAAAATATGTATGTATTTGACAGTTCGGTGAAGGTCAAATCGTACGATTCCATACAGTGGAGAAGTTAGGTAATAGCGCCCCTGAATAACTTTTTTTTTATTTATTTACAATATTTAAAAATACACAATTCATTAATTTTTGGTTCGTTGTTTTGTCAAACTGGAGATTCGGATGTTTCAATCGTTATTAAGATATGCTCGTTTGAAAGAGTAAGGTTTTCTTCAAACAAAAGCAAAACTCGACTGAAAACTAACTGAAATAGAACATAAGGAATACTTTTAAAACAAAGCAACAAAAACTATAGATATACCGTCCAGAAACAGAACACTTAAAAGTATTTATTTAACGCGTTGTATAAAAAAGTATTAGTTTAAAATGTTGTATAATTTTCTGAAGAACTTGGTTTTTATAAGACAGCCATATTAGATTTTTAGATTAACGAAGTAACATACTATAAAAAATATAAAGACAGTTTTTGCGTACCTAATAAGTGAAGATGAAAAATAATGTATACGTTGTGGAAGTATACTACAAAAATGTCTTTTTAATAATATTATTTTTATGAAACGTACATAATTATACGAAGAACTATACGATTCGACATACCATAAACATGTATACTATTCGAAGCAAATAATAATTTGAAATGTATACGCAAAGTATTAAAAAAAAGTATCCAAATTTTTTAAACGTAACTTTAAAAATAATGTGTTACATTTATTCCTTTTAATAGGACGTAATTTTTGAGGCCGATAAAATAATAGCGAAATATAAAATTAAATACATGGTGTTTTTTTAGTAGCTTAAATTTTTGGGTAACAAAAAAAGCTTTCAGAAAAACACCCTGTGTCGAAAAGAAAGGTTATACGGAAAAGCAACTGATATACGTAATTTGGAAAAGTGAATAGTTTGTAAGTAATACCTAATTAATTAATAACCCTAGTTATCACTGTACGTATATTTACGCTAGTAGTCCTACACTTTAACTTTAAACTTTAAAAAAATGTGACTTACTAGAGAATATTGCGATTATGTTCCAATATGAAAGTCTGTATTTTTGATGTTATTCTCTTCTAAGTCATTTTTTTTTCGTCTTACATAGAGAAAAAAAGTCCAGTTTCTGATAATGCGTATGTAATTAATAAATTGATGGTAAATAAACCAATGCTTCAAACATCACTAGGTCACTAGGATATTAAGTTCATAATTGCAGCAATTTTGCATTACAATTATACTAGTCAATAATTTTACTTCAATTTTGGTTTAATTTATGCTTGTTTTTGAATCAAAACTTTTTTTAAATGATATATTGATAACTGTTCGTTTCAATATCAGCTTTCCTTACCATTAGAAATTAAACACTATGATTATAAATTTAAATTCAATTCAATATTCTTATCCAACGTAAATTTTTCATTTATGAAAATTAATCACCGAATTTTATTTTGCTATAACTTTATAAATTATTAACTCTTTCGACTTTTTGTATTAGGTACCTACTCACTATCATTAATTAATTGTGTTCATTCGGTGTCATTCCAATTTTATTTCGGAAGTAGTTAAATTTAAGCGCTTACTACTAAAAATGTGTCAATACTATTTTAAGGTTTAAAAATATCCGTTTTTAATGTCAACCACAATTTCAACATTAGTACATTATTTAATATTTAAATCCTATGTATTATTAGATTTTAACCTTTGATATACTTTCTATCAGTTATTAACAAATTATCAATGATTTAAAAAACTGTCTGCAGATGCCGAAAAAGATTTAAAATAATATTGATGCTAGAATGCCTTGTAAATATAACACTTAAATATACTTATAGGTAGTTTCTATACACTATATCAACTTGCATCGCTGCATATACAAATGTATGTTGGCAATGCATCGACATGTGATTTTTATTTATAATGAAATAAATTAGCTTTTAGATCGCACTAGTATAATATTGTAACTTGATAACTATGCTTGAAATATGTATCTATCTACCGAAACTAAAAAAAATTTCGTTACCCCC
Source organism: Yponomeuta sedellus (assembly GCA_934045075.1). Taxonomy (NCBI): domain Eukaryota; kingdom Metazoa; phylum Arthropoda; class Insecta; order Lepidoptera; family Yponomeutidae; genus Yponomeuta; species Yponomeuta sedellus. The sequence continues at coordinate 1,966,967 of OW203751.1, forward strand.
GAAATCACGTAGTTTTTTAAAGTACTTGTCTTAAATATTTTATTGTACATAAAACCGGAAAATTTTAAGTCACAATATTATACTACTTGTATTGTATATTTTTAATTGGCAGCAACCAGCAAAACTTTCGTAGAGAACTCGCTAGAACTGTATAAAAAAATGCTAACTACATAATGTCATAATGTGTATAAATAAGGGGACGCCAAAGTTTCGCTGAATTTAGCAATAAAAATCAACATGCATTGCTTGAAAAAATTATAAGTCTTCCATACGTCTTAGGTTGCACCTATAATAACTATTTTGTGGCTTTAAACTATACAATTTTTTTAAAAAGAAAAAGGAAATATACATTAGTTGTGTTGCCACTTTCGGGACAGTATTTAAATATTCATTTACCTTGTTGTTATCGATAAAAACTCGTCTATTAGCTACAGTAGAAAGCTTCGATAAATTGAAACACCATTAAACTGTTTCAACTACATCACGGCGAGCAGCAACGTTGAACGAAGTGACGCTAGTATGAATCCAACTAATTATTATTGCAGTAAAAACTATTATATCGTTAAGTTTATAGTGTTCTTTATCGACTTGAGATCACTAACTCTGCACAATATGGCAACACTTTGAACCAAATGTCACTTTCCTTTTTCTTGAAAAAAGATCTACTTTAAAATAAGCACAGTGCAGTACATACTTTTGTCATCGCATCCAAAATATAATAATATGTATTTTACCACTATCTCCCCATGAACGCCTGTATAGAAGTTATTTAAAATATATAATTTAGCATAGTCTGTGACATAAATACGCTTGTTTTGATATAAAAAAATAATAATTTTAAATAGTACATAATTGCAAAACGCGTCACCTGTATGAGTTAAGCTTGAAAGGAATGTACGTGACTGGCTTGCGTGTAAAATAACGGAATGTTTTTATCCAACCATTAACTACTATGATAAATAAAATAAATTGATGGAAAACATATAAGATTTTGATTTGTCTTTTTTTTTTTTTGTTTTAGTTAATGGCAACTCAAATTGGTCCTAATTTGGACGACTATTTCTGCCAATTGATTTGTCTTGTTCGTTTTTTTTACGGTATCCTTAATAATGTACAATTATCGCCTTAGCGATTCTTAAAACTTTTTGAGGAAATTGAACTAAATTCAATTTATTTATTATAAAAACAAAATAAAATAAAGATTGAAACTGTTACCAACTGAGCTAATGGGCGACTCACCGGCATCGGTGAAATTTCGAACCTATTTTTACAACATTCTCTTTATTACGTACAGATATATGTATCACTCTGTTGAAGAAGAAAGTAGAATTAATGCAGTAGAGATGAGGTCCTTGAGAAGTATGTGTAGTGTTACTTTGAATGACAGGATAAGCAATAGTCTGATTAGAGAACGTTGTGGACTGAAAGAGGATGTAGTGACTAGAATTGAGAATGTTGAATGTTGCGTTGGTGCAGGCGGATATACATTCGACCAAATAGGGGATGTATTAACAAAGGGGAAGATAAAAAGTACCCGGAACCGGCGTGCGTGCATGCAACGACTCATGAACGTTGATGAAGCGAAGGTGATCTGTCAGGATCGTAGCAAGTGGCAGTCCCTGGTCTCTGCCTAGCCCTCTGGGATACATGCGTGAGTATGTAAAATGTATGCATGTAAAAACAAAATGTTCACAATTCAAGAAGAAGCTACAAAGCAACTCTACATTTATTCTTTTCAAAAAAGTTTTAACTGAATTATGTCGTGGGCAGAGTCGTGCTCTTAATATTAACTTTTAATATTAATCTACTTACACTAGTGGTAAATAACGTTTGCTACACGCCGAACGTTCATGAAAACATCGTGAGGAAACCCGCAGTTGGTTGGTTTAGGCAGACTAGGCTGTCAGAATGGTATAGGCTGACCAAGAAAAACATCCACATTGTTTCCCTTACTCATAAGTTTCCTACTAAATTAAATAAATATAGTTTCGTAATAAACAATCATCGGAAACGTAATTACATGTTAAATCGCTGGCATCGCACAGAGGGGACTACTGATGGAAACAATCGGTTTTTTTTTGTGTATATTTTTGTGGATAGCTCTGAGGATAGGTAGGAGGCTCATTGATATGGCAAAACGTCTTCGGTGTCAATTACTACCTAAGTATTCACAGAATTTTTGAACTAAAACTTTCGTAAGCACGACCAGGTTTCGCTCCGATTCGCAGAGCTTAATCATGGTGAGCAGAGACGGAGCTCGCGTCGTCGGTTGCTCGTCTCACAAGGCGAGACGAGCAACCGAAACCTGGTCGGACTTTTCCGATATAACATCACCCGTAAGTAGATCCGGACTAAAAGTCTACAATGTATTCACAGAATTTCGTCCACTGAACATCACACTTAATTTCTCCACATTTCGTTTGTTTGATTTTACAACGGCAATCCTGACCTTCATTCCCCACGACGTTGTAAATAAAATCCTTTCGGATCATTAGCCTCATCACGGGGTTCAATGAGCGAATCTTTGTTCGCTTACGGCCTTAATCTGTAAACACAAAGAGGATGCGAAATTCAGTGCGCTTTGTCGATAGGGTGGCTGCGCCGATTCTAGCCAGGGAGGGAATTCTCACTACATTAGCAAATAATTCGTATACGACTCTGGGGCTTATGGCTTGTGAATTCTACATACAAAGTCGATCGACAGACAAAATTGTATTCTGAATGTCATGCTACATTGAATTTGAATGAGAAAATATATGTCTAATGACTCTGTCGAGTAATCTTATCTTATTTTTATGCGACGAATGCCTTCGAAAATTTTGTGTTTACTCTTTCAATTCGCATGGGCGAGAATGGGCTCCGGAATGATACAAATCATTTGACAGAATAATAATTATAAGTACTATTTTTATTTTTTAATGCACTAACCCGTGCTAAGGACAATTTTTAAAACCTATTTAGAGGCTAAAAATTCCACCCACTCTGCCTGTACGTAATACAGAGAATAGTGTAAAGAGGTTCGAAATTTCACTGATGCCGGTGAGTCACCCATTAGCTCAGTTGGAAAGAGCGCTGGCACGGATAGCCAGAGGTTGCGGGTTCGAATCCCGGCATGGGTGAAAGTTTTAGCCTCTAATAAATAGGTTTTTAGAATAATAATTACTAATTTATAATGACTGCGGTGAAGCGCTCGTGGCTTAGTCGAACCGAGTGATTAGAATAGTTTTAAGTAACAACAGGCGCGGTCAGGTGCAGGATGGGTGACAGTCCCGTGCCTGCCGCTAGTGGCATTTTACTGAGCGCTTCCGTGCTTCGCAAGCCACCTTTAGCCGTTGGTGTCGGCTGTCATGTACTAGCAGTCGTTAAGCCATGTCAAAGGCCTTATGGGCGGCTTGATAACTTCTGACAGTAAGGTCGTTTGTTTTTTTTTCACAGCTCTAAGGGCCTGTAGACCTCAATATTGGTGTTAATTTCTTCTCGATACCTCCCCGCGTTCTCAAGGGTCAAAGGTTCAAAGGGTCTTGACATACAGACGGACGCGTCAAGACCGTGATCCTATAAGGGATTAATTTTTCCTTTTCCGGCATGGAAGTCTAAAAAGATCATACAATACTAATAACCGAACCGAAAAAAGTTAGCCGAATGTGATTATTTCCAGCGGTCAAGCATCACCGAAGTTACCCTACGCGTGTCTGCAGCACGCATGGCAAAGAGGTACGTATTTGGCGCCAAGCCAGTTGGCGCGGCCTCAACAGCACTCGTGGCTGCGGAGACGCCATCTTGAAAACAGTGATCTTTTAGCTCGGTAACTGGCCGCTCTTACCTGAGATTGGAAGAAAAATAATTGTCTTCTCAAATTAATATCGCCTGAAAAATTAACAGAGACTGTCTCTAGGAAAAAAGTAGTGACGTAATTTTGACAGCGCACCATTGTTTTCGGATTTTATTTTTTCGAGACAAAGGATTCTCAGCTGTTCTAGTGTTGTTGTGAAACAATAAATTCTTTATACTACTGTGATTTTCTCGAATATCTACAAGTGGGTATAGAAGGTAAGTTTGCATTAAGAAATTATTTTCTCTCTTTAAGATCTGTTAGGTTTTTAAGATTGCAGAATTGCGAATTTCGAAGAACATAATTATTATTCGAAACACGTTTGAATTAACTTGAAAACCTTTCTGTTTCTCGCTAATCTAATAAATCTAATTTTAAGGCAAAATCGTCTTCGAAAAAATACTAGGATCGTTTTGTTGGCATCTAAATAACAACTGTATGAAATAAAGTATTCATAAAACTTTTGTCAATGTCAAAAAACCGTTGACAGAAATCTTTACAAGTCGGTAAAGATAAAAAACCATCTTCAATATAATACATCAAACAGAATCTATAGTTAGCTAATTTGAACACAAGGTGGCGCTGACTGCATTCTTTATCGCGGCACAGTTGTGTATATAATGCGGTGATTAAGTATTTTCCAAATTGAAAAGTTTGATCAATTTCTCATGGATAACATTAACCCATCTAGAACAAATTTATATAAATATAAATTTGCCATAATTATATTGTTCTTCTTGTTTTGTTCTTCTTCAAAATCTTTGAGGTACCCCTTAAGAACAGAAAAAGAGACAATGAAATCTGGCAATGTGGTAAGGAATTACCACTAAAATACTACGGTAAAAACATGTCGATCAAATTGTTTTCTCGTCCTAGGTCATCATGTCATTGAATGTTGCAAGTAACACTAGTCTATTTCAAAATCTAGATAGTTTAAGTGTTAAAAAAGAAATAAATAACAACCTTTTACTCCATTTTCAAAAAAATAACATGTAAGAAACACAAAAAAAAAATTTGTTAACACCCAGTAAAAGCTGAATAAAATTAAATATAGTATTGCGTGTCTTCCGACGTTTCACTTACGACAACCACTGAAGACAATAACGGTAAAAAAATCAGCCTGTTTGTGAAAAGCCCATTAAGCTGTCGAGGACAAGGTTAGACAATCTAGAGTCTGGAAGCTCTAAAAATAGCAGCCATGTTGATAACCGTTGGCGTACGGGGTTTATATTTCGATCTAACTCTGTTTATTTTGTCGAATGTTTTGATTGGTACCGATTTAGTTAGCTTTTTATGGCTCGTATTTGGACGTACGTCGTAGGACTTACGTCGTATTTGAGCGTAGGTGATCTGGCAGGATCGTGGCAGGTGGCAGTCCCTGGTCTCTGCCTACCCCTCTGGGATACAGGCGTGAGGTTATGTATGTACGAGTATGTATTTTAATTGTTCTGTGGTATGTATGTAATTTTGACATCGAGTTGACAGGGTTAGGTTCAGTCCCATATCTTTTGTAGTAGCATTTGAACTTCCGACGTGACTAGTGATCGCGTCATCACTCTGACTTATAATATAACCTTTGTAACGCAGACGTTTAAGTGGATATAAGGTTTACACTAACTATTACTATTATTATGTAAATTCTATTTATGTCTCGGTAATTGTATGTAGGTACTTATATGTTTTTATATTTTTTTTTTATTCTTATATCTATGTAATTGTACTTTACTATTATTAATTAAATTGTATTTGTATATTTATGTAGTGTAGTTAAAAATATTTTTAAATTATTACAATATGGTGATGTACCGCGCGTGGAACCCTCATGGGACAGGCGATGACTGAAAATCAGTGCTGGGGAATAATACCCGCGGCAGTATGCTGAGTCAGCTGCCTATTGCAGCAGCAGACATACCGTGACCATTGTTTGTAAACGTTTTGTTAATTACTTGGTTTGGTGGTGTCTGTTGCTGTAATAAATGTGTTTTTCTTTCTTCTTTCTTGATAGTGACCAGACAATCCCCATAGCGGAAGTTCTTTGCATAACAGAAAATCATCGACAACCCTCTCTCTATCACACGTAGGAACGGAAAGGGATGCTGATAAAACATTGTTGGCATGGGGATCAGTTGGGCTTGTGTCAAAATTGCTTCAATTATAGAAACAGCTGATTGATTAGGAAACTATCGTCGTGTGCATTGCATAACGAGGAATCTTGATAAAACACGGAAGTACGCACGCACTGTTTCAAAACAAGATCTTGATGTCTGATATCCAGTCGATTCTCTTGTAGAGTCCGACGGCGCATACAGACGCTACTGGAGATGGACCTGTTCCAAGGCAAGCCAGTTCTTTTTGACCTCACCCTCAAAATTAGAACTGATAATCGCTGGGGTAAAAAGTACTCGTTCGAAAACAACGCAGTTAGGACGCCCATCAGCTGGATCCTTTAAGAAGTACAATCGATGGTCTACTACGATAAGCCTATAGACATTGCATAGACGATCCACAGATCATCAAGTACGAAGACTAATTGTACTTATCGGCTATACAAAGTACAATGAATTGCCAGTTTAGTTCGTGAAACGCATCCCTGGCTGTAACGACGATTTGACACAGATTGTTGTTAGTCCGAGGGTTACTGAATGAGGATGGCCAATGACAGAAATAAGTAGCGTTTTGAAGGAGGCCTATTTCCAACAGTGGACGATTGTAGAGTGATACATTGATTCTCCAGCTGCATTCTCTATCACACAATTTTATTATTACACACTCTTTGCTCCAAACTAAGGCCAGGTTTTCACGGTCTTCCGAGTAAACTTATGCTCGTGATTGGACGGGTTTTTCGTGACAACATCAAAATAGCCAATCAGAAGCATTAGTTTACTCGGATGGCGCACTCGGACCGAACGCACTAAGACCGTGAAAACGCGGCTTTAACCGAACACGATCGAAGCAATCCATCTAATCCAGTTCGCGACTAAACATAATCACCGCGACCACAACAACTCAGGTCCAAATGCCGATCTCCATACGTCTAGCCAGCGACGGAGCGGAACTCAAGGTGTCACCATACAAGTCTCGTTACTCGTGCCTCTGAAAAATTGGCACAGCGTACCGTGGGTAGATCCAAATAATAGCTGTCAAGACACGGCTGACCCTCGCCGGACGTTCACCTGGCAGAGGGTCAGTGGTGGTGTCAAGGTGTGGTTGTGTCAGACTCAGAGCTAAATCGGATTGTGCCTTTTAAGGGAGGTTGGAGTTTAAAGGTGGAGTGTTTCAGAATTTGTGAAGTGTTCTCATTTATCCACGCTTGACTTTTACCTGGGAGAAGGTATTACTCATGAGGTTTCTGAAATTCAATTGAGGAGAAAGAATCTGTACACTCGATGAGAGAAGGCGGAATAAGAAGGAAGATTACTTATTTGAATTGAAAGCTTAAAGTTGGTGGAATCTGAGACAAGTGGGAATATGAAGATCATTTTGGGAGATCATTTGTGAAATCTTTACTTAAAGACATAAGTTTGTAACCGCAGGTTGTTGACGAAGTGTGCACTAAGCTGAAATCTGTATTAGTGAGAGAAACTCAAGTCCTGGATGTTGTTTTGGATGGCCGACTTCGTTTACCACGTCAGGGCCGGCGTGTCTGCCTGCGGATTCTCCTCCAACATGGTCACACGATTAGGTTGGTACAGCGTTTTTAGATCTAAAACAGGTGCGGTGCTGTCAGTTAAGAGTTGACAGTTACAATTAACAAAGGTGTTTTTCTAAGCGGAAGGTTGTGCCATCATTAATCGTTTTTTTTAAATCTAGACTTGATTGTGTCCCACTGCTGGGCAAAGGCCTACCCTTTTGTCTTCCACTCCTCCCTGTTCATGGCCACTTCCTCGCCGGCCATTAATCGATTAACCAGTTCTAAATCCGTCACTCAAGCCGCATGTCTGCGAAGCATGTTTTACTTTACTCTAAGGGGTCTATTGCAACTTAAATTCATAAAGTTGATCTGTATTGTTCCAAAGGCATCTGAAATGCTTCATAGAATTCATTAAAACAAAACCCTTTAAGTATGCCAAAGCTTCGGGAATAAATTGGAGGAAATAATGCTTGTTTAGTCAAGTATGTATAGCTTCATATAGCATGCAAGCAACACCATAGACTACATAATTGGAACCACATGCCCCGCTATATGGCTATAAGCTACTACGCATTGTTTAGTAAGAAGCAATGTGTTCTAAATTAACGCTAATAAGTGGTGCTCTAGAAATCAAAAGAGGTCGAATTAAAATGCAACGGCCATATTTGTAAACATAAGCACGTGCAAAGAAACTTTCATTGTTCTGAAGCTTTCCATATAGACCAAGGTTCTCGACCTGAAATTCTTCATCCAGACAAACTTGAGCTCTTGTTTCCGTTGAATCAAAGCAGCATTCATTGTCCGATAGACCAGCTTAAACTGGACGCTTCTCTTGCGCAGTTGAACTCTTGGAAACATTTCAAATGACGGAAAATTTCGCGAAAAGTGTCCTCGTCTAAAAAGAGATATTTATGCTTCGTTTAAAGGAATTTATTGATGTTTCCTTTCAAAATAGAGTCGCTGTTTATTTATAAATAGTTGTAACCTCATTCCTAGATTGAGTGTCCATAATGTTTCCCGTGCGATGCTGTTGAAAAAGATTGAGGAACTACAAATATTTCTGTAGATTGAGAATCGATTGGGACGTCCTCACCTAGAATGGTCTAGACCCAACTCAGAATGGGCCATGACGGTGGATACATTCTTGATCTGGTATGTCAAACCATCGCTTTTCAGGACAAGGCCCCGATACGCCAAAGCACACTTATAGAGGCTTCCTATAAAAGTATCAGTAGCTGTTGCTATAAAATTACTTCTTCAACGAGAAAAAGTAACCTATGCGCCTTTTCAGACTATAATTTATCTCTGTACTCCTAATCCAGATCCTTTCAGTCGTACTGTCGTGATTGAGTAACGCCTTTGTACACGTTATTTTTTATGTGATATCCTATTTAACGTTTCGTGTGCAATAAAGTATATTAAAATAAATGAATATAAATCCATTAGAACTTTCGATTTTATTGCAGTATCTACAGTTTGTTAGCTTTTAGAATAGGTATACCTACTTCGGCTACTATCGGATAGAATCGGATATATTCGTGTAATAGAAATATCGGAACTAATATGACAATTAAATAAACTTAAATAAACTATATAAGAAAAGTTTTAAACAGAGCAGGAAATGATATGAAAAGTAGCGCAGAAACTGCGACTTGATGAACGTTACAATTCAAACAAGGTGACCATTTCAAAATCCAGATCATTTTGGAGAATAAATTAACAAAAAACCTCAAGTAGTTTTACACTCGTGTGCTTTCGACGAAAACGGAAGCCTACTCTAGAGCCCGAGGTATATTCCAAAAGCTAACAGACTAGTAAGTTGCATGAGACGAGTCCCAATCCATCGGTATGGTGACGTGAAATTGCTATGACGTGACGTCAAACCGAGGTTATCAGACAACAAGAATAATCTCAATTTGTTTTATGTAATTTATTTAGGATCGTATCGCCACGTGGCAGTCTGCCCATTGCATGTATGATTTATCTAATAGAACAAGCCAATACATGTGTTTCGGTCTGTCAATATGTGTAAGTATTCACTGTACTTACGAAGTAAAAGATGAATACTAAACGCTTCATAAAGGCAATTAAATTTCTGATGTGATCCATCAAATTCTGAGCGTAGCCTGTACTAAGGTACAGGCTACGCTCAGAATTTGATGGATTCTTATCTTCTGATACTCTGTAAGCAGAGTATCAGAAGATAAGAATCCAGGAGCATCGTGGACGCCGCCGTCAGATTTGCTTTCAGGGAGAGCATCTGCATCAACGTAATATACAAGTTTGGTGAAGAGCATGAGACATCGTGCGGCATGTAAATGATGTTATGACGCACTGGATTCGTCAAATTCATATTTAAAACAAGATGTGAATGCCCATTGTTTACAGGAAAAGAGTAGAGAAGGATACTGAATTATTCACAAGGTGATGATTGGCAGCATCTAAGACACCTTCAGCTTTATTCAAACAGTAATAATAAAAATAAATAAAATAAAAGCAATACGAGTATTGATGTTATATTTAAAAGGCAAAAATTTAATTACGTTTAGCAGTTTTATGTAAGACTGTTGGATGATGAGTTTTGTATCCAAATAGTTCCAATGTTACTATATGGAACATTACCTTCAAAACATTGCGCAGTATTTTTTATCGAAAGAAAAATTCTGCGGAAACGTGAAATCGCAAATAACAAGAAGTTCTTATTTTAGCTATTTAGCATGTGCGCTGAATTTTTTCGTGATTCGGTTCTACGTTTGGTTACAAACCTTGTCTACATTTATATCTTCGGAAAACAGGAGAAGTAGAGGCACCAAAATCTCTCCAATTTCTAAAACTGACACCACGTATTGACTATGGTTTTAAACTAGGCTTTCTGTAGAAAGTTTTTGAGATGCAATTTATCTTCCCTTGGACGCTGCTAGCACCAACGTTTTACCACCTCGAAAATATGACTCAACTACGATTTAATCTGATGAATGTCCGATCAAACACTATCACGCGCATAGTGGCGTCTATCCAAAACATACGCACGTGTGTTTTATACGTCGTTTCTCTTTTCCGACACGCTTTCTGACGTCAAATTTTTCGCAATATTTTGCTGGGAAGGACGTTCCTTATTATGATGTCGGGAAAAAATGTGCGTTATATTTTTTTATCCTAACAATATTAAATATGAAAGTTATGATTATTGTCTGTTAGCTTTCAGAATATACCTACCTCGGGCTCTAGAGTAGGCTTCTCTTTTCGTCAATTTACGCCGGTTTTCGTACTTCGTATCGAGTTCTGAATTCGAAGTTAAGCGTCATATTAGTTCCGATTTCAAAATTAAGTGTCATATTAGTTCCGATATTTCTATTACACGAATATATCCGATTCTATCCGATAGTAGTCGAGGTATATTCTAAAAGCTAACAGACTGTACCTACTGCGTTACTGCACAAAAGAAAGCGTAGGACGTGCATAAGATAGTCGGTCTTTCGTCAACGTGTTTTGAAACAAAGGAGACTTACCTAAACACTGTTTCTGAGCTTCTTAACCCTTCTGAATACAGGCGTGAGTTTAAGTATTCTGCACCAAAGTGTTGAAAAGAAAAGATTTTACCGAGGTAAAAAAGACAAAGTCATTTCGGAAATTATGAAATGTCTATTTTAAACTGTGAAGCCATTGCTGAATGCTGAGATGATTTCATGACGTTTTGGCAAGACCTAACAGCTTTTAATTAGTGGCTAGTTCATTCTCTTTTATTAGTTATTTGTTGAAAAATTACTGCATGTTCGCTAATTGGACTTCCTACCTACACTTATTGCTTAATGATTCGCGATACTCATACAGTACTACACATCATAAAAGTCCCTTCGTACATCTTCGTTCGCGCAGACTAGGAAGAAGTGTAACGAAAGTACCCGAAGCTATAAGTACATTCAACATGATCTTTAACAGATACGGTTAAGGTGCAGAATTGATTGCCGCAGTAGCGCTACCTATTTCGCTCACGCTAATATTGCCAAAATAATGTCACCTGCATCGATGACGTTGAATCAACCAATAGCAACAAAGGCGCGGTTCTTATTCTGAGGGCGCGCGGCCTGTATAAAATGAAACTACCTGATTGGTCGATCAACTTGCCGCACATCCAAAATTTGGTCATCTGCGCAGGTACATCAGCGAGACTTATTTCTTGTGTAGCACTGTACCTACAGTCCAATTATTTATTATTTATTAGGTAAAACGTAATTCTATCTGTGATTTCAAAGCTTTACGCTGCATTCGTATTAGGCTACATTAGTCTAGCAGTGGACTAGCCCGATGATGATGATGACGCTGCATGCAAGCTTAACACTCCTAAGGATTCATTGAAACAGTCTGTGTTAGAGAGAAAGACTTAAGACATACACAGATTATAAGTATAAACCGTCTTTGAGTATTGTTTTAAGTATCGTGTTTTCATAAAGCTATAAGCTAGCTACAGCTTTATCATAGAGCTATAAGCTAGCTACAGCTTTATCATAAAGCGATAGCTAGCTATAGGTAGACTTAGGTACTTACCTACCTAGGTCAAAATAATGAAACTTACGTAATAGAGAATTCTTCTTGCTCACAGAAAAGAGAAGAATGCCGTTACCGACAGACTTGCTGCCAAGCAAGTCAATGCAGCGGGAGCTGGCTGACTCCATCATTAGAATGGTGCCTTTGGACGAGATCCGGATCCTTCTGGCTTGCGGAGCTAAGGTGATTTTGTGATCTTTCTTTTCGCCGTATTTATCTTCCAAACAAACCGAAATAGGTATAATTTGAATATAAGCAACCTAGTTACTCAACATAGTCTGATTTTATCTTGATTGTCACCATAGAAATAATTTTCTTCACCTTTAGAAAAAAATATCCACCATTTTGAAAATCTCGATCTCGGGCTAGAAGGCGGGAAACTCGGGAAAGCAACTGTGATGCCAGACGATATTTTTCCCCATAATGTGGCGAGATATATATTTTTAAGTTATATAATATTGTATGAAAAATATTGATACTATACTAAAATATCTTATTAAAACATTTGCTAATGAATAGTTATTTCATTACATGCGTAAGACAATTGAGGGGAAAATAGTTTTGAGCTAGACTTACTGCATTATTATATTGGCTTGAAATAATTCTAAATAATAAGAATTCTAAATAAGGCGTCAAAAGTGGTCGTTTTGGTCAATAAATGCTGTATACCTGCCTTTATTATGTTATTATGCTTATTATTATGTTCCGAATTCCGCCTCTATTGAGTTAAACATGTCAGAAATGACGACTGAATAATTAAATAAATGGTCTCAATTAAAGTTCACGTTTCCCACACTAATATTGAAAATTTTTGTTTATTAACCTACTAAAAAGACTGACTTTTATACTTTTTTGTTAGTGTAGCTGTTAACACGCTTGTCTACCAAAACTCTGGCCGTGGGTACGATTCCCACTACAAGCCACAGTACTTGATTCGTACAATTGTCCTCAGTCTGGGTGAATTTTCATGTCTGCGATGTTCTTACCTTATCAACACAGCCCAGCGTACCCTAACTTAAGACGAGTTTAAGTTTTTGTATTGTGTGGAAAATATTTTTAAGGTACAGGACGTAGCAAAAGCTAAAATCGAACTACGCATTTACCCCAACAGGTCAACGAGCCAGTGACGCAGGGCCTTCGCCCCCTCCACTACGCTATCTGGCAGCGCTACCTAGAGGCTACTAGACTGCTGTTGGTCAGGGGCTGTGACGTGAATGCACGAGATGATTGTGGCTACAGCGCTCTGCATTTGTCGGCTGAGCATGGGTGAGTACTGTTAGCAGTTAATTTTACAAAACTTTAATTTTTTTATGTAGCCTATAAACATCCCCGTGTAGGGCACAGGCCTTCTCTCAGAGAGAGGGAGTGAGAGAGTTCTGGCTTGCTTACCGGGCGTGCTCACCGTGGAATGGCAATTTCAAGCGCTGAGTTATTTGAACACCTCAGACAGTAGGGTTCCTCACGTTGTTTTCGTTCACTTAGCTTATAACTTCACAAATGTACATAACTTACTTAGGAATCTTAGTCAATTTATTTAGAATAATAGCTAAAAATTTAACGATTTTGATAATATTTTGTACAGTATAGCTCCACTCATATTAATAACTAAATGCTTAAAGGAGTCCTCTTCTCTTCCATAAGGCGAGGTCGCCTTATGAAAGGGATTGCAAATATATTAAATGGTACTTTTTGCTATATGTTTCTTCTTTTTAACCGACTTCAAAAGAGGAGGAGATTCCCATTTCGTATGCTATTTTTTCGTTTATAGCTTTTCTGTGTAATTGCCCCACGTCTGCTGGAAACCATTCTATAACTTTTTAATTCATCCCGTCAGCTACACAGAGCTGGTGAAGCTCTTACTAACGAGCGGCGCAGCTGTAGACTACAGGCCAGACACTGGGGAAGAGTTCCCGAGGACTACTTTGTGCGATGAGCCACTCAGGCTGGCTATCAGGAATAAGCATTATGTAAGTGTAGTTATGCTGTGTAGACTAGCTAGGTACTTTATTTAAATTAATTACTCTGTAAAAGAACCTTCCACAGGTTTGGACTTAAATATTTTGACTTGACAGGACGTGGCTCGTTTACTCTTGGAGCACGGCGCTGATCCGAACAAGCGCTACTTCTTCGGCGCCGAGATCAATCTCGTATCGGACCCTGAGTACTTGGAGCTACTGCTGACCTTCGGCGCCAACCCTGACTCCAGAGACCGCGCCGGCATGACGCCATTGATGAAGGCTGCAAGGCAACGGAAGGTAAGAAAGTTTTACCCTCGGTGTCTCTAATCTACTCTAATTTGTTATCTACTCTTGACAGCTGTTGTTTTTTCCCCAGCTCCTTAGCTGACTGACGAGAAATTAGGGATTAGTAGAGTTAATGATGTCCAGATATACCGTTTGTATTCTAGTCATGTACTGAACCAATCGATCAATCTTAAATGCTGTAATTCAGAAATAACAATTTAGAAAACCTTTTGGGTATTAAATAACAAAAAGTTTAGTAAACTGCTTAGTAAATAATAAACGTTAGAGCGCATTTAAAACGAAGGTATATTCGAACTTAATAAAGAGGCTAGACACTCGCGGATGTATGGGATATTTTAAAATATTTTTTCGCTGTGCAGTATTAAAATAAAGACTGCTTAAAATCATAATATTACTGAAACTCCTTCAGTTGTAATAATTTCACTACGTATTTATTGCCAAATTAAAGCCGCGTTTTCACGGTATTAGTGCGCTCGGTCCGAGTGCGCCATCCGATAAACTAATGCTTCTGATTGGCTATTTTGGTGTTGTCACGAAAAACCGTCCAATCAGGAGCATTAGTTTACTCGGATGGCGTACTCGGCCCGAGCATACTAAGACCGTGAAAACCTGGCTTATGTCATCAGTCGGTCACTCAATACTGAGGATCGGGACACGGGTAGTCCTTTGTTAATTTATTTAAGAGTAATAGTATATGTCTTTCGCAGGGAATCGAGGCAGTACTGATGCTAATTAGCCACGGAGCTGATGTAAACGCAATCGCAGATGCGCGCAATGACTACCGTTCCGTGCTTCACTTCGCTGTCTTGTCTGGTAAGACTGCAGATAGTGTCATTATTAAATATGTGCATCAAAGTATCCTGTTTTCATCCAGGATAATGTAGTCTATATGTTCACCAAGCATCTTAGTACTTCTAAACAGCTACTAAGCGATCAAAGTTGAAACAGGTGATAGCTGAAGTTCCCAAACTATTGTTATTATTATTGATTGATACACCAGCATCTTAAAACGGACGGTTTTACATTTCTTTGCGATAAAGAATCATAGTAAGTTTAAGTATACACTTAAGTTCGACCTATTAATAACATCAAACCTTTTCTCCAGGTAACGTAGACGTGGTAAACCTACTAATCAAACAAGGTGCGAAACTTAACTATGACTGTCCGGACTTGTCTAAACCCAGCCCTCTGGACCTAGCCATACTGAAAGGAGACGTCCCAATTGTTGAGATGCTTTTAAGTGCTGGTAAGTTTCCCTTACCTATTACTATTATAATTTCAAAAATCTGCTAGTATCATCAGCCAACCTCTGCTCACAGCTACGTTTACCCCGTCATGCCCATCTCTCGCGGTCTTTCATCATCCTCATACTCTTGTCCTCTGCCAACTTACTATATCGTCCAACCACTGTGCTGTTGGGCTACTAAAGGAATTGTTGAAACTGTAAAGCGGACTACAATGTGTTTGACCTCTTTTCGCAACCCGTTGGATGATATGCCTCGCTCGTAATTTTTATTGTTTTACTTAATAAATATCAAATGCAGTTTGTAGAATTAATAGTGATCGTATGAGTATATGTTTTTGATCGTTAAGTTTATAGTTTGTATTTTTTGCAGGAGCACAAGTGAATGCGTCCAGCTCAGTGATCGGTTCACCTCTGCACGTTGCTTGCTCCGACAACATTTCCAACAGGAAGGAAATTATTGAAGTAAGTCGTCAATACCATTCATCCATATTTTCATCCGATCGAAGACTACATCATCATCAGTGATGTTTGAATTGTAACGTTCATTAAGCCGCAGTTTCTGCTCTACTTTGAATAAAACCATTTCATTTCATTTTCAAAAGTTATAATAGGGTTAACCTTTTCACACTGTACGTACTATGTATCTTTATTGGATACATAGTACTATCATGTAATATCATACACCAAGTTTCATAACCTTCAATTGTCACCGTTTTCCAGATCCTCCTTGAAAGCGGAGCTGACCCAAACCTGAAAGTTTACAATGAAGAAGACTCGATGCAGCTGAGGCCGGCACTGGCAGAGTATCTCGCCAGCAACACTGAACCTAACGTGGATATCGTGAGACTGCTGCTGAGATTTGGCGCTAGGGTAAGATCCTTAATGATTTTCACCATTAAGGCGCTTTAGGGTGCTAACCAGCACCACCAATGGCATAAAAATCATAGCTTGTTCTATGTTGATACTACGTTCTAGGCTGTTCTAAAAAATTGTTATCACTTATCACCGATATTAAGATTTTTGATGTTCATACTTTTTAAATAAAAAAAATTATACAATCAGCACCCCAAAGCGCCTTAAGATCATCACACTAGCTGGGTAAAGGGACAACTTGGACGGTGCAGTGCCTGGGACAATGTTTTTTTGGGTGGGTTAGGCTTGCCCAGCAACTATACCATCATGACAGCTTAGTGACAAGTCAATAAGTGTAATGTTTTCCTTCACAGTTAGCGTGTGATATCGCTGTATACCGAATTTGAAAATGTACGTAACTCTAAAAATAAACCAATTCGTACATTTCCGGTCTGGGAATGTCCGCCCTGGCGATGGTAGCCCACTGGGCTTCCACCGCTTCAACTTCTTGCAACGTCGAAGCTAAAACCAAATATTATAAAGCTGACTGTCTAAGAGACCCGCGTGATTTTTCATAACTTTCCACAATAGAAAAACGAAATAATTGATTAATAATTTCTATTTTCTCTCTCCAGGTGATTATGAAAACCCAGTTCCGTGACCCGGATGGCATCCTCAACCACCTCCAAAATGTTACTACGGAAGAGAACGAGCACATCTTCTATCTCCTTCTAGACGCGACTGAAGCCTTCGACCTATGCATGATCAAGAGGAACCACACCTTGAACGCCACGCAAAAGGAGGCCTTAATCGAAAGCGCTAAGATCCCTATTCCTTTACTGGCTCAGGTTAGGCTCCACTTACGCCGTCATTTTGGAAATTCCCTAATCCACGTTGCACCTAAGATGGAGATGCCGAAAACGCTGCACCACTATTTACTTTTCGATTACAGTTAAGGTTTTTTAGTATTTAAGGCTGGTATCACTTCCTTTTCGGCTGTTTCGGGATGCGATGTGAAGTCCCGCAGCTGTTTTAATATGCTTCCAATGGAGGGTATTTTTATGGATATTTGACGATTTTTGAAGGGCCTACTTAATTTAAGTAGGTGTAGTAATCATCTATAAGAGATTCCTATACTGTGTGAAAATTTTATTTTACTGAGACCTCATTATAAAGATCTCCAAACTATCATCTTATTATGTAGGAGTACTAGATTGATAATTAAGTATTTTACTGTGGGAAAGGCAATTTTATAGACCTAATTTTATATCAATAATCTGATCGAATCAATACTGAATTGAAATTACGAGTTATATACCGAATTTTATTCAAAAATAAAACAGTAGCAAGGCTAATTGTAAATTTATATATTTCACATAACGGTGGTTATTAAAAAAAGGGCAGCAACGCGAATTGCCAGAATTTTTTAGGGTATAAAATACGTTTTTAGAAGAACTTTCTAGCACTTTTCATGCTAACTGTACAATTTTCCGAAAATTGGTGAATCCAGTAGTTTAAAGTTATATTATGGAGCGTTTTTCAGTAGCGTAAGGCTCTTACTATTAAACTCTGTATAAGCCTGGTATAGTTACACAGTGTTTTGTTTACGTCATTTGAATGTAATTTTCAGTTGGAAGAAAAGAGACAAAACACTGCATAGTTATACAATACTTACACCAAATTTATTAGTAAGGCTGTAAAAGTTTAGGTAGTATCCCTTGCTGTCCCATACCAAATTGCCACCCAGTTTACCATATTTTTTTGTATTCTTGCTTCACGCTAATGGTCCTATTCATAATTTTAATTTGTCTTATTATTTACAAGTGTATACTATTTTTGTAGTCTGATTACAAACTTATTTTGTGATACTATTGTGATATGTTACCCACTCGAACTGAAATATGTTTGAATAAATGAATAATACATATTTGTTTAGTGTCATTATTTTACTAACATACCTGAAATACACCTAATTGTCTCATTGAGTCTCATTCAAGAAGCAATTTCTATGCAAACAGTTTGGTTTTTAGTTACAAACATCACAAAAATCATAATGAAACGTTGGTTTAGTTTAGAGAGTGTGGTTAAAACTAAGGATAAGGTACGGCCACACTATCGCGATAACGCGAAGATTTGCGTTGTCGCGACATGTCTGGCCAAAAAATTCGTCCTATCGCGAATCATCATCGCGAATACAAACACCCTTCACGCCGCTGTCGGTAAAATGCCGCACATCAAAGGGTTTTATGGCCCAAAGGACTAGTATACAGGCCAAAATCTATGATGTGGTCAAGCTCTTCGCCGTAGAGCGAACACGAAATGTTGTCGTGTTCGCTCGAACACGAATCTTCGCCTTCAAGTGTGGCCGCAGCATAACAGGATAAAAAAGATTTGGAGGTTGATTCACCTACACCTTAATTTGTGTTTGATCGTGTTTGAATTTGTAAGTAACCTTATGAAAAAGAAATGATGGCCTTTGCAATTTTTACCATAAGAAGTTTTTTTGAGCCTAATTTTCTTTTACCTTCATCACGCATACTTCAGGATGACATCGATGTCGTCAACAAAATTTTTAGGAGTCATGGCTAACATAACTAACATTATCGCACATTTATATATGTACCAAATATAAAATGCACTCACATTTTATTATAAACAAGTTTATTTATTTTAAAAGTGCATTTTATTGTAAACAAAACAACAAAAATCATAAAAATGATGGTTCGAGCGGCCGGAAGTAAGTTCGTCACGCAACTATAATTCAACCTATACAAGCGTACACACTAATGTAAATAGGTACATCCTTAATGCAATTTGCTAAGGATGATAATTATGTACACAATTTGCTGTGCACAAATTATACATAAGCCTGATTGTCGCATCTCAAGTCATATATATACATATATGTGTACACAATTTGCTGTCGACTGTACGGTACATTCTATCCTTTAGTGATATATATCCTGTGCCTAAAATCGGTACTACGTAGATAAAACTTACCTACTTAGCAAAACTGATTGCCTAAAATAAAATTAAGTTGGATTAAGAACTTGCGGTGTGGCAGCTCTCCACAGAGGATTTTATTTATTTTTACACGTTTTTCATATTTTTCCTTTATTTGCCAGATATGTAAATACAGCCGTTAGGTGAACATCCATTTTGTGTTTAATTTATAAATAAAATATTTTCCCGTCGCAACGCAAGCCCAACTACTGGCGCACCGAAGAGGACCCGCATATGGTAAAACAGTTTATTGTTCTGGTATCACTAAATAGTGTTTTTATTAAAATTTGGGTAATATTTTCCCACTACAGACTGGCAACACTATTTCGTGACTTGTCAAAAATCTGCAAGAAACTTGCTTGTTTTGTTTTGTTATAAGAAAGCGAGACCAAACTATTATCTAATCTGTGGCGAGACACTCAAAATCTCAGTAGTATCCTTGTAATATCAGTTGTATTATAACTAAACTAAAATGTCTGACAAACAGAAAGTGGATCTTGGCCTTCTCGAAGAAGATGATGAGTTCGAAGAATTCCCTGCGGAAAGTAAGTAAAATGCGAATCTACGTTGAAGTCATTACCATAATCTATTGTTTTGCAACTTTTCCCTGTCTGTTCATCCTCAGATTGGGGCACCGAGGACGCTGATGACGAAGACGTATCCGTTTGGGAAGACAACTGGGAGGACGACATTGTCCAAGACGATTTTAACCAGCAGTTGAGGTTAGTTTTTGTTTACTTTATTCCTTCCATAATATTTATAGTTTTTTAAAAGTCTTACGGTCGCAATATAAGTAACTTATCTAGTCACGTCAAAGATTTTCTGTCACCTGTGACCAGGTGGAGCGACAACAGTCGCAAAGCGGTGGGCAGTGACTTGAAGAGGAGAGTGAAGATTGGGCTTAGTGACATATCTTACGAAAGGCCTATATCCAGCAGTGGACTAATGCCGGCTGTTTATGATGATGATGAAAGATTTTCACAGTAACTGGAACTCTGTAACAAAGTCTGACCTTATGTTTTCTCTTCTTAGAGTCTTTAAAAAGTGTTATGATTTGTTTCAGACAACAGTTGGAGAAACTCAAGGATCAAGGTCATAAAGCCTAAAGTTTTTAGTGTTTAGTATATTCAGTAAATGTAAGGTTTTTTCTAATAAATATCTAATGTAAAATGTAAGAAGCCTTTGATTTTATTTGTGGGCAAGACTGAGGGCCAGTTTTTGAATTGAGAATTTCATTAAGTAAATACCTACATAAGTAACGTTCTGTCACGGTCTTAGCTGAGAAATTCGAAGAGATTACATGGAATTCTCATTTCCGAATCTGGCCTTAAATATCACACTCTGAAGCAAAGTGGGACGGTGGTCTTAAGGCGCCTTGGAGTGCTACCTAGCACCCAGTATAAAAATCATAACATACCTTCACGCCTGTAGCTTATAGGGTTAGATATAGACCATGGATTGCCATTTGTCACGATCCTGACAGATCACCTTCGCTTCATCAATGTTCTCCTGACAGATCGCCTTCGCTTCATCAATGTTCAATAGTCCATGCATGCATGCAAGCCGGTCCGGGTACTCTTTATCTTCCCCTATTTCGCCAACACATCCCCTATTTGGACGAAGTTTGTCCGCCTGGGATGTCCCTTACCCGCCCTTCAACCCACATTCGCTATACTATATATTTGTTTGTTTCGTCAATCTTTCTTCCTTCATCATCTCCGCTCCCAAAAATCATAACTTGTTTGGTACATTTTTGTATTCCATCTCAAACAAGTTATGATTTTTATTCCATTGGTTGCAGTTAGATACCTAAGAAAGGCAATTACACAGATATTTCTTAATCTAAGAGTGCAGACGTGGGTCTAATCACTAAAAGTGATCTCTTCCAGACAACCTTTGTATGGGTGAGGGCGCGAATTACATGCGACGAAGACGCGTCTTTTTCACGCCCTCGTCCCACGTCTCTGCTATGTGGCCGTACTTTCAAATTAGTTCCGCTACTCGCCCTTAGATGGCGCTAAAACAAGTATTATCTCAAGCCCTATATTATTGACGAGAGCTTCGGTAGCCCAGTGGGTAGACAATAGACTCGGAAGGGAGAGCCCAGCCCAAGGGAGGACCCAGGTTCGTTTCCCTGTGCGGGCATGCATCAATGACTTTATTATGTAGGTTAGGTATGTACATTTTTAAAGTTATAGTAGCTATATTTCTCGCTTAAAGATAAAACATCGTGAGGAAACGTGTCCCCGGCCGGGGACAAAAAAAAACTCCGTCTTGGATGTTTACATGTTTGTGATGTCGTGGTTTCTAGTTTCCACGACACAGGGTATCCCAGAAGCAATGTATGTGCCTGTATGTAAATGTTATGTTAAACCTATCACGATGTTTTGCTTACCTACCTCTAATATTTTTTAATCATTATTGTGATTGCCTAATTACAAGTTCATAAAACTTTCATTTCGTACCCGGTTTGGGTACGATTTAAAAATTGTACCTGTTTAAAAAATATGTTTGTGTATATATATAAGAAACGAATCAAGCGTAAGTACGTGTCACGTTACACTAGGTACAGTCAGCAGCAAGCGACCCTTGCATTATTTGCGAGAGACGCAACTAACAAATCGAAGCGCTCGTGGCCTACTGGAACCGAGTGATGGGTAACCGTCCCGTGACTGCCGTTAGTGGCATTTTTTCCGAGCGGTTCGGCTGTCATGTAATGACAGTCTTTAAGCCATGTCCGAGTTATGGGCGGCTTGATAACTTCTGACAGTAAGGCCCGCCACAGTTTCACAATCCTCCACCATCCCGGACTTGGCTCCAATGGTGGAGTAGGCCTAACCTTCCTGCGATTCAGGAAGAGACCGTGCCCCAGCAGTGAGAACGTACAAAGATTTGATACAACTATCAAATAACATAATGATAACTTCCACCGAACACAATCACTGGACTATATTGAACAACTATCCATTTTAGAGACTCGCCCCACTGGTCCCAAGTCTTTGTAGCAAGCGCCTGAACGGCAGTAAAAGTATAGTATACGAAAATAGTCGTTCAGTTACTTTCTTATTAGCCCGGTAATGGTCGTAAGGCCTGATGGAAACCTCCAGTAGTGCGAATACACAAATAAAAAAAGAAAGAAACTGAAAGGTATTAGCCAAAGTCGCAACGCAACTGAATCGACAAAGCGTTGGTTGGGGGAGTCCAAAGGTCCATGGCAATATTAAGGTGTTAAACTGTACAGCTCGACCACAGTTTTTTTTTTGTGGTTTGAACACTCGAACAACATTTTTCTGTCATACTATACAGCACGACCATAGTGCATTGATTTTTTTATTAGTGTAGGTACAAATATATGAATAAAATTAGTGGAATAACCCCTTTATTCTACTCTTAAACAATATTTTTGTAAGTGTACTGCGTGACCAGAAAAAAAATCAAGACGCTGTCTAAATTCTGATTATTTTTTTTTTATATTTCATTTTCGTGTCGAAACTTCGAAAGCGTCGACTCCTCCTCATTTTATTGGTATTACTACTTAATTCACAAATTTAAATTCTTAATTGTACTCTTGAATAATATTTTTGTACGAATAAAATTTTTATACGACCACTGCGCATTTATTTTTTTTATTAGTGTACAAAAATATTGTTCGAGAGTACGACAATATTTTTGTATTATATACAGCACGACGCATTGATATTTCTTATTGGTGTACAAAGTCATGAAAAAAAAGTACTTTACTTACCTTCATACCACACAAGGAAAAAAAAATTAACACAAGACATAAGCTTCAAAAACACATAGGCGATATATTTCTATAGAAAACGCATCTCAAATTATCGCAATAAACTAAGTATGAATTGTATGAATAGGCCATAGTACAGTCGACATCACATCAACTTTACAACCTCTACTCTACTCACCCACAATACGGGGCGACTATACGACTAAAATTCAAAGATTGATAAGCGGCTGACCGTACCAGGCACCCCTGTTTTCATCCCCGGCGTGCAAATTCCATCAGTCGCTTATCTCCCGGCTAGCTAAGTGGAGCTGCGGTGGAATCAAGATATTAGATTGCCAGGAGATCTCCGCTCGTTCGAGGTAGGTGATTTAGGCAGCCTACTACGGCTTTTAGTTGACGAATGGCCTTTGCTAGAACTGTATAAAAGTGGAATCTTATAGATGTATTTTTGAACAAAATTTTCGTAAGCACAACACATTGTAGACTTTTAGTCCGGATCTACTTACGGGTGTTGTTATATCGGAAGAGTCCGACCAGGTTTCGCTCCGATTCGCAGAGCTTAGGTAATCATGGTGAGCAGAGACGGAGCTCGCGTCGTCGTCCTGGTCGGACTCTTCCGATATCACAACACCCGTAAGTAGATCCGGACTAAAAGTCTACAATTATAAATGTAAAAGATAAGATAAAAAAAAAGATAAAAATATTTATAATCTAAGTTTACATTTACTCGCGGTGTACATGTATCTTTGAAAAATACTGTTTCATTATGTAGTTATTTATTAAACGGGTCTAATTGAGATTATTTATTGGGAAATAAGGTAATTACGTTATACTCGGTAAGACTCATCCTCTGCCCGAGGTAAGAGCCAGCCCTGGGGTCTCTGGTCGTGTCGATGAGGCGCGACGAAAATTCTTAAAAGAACAGTCGCGCTTCGGGCCCCCATCCGATCAAACAATAAAGTCCTTACCCATATGTCAGTAGAAAAATGTACAAAATATGAAATGATGAAGAGCTCGTGGCCTAGTCGAACCGAGTGATTGGAATCAATCATTTGAATTAAGCAACAACAGGCGCGGTCAGTCCTGAAAACCGCTAGTGGCATTTTTCCGAGCGCTTCCGTGCTTCGCAAGGCACGTTAAGCAGTTGGTGCCGGCTGTCATGTAATAGCAGTCGACAAGCCATGTCAGAGGCCTTATGGGCGGTTTGATAACTTCTGACAGTAAGACCCGCCACTGTCTTACAATCCTCCACCAACCTGGACTTGGCTCCGTTGGTGAAGTATGGACTAACCTTCCTGCGATGCAGGAAGAGATCGTGGGGACATACAAGGGTCGCTATCGATGAGATGACGCCACCCCCGGGCTCTAGGTTGCAACTACTATTTACGTTTACAATTTATTATTACTGCGGTGGAAGTCAAAGCTTCTAAAAACAGGCCATGCCGTTTTCCCGACCCGTCGCCCTACCCTACCCGCAAGTCTGGCACCGGTTCGCGTCCACACGCCCTACGGGAGAGGTCCTCAGCCTACGAGTCCAGGATCTGACGGAAGACCTGTTTGAAGAGAGTGTGCAGCTGCTGCTGAAGCATTTTACAGCTGACGAACCGCCCTGCAAGCATATTGGTGAGTGTAAAGATAAGATAAGAATATTCTTTATTGTACACACCAGAAAATAATTACAGAGACAATAGTTACAAAAGAAGAGGTACGATTGGCGGCCTTATTGCTGATAGCAAATTCTTACAGGCAACCTTAAATCGGAAAGATTGGTGGGTAGTTGGTGCTCATCGAATATTAATGTACATACGTATACCTACGTAATAAAATAAACTTACATAGATAAATACTATTATAAACATACATAAACATTAAGTTGTAATAGCAAGCATGATAGAAATTAATGGGATTTACCAACAGACACAAAGAAAATAAACAGGGATACAAACCGGAGGGTGCGCAGCAGCGCCCCCTGCAGTACAATTCCACCAAACTGCGATCCCCAACCCGCATGCCCAGCGTGGGGATTATCTGCATTACCCCCCAATGATGGCACAACCTTGCGCTATGGCGCTCATTAGGGGAGGGATATGTCCAGCAGTGGACTAATATAGCCAGAAGAAGCGGAAGAAAAAAAAGAAAATAAGAAATTATTTGGAAAGAAAGAATTCAACTAACTACTATTAGATTTAAATATTAAACGTCATTACATAATTATTGTAATGCCTACCTTACGGGGCTCGAAGGAGGGGTAGGTGGGCTTATGCTTAGGCTTCTTCTGGCGCGCCACAATACATCATTAATCACATAGTATCTGTGGAGCACTTTACTAATGACTGCAGATATCATTAACAAACATATACCAATTAGTACAAAACAAAATATTTCACTCAAATATCCTTGTGTGTACAGTTGATCACATCATAATAGTAAAGCACTTTACTAATGACTACAAATATCTCTAACAAAAGGACACGAAAAGAAATACTTTACTAAAAAGCTCTGGTTACTTAGATAAGATATTTACACAGTTCTGCTTAACCACTGATAATAAATACAGGTGTTTTCTCGTGGTCCCATTATTTTGTCCCGTTAACGTGTTCCCGTTATACCCGTTCGGGTTCGAACCTCGGCTGGGGACAAAACAAACCCAGGTCTTGGATGTTTACATGTTTGTGATGTCGCTGTTTCTGTTGCCCACAGGGTATCCTAGTGTGGAGCCAGAAGCAATGTATGTGCCTGTATGTAAATGTTATGATGTCATAGTATTTTCTAAGGTTAACACGAGCACTAGACATAGTAAAATCCGTTTTTACACGGATTTTACTCGTTTATTTTACATTTTTTAAAATCTTCCGACGTTGTGGCATTTTTTCAGTCTTCCGAGACCACGGCACCTGAAAAAGTGCCAAAACGTCGGAAAATTTTAAAAATGTAAAATAAACGAGTAAAATCCGTATAAAAACAGTTCTTATTATGTTATGGGCTGATTATACTATTTTTATTTTTAATGCACTAACCCGTGCTAAGGACAAATTTAAAAACCTATTTAGAGGCTAAAAATTTCACCCATGCCGGGATTCGAACCCGCAACCTCTGGCTATCCGTGCCAGCGCTCTACCAATTGAGCCAATGGGCGACTGTCGTCAGATGCCAGATGTCGCTGCCTGTACGTAATACAGAGAATAGTGTAAAGAGGTTCGAAATTTCACTGATGCCGGTGAGTCGCCCATCGGATCAATTGGTAGAGCGCTGGCACGGATAGCCAGAGGTTGCGGGTTCGAATCCCGGCCTGGGTGGAAATTTTAGCCTCTAAATAGGTTTTTAAATTATGGGCTGATGTTGATGTACGATTGGGACATTCGGAATAAGTCGATCTCTCGGAATTTACCAATTGAATCTGTGAGCTATTGGCGTCGTCTGCTTTAGAGGTATCGTGTTTTTTTACACCAATGTTCGTTGCGTGTTATTTTCGCCCCACAGAAGTCCAGAAGCATCCGGGCGCTCTCAAAGAGCTGGAGAAGCTCTGGCGGGACACGCTCAAAGATAAGCTGTCTCTGGTCTGCGTGGAGGAGAGAGACGGGGAGCCCGGCGCTGACGAGGGGGACAAGGATGGAAGGTGCAAGATTGTTGGGCTGAACGTGCTTACAGTCGTAAGCCGGGATGACAAGGATGAAACTTTCCACGTGAGTTTCCTTAGAAGAAAGATAGATCTACAGAGTCAATTAACAAGTAAATTTACAACTTATGTTCGACATTTATAGTAAACTAGCTTTTGCCCGCGACTCCGTCCGCGTGGACTTTTTGCAACCCCGTTCACTCCCTTAAGGGTTAAAGTTAGAAAAACGGCGAAACACGCATTCAATCAATTGTGTTGAAGAGTATTTATTTTAAGTTTCAAGAAAATTAGACATTCTTTATACTTCCCATGCAAATTTTGGCAACCCTTTTCGCACCCTTAGGAGTTGAATTTCAGAAAAAATCCGATCTTATTCCTGGCCTACGTTATATAAGACCCTATGTGCAATATTTCAGCTTCCTAGGTCCAACGGCTTGGGCTGGGCGTTGATGAGTGAGTCAGTCAGTCAGGACTTTGAATTTTATTTATATAATATACAGATAGATAACATTAAAATACCAACGTTAAGCCATGTCAGAGGCCTTACGGGCTTGATAACATCTTAACCTCTCCCAAGACACGCCACTGAGCCCGGCCTTCAGCTCTCCTCTTCCAGTCACTGCCCACCGCTTTGCGAATGTCGAAGCTCCACCTGGTCACAGGGCGACCTACGCTACGTTTGCCGACACCAGAAGGCCCGCTGAAAATCAGTGTTGAGGGTGCAAACCCTCAGCTTATACTGAGCATGAGGCCTGTCAAATTTTGTATGTCTATGTAGCGTTAAATAACTGTTTTTCTTCCTCTTCTTCTTCAGGCTATATTAGTCCATTGCTGGACATAGCCCTCCCCCAATAAGCGCCATAGCGCCCTTCAGCTTGCGGCATCCAGCATCTGCCTCCAGTTTTGCGCAGATCGTCATCCCACTTGGTCGGAGGGCGTCCTACGCTACGAATGCATCAAAGAGAGAACCAAAGTTATCGACATAACTCAGAGAATTAGCTGAAGTGGCTGTGGGCTGGCCATATCTCGCGAAGAACGGTCAACCGTTGGAGTAAACGTGTTCTTGAGTGAAGACCGCGACTCGGGAAACGTAGTGAAGTATGACTTTATCAAATAAAATAAATCCCCCCAACAGACAGAGGATCCGATCTGGGCGCAGCTGTTCGGCGCAGTGGACCTGGTCTCCCGCAGCGTGGACATCTTCCAGCACTTTGGTGTCGACCAGTACCTCACGGCCTACGGACTGGTGGTGGTCCCGGAGTACCGGGGCATGAATATCGGGAAGGAGATCCTGAGGGCCAGGTATTAACATTTTATACGTTATATTCGTTATTGCAAACAATAAAGTTGATATAAATGATAAATTCAACAATGATTTCGAAAGATAATTACATAATTTATTTTTCCAAAGGCGAAGAGTAAGTAAGTTTAAATTAAAATAGCGGTAAGAAAGGAGATTTACGACTACAAATTCCATGATATTCTTACATAATTATATACTTATCGATCGATTCAACCCTTGTATGTCCTCACTCCTGGGGCACGGGTCTTATAATATATATCGGGTAATTATATAGGTACTTCTCCGAAAATAAAAATATGAAGCCGCTAGCCGGTGCTAACTAGCACTCACCAATGGAAGAAAATCATAATTTCTTTAAAAACGCGTCTTTAAAAAGTGAACACTATGAATGTTAATAAATATCTAACATATTTTAAACTTTCGCGACTTGAAAACATTGTAAGAATATTTTCGCTATAGTGCTTTGTAATGGCTGATTGAGGGTAGTCTGAAACCTTATCAGCCGAAGATGCGGACGGGTAGCAGCCATGAATCTTCACGTGACCACGATGACTGTAACGTTGTCGAAACGTCGAGGTATAATAGCAATAAATTACTACGTGGTTTAGCCCCAAAAATATTCTAATAATATAGTAGCTCTTTTTAGAACCTACCTATAGAAACCTAGAAAGTCTATTTCCTAGAAAGTCCTAGAAGCAGTTTTTCCACACACACACAAAGTTACCTGATTGTGATTTTGTGAGAGTATTCATAAAAGCACAATCAGATACTATTCGATTCAAATTGGCTTTGACTTTCTGTGAATTTTAGCTCCAGCCATACCGACAAGACACACCACAGAAAGAAAATACCCAGATAAATTAACATAATATGAGCACAACGGAAATAAACGAATAACACAAAAATATTTTAAAAAAGACATAGATTTCTGACATATGCATGCATACATACATACATAACCTCACGCCTCAGACCACCCACCCAGAGGGGTAGGCGGAGACCAGGGACTGTCACTTGCCACGATCCTGACAGATCACTTTCGCTTCATCAACGTTCATAAGTCGTTGCATGCACGCACACCGGTTCCTGACACAATCCTTTTTTATTTAACACCGTGATTATTAGATATCTTATTTAGTACCTACTGCAAACCAACAAACTGTTTCAAAGCAATTCTACATCAGATTATATCTCACGCACCGGGACACGAATAGAAACTGGCAAGTTTCTACAACAATGGTACCTAATACCACAAAGGAAACCTAATACTAATCATTCACAGAAAAACCCACATTTGAAGCAAATAGCAAAGTTACCTGATTATAATTTTGAGCGCTCATTTGGAGCCCATTTCCGATACAATCCTTTTTTTCTAACCGAAGCATTAACAGCATTTAATACGCGTTTAATACTGCAAACCAACAAACTATTTTTAAATTAACGAGGCAAGCAAATAACTGTTCCTTTATAAAATGTTATTAATTAGCGTCCAACATTCTGTTCATCTACAGACTGTTAGCTTTTAGAATGTTAGGGCTCTAGAATAGGCTTCGGTTTTCGCCGAAAGCACACGAGTGTACTACTTCCTGCTCAGTATAAAACTTTTCTTCGTTACTTTGAAAAGTTATGTAAAGTTATAAATAACAATACAAAATAAACCTTACCTAATTGCAATATATCCAATTCTATCCGATAGTAGCCGAAAAATATTCTAAAAGCTAACAGACTGTAATTTCCGAGTGTACAAATATTAGAGGACGAAAATATTGATAATCTTAACTTGACAAAGCTCCCGAATTACCAGACCCCCATCGAATTTCGTAAAATCGACTCTCACTTTTCATCGGATAGCGAGTGGGTGCCAAATTAAATTCTCCGCTGCATTCCACGTTTTATACGGTGGTGCAAGAATGCCCACACCGTCTGGAATGTCAAAGGAATAGGGGATTATTGATAGGAAAATTACACGATAGACGTGTTTGGTAGATTTTACACGACACGATACGATATCGGCCCTTGTATGTCCCCACTGCTGGGGCACGGACCTCATCCTGAATCGGAGGAAGGTTCGGCCATGCTCTACTACGGGGGCCAAGTCCGGCTTGGTGGAGGATTGTAAGACAGTGGCGGGCCTTACTGTCAGAAGTTATCAAGCCGCCCATACGGCGTCTGAAATGGCTTGACGACTGCCGGTAAATTGGATATGGATTATCGTAATTATTAAGCGGTCCTAGCGAAGCCTTAGAATATCGGCTTCTCTATCAGAATGTCATGGGCTCAAGTACCGGCATGTAATCAAGTACCGGAGTGTAACTAAATAATTAGGTCAATATTTATCAATCTAATCGCCCATAAAAAGCCCACTATTGGCCATAGGCCTCTTCTCTTTCACGCCAACCCAACCGCTTCTACGCTAGTCTCGTCTTCTTCTTCTTGTTCTTCTTCAGGCTATAGTCTCGTCTAATGTTTCCTAAATGCTTTCACAATGTCATTGAGGTCAATAATTTAGGTGGCTGTGATGTTTCTACCCGATTATCATTTAAAATTCACTGTTTTGTCGTAGGAGTCAGTCTTCATTCCTTAGAGATCAACCGATAGGGATCAGAAACTCTGCATTCAAAAAGCGATATAAAAATCGGTTGGTTTAATTTTGACACCTCTTGGCATTCGTTATAATAAACCAAAACAGAATGTAAACAAGTTAATTAAAATGAAATAAATACTATTTTATGCTTTGAATCATCAGAACGCCTTTCTGAGGATGATTCCATCCCTCTCAGTCTTGTCCAGCTTGTGTCTTTGCTTGCAATCAACTTTCTGCGCTTTTTTCTCAGGTATTATGTTCTTTTTAATACGATAAATGGGCTGAGCTTCGCCGTAGTCCAATTCGCAGTAGTAGATGTGTTTATTTCTATCCGCGGGGTTCGGATAATACGCTGCGTACAGCACCTCATCCACTTCGTAAAGTTTCACATCTATGGTGTGTTGAAACAGAACACCGCTCAGCAACATCCTTTCGATGACGCTGCAGGTCTTGTGACCGATCTTGTTGCCCCAGATGTTGAAGAATCTCATATAGAAGAACTTCTTTATAGAGTTGAGTAAATCGAGAAGTCCACCGTCTGTTAGTCGGTTGTTACCAATGTCCAGGGCTCGAATTTTGGAGAACGGCATACCGAAACTCAGAGCCCTGGCGCCCGTGTTCTTTATCCCGTTACCGGCCACGTTTAAAAGAACTAACCGAGGTGCTTCAGCTAAATATTTGCCTATCAACTCAATCCCGTAGTCTCCAATTTTGTTGTAGCCCAAATCTAGGTACAACAGAGTCTTATTGCGTCTCAAACCACGCACCAGAAACTCCATATCATGACCGTCCAGTTGGTTCTTTTGTAGGTGCAGCTCGATGATTGTAGAGTTTCTCTCCAGGAGATATTCTATGTGATAAGCAAGCCATTTTGTTTCGTAAGAATATCTGTTGAATAGAGGATCTAGTCGACTCAAATCTAGTACTTTTAAGGTTTGATTCGCTCCATGATCTATGCGTAGAGCAGTTATAATAGGTGCTAGACTTGTCAGAGTCTGGCCTGTTTCTCCAATGTCGGCGTATTCTAACCCAGTGTTTAGCTTCAGAAAGTCAGCAAAGTATTCTCCGCCTTTAGTACCAATTTTGTTGCCATTTAGACGCAGGTACCTCAGTTTTAAATGCAGAGCGTACTTAGCCAAATACTGCACCGATATCTCTGTCAACTTGTTGTTCATGATATTCAGATTTATGATGCTTGACCGTCCTTTTACTAAGAGCTTTTTTAACAATTTAAAGAAACCAACATCTGTAATCTCATTGTAGGCTAAATCTAAGCGAGTTATAATAGTTGGTGATTCTCTGACGTAGAGGACTATAGCTCGTACATCAGAATCTTTGACTCGCTTCTGGTATTTCTCAAACACATCGCGTCCACGTAAGACTAAGTAGCCGGTGCCATCGGAGTTTCTCTCTGTGAATAGATTCAAGCGAATCTGGTTGATCCCAGTATCTGGAAGAGCTTCTGGACTACGCGTTATTTGAGCTAGGATCGTCTCCGTGGCACAGATGCATCTCCTCTTCTTGTTAGCCAGCAGTTTGCGAACCATGTCAGCGACTTACTCGATGAGGTTCTAAATCACTTCTAAATGAAAATTAAACAATGATTATTAATATAGATTTATGATTCAATTCATGGATTCACAGTGATATTTTGCCGTGAACGTCACACTGATATAAAAAATTAACGTCATGAAATTACACAAACACAAATTGGAAACTTTTTGATGAAAATGAAACTTACAGCCTCAGTACGGTCAGTGTTCTGCTTGTGGTGTTACCTACTTACTTTCAGATTAAAAACTTGTTTCCTACATTAAAATTTGAGGTTCTAATGCACTGACCTCCCTGGACTGGTACCGGTACTGGTGTTTGGCTGTGTCGTAAAGTTTTTAGATATTTGTAAGTTAAAAAGTTGAGGTTTTAATGACCTTCATGGGGTCTGATGATCATGGTTCTTGTTGTATCATACTATCACATTAGTGGTGATATTCGTGAGTTCAAAAGTTTTTGGGGAAAACCAACGATGTTTTGGGAAAAACGGCAAGACGAAACCTCGATTGCTTTAGCAAAATATTCCAACCTCATTGCTCCAAACATGGTGAAGAAACCTTAGTGACTGAGGTGTTCAAATACCTACCTCGCCGCTTGAAATTTACAATCCTCGATGGGCACGCGTGCTTGCGAAGCAAATACCTCTCTGAGTGAAGGCCTGCGCCCTGCAGTGGGAAAGGCTACTGAAATAAAAAACGAATGTATTTTTTTTTAGTTAATGGCAACTCAAATCGGTCCTAATTTGGACGACTGTTGCTAGTTGAGCAACTTGACACCTGTCAAACCCGAAATATATTTTCCCGCTTTTTTAGTTTTTTCTGCGTTTTTCTATGTTCTGCTGTAAAAATATTGTCCTACGACTGACTCATCATTGGCAGAAATAGTCTCGTCCAAATTAGGACCGATTTGAGTTGCCATTAACTAAAAAAAATAGTTCCTCATTGTCATGTACTGTATATACTGTCATATATGTGTATATATGTATATATATATATTATTTATATACTATTATTTTAATATATACGTTTAGTGTATTATATGTGTAAGTATATAATAATGTGGAAGGTTGTCTTTTTCCTTTTTTTTTTTTGCCTGCCAAGTTTTCGTTCTACCTCCTGCGGTCGACTGGTAGAAAATGCTTATGGCATTAAGTTCGCCGCATTGTACAATTTTATGGTGCAATAAAGTATTAATAATAATAATAATAATAATGTACTACGTTTTATTTTCAGAATACCACTCTGCAAGGCCCTGAACATCTCCATTACGGCAACAGTGTTTACCGCAGCCGCATCTCAGAAGGTGGCAGCCAAGGCTGGCTTCGTGACGCTTTTTGAGGTCACTTACGAGGAACTGGCGAAGAAAGGCTTCGTCTTCCCCGGGGTTGAGAGTTCTACCAAATATTCCAAACTCATGGCTCTAGTTATGGAGTAAATAATTGTCTAATCTGACGCTGTAGTATGCAAAGGCAATCAATCGCTCTAGGATTTTCTAAATGCGATTTTAGGTTCTATTTTTTTAGTTTTGGCTGTGATTTAGTATCTTAAATATTTCGTGAATTAGATTATATTTATTACCTGCTGTCTCGGAAAACCTTAATTTGCCATATTAATGAGCGTTTTCAGCACAAACTCACAAAGCACTTCATAGAGGCCTTAATAATGTTCTGTGGCCTGCACATTATTACTATTTCTTATTGATATGGCAACCAGCCGATGTCGACAAATTCTGCATAATTCGCTTATTGACACGAAATAAGCAAATTTTTTTTTTAATTAATTTTTATTTCTTTGTGAAGACGTTGAATTAGGCAGTGTGAACTAAATGAATGCTCTGAAACAATATAGGCGTGCACATACAAGAACAGGGGACACGTCTGTCAAATTTTGCTTCTATCTCTATCTATCCAGCCCATGAATGAAACCCACTGCTGGGTATAGACTCTTCCAATTTCACGC
Source organism: Yponomeuta sedellus (assembly GCA_934045075.1). Taxonomy (NCBI): domain Eukaryota; kingdom Metazoa; phylum Arthropoda; class Insecta; order Lepidoptera; family Yponomeutidae; genus Yponomeuta; species Yponomeuta sedellus. The sequence goes on from OW203751.1 coordinate 2,001,097, forward strand.
CAACTGTCCCGGATTGTTTTGCTTAGTACAGATTAATTTTGACAGCCGCATTCCGGTTCTTCTAAGGCCACGCCTGTAAGCGCCATCAGGGAATTGCTTTGTGAATCTTCGCTGAAAACCACTCATTAGCCTACAACCATCTCGTATGTACCACAAAATAAAAAAAAAACGGTAGTTTTTTTACACCCTGTATATCTTTGAACTAAAACTTTCGTAAGCACGGAACCTGTTATATCGGAACCTGCTCGTACTCTTCCGATATAACAATACCCGTAAGTAGATCCGGACTAAAAGTCTACCCTGTATATTCATTTTAGACTGATTATTGTGATGTAAGCATTTTTTCTGTGATAATCATATCTTTATAAGTTGTTTGTCTCATGAGTTACAAAAATGGTTTGCTGTTCCACAAGCGCTGAATATATTAAGTTCATAATGAAGTAGAAATTATTATTTCCTCATTGCAAATAGTCATTGCATAGGTAAATAAAATACAGAAAGACCAGCTTTGGCTTTGCAAGCCTCCACCGATCCGGACTTGGCGCCCGTGGTGGATTATGGCCTATACTTAACTCAGGGAAGAGACCCGTGCACCTCGGTGGGGACATAATGGGTTGATGATGAAGTGAATAAAAGGAGGGGGCTACTCAGTAGTTACCCACTTGTCGATCTCAACCCTTGTATGTCCCCACTGCTGGGGCACGCGTCTCTTCCCGCATCGCAGAAAGGTTAGGCCAACCTACTTATGTCCATTACAAATCCAATTACGATCGTGTCAATGTATAAGACACTCCGTTTATTCTTCGTTTCTTTAAACCTATTTCCAATTTATTTGATCAATAAAACTCAAAGATTTGTTATAGAATAGATGAACAACACTTTATTGTGATCTCTTCCAGACATCCTTTGGTATAGGTATATTTTTTTTGTATGCAGTTTCCATATGAAAAGGTTTTATTCAAAGTAGCGCAGATACTGCGGCTTAATGAACGTTAAAAGTCAAACTAGGTGTCCATTTCAAAATCTAGATCATTTTGGAGAAAAAATGGACAAAAAACTCCAAACTTAGTCTTTTAAAATTCATAATATGGGTGTCCCACTGCAGGGCGAAGGCCTCCCCCATTTCAGACCAAGTCGTTCGGTCATTTGCCACCTCTGGCCACTCCGGCGAGAATTTGTCGAGATCATCCCATTAGGTATATTAATTTATTACAAAAAATATATTTGGTACGTTTTAAATGACCTGATGCCCCTAAGAATCCACGCTAAAAAACGGAAAGCCAAGCCCCGCCCACCATCTCACAATTTACTTGACCGTGGAATCTAGCGGTACCATCTGTTTTGAATATAACGCGTTTTCACGGTCTTAGTGGACTCGGACCGAGTGCGCCATCCGAGTAAACTAATGCTTCTGATTGGCTATTTTAGTGTTGTCACGAAAAACCATCCAATCAGAAGCATTAGTTTACTCGGATGGCGGACTCGGTCCGAGCGTACTAAGACCGTGTAAACCTGATACTTATTATTAGTCTATCAAATTGAAACCGTTATGCTCTTCTGCTCTATCGACAACAATATGATAGAAGGCTTGTTTCTCTCATTGCTTTATAAAAGTTGTATAATGTGTACTTTGTATAGTCGATTGTAAAGTAATAGACTAACATGCACGAGTGAGCAACAAAGCTCGATCTGCTGCCGACTGTACCATAGTGGAGCGAAAGCGGCTCCATCTAGCAGCGAGTAGCTAAACTACAATATTCTTTGAGTTCCATCTATGAGCATTCGAGCAACAATCAAAGATGTGTGTACTTCTATTCATAGATGGCGCTCTTGAATTTAAACTAAATTGGGTAAACGTTTGTTTTACATGGTAACACCAAAATAAAATGGCGTCCTGTCAAACTTTCGTCAACAAACCTGCCTGTCATTAGTTGTCTGTCATGTCAAACTCAAACGCTTGTTGACTCGCGCTGCGAGCGCTCGCATTTATATGGAAAAGAAACAAAAATCTCCGAAAATGAAATAAAACCTTTGTTTCTCCATGTTAAGACCCGCTTTCGCGGTGCGTAGCACGTTCCCTGTCAATGAACTCTAAAGTAAAAAAAGCAAAGAGCACGCGATAAATTCAAAATCGTAAGATCCGATCAATATTCGTGTTTACTGTTTTCGCCACTCGTCCTGTTTGTTTTAAAAGTGTAATACGACTTCCTTTCCTGTGATTGTGCATTTTGTGTCTGTGTGGTGATAATACAAACACCGCATACCCAGCAACTTCTTTCAAAAGTGAAAAGTGGTGATGTATCGGGCTTCTGGATTTTCCATCCTGCTTACCGTCAAGGAAAAAGAATAATCTTTGGTAACTCGTCAAGGTTAGTATTCATCTCATCTGTTCTCGAATTAACACCTAGGCGTGCCCTGTATAATGTGTAGGTAGATAAATAATTTATTAAATAGGTCTGAAGCAGGTACAGTAAGTTTATCCTTACTTAGCCAATTTAGTAAACAAGATTCTACTCTCAAAATTGGAATTTGATGCAAAAACTAGATATTTTCTCTCAAGTTCATGAACTTGGTTTATCAAATTGGCAGTGTGTCATCTCAAACAGTATCCCAGGTTACTACATTTATGGGAATATGATAGTTTTGGACTAAAAAGTCTACTTTACCGGTAGAATTTTGTATACTAAAATTGACAACTAAGGAGAAACAGACTATAAACAATCTGTGGTTACAAACCAGCTCTTAAAGCATTCCTCAGATGGAGTTCATGTAGCTCTGTTCAGACGCCAACCTGCCTATTACTGTTTACAGCTACTTGAAATAATAATATGAATACATAGCCAAAGGTAAGTTTAATTACCAGAAAAGTCTTACATAGACCCAACTATAGTAAGTATTTACATCATGCAATTTAGCTTCACGATGCAGCAACATCTATTAAACAGTAAAAGCACTAATATGCCTTGAACAAGCTCGTGGTTGAGAAAGACTAGCTCAGGTTTGGTGGGTAAAGTTGGGGGCGGCGGACCCAAATACCTATATAGTCGAATAACTCTACAAAAAACAAATGTTATAAAAAAAGTCAAAGAACAAAAACGTATTATTTTAACGTGTTAAACCGATTGCAAAAAAAAAATAACAAAAAATAAATTAAAATTTGCAAAATTTTTCTAAGTCCTCGGCCCATAGCGCCCCCAAGGCTACACCCCAACCCATGTTTATGATGATATGATAAGTTGTGAGCCAATGCAACTGAATATTAATAACTCCACACGACGCAATCACTTGTATTAGTCCCGAACTAATATCCTGTGTGCTATGGTAACCAGGCAAGTACATCTTTGGCCTCTGCATCTACATAATGACATGTAGGTATACAGCGTCCAGTGGCACCTTCACTCTCACTAGATGGGCAATGGGACCACTCGGGCAGTGTTTGGGACATAATTTTTTGGATAGTGTAGGCTTGCCCAGAACCTACAACATCCTGACAGTTGGTCTAGCCCACAGAAAAGGCAAGTATAGAAGAATATGTGGGGAGCCAATCGAGCCATAAGTTTCCTCACAATGGTTAGATTAGCATGTGATAGTAGAGTTTTTCCCTGCTTGCTGCCTTTTTCTCCACTACAGTACGGTCCAAAGGCAGCGGCTTACATTTTACATTGTACACTCAGCTAACAGAATGTAAATTCTTTACGTTGAAATAAATTTATTTTATTTCATCTCACACTTCTACCCATTGGGCTGCAACCGCTTAAGGAATCATACTGTTAAGTAGTTGATTTACTAAAAGTATGCACTAATCCATAAAAGATGTGCCAGCCGTAGTAATGACAGCGTTTGGTTGGCTAGCAACAGTTTCGAAGTTACTAATATTTTTCCTGGTTTGCAATGTATTATGTTATAATATGAACTAAGTATAAAAACCTATTTAGAGGCTAAAAATTTCACCCATGCCGGGATTCGAACCCGCAACCTCTGGCTATCCGTACCAGCGCTCTACCAATTGAGCAATTGATGGGTGAAATTTTTAGCCTCTAAATAGGTTTTTAAATTTGTTCCTTAGCACGGGTTAGTGCATTAAAAATAAAAATAGTGTAATGAACTAAGTAGTCGAGCAATACAAAAATTGAAATTCATCTAGACCATTGCAAGCAAATCTATAGGTAAAGGGAATCTGTTCCGGAATGCAATGGATTCCCTTTACCTGTAGAGATCAAATGGATAACAGGTAAAATGATGAAATAATAAGAGAAAAAGATCAGAACTTCTGAACCATGAGATAGTGACAGCAAGATTATTGAATGAGTGATGTAAGAGAGAAAAGTCAATATAATGAAAAATATACAAAATCATAAAATTAATACAAGGAGTCTTCAACCAAATCTAACCCAATTAAGTTCATATATACTTTGATCATAAATTTTTGAATTTTTCTTCGATAATATCTTAACTAGGTATCCCACACAAGTAGAGTTTGATGCGTAGTTGACAAAACTAATTTCTCACAAGGACGAATTGCACGTGTCAAAATTATTTGCCAATTTTTTATCAAAATGAAGCTGGTAGGATTCAGGTAGATCAGGGAATCAGCAAGCTAAAGTGGCAGTGGGCTAGCCATATCTCGCGGAGAACAGACAACTTTTAAAGTAAACGTGTTCTTGAGTGGAGACCGCGACTCGGCAAACGTAGTGTAGGGCGTCCTCCGACCAGGTGGGATGACGATCTGCGAAAAACTGCCGGCAGATGCTGGATGCGGCAAGCTGAAGACAAGGCGCTATGGCGCTCGTTGGGGGAGGCTACTCCAGCAGTGGACTATATAATATGGCCTGAAGAAGAAGATACTTTGATGAACGACAGCAAATTTTTAAATTTTTGTTCTATAAATAATGTAATATCCCACACAAGTAGAGTTTGATGCATAATCAAACGAATAGAATTACAGGCATCAATATTATTTGCCCATTTTTTATCAAGATGAAGCTGGTAGGATACGTCAACATAGTTGGGTGTTGCAATAAAGAAATTGACCTGAATAAATTATAAATTACATTTACTACAAATATTATAAACGCGAAAGTTTGTATGTATGGATGGATGGATGGATATTTAAGTATTACTCTCTCACATAAATCTACTGAATGGATTATAATGAAACTTTATAATAATATAGCTTTTACATCAGTTTTCTACAATTGTGTGAATTGTCCAAAATATGACGATAAGTGATAAAGATCAAGACTTAAGTAGGAATAACTCTAACATCTGCGAGCTATTCTGGCGTGCGCTGCCAAAACTGAAATGAAATGGTTTTATTCAAAGTAGCGCAGAAACTGCGGCATAATGAACGTTAAAATTCAAACTAGGTGTCCATTTCAAAATATAGATCATTTAGGAGACAAAATGGACAAAAAAACTCCAAACTTACTCTTTTCAAAAGTCCTTAATTAACATAGTTTACAAACTTATTACAAACTGCGCTCCCAAAAACTTTTGTACGCCACGCTAATATAAGCTACCTGACATACTAATCCTCTAAGGTTAACACGAGCACTAGACATAATTGAAACTGTTTTTATGAGGATTTCACTCGTTTATTATATTTTTTAAAATTTTTTGACATTTCGGCACTTTCACAGGTGCCGTGGTCTCGGATGCCGTCGGAAAATTGTAAAAAATATAATAAACGAGTAAAATAAAAACAGTTTTAATTATACCAGTCCTGCGCAGAGACATCGCGGGCAACAGCTAGTTAAATTATAATAAAAATACGAATTATAGTTCTCTTACTTATTTTGAATTATTGTTATTTCAATTTAATGTTCTATTTATAATATATCGTGTGCAATAAAGTGTAATTATAGAAATAATAGAATTACAAATTAAAAAATAATTATATTGAATTCTATTAAATTACATATGCATCGGAGGCAAGGATATTGCCATTTTGAATTTACATGCGACTGAGTCGTGATGGATGTCGGGCACACGGTGGCTGCTCACTATTGTGATAACAAAAGATAGAGCCCTTTATAGGTCAGATAGATAGTCAGATGTCATAGGCATATGAAAAGGGTTTTGGAACAGCCAGAACAAAAATTCTGCAAGCACTCCCCAATTGTAAGACACGTAATGGGATTAAGAGAAAAACATTCCTAATTATTTTAACAGAAAATTTTGATTTAAAAACCTATTTAGAGGCTAAAAATTTCACCCATGCCGGGATTCGAACCCGCAACCTCTGGCTATCCGTACCAACGCTCTACCAATTGAGCCAATGGGCGACTCACGGCATCAGTGAAATTTCGAACCTCTTTACAATATTCTCTGTATTACGTACAGGCAGCGACATCTGACTTAAGCAAATTGCATTACTTACAGCCCCGACTACCTACTTTGCAGTTAGGTTTAACATCGGAACGATATCACTGTACCCACATGATTACACTATTTTTATTTTTAATGCACTAACCCGTGCTAAGGAACAAATTTAAAAACCTAAGTCAGATGTCGCTGCCTGTACGTAATACAGAGAATATTGTAAAGAGGTTCGAAATTTCACTGATGCCGTGAGTCGCCCATTGGCTCAATTGGTAGAGCGTTGGTACGGATAGCCAGAGGTTGCGGGTTCGAATCCCGGCATGGGTGAAATTTTTAGCCTCTAAATAGGTTTTTAAATTTGTTCCTTAGCACGGGTTAGTGCATTAAAAATAAAAATAGTGTAATCATGTGGGTACAGTGATATCGTTCCGATGTTAAACCTAACTGCAAAGTAGGTAGTCGGGGCTGTAAGTAATGCAATTTGCTTAAGTCAGATGTCGCTGCCTGTACGTAATACAGAGAATATTGTAAAGAGGTTCGAAATTTCACTGATGCCGTGAGTCGCCCATTGGCTCAATTGGTAGAGCGTTGGTACGGATAGCCAGAGGTTGCGGGTTCGAATCCCGGCATGGGTGAAATTTTTAGCCTCTAAATAGGTTTTTAAATTTGTTCCTTAGCACGGGTTAGTGCATTAAAAATAAAAATAGTGTAATCATGTGGGTACAGTGATATCGTTCCGATGTTAAACCTAACTGCAAAGTAGGTAGTCGGGGCTGTAAGTAATGCAATTTGCTTAAGTCAGATGTCGCTGCCTGTACGTAATACAGAGAATATTGTAAAGAGGTTCGAAATTTCACTGATGCCGTGAGTCGCCCATTGGCTCAATTGGTAGAGCGTTGGTACGGATAGCCAGAGGTTGCGGGTTCGAATCCCGGCATGGGTGAAATTTTTAGCCTCTAAATAGGTTTTTAAATTTGTTCCTTAGCACGGGTTAGTGCATTAAAAATAAAAATAGTGTAATCATGTGGGTACAGTGATATCGTTCCGATGTTAAACCTAACTGCAAAGTAGGTAGTCGGGGCTGTAAGTAATGCAATTTGCTTAAGTCAGATGTCGCTGCCTGTACGTAATACAGAGAATATTGTAAAGAGGTTCGAAATTTCACTGATGCCGTGAGTCGCCCATTGGCTCAATTGGTAGAGCGTTGGTACGGATAGCCAGAGGTTGCGGGTTCGAATCCCGGCATGGGTGAAATTTTTAGCCTCTAAATAGGTTTTTAAATTTGTTCCTTAGCACGGGTTAGTGCATTAAAAATAAAAATAGTGTAAAATTTTGATTGTAAATTCAAAATATCAACAGACAATTACCCCCTTATTCTAAATAGTCTGCTAACTTAAAGCATTGCTAATTCTCGCTCTGTCTTATTCTATTGACCTAAGTAAGAATGAAAAAGAAAACTCCTTAGCAGCTGTTTTTTGGGGCTACGAGCGATTAAAAGAAAGAAAACATTTGAATTGCCCCAAATGCACACACATAAAAAATAACACAATTATAGAAAAGATGAACATCAATAATAGGTAAAAAAAGTCACATCTTCTTTACAAATTATTGTGCCTCCGTGGCTAGAAAAAAAGGTCACCAACTCAGCATGCATTGCTGGTGTGTGCTGTGAATAACACATCACCAGCAAAACTGATTTTCGGTTGGGACCGTCTAGGAAACACACTACGAATATTTGTAATTTTATCCCTTGATACGGTGTCTTTATCGTAAAGATACACCATTATCTTTTTGCACAGACAATAAAGTGGGTTGAATTTCTATTTCTACAGGAGCGCAACGTCGACATGAAAGTCGGAAAACAAGTTACCTCTTTTTTATTAATAAACTGGTAAACTGTTCTATCGAAGCAGTAAGACACATTAATAAAACCTATCCCAGTTAGAACCGGCCCGCAGCGCCCTACTGACCGAGTAGTCTTGCAAATTTAATTAGAATCCTCTCAGAAAACTGAATTTGAAGCTGACATCTAGTGAACGACAGAAGCATCTCTCGAGCTGCACAGAAAAAAATATATTGCATTTACATACCTAATCTTCTATAATATAAAAATGAATCGCTGAATGTGTTGGTAAGAGCAAATCTCGAGAGCAGATAAACCGATTTTGCTAATTCTATTTTAGAATATTCCTTGATGGTTTTTATGGAGAGAAAAAAATTACAGAATCGATAGTAGGCTGTACGAAGTTCGCTGGGTTAGCTAGTATGATAAATTTTGCTAAGCCATGTTAGGTGTCCATTTATCTCGACCATTCAAGCTTATAATAAGTACTGTACAGACAGCAATAATCTTGAAAGTAGTCGCGTTATTAGTAAAAGGGACCTAGGGCGAGTGCGAGTGCAATGTCATAAAATAAACCTTAATTACTTAAGTTAGAGTCTTAAATAACATAACATTACCTCACGCCTGTATCCCAGAGTTGTAAGCAGATACCAGGGACTTCCACTTGCTACGATCCTAACAGATCACTTTCTATTCATCAACGTTCATTAGTCGTTGCAGGCACGCACGCCGGTTTCAGGTACTTTTTATCTTTGTAGACTTTTAGTCCGGATTTACTTACGGGTGTTGTTATATCGTTGCGTGCCTGCAACGACTAATGAACGTTGATGAAGTGAAGGTGATCTGTTCTCTTTTTATCTTGTCCGATATCAACCCTTGTATCTCCCCACTGCTGGGGCACGGGTCTCTTCCTGCATCGCAGGAAGGTTAGGCCATACTCCGCCACGGGGACCTATTCCGGGTTGGTGGAGGATAGTAAGACAGTGGCGGGAAGGCCTCTGACTTGGCTTAACCTCTGCCATTACATGACAGCCAGCAACAACGGTTTAACGTGCGTTGCTTAGCACGGAACCGCTCAAAATGCCACTAGCGTTAGTTATAGACGGCCACCTATCCATGCACTGAACGCCCCCTCTGTTGCTTCCTGATCGTTTAACATCACTTGCCGGGGATATGGGACGTATAAGGCCACATAAAAATAGTCTTATAAAATTGAACGAAACTTCTGAATTTGTTCTGTGTCTGAACTAGAAAGTGAATTAGGTAATTAATGCAAATGGCGCCTTTGGGCAACAGAATTCACTTTGTAGGAAGTTAATTTTGAAAGTGTCTTAGTTCTATTCTATACTAGTACGTACAGTTGACAGCACGTCAACATATACATACGAGCACTCTACTCGGTTACGCTACGGACGACTTTGTAACAACACTTTAAGTGTATACCTTGACCTGCTGTCAGCTGTACTATTTCATCTATTCTGTGATTTGGGTTAGGTCAGTGTTGGTAAAAAACCTTCGATCAATCAACCCTTTTTCGTCAACTGCTACGTTATCAACCCTTGTATGTCCCCTCTGCTGGGGAACGGGTCTTTTCCTGCATCGCAGGAAGGTTAGGCCATACTCCACCACGGGGGCCAAGTCCGGGTTTGTGGAGGATTGTAAGACAGTGGCGGGCCTTACTGTCAGAAGGTATCAAGCCGCCCATAAGGCCTCTGACATGGCTTACTACTGCCATTATATGACAGCCGGCACCAACGGCTTAACGTGCCTTGCGAAGCACGGAAGCGCTCGGAAAAATGCCACTAGCGATAGTCACGGTACGCTCACCCATCCTGTACCTGACCGCGCCTGTTGTTGCTTAGCCACTGCTAGATGTGGCGCGAATCTCTGAGTTGAGAATTTCGTAAATAGTAAAGTAACGTTCTGTCACGCTCTTTGCTGAGAATTTCGAAGAGACAGCACTACAGTTAACTATTTACTTCAGTGAAATTCTCAATTCAGAACCTGGCTAGGTAGACTAGAAGGTTCGATGTATGTGCGCGCAGACTTGAGGCAGAAATTAAATCGCCACGCTCCACTATGGTTTCAAATGAGGCAAAAGTTACCCAAAACTATTTTATGACTCTAACTAGTTGGAAACACTTCAGTAAATATTAATTTGAGTTAGATTTGATTTATTGAATGTTTTTAAGGAAAATTAAAAAATATATATTTTTGATTTTTTTTATTATTATTATTTGTGAAAACATGCACAAAAAGTATAACCTTATGTTCAATGCTTTGCAGACTTCGTCGCCATCGTCATTGTCATTGGTATCATTTGGTTCACTTCATCGGTTTTCGTCACTCTACATTTAAATCATAGGAATTATTCAAAGTTGCATCGTTTTGTCTAACAAGTCCTGCAAACGTACTTCTGCTATAGTTGATGTTACTCTCCAAGACGTCTCTTGGTCGGGGTAGCACAATTTCTTCGCTTTGAGAAGTACTGAATATGGTGGAAATCTCTCCAAATCGGCTTGCCGTATAACTTCATACTGCCTTTTGCTTAAATTAGCTTCCATGAAAACGCACAAAGCTTTTTCTGTCCTGTTAACATTCTTTCTGATGTTTTCTTTGTTGGCAAAAAGATTTTTTCGCATGTTGGGGCGATTGAGAAATTTCTTTAAGTATATTAGAAGCTGTTGGATTCCTAGTCGAATAAAGAAAGACTCATCTGAGTAGCATATACCAAATGCTCTGTCTGTGTTTCATCCCCAAGATGCAATGTTTTTCGTCTTTTGGTGTTTTCACTACACTCTTGAAATGATTTAATTGGACGCCCAGGTAATTTGCTTATGCGTTTTGTAGGTAATTTGGCAGTACCTTGAAGCCATGTAGCTTATTTTTTGCGGAAGTAGGATTCGTTTCGTTTCACTGTCTCCCATTTGGCTTCAAATTCAGCTTTAAAAACTTTTAATGCAGTTTTTATAATCCCTTCGTTGCTGCCGGTCTCATTTGTCAAAAATAAATACAAACTTTGAAGTTTTTGTCAATATTCTTGAGCAATATCAGTCGGATTAGCTGAAATAAATCATTCCTTGTATAAACCTTCCAACATCCTTGCGATTCTGGAAAAGAAAAAGGAAAAAATAAGGCTATTTCAACTTCACCTCTAAAACATATTTGATACCTAGGCCCGAAGAATGCCTGCAACATGCAGATTAGCAACAATTAGCAAAGTTTTCTTTTGATATCTATAAGTAGACAACTGTGCCTATAAAATAAGGCTTAAACCATTGCCCAACTTTGCCCTACTCATAAACAATAAACCTTCGTAAATGTTTGGTTAACTACTCAATTTCGGTCTTAAAAAATGTCAACAGGAATGTTCCTAAATCCGGCTAAAATCAACTACAATCAATAATCTAACTAATAATAAAATCACTTCTTACCTCCAGCACCAACATTCATCACGAAAACGAGTAGGTTCAGTAGTAAAATAATTTAGGAGCACTTTTTAAAGATACAATCAATTTTGCGAGTGAACGGTTTAATGTAGGTAAATATTTATAACAGCAAACTTCGCTGACGGATAACATGCTTAACTCGATATTGTGCATTCTTTTGATGGTAGTTTCATATGCAGGATTTATCTGGCTGTCCATTGGTGTGATTCCCGATGTGGTAATGTTACTTTTGTAATTTCGATTTACGGGTACCGAGCTCCATACAATGAAACCTTAGTGCGCTCATGCAACTTTCATTGTACCACAATACATTATTTATTTTATTTATTAGGCACACAAAACAGATATTAGGCCGAGCCCGATATAAACCCCCGTTAGCATAAATGTTCATAAAAGCCTAAATGTCCCGCAAACTTCCGACAAAATAGTTTTATTGTGCGAGCGATTGATATATTCAATAAAATTATTGCACATCATGACATACATTTGTTCAATACAGGGGTCCACACTCTAAGACGCTTAATTAGTTGCCATTCTTTGCAGGTGGGTAAATACTAGTGTTACAATATTTTAATAATTAAAAATCATCATTGTAAGTGATTGAAGCGCGAAGCATGAAGTCCATACATTTTTTGATTGCGTTGTATCTATAGGCGGGAATCTGTTATTAGCTCTTAGTAACCTATTTTATGTAGATGCAAATAAATGTTTTTATCTATCTATCTATCTATCTATCTATCTATCTATCTATCTATCTATCTATCTATCTATCTATCTATCTATCTATCTATCTATCTATCTATCTATCTATCTATCTATCTATCTATCTATCTATCTATCTATCTATCTATCTATCTATCTATCTATCTATCTATCTATCTATCTATCTATCTATCTATCTATCTATCTATCTATCTATCTATCTATCTATCTATCTATCTATCTATCTATCTATCTATCTATCTATCTATCTATCTATCTATCTATCTATCTATCTATCTATTTTTTCTACTAGCATAATTTTGTAAGCTGATGATTCTCCAAACTGTATAAATTATCCAGTACATCATCAAGACAACATTAATAACATGTAAGATCCAGACTAATCTCCAAAATATGCGTACACAGCATGGTTACAATAATACTAAACTTAACAAGCATTTTGTATTCTTTTACATTCAATGAACGTTTAATCAAGCTGAGAACAAAGACAAATAGTTCCAAAGAAATTATGCGAATAAGAAGAAGGAGGCGACTTCTTCGGGCTGATTAAACTTTTTCCAAATTCAGACTTCAACGATCCTAGGGTAACGATCTTAGGGTCATTAGCAGGATCTGGGCCCTGACCCCGCAATCCGCCCCACATGCAAACTCGAAACTCCCGCTAGCCCCAGGTTGCCTAGCGGTTCTCCAGCTGCCGGGCCAAGGTTCGGTTCCTGCATGTGTAAGCGCTGCGAGTTATGCAGTACGCGTTAAATAGCACGACCGCGTACTGGACCAGTACCCGGCAAAATTTAGCATGACCTATGGCTATATTCTTTGGCTATGGCTATATATACAGGGTGTCCCAAAAAGTAGTGTCAAGCGGAAGTCCTGAGATAGAACACCGCTTTGAGCATCCGAAACAGCCCCATGTATGTTCCGCGATTTTTTTTAGTCTTCGAGTTATGAAGGTTTTACTTAAATTTTGAGAATTATTGAACAAAGAATAAAAAACAACAGAATAGCGTTTATTCGATTAAAAGATATTTTTTTCAGGAGGTACAGAATTTGTATTGAGCAACGGGGGTGTTTCGGAAGCTCCAAGGGGTGTTCTATCTCAGGGCTTCCGCTTGACACTATTTTTTGGGACACCCTGTATATGGCTATGCACTAACCCTTGCTAAAGACAATTTTTAAGAAACTTACGTACGTAATACAGAGAGTATTAGAAATTTCACTGATGTCGGTAAGTCGCCCATTAACTCACTTGGGAGCGCGCTGGCACGGTTCGGCTGGCGAGGTCGCGGGTTCGAGTCCCGGCATGGGTGGAATTTTTAGTCTCTAAATAGGTTTTTAAAAATTACCTATGCACTTGAACATGCGTGGCACAAAGCGCGCGGAGGTCCGCTGTCTCTGTCACGCCGGTATAGCATTTCGAACTCAATACGTTCTTGATAAAGCCTACATTTCTTTGACACCGCCCCGTATTTTGAGTATAATGGCCTACGCCATGTAGGTATAAAGACAAATACTCTAAAGATGGCCCTTCTGAGTCATAATGCGACGTCACAGGTAGGCCATGTTTAGCGTACTGCGTACTGCTACCATATGAATAAAATTCAAATTACTGACTCACTCAGCAACGCCCAGCCCAAGCCTTTGGACCTAGGAAGCTGAAATTTTGCACACAGGGTCTATATATAATGTTTGCAAGGAATAAGACCGGAATTTTTGAAATCAACCCCTAAGGGGCGAAAAGAGTTGCCAAAATTTGCATGAATGTTGTCTTATTTTCTTGAAACTTTTTTTTTACACTATTTTTATTTTTAATGCACTAACCCGTGCTAAGGAACAAATTTAAAAACCTATTTAGAGGCCAAAAATTTCCCCCATGCCGGGATTCGAACCCGCAACCTCTGGCTATCCGTACCAGCGCTCTACCAATTGAGCCAATGGGCGACTCACGGTATCAGTGAAATTTCGAACCTCTTTACAATATTCTCTGTATTACGTACAGGCAGCGACATCTGACTTAAGCAAATTGCATTACTTACAGCCCCGACCACCTACTTTGCAGTTAGGTTTTAACATCGGAACGATATCACTGTACCCACATGATTACACTATTTTTATTTTTAATGCACTAACCCGTGCTAAGGAACAAATTTAAAAACCTATTTAGAGGCCAAAAATAAAAATTAATTAAAAAATTGTAAAGAGGTTCGAAATTTCACTGATGCCGTGAGTCGCCCATTGGCTCAATTGGTAGAGCGCTGGTACGGATAGCCAGAGGTTGCGGGTTCGAATCCCGGCATGGGTGAAATTTTTGGCCTCTAAATAGGTTTTTAAACTTTTTTTTTAATTTTTTTATTTTATTTAAGGTGAAAAAACAGATACAAGTACAGGTAAAACGATTAAAAAACGGATGTAAATATACATAAAGTAGGTACTGCATCCTTAGACCTTTACACTGAGAACTAGTATTAATATAAAGTAGTGTTATTTTAATAATAAAAAAGTGACGCTAAAACAATACATACTGTAAATTAGTATTATCTAGAAATAAATACTCTTCAACACAATTGATTCAAAACGTGTTACGCCGTTTTTTCTAAATTTAACCCTTAAGGGAGTGAACGGGGTTGCAAAGAAAGTCCACGCGGACGGAGTCCCGAGCAAAATCAAGTACAGTGCCACACAAGAAATAAGTCTCGCGGATGTACCTGCGCAGATGACCAAATTTTGGATGTGCGGCAAGTTGATCGACCAATCAGATAGTTTAATTTTATGGCAGGCCGCGCGCCTTTGTTGCTATTGGTTGATGCAACGTCATCGATGCAGGTGACTATTAGTTTGGCAATATTAGCGTGAGCGAAATAGGTAGCGCTACTGCGGCAATCAATTCTGCACCTTAAGCGTATCGGTTAAAGATCATGTTGAATGTACTTATAGCTTCGGGTACTTTCGTTACACTTCTTCCTAGTCTGCGCGAACGTAAATTCCCGAAGGGACTTTTATGATGTGTACTGCTATAATGCCATATGGCGCGGTAGGAAATGCCATGCCATGTGGCATGTCCTCACAGGGTACTGTTTTGCGCATGTCTCGCCTGCAGTGAAACGCGCGACGCAATGCTAATGCACTGATCCTATCTGCGCGTGAGTTGCCATTCGTTACTGACGCATTTAGATCGTTTGAGTTTTCTGCATCAGATAAGGTGAGACGCCTGTATCCTGGAGAGGTGGGATCAATCGTGTCTTACTTGCTATTAAGCATGACCACGGTAAATTCCTTTCGACCGTCACTAAATTTCGCAACCGGTTGTGAAAAAGGAATTTTTATTCTTCGTCGGCAACTAGTTGCGAATAAAGATTTTTTTTTCTTTATTCGCAAGTAGTTGCCAACAAAGAATACTTTATCTGTCATGGCAACTGAGTTTCTCAACCATTTGTGTAAAAGGATTTTATATTCTTTCTTGGCAACTGGTTGCGACAGAAGTAATCGGAAGTTTTATTGATTTGTTGACAATCTTCATTTGGGTCTTGTTCAAGTATTTTTTTATTTAGCCAAAAATTTTTTAACTCCATAGCACCATAGACCACCATAGCCCATACAAGAGAGCGTAGCATCAAAAAACCGTCTTAAATCCAGATGGCGCTGTACTTTGAGCAATTATAGGTTTCCAAAAAATTCCACGACGAAAAGCGCCACTTTGAGGAAAGAAAATTACCAAATAATACTTGAAACGATAATAGATGGCAGCAGACAAATAACTCTTCAAAAAGATAACAGATGGCAGCAGACAAAAATGATTCAATATCAAAATGGTTTGTCAATTTCTTTTCTCGCAGGAGAAGCTATAAAACACAAAGTAACGTACGTAGGTACCTACATGGGAGAGACCGTCTGATTCGCAAAAACTTGAAAACGGGTGTAATCCCGCCGCATTTACCGATGATTTTCTATGTTAGTTACCTATCTTTTATTATTTGTAATATCACTACTGAAAGATTGTGAGGAAACCTAAGGTGAGCTTAAAAATAAAGTTAATAGGTAGGTACTTATTGGTATTTAAGAATGATAATAATATGTTTCTATTATTTATTTGAAGCGAAGGTGATCTGTCAGGATCGTGGCAAGAGGCGGCCCTGGTCTCTGCCTACCCCACTGGGATACAGGCGTGAGGTTATGTATGTATGTATTTATTTATTTTCCTACTGCCTATTATATTAAAATTCTGTTTCGAGTATATACCATACGAAACAAATCACGCAATTACTTTGGAGTAGGTACCTAATACAAAACAAGATTATGTACTCGCTATACTATAGATACGCATGAACACGCAGCGCGAGCACAGTACCTACAGTCAAGAAACAAATCAGGAAAATACTTCGGTGTACGTACAGTACTACACGTCATAAAAGTCCCTTTGTTGCCAGGCAACGACTTGTTTACACCTAAAAGGCAGATGTTAACAACCTTTTCTAGAAATCATTTTCATACAAATAATAATCGTTCCTCCTACTAATGTAAAATGCTTATTTATGTTTATATGTTTATGATTATAAAATCTATAAAGTGAAAGGCTTAACCGATTTGAATATGACATAATATGACAACACTGAAATATGACACACAGATGTAACAATCATCCACGCGAGCCATGCCGCATGATTTTCCAAATAGAATTAAGCGCGTTTAAGCAAAAAACATACAAACACTTCAACTTTATAATATTAATAAGTACCTATAGATGCTACTATGAAAATGAGGAGATTAGGACCTAGGTCCTGCGAATATTGCAATAAAAGAAAGTTCTTTGTATATATTTTTATTCATATGTTCACACTAATCATCACTGTCACTGGCCAAAGAGGAGGATGAATTTAAGTCTCTGGAGACTTGAATTATAAATTCATCAATGACATTATCCATTACACCATCAAATTCGGCGTTTTCTTCTCTCTTTAATTACGTGTTTAACACAACGTTGCCATGCTGCTGGAGTAATTTTACTTCTTGCCTCATCTAACAGGACCTTTATTTAGTTCGGCCATTTAAAAAGTTTTTTTTTTGGCAGCAACATGGCCTTTTACTTGCCCTCATATGATTTCTATCGGATTTAATTCGCAATGATATGAGGGCAATCTAAGCACTTCTATATTTTTGTCTTGTGCCATTTTTTCACACATATATGCTATATACTTATGCCATATAAAATTATACACATACTGACAAACGACTCTAAACTTCACTCGTTGGCATTATACTAAATTCCCCAAAATGTTTTTCACACCTGAATTTCGTCCATGTTTCTTTTTCTGTAGGGCTGTCGCGTAAAATTAATGTCGAATTTTTTATAGTTTTTCGAAATAACAAGGTAATATTATTATGCATGTTATTTGAGTGATTATAGTGAAATATGCTGCAATATGAATTGTTGATAAATAATTAGCATGTAAAAGGCTATAATCATGTAAACAATAGACAATTTGTAAAACGTGAGTTGTGATGACCCTAAATTGGTTTGTTTACATCTATTCTTTATCGAATTTGGCTTATGTGTAGGAAGAAGTGTAACGAAAGTACCCGAAGCTATAAGTACATTCAACATGATCTTTAACCGATACGGTTAAGGTGCAGAATTGATTGCCGCAGTAGCGCTACCTATTTCGCTCACGCTAATATTGCCAAACTAATAGCATATAGCACAGTCCTTTCGGAGCTTAATCATGGGCTTGATTACCACGTGTATATTCGCGCGCATATTTTACTCACTTTTGTGAGACAATTCACTGTTTGGCATTTAAAGTGATTGATGGCAATCATGAAATCTTATCATACATAGGTGGCAACCGATTTAATACGACTTGAGGAATTATGGTTAGAGTGGAGTTTTTTTTCCCGCTACCTCTTTCTCCACTACACTACGGCCCGAAGGCATGTTACATTGTACACTGACATTGAGCAAACAAAATGTAAATTCTCTACGTTGAAATAAATAATTCCTGCGATGCAGGAAGAGACCCGTGCCCCAGCAGTGGGGACACACAAGGGTTGATATCGATCAAATCAAAAACATTTATTTCAACGTAAAGGATTTACATTGCGTTTGCTGAATGTCAATGTAAAATGTAAGCCGCTGCCTTCGGGCCGTAGTGTAGTGGAGAAAAAGGCAGCGGAGAAAAAAAACTCCATTCTGACCATCTTTTCTCAAGTCTTCTCAAACCAAATAAATCTGTCGCTACCTATACGTTTACCTAGTAAAATTTCACGATTGCCATTAATAACTTTAAATGCCAAAGCATTAGTTTAAATGTCTGACAAAGGTAGGGAAAACGATATCGATATCGAAATAAAATGATTCGATTGATTATTTCAACTGTCAGAATTTCGTTTGAAGGTGACATGTGCTGTGTGGTGTCGGCTTAGAGAATAGCACCAACCCAATTCTTCCCGCGGGTGTCGTAAAAGGCGACTAAGGGTCTGTAATGTTGCACAATCTGCAGATAAAGTTTCGGTAACGCTATCCGCAACCAGGGCTGCCGTTTATTTTAAATTTGAGGCCATAAACGAACACACGCAGTATAGGAAAAAATATTTAAATTTAGAACAGACGGCAGCCCTGGTTGCGGATAGCTTATCTGGAACTTTATTTGAACATTGTGACACAGGGGCTTAGGGACACAAACGGGGGTAGGCAGCAGCGCCCTCTGCAGTACTATTCCACTGAATGCAGTACAATTCCACGCGATCCCTAACCCGCATGTCCAGCGTGGGGATTATGGGCATTACCCCCTATGATAGCACAACGTGGCGCGGGTAGGGGAGGGCTATGTCCAGCAGTGGACTAGTATAGCCTGACGACGGGTAGTGTCATTGTTAGTTAGAAGCCGTGAAGGTACCGACCAGCCGTAAACCTCACCCAGTTTCACTCGTGGCGTAGTCGGATCAC
Source organism: Yponomeuta sedellus (assembly GCA_934045075.1). Taxonomy (NCBI): domain Eukaryota; kingdom Metazoa; phylum Arthropoda; class Insecta; order Lepidoptera; family Yponomeutidae; genus Yponomeuta; species Yponomeuta sedellus. Next base: position 2,020,370 of record OW203751.1, read on the forward strand.
GTATCGCTTTCGACTTTCGATCTAGTTTGTACTCTCTCCTTATTAGCTCAGTGTCCTTGAGCGGCTGTGAGGAAACCTGGCGTACCACGTCCTACAGGGTACCTACATGTCCTCTCTCAGAGAGAGAGAGAGTATACGTCCACATTGCCATTGTATTTTTTTTACTTATGTGCAATAAACGTATTAATAATGATAATACGTATAATATGGGTATTATCATTATTAATTAATACGGGATGTGCTGAAAATCAGCGCTGCGTTGACGTTTGCACACGCAGCATTTAGCTGAGCATATCCTTATTATCGCATAGCGTTATTTAACTAAGTATTGACTAAATTAACTAAGTATGTATAAAAACCTATTTAGAGGCTAATTATTCCACCCATGCCGGGATTCGAACCCGCGACCTCAGGCTATCCGTGCCAGCGCTCTATCCAACTGAGCTAATGGGCGACTCGACTCACATCAGTGAAATTTCGAACCTCTTTACACTATTCTCTGTATTACGTTTTTAGCCTCTAAATAGGTTTTTAAAATTGTCCTTAGCACGGGTTAGTGCATTAAAAATAAATATAGTATAAGTATGTATAAAGAAGCGCTCGTGGCCTAGGCGAACCGAGTGATTGGAATCAATCACTTGGTTAAGCAACAACAGGCGCGGTCAGGTACGGGATGGGTGAGCGTCCCGTGACTACCGGTAGTGGAATTTTTCCGAGCGTTTCCGTGCTTCGCAAGGCACGTTAAGCCGTTGGTGCCGGCTGTCATATAATGGCAGTCGTTTAGCCATGTCAGAGGCCTTATTGAAATCTTCTGACAGTAAGGCCCGCCACTGTCTTACAATCCTCCACCAACCCGGACTTGGCCCCCGTGGTGGAGTATGGCCTAACCTTCCTGCGATGCAGGAAGAGACCCGTGCCCCAGCATGCAGCAGTGGGGACATACAAGGGTTGATAACGTTAATAACGTTATGTATAAATTAACTTAGTCTATTTTAAGTTGTTTTTTGTACTTTTTTGCGATGATTAAACCATTTTTCAATTTCAATATATCCTGATCACGCGTGTGTGGTGCTTCTAGATATGTATCTACCTATACTGTATGTTGTTCAATTGCTTGTTAATAATAACATTGAGATTAAGAAAACTTGTAACGGTGCAAACCTCTTCACACCATTTTTATTTCTTTTTCTAATCTATCATTTTCAAATATTTAAATTACGTCACACATTATTCGATTTCCCTCATTTTTCATCACTACTACTTTACCCTTCGACCAGATCTGACTATTTTACCTGCTTATTCGTTTTTATCCTGTTTTTCTGTTTTATTATACCCACTACTAATCTACAAATAAAACAACACCTGAAGTCGTTCCAGTGCTTATTATTATTATAAAAGCTATACAACGTCCCAGCATATTGTCATTAGGCGTGATCGTTGCAAAGACGAACCGTTTTATAAGACCGTTTTGTGTTCCGCGACGATAGGACCGTTTTACGTTTCATTATAAAGCAGTGCCAGAGACTCCAAAGCAGTGCCAGCGTTTGTTCGTCGCGAGACCAGAGTGCTTAGTGCGAGTTTTTTAACTACTCGATCGCGTTAACGTAAACTCATATTTCTATGGCATCGAGGAAGCGCCACCTAGTGACAAGTATGGAAATTAAAATTGTTGAGTGCGAGTTGTAATGGTTTACGTTGAGAAGTTAACACGTTTACCAGCCAAAACACGAATAAACGCGAGTGCGAGTTGTACTGTGACAGCGTTTTGCCAGTTCGAACGGTTAATTTACTCATACTCACTACTCGATGCTCGATTAACGCGGTAGTAAAGTCATTCGATTGGATCTGTCAAACTCGCACTAAGCACTCAGTCCTTAGATTGTTTGACGCGGATATGTCCTTTAGTGCTATATTAATAGAGCCTAGAACGTAATGACATCATTGCGACGTCGTCGTCGGCTCCTTGCTCGTTCCGTTCGTTTTGGTCTGTGATACAATAAAGTAATCTTTATGTCTATGAGTATACAGTCGAATATCGTTTAAACAACTTATTTTTTCCGATGTCTCGTGATTTCGTCTCGTTCGCACTCGTTTGACCGTCCTCTGCGCCTTGCTCGTTCGCATACAATGAAACCAGTTGCGAACGAGGACCGTTTCGAGGACCTGTTTTCGTTCCAGAAAAAACGGTTGCGTTTCGTCGTCGAAAAATCGGACAACGACCCACTCCTAATTGTCATGCTACGAGCGCTGGGATCGAATTCGAGCCTACCCAATCCATACCACTGTAACCACAAAACCCGTACCGTAATAAACTAACCAATTCGGCGCCGACTCTCCCAGCTATTTACGATTCGGGTCAAGGGAAGGTCCCTCGCTGAGACAGACCGCCTTTGGAATGAATGACGCGGTCGCTCGGTGATCGTTTGGCCTGCTAGACGCGGGTCCGAGGTTCGATAAACGTACTTTCGCAGAGGAGGTTGATTTTAGATAGATTAGATAACTCTTTATTATATTCTTTTTTTAATGCACTAACCCGTGCTAAGCACAATTTTAAAAACCTATTTAGAGGTAAAAAAATCCACCCATGCCGGGATTCGAACCGGGCATAAGGCCTCTGACATGTCTTAACGACTGCCATTATAGGACAGCCGGCACAAATTATTACTTATTATAATTTTTCTAAATTTCGTAAATTTGAAATTAAACAGAGTCATTGGTACATGCCCGCACTGGGGATCGAATCTATGTTTCTCGCTTGCGAGTCCATTATACTATCCAGTGAGCTACCACCACTATACAAGGGCTAATCTGCCGATCTACTGCCATACTTATTTTTTACTGACCAGATAGGGGATGTATTAGCAAAGGGAAATATAAAAAGTACCGGAACCGGCGTGCGTGCATGCAACGACTTATGAACGTTGATGAAGCGAAGGTGATCTGTCAGGATCGCGGCAAGTGGCAGTCCCTGGTCTCTGCCTACCCCTCTGGGATGCAGGCGTGAGGTTATGTATGTATGTATGTGTACTTATTTTTTTTTATTTTTCAAAAGAAAAATATTTTTTCCGAAAATATTCAAAGCATTTTAAGTAACTTTTAACACTATTAAGACTAATTTAGTTAAGTTATATCTATAGTTTTGGCTATCAACATAATCAATCATCTTATCGTCAATCTAAAACCTAAAAAAAAATTAAGTTTCACAATAAAAAAAATATTCTCAGGGTTAAAGGTAAAAAATTGGGAATTTTTAGTAAAAAGTTTAAAAGTCGAGTAGCCAGAAAAGGGTTAGGTTAGGTTACGGGGGTCCCCCCTATCCTAAACCTAACCCGGACAGATCGCCCGCCCGATAGTAAAATCGGTCAGAAATGATGTCTACTATTGGCCCTTAGCGGGGATAGTTCGACTTAACCAGTAACCCGGGACCTAATTCCTACTTCATTAGCAAATAATTCGTATACGACTCTTACGCCCGGGATACACGAGGCTAGTTTTTCAAGCTAGCACTGTCCTGGCTTGCTGACCTGGCTTGGATCATGCTAGTTCTGTTTACATGAGGCTAGGATTATTTTAAGCTAGTACTATTGCAGTGACTAAGGTGACCACACGTGTAAAATGAGCTGTATGCGAAAAAACACACTATTCGACTGAATCAGTTACTTCGAAAACTAGACGAACTAGAAGAGTTACAAAAACGGGTTTGGACAAGACCGTGGATTTGAAGAACATGGAAGAAGAGATGAACGCGGATCATCTTTACTATTGGATGAATTTCGCAATGAAGATTTAGACAAGTACATGTATAAGGAATTTTGCAAATAATGACGCCTGATTTGTTTCATATTAAGAAAAAACAAAAATAAACAAAACGCGTGGTTCATGCTTACTAGCCAACTGAAAACTAGCTTCCCCGGCCACTTGAAGCTAGTACACAAGCCAGGATAGTTCAATCAGTGGTGGGGGGCGCTACTATCCTAAAAAATAGAACTTCATCCTATTAAAAACTATCCTGACTTGTTAACTAGTGTACTAGCTTGCTAGCTCAGAAATAAAGGTAGTTTTGTCTACACGAAGCCAGAAGTTCTAGCTTGCTAGCTTACTGACACTAGCTTGCTATTCCTAGCTTGAAAAACTAGGCTCGTGTAACTCGGGCATTAAGGCTTATGTATGATTTGAATTGTACATAAAAAGTCGAGCGACAGCCAAATTCTGTATTCTGAACGCCAGCGCCACTGCTACATTGAATTCGAATGAGAAATTAAATGTGTAATGACCCTGTCGAGTTGTCTTATCTTATTTTTATGCGACAAATGTCTAAGCCTTCCAATATTTTGCGTCTACGCTATCGCGAATTGAGAATGGGCGAGAATCGGCTCCGAGGTTATCGTTCACATTATCATAGGTACTTCCCAGAACCCCGATGCGTCATCCATCAGGTCGCCTCGACCTTTGCCGCTCCCAGCGACCTTCCACTCCACTCCCCTGCCCCGCTCCCAGGGGGTTGAAACGGTTCTGACGGAAAGGGGTGGCAGGCGTGACCCAAAAATAGATGCCCAGCCCTGCGTGTCGCTAAGCCAAGTCAGGGGCCTTAGGGCGGCTTGAAAACTTCTGACATAAAGACCAGCCATCGTGCTTCGCAAGGCACCGTAAGCCGTTGGTGTCGTCTGTCATGTAATGGCAGTCGTTAAGCCATGCCAGACGCCTTATGGGCGGCTTGAAAACTTCTGACAGTAAGCCCGCCACTGTCTTACAATTGCCCCAGCAGTGGGGACATACAAGGGTTAATTAAGGACTGAAAAGACAAATGTTAGAGTATTTTTGTTCATTTTATCTCCAAAATGATCTAGATTTTGAAATGGACACCTAGTTTGACATTTATTAAGCCGGAGTTTCTGCGCTACTTTGAACAAAACCTTGTCATTTAATTTCATTTGAAGAATGGAATTCCGTATAAATCTTGTGGCAAGCAAGATATCTCTATTATACAACAAAGTTCGTGGAAACTTGCTGCACGGCAAACTAGCACCTTAGTGGCACACTTTCTTTGACGTGTTCTACTTGTGGGTTGAATTTCAACTCAGTTACTCTTCGGGGCCGTTTTTAGCGGAATTTTATTTAGATACATAGGCAGGGCTACACAAATAGAATACGAAATTAAAGTTTTTAACATAACAAGCCTGCTGTGCACCCAATGGAATGTATCCATTCGTACATCATTCGTTAAATATATATAGCAATACTACAAAATAATAGGGAACGCAAACGTAGGGTTGGACGTAGTTACACTACTCGGCAAACGTAGTGTAGGACGCCCTCCGACCAGGTGGGATGACGATCTGCAAAAAACTGCCGGCAGATGCTGGATGCGGCGAGCTGAAGACAGGGCGCTACGGCGCTCATTAGGGAGGGCTATGTCCAGCAGGGGACTACATACGAGGGCTGCTACTTATGTATGCGGAATAGAAAAAATAAACAAATGTATATGGTTAAATATGCTTTTATTGTTTTTCAAAGTATTCTCCACTATGATCGATGCACTTTTGCATTCGATGAAACCAATTTGTAAAACACTTTTTCCACTCTGATTGAGGTATCTCCAAAACGTGCTGTTTGATCGCATCTACGGCATCTTCACGGGTCGAAAATCGTTGACCACGTAATTTATTCTTTACATTTGGGAATAAATAGAAATCATTGGGAGCCAAATCAGGGCTGTACAGTGGATGACCCATCAATTCTATTTTTTGACCATCCAAAAATGTAGTGGTTTCCTGAGATGTATGACAGCTGGCATTGTCATGGTGAAGTATGATACTGCGTCGCTGGTGTTTTGGCGTATTTCTTCAAATACTTCCGGCAAACAAATGGTCGTGTACCACTCCGAATTAACTGTTCTGCGATTCTCCAGTGGTATTGTAGCCACATGACCATTAATACCAAAAAAGCAGGCCACCATTTGCTTTACAGTGCTCTTTGCACGAGCCACTTTCGTAGGGTTCGGCTCATTTTGAAACACCCAAACTGTTGATTGTTGTTTAGTTTCGGGATCGTACGCGTAGATCCAGGATTCGTAACCTGTGTAGATATTATAAACAGATTTTGAGTTGCCTCCGTTGAATTTTTTTAAGGTTTTCTTGCACCATTCGACGCGAGCATCTTTTTGATCCTGAGTTAAGTTGTGCGGGATCCATCCAACGCGAACAAATTTTTTTTACAGACAAATGTTCATGTAATATCCTATGAATGCTCGTCATACATATGCCCAGAATAGCCTCTAGCTCGCGATACGTAACATGGCGGTCTTGCTTTATTAGCCCTCGAATCCTTACCATAAATCTCGATCGAACTGACCTTTTGGAATTTTCTCCCAGTTTTCAAAATCAATATGACAGGTTGCAACCCCACTTTAATCATGACGACTCGTTATTAACCCTTGTATGTCCCCACTGCTGGGGCACGGGTCTCTTCCTGCCTCGCAGGAAGGTTAGGCCATACTCCACCACGGGGGCCAAGTCCGGGTTGGTGGAGGATTGTAAGACAGTGGCGGGCCTTACTGTCAGAAGTTATCAAGCCGCCCATAAGGCCTCTGACATGGCTTAACGACTGCCATTATATGACTGCCGGCACCAACGGCTTAACGTGCCTTGCGAAGCGCTCGGAAATATTCCACTAGCGGTAGTCACGGGACGCTCACCCATCCCGTACCTGACCGCGCCTGTTGTTGCTTAACCAAGTGATTGATTCCAATCACTCGGTTCGCTTAGGCCACGAGCGCTTCGAAAAGTTATGCCAGGAGAATTCCCCTAAATTCTTTCTGTTGGTTGGCAGTGTTGTAAATTTGACGGGTAGTGATATGCGCGTTTTATTATCCATCGATGTGCGTTTTGGTTAAAGTATTTATAACATATTTGCTCGTAAAGTGGTTGTAATTACACCAATTTCAATATCGTAATGTATCTCATTACGTACTTGTGCGATAATGTAATGTAAAAGGCACGTGTTTTTTTTTTTTCAATAAAGTTTTAAGATACTCGGTCTAAAAATTAACGATACTTTTAAAAATCTTAGCAAAGAGGTTTTATGTCAAGAAAGTGGTCAACATTTTAAGAATAAAATTAACTTTGGGAAATAAAATATAACAAATAAACATTTTATTCTTTAATTTAATTAATTTTGACAATAAATTACAACCATTTATCTGTAACAAAAACACAAAAATATTAATTTACTTTATTAGTAAGTAATACTGGCTGTTTTTGTACCTTTGCCTAAAAAAAAAAAAGTTGAGGCGCGCGCGTCGCTTATTTGTGGACAAGTAAAAATTAATCCGCGCGCTTTTTCTTTTCGATGTATTGTTTTTATTTGAAAATGTCGTCAAGTAGTGATGATAACAAAGTCAGAGTTTTATTAATTTCCTCGTAAATATGTTATAAAACGTCGTATGACATACGTGCGCTTTGAAAATTACAGCCTCTGCTTCCTTATAGCCCTCGCCGATGGCTCGGGCTAGTAATATCGCCTCGGCTGTAATTTTTAACTTACCGCACTTATATCATAATGTACTATTGTATATTTCATAAAACCTAATCAGTTTACATAGCAATGGAGCCACATTTTTAATTTGCCCCAGGGCACTTGGTTACCTAGCTACGCCACTGCATAGATGTTAATGTTTTGCAGCAGTGTACGAGTACCTACAGACTGATTGATTGAAGTCGAATCGTACCCAGTCATAGTGAATTTCTATGAATACTTACATAAATGACTCAAATCAACCAATCCTTTGTATTTGGGAATACAATTCTGCGAAAGACACATTTATCTTTCTGTAACTTTTCCCCCTACTACGGCCGAATGCTTCGTTATTATTGGGTTAGAGTACGGTTAGCAATACAAGGAAGATTCTAAAAACAAACGTGACATTTCATTGAAGACCTCTGTGGCGTAGCGGTAGCGCATCTACCTACCATGCAAGAGGTCCCGGGTTCGAATCCCGGCTGGAAACAAAAAATAAACCCAGGTCTTGGATGTTTACATGTTTTTGATGTCGTTGTTTCTGGTTCCCACGACACAGGGTATCCTAGTGTGAGGCCTGAAGCAATGTATGTGCCTGTATGTAAATGTTAATTTGAATCTAATGCAATAATTATTTTTTTTTCATTATAAACGATCACGAAGGTCAAGCAACGCAGGGCGCGTTTATTGCATGGATGGGTAAACCATCTATGACTAATGCTAGTGACATTTTTCCGAGCGGTTTCGTGCTTCGCAAGGCTCGTTAAGCAGTTGGTGTCGGCTGCCGTTGATAGATGGCAGCCGGCACCGTTTAGCCAAGTCAGAGGCCTTAGGGTGGCTTGAAAACTTCTGACACTAGCCACTAGTGTTGCAAGCCTCCACCAATTCGGACGTGGCCCCCGTGGTGGACTATATCTTCCTCAGGGAAGAGACCCGTGCCTCTCGGTGGGGACATAATGGATTGATGATGACGATGATTCATTATAAAAACGAATTGTTTATTTAATGAACGTCAAACTTGTTAGTCACAATTTATAGATTATGCTATTATAGATATTAGATTACTATTAAACCACTTAGCATTTTAGAGACTCGCCCCGAAGGTCAAGTGTTTGTGTTCGTGTGGAAGTTATTATTATTTTAAAAACCTATTTAGAGGCTAAAAATTCCACCCATGCCCGGACTCAAACCCGCGACCTCTGGCTAAGCCTCCCAACTGAGCTAATGGGCAAGTACCGGCATCAGTGAAACTTCGAACCTCTTTACAATACTCTCTGTATTACTTACAGGCAGCGACATCTGGCTGTAGTAATTTGCATCACTTGCAACCTCGAGTAACTACTTTGATATCGCTGTACCCACGTGATTATATTCTATTTATTGCACTAACCCGTGCTAAGGACAAGTTTTTAAAACCTATTTAAAGGCTAAAAAGTTATTATTATTACTCGCTGACCTGAAATGTTATTCAGTAAGATTTTTATTCTAACGCTCCCCGTAGAAGACGGTATGTAGCCGTGCTCTGACGTCATCCCGGGGCGTGACGTCACACGTTGCGTAGTCGCCCGTATTCATTGCGCCCGTCTAGACTGAGGGGTGCCAGCGTGAAGGCAAAAGTTTCGGCTATTTTTACTTGGCGACCAATAAAGTGTTGTCTGAAAGAGATCGCTCCAAGCGATAAAACCGCCAATTGTGTACCATTCATTACCTATGTATAACTAGTATTAATTAGTATAAGCAATTTGTATAAGATATCGTGCTGGATTTTGTATACCTACCTTCGTAACCAAATAAATCACACTAATATTACAGGGCGCCCACGGCTATGCCACATGGAGGGAAAGTACCTTTAATATTGTAGATGGAACATTTTACTGAAAGAAGACAATAGATTAGTTTCAAAAACAATCTAAACTGCATTCATAGATTTTTAAAAAATTACACGGTTGAACCGGGATTCGAACCCGCTACACGAGAAAAAAAATTACCCTGTAGCTTTATCACACCGATCGGAAGGCTTCATCATAAGGATTAATTTTAGCTAAATAGCATACTATTTGAAATAAAAGGAAGACCATGAATTTTAAAATTTTTAATACAAAATTAATCAATTTATCAAATGCTCAAAATGAGTCCCCTCCTGTTGAATACAAAGTCGCACTCTTTTGATTATTTCACTCCCTGTCGATCTTTTGATCTTTTTGTTGTGGATATTCAGAACAATACGTCTAAGTTCTGTTTGTAGCACGTGGACACTTTCATACTGGTTCTTGAATTTTAACATTTGAAGTGAAATTTCGTTCTGAAAAATTAAAATTGTTTCTTATTAAGGGGTTATGTATAAGGCCGCCAATTGTACTTTGTATCATTACATGTTTTATAATATGTGCTCTGGTGTACAATAAAGAATATTCTTATCTTATCTTGTCTTGTCTTGTCTTGTCTTGTCTTGTCTTGTCTTGTCTTGTCTTGTCTTGTCTTGTCTTGTCTTGTCTTGTCTTGTCTTGTCTTGTCTTGTCTTGTCTTGTCTTGTCTTGTCTTGTCTTGTCTTGTCTTGTCTTGTCTTGTCTTGTCTTGTCTTGTCTTGTCTTGTCTTGTCTTGTCTTGTCTTGTCTTGTCTTGTCTTGTCTTGTCTTGTCTTGTCTTGTCTTGTCTTGTCTTGTCTTGTCTTGTCTTGTCTTGTCTTGTCTTGTCTTGTCTTGTCTTGTCTTGTCTTGTCTTGTCTTGTCTTGTCTTGTCTTGTCTTGTCTTGTCTTGTCTTGTCTTGTCCTGTCCTGTCCTGTCCTGTCCTGTCCTGTCCTGTCCTGTCCTGTCCTGTCCTGTCCTGTCCTGTCCTGTCCTGTCCTGTCCTGTCCTGTCCTGTCCTGTCCTGTCCTGTCCTGTCCTGTCCTGTCCTGTCCTGTCCTGTCCTGTCCTGTCCTGTCCTGTCCTGTCCTGTCCTGTCCTGTCCTGTCCTGTCCTGTCTTATCTTATCTTATGTAAAAAGTTTAGTTTACAAGAACCAATATGAAAGTGTCCACGAGCTACAAACAGAACTTAGACGTATTATTCTGAACCCGCCACTGTCTTACAGTCCTCCACCAAACTGGACTTGGCTCGTGGTGGAGTATGGCCTAACCTTCCTGCGACGCAGGAAGAGATCCGTGCCCCAGCAGTGGGGACACAAAAGGGTGGATCTTCATCATCAACCCTTTATGTCCCCACCGGGGGGCACGGGTCTCTAACCTGAGGATGGTATAGGCCATACTCCACCACGGGGGCCAAGTCCGGGTTGGTCGATATTGAATACTTTTTTTCACACTGTAAAATAGCTTATTATGTTTGCTGAATGTCAATATACAATGGTATTTATTGTCTTCGGGTGAAGTTATTATGGAGAAAAAGACGGCGTAAAAACTCTACTCTGACCATCTCTCAAGCAAAGAAGCCATAAATATGGTCTTTCCCACGGGGCCCAAAATGGCGGCAACGGCGTTTGCCACACGAGACTCGGCCCTAACTCAAACTGAATAATGGGCATAATAGTCTACGTGCGCCGGTAACATGTGGGCAAACGCCATACGAATTACTTGTGGTTCATTTAACATCTTTCAACGTAATAAATTTGTCCTTAAATCCGGAGATTACGAAATGCTAAGGGTCTGCTAACTAAGGGATTATTTCGATCACAATGACGTCTGGAATTAAGGTACCTACTTAGGGGCGCTAACTAAATATATGCCCATAAGGCCTCTGACATGGCTTAACGACAGCCATTACATGCCAGCCGGCACCGACGGCTTAGCATGGCTTACGAAGCACGGAAGCGCTCGGAAAAAATGCCACTAGCGGTAGCCACGGACGGTCACCCACCCATCTAGTACCTGACCGCGCCTGTTGTTGCTTAACCCAAGTGATCGATTCCAATCACTCGGTTCCGATAGGCCGCGAGCGCTCCTAAAAAAGTTGAAATGAAAATATTTCAACGTAAAAAAATTACAATAGGCAATTTAACATCTATCCTCTATAGGTAGATTTTTTTCCCCAAAATGATCTAGATTGTGAAATGAACTCCAAGTTTTACTAAAACATGTGACTTTCATTGATTTTACGAGTGAAACGCGGTTCAAAATGTGTGTTAAGTGCACTTTGTGTCCAAAGAGCATTATAACACAAATTATTATTTAGATGACATTGATGTCTGGAATTAAGGCCAGTACAATGCATGAGTTCTGTGTTTTATAATCTCTTAATTAAGGACTCTGAAAAGACTAAGTTTGGAGTTTATTTGACCATTTTTTCTCCAAAATGATCTTTGAAATGGGACATACCTATATGTAGTTTGTTTTTTCCTAGTGTTCAATAAAGAATATTCTTATCTTATCTAGTTTGACTTTTATTAAGCCGCAGTTTCGGCGCTACTTTGTGTAAAACCTTTTCATTTAATTTCATTTGAATAAGAACACATTAATTAACTTTTTTTTATTTTGCTCACTGTTTATTAAAAAGAAAGTTCTGAATAACTGTTTGCCTCTCGCTTATACAATATTGCTGTATGTATTGTGTTAGTGAGAAGCAAGTTACCGTGATTTATATGCGAACAAATAATTGCTTCTGTTGAAAGCCCCAGCCATCAAAGCATTTTTTTTCTTGCAAAATGTCTTATTTCTCGCTTCTTTGCAGCAATATACTCGCAGATATGATAGCAAAAAATCTCCAGTGATTCTAAAAAAACCGTTCGGCCTTCATGACGTCACCGCCCGTAGATAAGCAAGCAGAATTTGGGTGAGTCTTCCGACAGCCCGGCTAGCTCAGTCGGTAGAGCATGAGACTCTTAATCTCAGGGTCGTGGGTTCGAGCCCCACGTTGGGCGATCCAACTTTTTGTGGTTTTTTTTTTTACTTGTATTGACGATACGTTTGATTTCACATCTGTAACTTTAATATTTTGTTTCACAAGAAGTATGAAACTTCATCCGACCACACTTGCTGTCCAAAAATAAAACACGAAAATAAACTAAAAAGAAAAACTAAAAACATAAGATGTTTCTGAAAATAAACACCGTTTCCCCCCTGCAACTAACTAAAACCGGCCAGGTGCGAGACGGACTTTTGGACAGAGGGTTCCGCACAGTCATACAGTACAATTTACGTAAGAAAATATTTCATGCCTTAGTAACATTACATTACATTTACATAGAAGCACATACATTGCTTCTGGCCCCACACTAGGATACCCTGTGTCGTAGGTAGAAACTTCACAGTAGAAAAATCGTTTAACCGTTTTGTGTCAGAGAATCATTTTGGTGCCATTTATGTCTTATTTATGGTAGTAAGTACTCTATGTATAACCTAAGTTACCTAAGTATAATGTTTTCGTTTTGATTCTGTTGGTACCAAATAAACGTTTCCTATTCTATTCTATTCTATTCAAAGGAAACGAAAACTCTTGAATCTTGTTTTTTTTTTACACGCAAAACACAGAATAATTTTAACACAGAATAACCAATCAAAGAAATACGTTAGACACTTATAACTAAAAGTTAATACAAAAACGAAACGGTGTGTCGTGGCAATAAATGGGTACCTGACTCAGCATGTGTTACGAGTTTTGCCGTAACGCTGGTATTCTGTTAAGACCCAGGGTGACACTCACGAAAATCAACAAAACAATAACTTTATGCTTACTTACAAACAAAAGACGCAGTGAGATTAAGTAGGTATGTACAGTTCTACACATCATAAAAGTCCCTTCGGGAATCTACGTTCGCGCAGACTAGTAAGAAGTGTAACGAAAGTACCCGAAGCTATAAGTACATTCAACATGATCTTTAACCGATACGCTTAAGGTGCAGAATTGATTGCCGCAGTAGCGCTACCTATTTCGCTCACGCTAATATTGCCAAACTAATAGTCACCTGCATCGATGACGTTGCATCAACCAATAGCAACAAAGGCGCGCGGCCTGCCATAAAATGAAACTATCTGATTGGTCGATCAACTTGCCGCACATCCAAAATTTGGTCATCTGCGCAGGTACATCCGCGAGACTTATTTCTTGTGTAGCACTGTACGTAGATGCAAACAAGGCCAATATTGTTATTATGACGTGCCACTATTACCAGCCAACACGGATTGGCAATTTCAAGATATTTAGCTGAGATATTTGAACACGTTAAACACTCAGGTTTCCTCACGATGTTTCCTTTCACAGTTAGCGAGTGGTATTGCTACTTTAACTTCACAAACGTAGATAACTTAGAAAACAAAGCCTTGAACCTTAAATGAAATTATTTTTTCTGAATGAAACATGAGAAATTGTAGGATCCACTTACGTGACTCATTATTTTGTACACTTTTTTGAATGGTAAGAGTCCAGTAACAATCATTTAGATATTGATAAACTTGATAAATCGTTAAAATTGAGGTCCAACAATTGTATGTCCCCACTGCTGGGGCACGGGTCTCTTCGTGCATCGCAGGAAGGTTAGGCCATACCCCACCACGCAGGCCAAGTCCAGGTTGGTAGAGGATTGTAAGACATTGGCGGGCCTTACTCGCAGAAGTTGTCAAGCCACCCAAAGCCTCTGAGTTGGATTAACGACTGCTATTACATGACAGCCGGCACTGACTGCATAACGTGCCTTGCGAAAAATGCCACTAGCGTTACTCAAAGGCGATCACCCGTCCATGTACTGAACGCACCGTATGTTGCTTAGCATTCGTGATTGATTAAGATCACTCAAGCAACCGGGGCTAGGAGCGATTCGATGCCTTTTAGTGCGGAACCCTAAAAACAAGGTATAGTTACGCCGCACATGTTTTCACGGCTTGTTGAGCTGTTACTAACGGGTATTGTTGTAAATACGTGCAAAGCTGTTTTGGTTACCGACACGCTCGTTTGGTATTTTCTTTGACGACCATAGCTATGTGGTGGAAATTCAAACATCCCGTACCCACAGGCTTTGTAAACCCCCAAGAGAGGCTCCCAACGGGTTTCGATCTGCAATGGCCTACGTGGCAGTCACTCAGCCGACTCCGGACCCAAGTAGGTCGCTGCAGGCAAAACCTAAGCAGGTGGGGTTATATTGCACCAACGGAGGAGCTATGTGACTGTAAAGCCTCATCGCAATCCATGGTGCACCTGCTCCAATGCCCATTGTGCCCTCACACCTGCACTCTGAGTGCTTAGTGCGAGTTTGACAGATCCAATCGAATAACTTTACTACCGCGTTAATCGAGCATTGAGTAGTGAGTATGAGTAAGTTAACCGTTCGAACTGGCAAAACGCTGTCACAGTACAACTAGCACTCGCGTTTATTCGTGTTTTGGCTGGTAAACGTGTTCACTTCTCAACGTAAACCATTACAACTCGCACTCAGCAATTTTAATTTCCATACTTGTCGCTAGGTGGCGCTTCCTCGATGCCATAGAAATATGAGTTTACGTTAACGCGATCGAGTAGTTAAAAAACTCGCACTAAGCACTCTGCAGGACCTAACAGAGGCCAACGCTGCTGCAATTGCAGTAGCCAACTATTGGGCAGGAAAAATATAGACTGGTCCAATCGCTGACACGAAAAGAAGAAGAAGAACCTTTGTGGTTTTCTGATGAAAGGAACCCACAAGCATGTGGTGATTTTATGCTTGTACGATTTAGACCATTCCTTTCGATATAAACCCTTGTGCGTCCCCACTGCTGGGACACGGGTCTCTTCCTGCATCGCAGGAAGGTTAGGTCATACTCCACCACGGGGGCCAAGTCCGGGTTGGTGGAGGATTGTAAGACAGTGGCGGGCCTTACCGTCAGAAGTTATCAAGCCGCCCATAAGGCGTCTGATACAACTTAAAGACTACCATTAGGTACATGACAACCGGCACCAACGGCTTAACGTGCGTTGCGAAGCACGGAAAAAACGCTACTAGCGTTAGTCACGGAATGATCACCCGTCCAGCGCCTGACCGCGCCTGTTGTTGTTTAACTCAAGTGATCGATTCCGATCACTCGGTTCGACTAGGCCACGAGCGCTTCTGTGCCAGTGATATGTTCATTAAGTAAACAGTTTGTTTTTGAAAACCTATTTAGAGGCTAAAAATTTCACCCATGCCGGGATTCGAACCCGCAACTTCTGGCTAGCCGTGCCAGCGCTCTACCAATTGAGCCAATGGGCGACTCACCGGCATCAGTGAAATTTCGAACCTATTTACACTATTATCTGATGATTATCTGTATTAAGTACAGGCAGCGATCTGGCTTAAGCAAATTGCATCACTTAAAGCCCCGATTACCTACTTTGCAGTTAGGTTTTACATCGGAACGATATCACTGTACCCACATGATTAAAATATTTTTATTTTTAATGCACATTTAAAATAACACAAATTTAAAAATTACCATTGGCTCAATTGGTAGAGCGCTGGCACGGATAGCCAGAGGTTGCGGGTTCGAATTCCGGCATGGGTGAAATTTTTAGCCTCTAAATAGGTAAAAATAGTATAGTTTGTTTTTATTTATTTATTTTTACATTTTTTTTATATGGTTTGATGGCAACCAATATTTCTGCCAATGTCAGGGTTGCATAAAGTAACAGCTCAGGGAATGGTCGGTTATTTAATTAAAATTTCACTCTGTTGAGCTATTGACCTGTGGATTTTGTTATTAGTAAAGAAATTAGCCATACATGTAATAAATATACTTTTATTGCACCTACATAAACGTACAATGCGGCGGACTTAGTGCCTTAAGCATTTTCTGCCAGTCAACCGCAGGAGGTAAAAGAAAAATTCATTATTGAAAATTATAAAATAAAAAACAACACAAGAGAAAAAGTATGAATGTAACTCAAAATATACTTATATGAGGTGAAATTGAATAACGTACATTTTAATATAGTACTATCTAATATATAATAAAATAAGTGCATAAACTAAACTACAAATACTATACAAACTACGTTTCTATAAATACTATTTATTGTGAATACATTTTTAATTTGCTTTGATTGTTTTGGATTTCATTCATAATTAATATGATTCGTCTGATGATTGTTATTGTTAACGTGTTAATTTTTCTAATGATTTTATTTCCTTACCTTTCAGGTACGCATACGGAATTTCAAATACATTAGCTGGTAAGTACAGTAATTGTAGCTTTATGGCGACGCTTCTTTCGTACAAGGGCGATAGAAGCCAGGGTTCGAAAGGATAATTATCCGTAATAATTATCTGGTAAGAGAAGAATAACAAAAATTTCAAAAACCTATTTAGAGGCTAAAAATTTCACCCATGCCGGGATTCGAACCCGCAACCTCTGGCTATCCGTACCAGCGCTCTACCAATTGAGCCAATGGGCGACTCACGGCATCAGTGAAATTTCGAACCTCTTTACAATATTCTCTGTATTACGTACAGGCAGCGACATCTGACTTAAGCAAATTGCATTACTTACAGCCCCGACTACCTACTTTGCAGTTAGGTAATACAGAGAATATTGTAAAGAGGTTCGAAATTTCACTTATGCCGTGAGTCGCCCATTGGCTCAATTGGTAGAGCGCTGGTACGGGTAGCCAGAGGTTGCGGGTTCGAATCCCGGCATGGGTGAAATTTTTAGCCTCTAAATAGGTTTTTAAATTTGTTCCTTAGCACGGGTTAGTGCATTAAAAATAAAAATAGTGTAACAAAAATATCGTTTATGCAAAGCAAACAAAACCAAGCAGCAAGATCTTAGTTGGCTATTAGGATTAGGTCAACAAATAAGTTCTACTGCAGCTACAGCAGCAACACGGCCAATGGAAATAGAATCATCATCGGATGAAGATATTCCTTTGGCATCTTTGGTCAATCCAATTTAATATATATTTAGAATGTCGAATCTGATGGACACTGTTTACCTAAATAATGTTAATTTGTGTTGGATTTTAAATAAAATTCATAAAATTTATTTGTTTTTGTTAGAATTGGTCAAATTATAATGTATTTGTTATGAAACAATATAGCAAATTAATTTCTTACACGGGTGATAATTATCCGATAATTATCAAGCAGCGTAATTATCTTGGTAATTTCGAACCCTGCTTGTAGCATGACTACAAGTCAAAAGTTGCGACTGCACATGGCAGAAGGAGAGAGTCCAGTGGAAGAGAGACAGAGTCCAGCACTCTGTCCATGAGCCGCTTTCAGCACAAGTTCACGAAGAAATTCATAGATGGCGCTGACAGGCGTGGCCATAGAAGAACCGGAATGCGGCTGTCAAAATTAATCTGTGCTAAGAAAAATTTGATAGATGTGTCCCTTTTTTAAAAAACCTATTTAGAGGCAAACATTCTACCCATGATGCTGGGACTCGAACCCGCGACCTCTGGCTAAAAGTGCCAGTGCCAAAGGTCGCGGGTTCGAGTCCCGGCATGGGTTTTTAGCCTCTAAATAGGTTTTTAAAATTGTCCTTAGCACGGGTTAGTGCATTAAAAATAATATAATCCTGTGGGTACAGCGATATCATTCCAAAATAATGTAAAGATGTGTCCCTGTTTTTGTATCATCAATCATTATCAACCCATTATGTCCTCACCGAGGGACACAGCTCTCTTCCCTAAGGACGCCTTATGCCATACTCCACCACGGGGCCCAAGTCCGTATTGGTGGAGGATTGCAAGACAGTGGCGGGCCTTACTGTTAGAAGTTATCAAGCCGCCCATAAGGCCTCTGACATGCCATAACGACTGCCATTTCATGACCGGCACCAACTGCTTAACGTGCCTTGCGGAGTACTGTTTTTGTATGCGTACGCTTATAAGCGCCATTTATGAAGGGATTTTGAGCTTTGTGTTGAAAACGGCTCATTGCTGACATTTGAGTACCACAAAGCGACAAAAGGCGCGACTCATTTCGCTACCGATGACGATGTAGGTCGACAATCGCGTAAAAATTAGTGGCGAGCCACTGGCCGAATATAAAACGCATAAAAATAAAAAGACGATATCCAGTGGAATTTTAAAATTTAAATAAGGAACGCCCGTTTCCCGCCAAGTTCATTGCTACGGTTTCCGCCTGTCAATTGAACTCGTCCGTCGTCGTTTCCGTGGGTGGGGCGGCCGTGGGCTTCGGTTTTAGGTGGGACATTTCGCCAATTTAGTTCTCAGTGTTGGTGGTTAAAAATAATAATAGCACACGGCTACATTTGAAAATAATGGATAATTGACTTCTGCTGAATCGGCAGTAACTTATTACTTACCAATAATATTATGTTATCGTTACTCAAAATATTATCGTTATATTATTATTATTAATTTTTGCATCGTCATGTATCATTACAGTTCGTATTTGTAATTTTAAGAGTTGGTACATGACACACTGTAAGGGCGCTGCAATAACATTCAAACTTAATAAAATATTGATTTTTTAATACTATTTGAGATCTTTTTGCTGTGTGGTGTCGGCTTAGAGAATAGCACCAACCCAAATTCGATTGGCGGGTGTCGTAAAAGGCGACTAAGGGACACAAACTGGGGGAGTGGGCAGCAGCGCCTGCTGCAGTACAATTCCACCAAACTGCGATCCCCAACCCGCATGCCCAGCGTGGGGATTATGGGCATTACCCCCCAATGATGGCACAACCTTGCGCTATGGGCCTCATTAGGGGAGGGCTATGTCCAGCAGTGGACTAGTATAGCCTGAAGAAGAATTTTTTGAGACAGGTTTTCCTAGTTTGGTACCAGGACTAATGGTTGTGTTATGTGAAATCATTTGGTATTTAATTCTCAATTTCATACTCCCTTAATCGGCCAAAGTTCATACTCTCTCTTCTGAGAGAAAGCCTGTGGCCTGCAATGAAAGCTATATAGACTACCTACATAAAAAAATCTCAATTCCAAAGTCGGCGATTGTAATGATAGTTTAACGTGATTTCTCCGTCTCTTTTACGAATAATACAAATGTTAAAACGAAATACGTACAAACAAAAAACAATATATTTATTTATTTAAAAAAAAAAATATATCCAATACAAAATATACTAATAGGTTTCTTCACAGTCAAAATTATTACAAAAAAATATTTGTTGCCAAAATAATATTAAAATGAAACAACAAGTCCTTCCTCAGGGAAGAAAACCCGTGCCCCTCGATGAGGACATAATGGGTTGATATGACTGAATAGTAATAAAACCTAGCCAAATAAATCGCTCCGAGCCACACCGGACTCAAAAGTCCCCGTAATACTGGCCGCGTTGCCGTCATTTCGCCGTGGTTTTCCGTAACATTTTTCCCAACGCGTGGTCGCCCCAGTCGGCTGGGCGGTATGACAGCAGAGCGTTATTGATTTGTCCTTTGTAAACGCTTATTTCTATTGCTTGTGTAGTGAGCTGTGTGTGATGTAATCCGTGTTAGACATTAGACACGCTTAAGCCTAGTTCGCATTAGGCTAGTAATTTAGTTGAGTAGCGAGTAATTTAGTGGCTAGACGTGTGCGAACCACGAAAAATTAGTAGAGTAGTTTAGTGAATGATTTAGTCGAGTCAATTCATTTTATTCTATTTTTTTCGGTCGAGATGCGCCCTCCACCACGCGTTCGTGCTCACTGGTTCACTGAATTTGAAATGTTGTATATCATTTACAAATAATAAGAACTGGAACGACTTCAGGTGTTGATTTATTTGTAGATAGTTATTTTATAATAAAGCAGAAAAACTGGATAAAAACGGATAAGTAGGTAAAATAGTCAGATCTTGTCGAAGGGTATAGTTGTAATGATGAAAAATGAGGGAAATCGCAAAATGTATGACGTAATTTAAATATTTGAAAATGATAGAAAAAGAAATAAAAATGGTGTAAAAAGGTTTGCACCGTTACAAGTTTATTTTCTTTGTCAGAAAAATCATACAACTTTCGGGCATTCTCAAAGTGTCGAAATATTCTTTGTGGTATTCCAATGCTAATTCCTTCAGGAGGCAATTCGTAGTTGATCCTAGTTGATCCATTGTCGTGCCCATAACTTCTCGTTCTTAATAAAGTGTCGAAATATTCTTTGTGGTAATCCAATGCTAATTCCTTCAGGAGGCAATTCGTAGTTGAACCTAGTTGATCCATTTTCGTGCCCATAACTTCTCGTTCTTAATAAAGTGTCGAAATATTCTTTGTGGTATTCCAATGCTAGTTCCTTCAGGAGGCAATTCGTAGTTGATCCTAGTTGATCCATTTTCGTGCCCATAACTTCTCGTTCTTAGTAACACAAATTTAAAAACCTATTTAGAGGCTAAAAATTTCACCCATGCCGGGATTCGAACCCGCAACCTCTGGCTATCCGTGCCAGCACAAATTTCCTCATTCACCTCTTCTAAAATTGCCATTACGATGAGATTAATCCCTTTTCTAATCTAAACACTATTGCGTTCTAGCTGCCAACAGTTCATCTTGCAAAACACACCGCTCGTGTACTGGAGGGCAATCGCGCTAAAAATGTAAGCTAAACCATAACCGAAACGCAAATGCACTACAACTTTTCGTGCATTCCGTATCGCGCTAAATGATTTGACAGATGGTCGAGACGTAGTCCAAAACTGAAACGTAGCCGCTGTCAAATGAAACGTTGCTGCGTACTGGATCGTAATGCGAACGATCTGTGTTAGTAGCGAGTAATTTAGCGACTGAGTTACTCGCTACTCGACTAAATTACTAGCCCAGTGCGAACTAAGCTTTATTCGGCTTTCTTGTTTGGACTGATGATATTGACTGTAAAGGTTTTCGTCGAAGAATTCTCTATGTTTACATATCATTGAACCTACCGTATTCGATATCAACCCTTGTATGACTCCACTGCTCTGGCACGGGTCTCTTCCTGCATCGCAGGTAGGTTAGGCCATACTCCACCACGGGGGCCAAGTCCGGGTTGGTGGAGGATTGTAAGACAGTGGCAAGCCTTACTGTCGGAAGTTATCAAGCCGCCTATGAGGCGTCCGACATGGCTTAACGACTGTCATTACATGACAGCCGGCAACAAAGGCTGAACGTTCCTTGCGTAGCAAGGAAGCGCTCGGAAAAAATGCCACTAGCGGAGTCGCGGGACGGTCACCCATACAGCACCTGACCGCGCCTGTTGTTGCTTAACTCAGGTGATTGATTGCAGTCACTCGGTTCGGCTAGGCCACGAGCGCTTCTTCACGAACCTACCTTATTAAATATATTATGTATCTATTCTTGTTGTATAATTAAGTGTTCTCTACCTGTCTGACGACCGAAAGATAGTTGTAAATGTGTGGTTTTGCCAAATAGATGTCCACATATAATTTTTATGTCTCGTGCCGGGTCGACGACCTCCATCTAGTTGTATTTGAGGAACAGCCTTGTCATTGACTTTTGAAGCCATTTTTGGCCCGCTAACGACATTACAGTACATTACATTACACACGGCACGAAGCGCTCGTGGCCTAGTCGAACCGAGAGATTGGAATTCACTCGAGTTAAGCAACAACAGGCGCGGTCAGGCGCTGGATGGGTGACCGTCCCGTTACTACCGCTAGTGGCATTTTTCCGAGCGCTTCCGTGCTTCGCAAGGCACGTTAAACCGTGGGTGCCGGATGTGATGTAATGGCAGTCGTTAAGCCATGTCAGAGGCCTTATGGGCGGCTTGATAACTTCTGACAGTAAGGCCCGCCACTGCCTTACCTCCACCAACCCGGACTTGGCCCCCTTGGTGGAGTATGGCCTAACCTTTCTGCAATGCAGGTAGAGACCCGTGCCCCAGCAGTGGGGACATACAGGGTTGCAATCGCAATCGCACACACGGCAGGCCTACACATTGATGACTTGTGTTTCGTGAGACGGCAGGTTTGACACGGGGCGGCTACAATTACATAACATAACCTCACGCCTGTATCCCAGAGGGGTAGGCAGAGACCAGGGACTGCCACTTGCCACGATCCTGACAGATAACCTGCGCTACGTTCATAGGTCGTTGCACCCGCGCACACCGGTTCCAGGATTTTTTTATCTTCTCCTTTGCTAGTACATCCCCTATTTGGTAGACGTACTTTTTTACTAAGGCAGGTGGACACTTGACCCCAGAGACGCCTGAAGGTAAAACTCAAAAATATATATAAACGCCTCGGCTAGATCTACAGTCTGTTAGCTTTTAGACGACTTGTGTGTCGGGGCGGTAGCGCATCTAGCCTACTGTGCGAGAGGTCTCGGGTTCGAACCCCGGCTGGGGACGAAAAAAAATCTCAGGTCTTGGATGTTTCAGGTTTGTTCCCACGACACAGGGGGCCAGAAGCAATGTATGTGCCTGTATGTACTCGTAAATGTTAAAATGTTAGAATATACCTCGGGCTCTAGAGTAGGCTGCGGTTTTCGCCGATAGCACACGAGTGTAATACTACTTCCTGCTCTGTGTAAAACTTTTATTCACTATTTCGAAAAGTTATGTAGTTATAAATAATAATACAATATAAACGTTACCTTATTGCAATATATTATCTATTCTATCCGATACTTACATATTTTAAACGTCGAGGTAAAAAAACAATAAATTACTACGCGATTAAGCCCCGAAAATATACTAATCTGTCCGATACTAGCCGAGATATGTTCTAAAAGCTAACTGACTGTACCATTTGTAACAACGAAACTTTTTAGAAATCTATTTCGGGCAAAGTATCCTTCAAACTCGACGGGCCCTTAGGTCAGGGCCCCTAAGGGTCAATAAAGGGAAAGGGTTCGAGCAATAAAACATAATAGGCAGCCCTTTCCATCTCCTACGGCTACGCAAAGTAAAAACCTGCCGAATGCGCTACTTGGGATATCTCCACCGTATTTCTTAATTGTGTCTTCTAAAACAGTGGTGCATTAACTGACGGCATGGTGCTTGAAAGTTACTGGCTGGCACGGATAGCCAGAGGTCGCGGGTTCGAATCCCGGCATGGGTGGAATTTTTAGCCTCTAAATAGGTTTTTAAAATTGTCCTTAGCACGGGTTAGTGCATTAAAAATTATATAATTAGCAAAGTAATTATCACTTTTTAATGCTATTATGGATTTCCGCAAAGTAACGACTGATTCTATACAATACGGATGTTGACACATGTTACCAATTCATGTTAAGTTATTTTTTTAAAATTAAAGACCGTATTTAAAAACTTATAATAACATTCTAAGCATATATTTACTTGCCATAAAATAAATAAAAATAGTTTAAATTGCATTATTTAATACCCATTATCACGTGACTGCGAACGTCAATCAAAGCGCGGGTGACGTCACTGGCCGCTAAACAAAACAAGCTCACGTAGTCAAAAGTATCACCGGCGAACTAATTTCAACGATATTATTATAATAATATTATAACAAAGGAGACTGGATTCATCAAAGGAAGTTGTTCTAACTTACCGAAGATAGATTCGTTGATGGTGGCAAGTTATTTTGCCCGAAATAAGAAATTTTGTGCAGCGGAGCTTAGAAACGTAAAAATGTCATTGTAGGTACGTTTGAAATACCTACCTATGGTTGGTGGGTGAAGTCAAAACTACCTATCTAAAACTATTTTGTACCTAAGTACATCTCTTAAACTTTATCGTACAATACTTTTAGAATATTTGGCTTACCTTCATCAAAGTGGTCTTCACAAAAATAGCTGGTACTTGTAGATGTCAATGATGTTGAACATCTTCTAGCAAGCGTTAGCCGCTTTCTCCTTATTTTAGCAATTTTTGGAACATTTATGAACATTTTTTGCGGCGTACTTATTGACGTACTTTTACACATGGGTACTGCACAGCATTTGTACATCGTATTCAGTTTTACACCTTTCAGAAAACTTATTTATTCGTAAGAATCCACTGAATATCAGGTTAACTTTCATAGAGCGCGAGATTGTTTATCGGTCTGTGACGTCATCAAACTCACGCGTTAGTTTAGAACGTTTTGGCGGGAATTTTAAAAAGTAGTTTTAAATAAGTATTTTTTTAGTAAAATGTGACGTATTTTTTCATGAAATTATTTTTTTCGTGTTTAAATAGCGTCTATCTATGAAACAAAATCCATTCCGAACATTAGTCCACATCCCTATTTAATTATTTACTGTGAAATTTTGTCGCCCTCTAAAAGTGCCGCCTTGGGCGGGCCGAGCACTATGCTACGTCACTGAGCCCACGACCTCGCGAACGAGAGACAAGATACTAGTTTTAAAAACCTGTATAGATGCCGTGATTCGAACCCGCGACCTCTGGCTATCCGTGCCAGCGCTCTTTCCAACTGAGCTAATGGGCGACTCACCGGTATCAGTGAAATTTCGAACCTCTTTACAATATTCTCTGTACAACGTACAGGAAGCGACATCTGGCTGAAGTAATTTGCATCACTTGCAACCCCGAGCCGAGTACCTACTTTGCAGTTAGGTTTTTACATCGGAATGATATCGCTGTACCCACATGATTATATTCTTTTTAATGCACTAACCGGTGCTAAGGACAATTTTAAATACCTATTTAAAGGCTAAAAATTCCACCCATGCCGGGATTCGAACCCGCGACCTCTGGGTATCCGTGCCAGAGCTCTTTCTAACTGAGCTGAGTGCTTAGTGCGAGTTTGACAGATCCAATCGAATAACTTTACTACCGCGTTAATCGAGCATTGAGTAAGTTAACCGTTCGAACTAGCAAAACGCTGTCACAGTACAACTCGCACTCGCGTTTATTCGTGTTTTGGCTGGTAAACGTGTTCACTTCTCAACGTAAACCATTACAACTCGCACTCAGCAATTTTAATTTCCATACTTGTCGCTAGGTGGCGCTTCCTCGATGCCATAGAAATATGAGTTTACGTTAACGCGATCGAGTAGTTAAAAAACTCGCACTAAGCACTCTGATGGGCGACTCACCGGCATCAGTGAAACGAACCTCTTTAAGATACTAGTTTTCACGACGATTTGAGTAGCTAGGGTCATTTCTCCGCTATAGGCCAGCGGTTTGACCACAGTGACCCCGCGCGGTGCCTTTACAGACAAAAGCGGTAAGTGTGGCCCGACAACGCACATTATCCATAATAATATTATAAACGTGAAAGTTTGTAAGGATGGATGGATGCATGTTTATTACTCTTTCGCGTAAAAACAACTGAATGGATTTTAATGAAACTTTAAAATAATATATCTTATACATCAGAATAACTTGAGACCAACTGACGCCTGTACTGAGACCACGACAACTGCAACGTTGCCGAAACGTCGGGAATTATTATAATTCGGTTAAGGATGGCGTGATGGGGAAAAGGCTTAGCGTTTGCCCGCGACTCCGTTCGCATGGAGTTTGTAACGGTGCAAACCTTTTTACACCATTTTTATTTCTTTTTCTATCTATCATTTTCAAATATTTAAATTACGTCACACATTCTTCGATTTCCCTAATTTTTCATCATTACTACTTTACCCTTCGACCAGATCTGACTATTGTACCTGCTTATCCGTTTTATCCAGTTTTTCTGTTTTATTATACTACTAATCTGCAAATAAAACAACACCTGAAGTCGTCCCAGTTCTTATTATTAGTAAAGGATATACAGCATTTCAACTTTAGTTTTTTGCAACCCCGTTAACTCCCTTAAGGGTTAAATCTAAAAAAAACCGCGAAACACGTGTTCAATCCATTGTGTTGAAGAGTATTTATTTTAAGTTCTAAGAAAATTAGACAACTTTTTTTACACCTCCCATACAAATTTTGGCAACCCTTTTCGTCCCCTTAGGAGCATGACCTAACCTTCCTGCGATGCAGGAAGAGACCCGTGCTCCAGCAGTGGGGACGCACAAGGGTTGATATCGAAAGGAATGGTCTAAATCCTACAAGTATAAAATCACCACATGCTTGTGGGTTCCTTTCATCAGAAAACCACATAGGTTCTTCTTCTTCTTTTCGTGTCAGCGATTCGACCAGTCTTTATTTTTCCTGCCCAATAGTTGGCTACTGCGTTGGCCTCTGTTAGGTCCTCCAGAGTGCTTAGTGCGAGTTTTTTAACTACTCGATCGCGTTTACGTAAACTCATATTTCTATGGCATCGAGGAAGCGCCACCTAGCGACAAGTATGGAAATTAAAATTGCTGAGTGCGAGTTGTAATGGCTTACGTTGAGAAGTGAACACGTTTACCAGCCAAAACACGAATAAACGCGAGTGCGAGTTGTACTGTGACAGTGTTTTGCCAGTTCGAACGGTTAACTTACTCATACTCACTACTCAATGCTCGATTAACGCGGTAGTAAAGTTATTCGATTGGATCTTTCAAACTCGCACTAAGCACTCAGGTGCTGGATGGGTGATCGTCCCGTGACTACCGCTAGCGGCATTTTTTCCGAGTGCTTCCGTACTTCGCAAGGCACGTTAAGCCGTTGGTGCCGGCTGTCATGTAATTACAGACGTTAAGCCACGTCAGAGGCCTTAGGGCGGCTTGAAAACTTCTGACATTAAGACCAGCCACTTGTATTGCTAGCCCCCACCAACCCGAACTTGGCCCCCGTGGTGGGTCGCTAGTGGCGTTTTTTCCTAGCGTTTCCGTGCTTCGCAAGGAATGTTAGGCCGGCCGTGGATGTCGTCTGTCATGTAATGACAGATGTTAAGCCACGTCAGAGGCCTTGTGGGCGGCTCGATAACTTCTGACAGTAAGGCCCGCTACTGTCTTACAATCCTCCACCAGCCCGGATTTGGCCCACGTGGTGGAGTGTGGCCTAACCTTCCTGCAATGCTGGAAACCCGTGATATGCTCCAGCAGTGGGGACATACAAATGGAAGATATGCAGCTGACCACTGCGTTATGCTCGTGAACGAGTGCTGTTCGTGTGTCTGGCCGCAGCACTTATGTTTTCCCAACTTTCGTGAGACATTTGACTAATGCTTTGGCATTTAGGGTTGTTAATGGCAATCACGAAATCTTATTAGGTGGCAACTGATGTATTTCGTTTATGTTGACTTGAGAAAAGATGGTTAGAGTGGAGTTTTTTTTCCACTGCCTTTTTCTCCACTACAATACGGCCCGAAGGCAGCGGCTGACATTTTACATTGTACATTGACATTCAGCAAACATAATGTAAATTCTTTACGTTGAAATAAATTGCCAGCCCGGACTTGGCCCCCGTGCACCAACCCGGACTTGGCCCCCGTGGTGGAGTATGGCCTAACCTTCCTGCGATGCAGGAAGAGACCCGTGCCCCAGCAGTGGGGACATACAAGGGTTGATAACGAAATAAATTGATTTGATTTGATATCATCATATCATATTGCTGTGTGGTGTCGGCCTAGAGAATAGCACCAACCCAAATTCATCCCGCGCGTGTCGTAAAAGGCGACTAACGGACACAAACCGGGGGGTGGGCAGCAGCGCCCTCTGCAGTTAATTCCACCGAACTGCGATCCCCAACCCGCATGCCCAGCGTGGGGATTATGGGCATTACCCACCAATGACGGCACAACCTTGCGCTATGGCGCTGATTAGGGGAGGGCTATGTCCAGCAGTGGACTAATATAGCCTGAAGAAGAAGAAGATATCATCAATATATAACTAAACTGGTCTACATACTTCGCGATTCCTTCCTAACTCCTTGAGGCTGTACACTTTTCATGGAAGCGACACATCTGACACACGCCCGCGAAGGCGTGTCTCATAGATTTGCGAATTTTAAGAGCTTTGACACGGATACATTTTTAAAACCATTTTTATAGGTCCCGGTTGAAAAGTTTCTCTTTCTTGCGCATCGGGTGTGCCCGCGGCTTCGTT
Organism: Yponomeuta sedellus; assembly: GCA_934045075.1. Lineage (NCBI taxonomy): Eukaryota > Metazoa > Arthropoda > Insecta > Lepidoptera > Yponomeutidae > Yponomeuta > Yponomeuta sedellus. The sequence goes on from OW203751.1 coordinate 2,048,606, forward strand.
CGCGTAGATTCGGGTTTCACTTAAGAAGCCGCTAACTAGCGCCCCGATGGCATAAAACTCATAACTTGTTTATAATACGTTTTTTTTTCTTCAAAAAGTAAACAGTTTTGTTTTAAGGCGCTGGTGAAATCCCACTATCTCACTGGATAAACTGGAAAACTGTTGCTTATTAAATATGTATTAATTGTATAAGTATTTATTTTTAGGTATTTATGTATATTATTATTTAAGTATATGTTGCTTACCTATATGTATTTAATTGGATATGTATTTATTTTTTAGGTGTCTATGTATATTATTATTTAAATATATGTACATTATATCGTTGGTAATTATAAGTAATTATATTCTCGCACTCCCTTGCTGTTTGTTATCAATATATTTTCGATTTAATTATTTATGTACATGCACCACGTACCGACTATATTCTTCATGCAATCCACTCCATCCAAAGGTTGTCTGGAAGAGATCGCTCTTAGCGATAAGACCGCCAATTGTATAACATTACTTAGATTTAAGAATCATGGTTGTAATATTTTTCTGGTTGTGCAACAAAGAGTTATCTATCTATCTATCTATCTCTAAACATTAATAATCTTAATATCTGTGATAATTATTTTTAGAACATACAGCATAGAACGTAGCATCAACATCAGAGGACTCGATCGGCCGTTTTTGGCGGGAATAACATAATGTACCTACTCACATGCTACGAAAATAGCAGAGTTTTATTTTGTCCCGCTTAAAACAGAATGCAGGAACACCCTAAAATACGTTCTTTTTAATTGCCATTTACATAATTACTTAATCACATTGTATGAACATAGTTTGGGTATTATGTACTTTGTCACGCCTAAAACAGAATGCAGAAGCGCCCTACAAATATGTTTTTTTTAATGTTGGAATTTACATATTTACCTAATCACATCGTATTAAAGTGGCTTTGTCCCGCCTAAAATCGAATGCAGAAACACCCTACAAAATATGTTTTTTTTTTATTTGCAATTTACATAATTACCTAATCACATCGTATTAAAATGGCTTTGTCCCGCCTAAAACCAAATACAGAAACACCCTACAAAATATGTTTTTTTAAATTGTTATTTACATAATTACCTAATCACATCGTATTAAAATGGCTTTGTCCCGCCTAAAACTGAACGCAGAAACACCCTCAAACTAACAGAAATAATAGCACACAGCTCAACTGCGTTGTCGCAAGAAACCATCTGTTTACATCTGCGCATTATAACATGTATACTCTGTGCCAAGCACACTTTGCTTAGATATAAACAAGCTATTCATAGAATAGATAATTCTATATATAATATTCTTCATTGCATCATCATCATTGGCACATTTTATTAATTGATAATTATTAATTCATTGTTAATATGTAGTTATTTAATTAACATTGTACAACTTTAATTGTTTAGTGTAAGAATTGAATTAATTTAATAGTGTAACTATTTTTTTCAATGATTTTTAGTTAAATAAAGAAATAATATTATAGAGACGGAGCTCGCGTCGTCGTTTGCTTGTCTCTGACCAGAGAGAACCTGAGGAAGCCGATTCTCGCCCATGCGAATTGATAGCGTAGACGCAAACGATGCGAAGGGTTAGACATTTGCCGCATAAAAATAAGATAAGATAACTCGACAGAATCATTAGACATTTATTTTCTCGTCGTTAGGCTATACTAGTCCACTGCTGGACATAGCCCTCCCCTAAAGAGCGCAACGTGCTATCATAAGGGGTAATGCCCATAATCCCCACGCTGGGCATGCGGGTTGGGGATCGCAGTTCGGTGGAATTGTACAGCAGGGGCGCTGCTGCCCACCCCCCGGTTTATGTCCCTTAGTCGCCTTTTACGACACCCGCGGAAAGAATTGGGTTGGTGCTATTCTCTAGGCCGACACCAAACAGCAGAATTTCTCATTCGAATTCAATGTTTATTTTCTCATTCGATTTCAATGTAGCATGGCGTTCAAAATACATATTTTGGGTGTATTTGTCGTCGTCGTCAGGCTATACTAGTCCACTGCTGGACATACGATTACAATTTCAACCCTGTATGTCCCTACTGCTGGGGCACGGGTCTCTTCCTGCGTTGCAGGCAAGAAGGAAGGTTGCGTTGCTGGAAATAGCCCTCTCCTAAAGACCGCCACGTGCTATCATAGGGGGTAATGCCCATAATCCCCACGCTGGGCATGCGGGTTGGGGATCGCAGTTCGGTGGAATTGTACTGCAGGGGGCGCTGCTGCCCACCCCGGGTAGTTTGGGTGTCGCTCGACTTTTTATGTAGAATTCATCAAGTCATACGCCTTAGAGTCGGATACGACTCATTTGCTAATGATGTGAGAATTGGCTCCCAGGGAGTCGATTCTCAACCATGGGAATTGATTGATTGATTGATAAATCATTTATTTACACAAGACACACACACGTATACAAAGTGAAGCCATAAGAATCTGGTTACAAGTCACAGCACGAAGAAATCATAAACAAACAAAACAGTAGCATAGGTACATGAAAAGCGAAACACACAGACAACTAGCCATACACGGTACGGCAATGTACTGGACAAAGAGTGACCAACGTAGGTGTGGCAAACGTAAATGGTCTCCGACTCAGCATGTGCTGGAAGTTCGGAAAAAAAAACTTCAGCCCTGATATAAATGAAAGCGTAGACGCGAAATATTCGAAAACTTAGACATTCGTCGCATAAAAATAAGATAACTCTACTCCTTTCACCAATCTTTGTTTTTTGTTTACATCCAGTGAAACCTTATCCGGAACGTAAGTATATAATGTATCCAATGAGCATAAAAAAAACTGTTAATTGTGTCCGTACACGCGAGCCGAATCGACAATGAATGAAGTTTTTCATTGATATCTCTTTCTTCAAGGCGACGGTAGCAGTGGGTAGCAATGGACTCGGAATCGAGAGACCCAGGTTCGATTCCCAATGCGAGCATGCACCAATGACTTCATTTTCTAAGTTGTAAATTTGTGAAGATTGGAATCAATCACTTGGGTTAAGCAACAACAGGCGCGGTCAGGTATTACATGGGTGACCATCTCGTGACTACCACCAGTGGCATTTTTCCGTGCGCTTCCGTGCTTCTTCGCAAGGCACGTTAAGCCGTTGGTGCCGGCTACTGTCATGTTATGACAGTCGTTAATCGATGTCAGAGGCTTGATAACTTCCGACAGTAAGACCCGCCACTGGCTTACAATCCTCCACCAACCCGGACTTGGCCCCCGTGCTGGAGTATGGCCTAACCTTCCTGCCATACAGGAAGAGACCCGTGCCCCAACAGTGGGGACATATAAAGGGTTAATATAGATGATATCGAAGTTTTAGTAGCTATACCAGTCGCTAAACGTGAAGGAAAACATCGAGGAAACCTGAGTATCTTCTTATTCTTCAGGCTATATTATGTAGTCCACTGCTGGACATAGCCCTCCCCTAATGAGCGCCATAGCGCCCTGTCTTCAGCTTGCCGCATCCAGCATCTGTCGGCAGTGTGTCTGAGGTGTTTAAATACCTCGGCGCTTATAATTGCCTATCCGCGGTGGGCACGAGTGGTGATTGTGTAAAAATTTTAAATCAGAAGTAATAAAATAAGCACTCTTATACAAACACTCAAAGACACACATAAACACACACACACTGAGTCACTTAATATTTTTTTATTGTAACTAAAAGCTAAGAAATCTATGTAAATCTATATTTAGAGTGTTAGTATCCACGACACAGGTTTTGCCTAGTGTGGGTGTGTATATTGTAATGTAAATTGTCTTCTGCTCAATAAAGTTTTTTTTTTAATTAAGCCCGTACTCTCTGTCTCTCTCACTCTCTCTTTCTCTCTCTCTATCTCTTTGAGACAACCTGTGCCCTGCAGTGGAACGTTTATGGGTTACATAAATAAGCGGTGCGAAAGAAATAATCGTTGCTGTTTTCTTTTGTCTCCGTTCAAGCCCCGATGTATTTGAACACGTCAGACACTCAGGTCTCCTCGCCATGTTTTCCTTCACAGTTGGCGAGTGGTATTGTTAATATAACTTCACAAATTTACATCGACCGCATAACACCATTTTTTTGTCTACCCGTCAAAATGTGTTTAAAAAAAACCTATTTATTTTTACGACTCTAACGGTTGGTCAAGTGTTTCGGTTATGAAACTAGTTTTAGCGGGGCACAGGTTTTTTTAGTCTTAAGCCTTTACTGCTTTACATGTGTTTTTTTATTTCAATTATTTCCCGAGCGATTCTTCGATGATACTGTCGATCGGTTGAGAGAAAAGTGACTAACCACAATAATTGACTGTACTCGCCACTTTTTTACTCTATGTACTAAGTTGCTATGCCGTTTACCGGTAACATTACACTGTACTATAAAATATCAGAATGTTACACCTTACACAACTGTAATTTAAGGCAATAAATGATTGAATTGAATTAGTTTACCCGTGACCACGGCAACTGCAACGCTGCCGAAACGTCGGGATATAAGGTTATTAAGTTTTACCTAATAAATGAAGCTCTCGTGCCCTAATCGAACCGAGTTATTGGAATCAATCACTTGAGTAAAGCAACAACAGGCGCGGTCAGATGCAGGACGGGTGACCGTCCCGTGACTACTGCTAGTGGCATTTTTTCCGAGCGCTTCCGTCATTCGCAAGGCACGTTAAGCCGTTGGTGCCGGCTGTCATGTAATGCCATGTCAGAGGCCTTAGGGCGGCTTGATAACTTCTGACAGTAAGGCCCGCCACTGTCTTACAATCCTCCACCAACCCGTCTTGGCCGCCGTGCTCCATACTCCACAGTATGGCCTAACCTTCCTGCGTTAAAGGACCACCAGACGATCGGTTCGAACGCAGGCTTTTGTCGTCGAAATTCCGCGAATCCGCACCAAGCGATTCGCGAATTCTTTTATAATAAAAACAGCGAAGTTGTGGAACACGCTGCCATCGTCTGTCTTTCTGGAGACATATAACCTGGGTGTCTTTAAAAGTAGAGTAAGCACGTACAGTACTACACAAGAAATAAGTCTCGCGGATGTACCTGCGCAGATGACCAAATTTTGGATGTGCTACAAGTTGATCGACCAATCAGATAGTTTAATTTTATGGCAGGCCGCGCGCCTTTGTTGCTATTGGTTGATTCAACGTCATCGATGCAGGTGACTATTAGTTTGGCAATATTGCCGCTACTGCGGCAATCAATTCTGCACCTTAACCGTATCGGTTAAAGATCATGTTGAATGTACTTATCGCTTCGGGTACTTTTGTTACACTTCTTCCTAAGCTTCGCGATTCCCGAAGGGACTTTTATGATGTGTAGTTCTGTAATATTGTAGACCCCGTCTTCGCTACTATCAGGCGTGACTGGGGTCAAGTGCGACCTGTCCGAAAAAAAAAGAATACACCCGTGCCCCAGCAGTGGAGACATACAAAGGGTTGACATCGATACTTTTCAGTTAAAGCTCTAAGGATGCAGTTTTGTCTGTACTCATATATGTTTCTTCACCTTGTAGGTAATAATTAAATAAATAACATAACATTTGCATACAGGCGCATACATTGCTTCTGGCCCCACACTAGGATACCCTGTGTCGTGGGAAATAGAAACGGCGACATCACAAACATGTAAACATCCATCAGAGGTTTTTGGTCCCCAGCTGACGTTCGAACCCGGGACCTCTTGCATGGTAGGCAGATGCGCTACCGCTGCGCCACAGAGGTCGTCGCTGCGCCACAGAGGTCGTCACCATTGCAATACGATTGGTTACCAGACTACCGATAGTGCTGTAACGGTTTTTTTCTTTTATACCATTTTTATTTCTTTTTCTATCTATAATTTTCAAATATTAAATTACGTCACACATTTTACGATTTCCCTCATTTTTCACCATTACAACTTTACCCTTCGACCAGATCAAGTGGTTATATACTCTTTGGACCAGATCTGACTAATTTACCTGCTTATCCGTTTTTATACAGTTTTATTCAGTTTTATTGTAAAATATTACTACATATCTAACAAATAAAGCCGCAATTGAAGACGTTCCAGTTTTCTATTATTTATAAAAGATATACAACATTTCAGTGCGAATGAAAACAAGACCTAGGGTTTTTTGTCCCCAGCCGGGGTTCGAACGCGGGACCTCCTGCAATGGCGCTCCCGGTCTTGATCGAAGTAAACTCATGCCGTAGCTACGGAGCAATAATTTTCTCCATGTTTATTAGTTCCGCTACCGCCTTTCCCACGTTAAAGTATGAGTAACACTCGGAGCGACTGCTGTCTACCGTTTTTACGCCTTTGAACTTGCTCGCGGAGGTCAAGTTAGAACTGTTTAAGGCGCCACGCGGTGTAACGAGCGCCACCGGTGGAATAAAAATCGTAACTTGCGGCCTTACTAATAATAAGTTATACACTGAAGAACTATTTGACGTATAACAATTTAAATTGTTTTAATCGCATTTAGCGTACCAGTTTGGCAGACCTCGGATAACGGCTGCATACACATCTCATAACCTTTATTAGTAAGGCCGCTACGGCCTAACTGAGCTAATGGGCGACTAACCAGCATCAGTGAAATTTCGAACCTCTTTACAATACTCTCTGTATTACGTACAGGCAGCAACATCTGGCTGAAGTAATTTGCATCACTTGCAGCCCTGAGCACCTACTTTGGAGTAAGACCAATATAATTTGTGTCTTCATGCTAGTTTATTTAATTAGATTTAGTATATACCACAAATAATAATGAAATAGCGTAAGCTGTAATGTAATTACAGCTGTAATGTAATTAAACAAAATTTGTCTTGTCTTGTCTTAATTATGTTAACTTGCGAAAGAAATAAAAAAAAAAAAATCCTTAGAGGCCCTAGTTAGCACCGCCTAGCGCCTTAAGTGTTTTGCAATGTGTATCATGAGTAAAGCTGTTAGAGCTTTGATTGTTTAACTTTGCTATTACACATAATTATGTATTTTATTTCATTTTACTTTTTAAGTCTATAAATGTGATTGTGGGTCCTGTTTCATGTAAGAATATTCCATGGCTTACTTTGACAATTCGACATATACATTGCAAAGTCGAAACACACAGTTTAACAAATACAAAGACTCAGCCACGCTATGTACATCTAACAATATTAGACCAACTAATAAAATGTGATTCAAAGATCGTGTGGCTGCCCTACACAGCCATAGAGATAGAATATTATTAATACGTAGGCAAGTTCGAAAGCGAAGCGCTCGTTGCTTAGGCGAACTGAGTGATTGGAATCAATCACTTAGTTAAGCAACAACAGGCGCGGTCAGGTACAGGGTGGGTGAGCGTCCCGTGACTACCGCTAGTGGCATTTTTCCGAGCGCTTCCGTGCTTCGCAAGGCACGCTAAGCCGTTGGTGCCGGCTTTCATATAATGGCAGTCGTTAAGCCATGTCAGAGGCCTTATGGGTGGCTTGATAACTTCTGACAGTAAGGCCCGCCACTGTCTTACAATCCTCCACCAACCCGGTCTTGGCCCCCGTGATGGAGTATGGCCTAACCTTCCTGCGATGCAGGAAGAGACCCGTGCCCCAGCAGTGGGGACATACAAGGGTTGATAACAAGTTCGAAAATAGCCCTTCGGAGCACTTGGTCCATATTATCAAAATTACAAATATATTAAATATAGGAAATTTTAACATCGCATCACGTATATACGAGTATATTGACCAGTATTACAGAAAGGGGCGTGGCTAGCCCAGGCGACTCGAAACAAACATGTCCTTCTCGCGTTTAGTGTACATACGTCTGTACACTAATCAGCCCGGCCGCGCGCATCCCCCAAGCGCTTAGTGTACAGACGTATGTACACTATGCAACGCTCAGATTGGACTCTTTTTATCTATGCTCTGTGCATTCTCTATGGACAATATCTGTTGTTTTATTGGCCAATGGTTAGTAAGGATTACTTTCGCCAACCAATCAAATGACGTGACGTGGAAAAAAATTGAATTATCATCGAAACCACATGAGCTTGCTAGGTCAGACGCCATTTTGCGTTTTCGTCGTGAGTTGCTCCGCTCGCTAAAGTTTTATAAGTTATTTAGAGAAGGCAACGCTGCGTATTTGTTCATGTGTTATATATCAAATTACTGGGAAAAGTGTGTAGATTATGATTCAAATAATAGTTTCGTTGTATTTGATGGAAAAGAAAGTGAAAAAAGCCTCGAACTTTTAGCCCGGATTGTGCCGCTTGTATGGGCGGTCAGTGTCATTTTACCTCTTCCTGGTAATTATTCATTTATAGCTTTATTTTGGTGAATTAGAGTATGAAAATTGTGTAAACAGTAATAGATAATATGCAGATCATATTATAAGTGTTAGTTCAGTGCTAGTGAATGAGTAATTAGTGAAAATAGTGAGACAAAGTTCAAAGTAGTGTCAAAATGGCGTGGATAGTGATATTCATCTCGTCATTTGAATATCATGTAAGTTTATTGATAATTTTATTAGCATTACAAGTATAATAACCGGATAGGGAATTTTATGCAGATTGTAGTGATATATAACACTTATTGAATAATTACGTAGTACTTTCTCTAATTTGAGAAATGCGGAACTGTGTTCACAAAAAAGATGCAAAAAAATGGCGGTGCGAAATGACCCTGCACTATGCGGTACCTTTGAACTTTCTTTTTTCCGAGCGCGCGTGGCGCTAGAAGGGTTAAAAGAGTTAAATTAAATCAATCGTTACAGTCTATTTATTCTTACTTGTCCAATTTAGTAAATAAGATTCTAACCTTAAAATTGAGATTAAGTGCCTAAACTAGACATTTTCTCGCAAATTCATGAACTATCATATAAAATTGGCAGCGTGTTATCTAAAAGAGTGTTCCAAACTACTTCATATATGGAAATATGGCAGTTTTGGACTAAAAAGTTTCAGTTTACGGGTAGAATCTTGTTTACTAAATTGGACAAGTAAGAATAAATAGACTGTACTTAATTTTAAATAATCATGTTCTTCTATTAATGAAGTCAACGCAAAATTAATTAAATCTTTCCTGTCCCGCACAGATCGGATACGTACGTATGATACAAAAACACTATAAACTGCTATAACAAGCGAACTTGACATTTATGGACCCCATAATAGGAGTAAACTTGTTTTTAAACAAAAGAAAGTCGGAAGGGCCCTGACAGCTGTGAGTTGATTGCATTAAAAAAAACTAGATGGCGCTGCAAGGAGAACAAATGTCACCCATCATACGTTTTCATCGCGTTTTATGTTGCACGCACAGATTAATATTTGTGATATGATAACCTAAACATCTCTTTGTTGTCTGTGATCTAAGCTAAACTATGTTTCGAAACTGTTGAAATTTGAAAGTTTTGAAGTATTTTTACTTTGTTCATTACATACGTACGTGAATTGTGTCTTAACTAATGGCTAGCCCGTGCATTGAGCATTTTTGTAAAAACATAGGCACTCAACGTTTTCCTAAATGATGTAAATTTCGACATATTACATGACGTCAGCACCATCTATCGCGGTACTGTTTTTTTGTTTTTAATGGCGCTTTGAAAAGCTCTTATTGTAGAACTCGGTAGAAGGTTTCCAGGTTAATAGATAACTGCAGTCTTTAATTTTATGTTTTAATGGTGTCCCTCTGATTTATAAGTACGAATACTTAGGCTGCCTTGCGTCAATGCTGTTTATCCATGGCTAAGCTCTATCCAATAAGTGCAAAAAAACGGCTGCACCACATAATTCGCAATCTTATGATGATATGACCGTCAACAACCACGTCAATCAGTTATTAACAGTCTGTTAGCTTTTAAGCCCGTTCCACATTCTCGCGCGAGAACGATATACATTGCTTATACTATTTTTATTTTTAAAGCACTAACCCGTGCTAAGGACAATTTTAAAAACCTATTTAGAGGCTAAAAATTTCACCCATGCCGGGATTGGGACCCGCGACCTCTGGCTATCCGTGCCAGAGCGCTCTTTCCAACTGAGCCAATGGGCGACTCACCGGCATCAGTGAAATTTCGAACCTCTTTACACTATTCTCTGTATTACGTACAGGCAGCGATATCTGGCTTAAGTAAATTGCATCACTTACAGCCCCGACTACCTACTTTGCAGTTAGGTTTTTCGCTGCGACCTAAAAGGCGACTAAGGGACACAAACCGGGGGATGGGCCGCAGCGCCCCCTGCAGTACAATTCCACCGAACTACGATCCCCAACCCGCATGCCCAGCGTGGGGATTATGGGCATTACCCCCCAATGATGGCACAACCTTGCGCTATGGCGGTCATTAGGGGAGGGCTATGTCCAGCAGTGGACTAATATATAATAATAATATAGCATTTATTTCAAACAACTTAGGTCTAGCCCAAAGAAGAAGAAGCAGAAAAAGCTTTTTTAAAATTGTTCTCAGCACAGGTTAGTGCATTAAAAAAAAGGATATAATTAAGGTAATTACTCTCTCTCTCTCTCTCTCTCTCTCTCTGAGAGAAGGCCTGTGCCCTGCAGCGGGACGAATATAGGCTACATAAAAAATAGGACTTACTTCATCTCAAACGGGTGTTATTAAAAAACAACGGTGCGGTACCTACTACTAAAATAACTCTAACGTGGAAGACCATTCATTCAGAGTCAAAACAAAGCATTAACGAAACGTTTCATTGCTCGGCCCGCCTTGCCAGCAGACGAGTAAACTGGAGAGTCGCTAAACGATTGTCTCACACCGATTACTGCCTCGCCCAGCCGTCTGGGTGAACCATGATTAGCGCCACCGCCAAACTCTGTACAGTACTACACATCATAAAAGTCCCTTCGGGAATCTACGTTCGCGCAGACTAGAAGTGTAACGAAAGTACCCGAAGCTATAAGTACATTCAACATGATCTTTGACCGATACGGTTAAGGTGCAGAATCCGCTAATTGACACGTATCAAATTTGACGCGATAAATGAATATTTCCTATAGTACTTAACGTAAGAAACTGAAATATACTGTTTTTGCTAAGTAACTATGCAGGAACTATGCTGCAAAATTTGCAAAATAAAAAATTTTTTCCTCGTTTAATTCGTAACGGCGAAAACGCTATCCGCCATCTTGAAATCATCTAAAGTATGTAAATAAACATCTTTGAGCCAGAGCCAGTGGACATTGATTAATATAGGACTTACATCAAAGTGATCTTCACATAAATACACCCGAGTTTCAATTGATAAAGAGTCGGGGTCTCTTTTGGCAAGTTTGAGCCAAGTTTTTCGAATGTTAATTTCACTGGGTACACGAATCCACAACTTCCCGGGGGTCTTTATTGACGTGTTTTTTCATTCTCGAACAATCCAATAATGATAATTGGTATATTTTGGATGTACCAATTATCATTATTGGACATAGCCCTCCCCTAAGGAGCGCCATGTTGTGCTATCTTAGGGGGTAATGCCCATAATCACCACGCTGGGCATGCGGGTTAGGGATCGCAGTTCGGTGGAATTGTACTGCAGGGGTCGCTGCTGCCCACCCCCCCGGTTTGTGTCCCTTAGTCGCCTTTTACGACACACGCGGAAAGAATTGGGTTGGTGCTATTCTCTAGGCTGACACCACACAGCAGGAAGCGCCTTATTATAGCCAATCTCTTTCCAAAAGGCCTGCAGTGCACCAATGTTACCGCTGGCCTCCCGAAGGATCCCAGCTTTCCCATCGTCGATGTCCGTAGCTCATCCACGCTCTCACAGTGAATAGTCACGTGGGCGGGTGTTTCGTCCCGTACTCTCTCTCTGAGAGAAGGCCTGTGCCATGCAGTGGGGCGTGTATATCATCATCATCATCATCATCCCATTATGTCCCTACCGAGGGGCTCGGGTCTCTTCCCTGAGGAAGGTATAGGCCATACTCCACCACGGGGGCCAAGTCCGGATTGGTGGGGGCGTGTATAAGCTACATAAACTACAGGCTAGACAAAAAAAATATAATAAAAAGTGTACTTGCACGGATATTTACTCGTTTAATTTTACAATTTTCCGACGTTTGGGCACTTTTGCAAGTACCGTAGTCCCGGAAGACTTAGGTAACAGGCGTCTTTTTGAAAGCATTAACTGTTAGTTTACTAAAAACCTAAACAGAAGAGGCTAAAAATTCCACCCATGCCGGGATTCGATACAGAGAATATTGTAAACAGGTTCGAAATTTCACCAATGCCGGTGAGTCGCCCATTAGCTCAGTTGGGAAGAGCGCTGGCACCGATAGCCAGAGGTCGCGGGTTCGAATCCCGGCATGGGTGGAATTTTTAGCCTCTAAATAGGTTTTTAAAATTGTCCTTAGCACGGGTTAGTGCATTAAAAATAATAATAGTATAATATATAATCATGTTAGTTTAGTACCCTCGGCAAAAATTACAAAAGAAAATTATGAAGTTACGTTCCAAAAAAGGCAAAACAAATATTTTACATAAAGTTTTGACTTATAAACGTAAAATTAAACGAGTGAATATCCGTGCAAATACAGTTTTTATTATGTCTCGTGTTAACCTTAGAAAATACCAACAAAAAGATATTAGTGGACGTCACGGAGCTTAAACTAAAGCACTCGTGGTAAGGCGCGCCTGCGCAGCGGACCGGTTACGTGCGTCTGCTTTCTCGCGTGTCGTAACAGCGGCCGGACGCACTCCCGCGCAGCTGAAGGTGAATGTCGGTTGTGTCTGGTTAATAACCGATCTGTCTCACTACTTACTCATAAACTCACGCCTATATCCCGGGACGGTAGATAGAGACTAGGCAATTTAATGTAGGGGCTAACGCAACCAATGGAATAAAAATCGTAGCTTTTTTATAATACTTTTTTTTTCAAAAAGTAAACATCAAACAGAGAACCAGAGTTATCAAGTGATTTGATTTGATTGCTGTGTGGTGTGTTGTAAAAGGCGACTAAGGAACACAAACCGTGGGGTGGGCAGCAGCGCCCCCTGCAGTACAATTCCACCAAACTGCGATCCCCAACCCGCATGCCCCAGCGTGGGGATTATGGGCATTACCCCCTATGATAGCGCAACGTGGCGCTCTTTAGGGGAGGGCTATGTCCAGCAGTGGACTAGTATAGGCTGACGACGACGACGACGATTTGATTGAATTCTTTCATTCGGTTCGACTAAGCCGCGAGCGCTTCAATATCAACATATAAGGTAAAAAAATTAAGTCCGTTCGGAAATATCCGGTTGTCATTCACACTTAAAAAAACAAAACGTTGCAATGTTGCCAGCGCACGTATTCCTAAATTCCCCGCGCGCCCAGTGTTACCATGCGTGACGCACCGCGGACTTCCGCTCATTGTGGCGTGCGAATACCTATGTTGGACTAGCGGTATGTTTGTGGGATAGATAGGAGGTACATACCGGCAGTTCAGCATGGCATGTTAACGGGGAACTTGAGTCAAAGTTCAGTTCAATGGCTTTTATAAAACAAAAAGACAACATAAGAAAACGGATAGCCAGAGGTCGCGGGTTCGAATCCCGGCATGGGTGGAATTTTTAGCCTCTAAATAGGTTTTTAAAACATAGGAAAACTAAAAAAAATTTTACAAGCCTCTATGTTTCTCTTCCACTGCTAGGCAAAGGTCTCCCCCAGTTCAGTCCAGAGTTTTCGGATCCGGCCATTAAAAACAAAAAAACGCTTATTGGGATTCCAAAAAATGCGATAAATGTTACTCTAATAATTTAGTTCAATGTGTAGATCACATTATTAACTTTCAGATGTTTTTTAAAAAATGTCCATCCATAAAAAATGTTGATCCATGCTTATCGGTATCAATATCGATGGATATCGATATTATTCGTAGAAAAATATTATACCATAATTATTTATACCATAATTATTGAACTTGTGGACAGCCTTGTAGGCCGCTAATTGTACTATATTTTTATATAAGTTTTGTTACTGTCATTTTTGTGTACAATAATTAATATTCTATCTATCTATCTACTTTTCTGTGAGAGCCCTGGCTTGGTTAGGCAAAAAAAAGTATTGCTATTTCGTGTTTGTTATTGAAACTGTTTTCGGTAAAAGAGCAATGCCTCTTAACAGGAAAAACAAAACAGAAACCGGAAATCAAAGGCATTGATTGATCCGTGACTTGGGAGTTCTCCAAATTTGATATTTCCTAGAAATTATAACAATCCAATTTTCTTCGTGCAATTTATAGTGTCAACGGTTCAACACTTTTTGTATTGACTACACGACGGTTTTAATTCATCCTAGATATTTAAAGTCATTTTAGCACATTGGCAGAACGTTAGTTTCGCAACCGAGAGGCCGTAAGTTCGATTCCGCCATATACTCGTCACTTCTTCTTCTTCAGGCTATATTATGTAGTCTGGACATAGCCCTCCCCTAATGAGCGCCATAGCACCCTGTCTTCAGATTGCCGCATCCAGCTTCAGCCGGCAGTTTTTCGCAGATCGTCATCCCACCTGCTCGGGGGTCGTCCCATACTACGTTTGCGTCGCGGTCTCCACTCAAGAACACTCGTTACTTGATTGTGGCAAACCCCGGCTTTAATTGTGGCTAGGCCTACTAGCTGTCAGGATAGTATAGGTTCTGGGTAAGTCTACCCCGACAAAAAAACTATGTCTGACACGCCAGCGTCCGAGTGGTCCCTTCACCCGTCTAAGAGCAGTTTCGCATTATATCCGATCAGAGTCCGTAAAAATACCGTCCGAGGAACTATTTTTACGGCAGTTTACGCACGAGATCCGGCTTCCGACATCCGATGTCTCTTCGTCATCCGACAATCTCCATTTCGGATAAGATTATTTATTGACGGACCGAATCCGTCCCGTAAGAGAGCAGGGCGTGGCCGGGGCGGGAGGCAGCGTATTCTTGCATTATGTTTTTTTTTTAATAATAAATACTGCCACCATTTAATTACGTGGCAACCTTCAAGTCTTAAACATATAAATGAAAAATGTTGTTGAATTACAAATGGTCCTATATTCTTAACCTAATGGGTTATTTGTCACTCTTTTCTATTCTTTTCCTTTCTTCTCTTTCTTTCCACACACACACCCACACACACCCTCACACACACACACACACACCTAGTCGTAGGGCTGAGTTTAAATATAAGTACCTACTATTGTTTGCTTTTTTGTATTTTATAATTTTTGTACATTTTCTATATTTTTTCTGTAATATCTCTGTCGGTCGTAATTTGAGCTGACTTAGTGTCTACAGTATGTTTCATACTTTGTTGTACTAGTTTTTTGGGTGGCCTGGCATCCTAAGATACAGATCTCTGATCTCGTTTGGGACCCAGTCTGTCCACAAATCGGTTTTATTGCACCATATTGTACCACTGCTATTTTTCAACTAATTTGTGGATGGAGAAATAAAGATTTTTGTATTGTATTGTTCCTTCTTTTGTGTGTGTGTGTGGGTGTGTGTGTGTTTTTTTTTCTTCTATAAAACCCATTTACAGCACCATTTAACAAAATTATATTATGCATACAATCAATAACAATAAAAACTAAGTAAAATACAATCAACTAATAACATTAAAATGAAATTTACAAAATATAATATGATAAAACTTTCGTGTTTTCCCCGGCGCATTATCTCTGTCTACTCCGACGAGTAGTCACAAGCAAGGCGCCGGGGTAGCTTGTTTGCATCATGCTACCCCACGAGTGGAAAATAACCATGTTTATGGGACAGCTTGGATTCAACCCCTGAACTGCTTTTAGATGAGAGGTCGGACTAGTGCGTAAGCAATATGCGAATGAGGTCCGAGGTTTCTAGACCCGTATTTTCACGGATTCGGATCGGACGTAGTGCGAAGCCGCTCTAAGTGAATGAAGGTGCCACTCTGTATAAATAATCTCATTATTACGTAGTTGCGAAGGCAAAACTCGTCGATGTAAATTAGGCCTTAAATTCTAATGCACTAACCCGTGCCAGGCGTCCGTCACTCGCTCAAGGTCACGCGTTATATACCTGCCGCCCGGCGTATCGTCCACGATACAACCGACACAGGGCCGCTACGCCCGCCTGAGCGCTCGCACCGCACGTTTCCCACGTTTACTTCTCGAAAAGCCGAAACCACGTAATTATTGTACAGTGGATGGGAATAGAGAGGAACAAATAGAACACATTCCAATTTCAGGATTAAACGATTTGGCGGTTAAAATTGCCCACAATGACGAAAAATCAAGTTCGATACCTTAACCCTTTATGGGGCAAAAGCGAAATTAGTATGGCGGCTGTAACCACCTGTCAAGGTTGATTATATATAAGGCTCATAATTCATGTGAGCTTGCATTGGTAGTCGACTTTATTGTTTAAATGAGTCTTCCCTGAACTGACGCAAGCAACAAGTGAAACCACCAAAGTGAAGTTAGTCACATGATCTTGGTAGGGTGTGACAAAGTGGTGGTTACGTTTGTGTCTTCCGTCTCAATAAGTGTTTACGACCAGGAGAAGTGATTATGTTTGATATATAATTAAACAATTTAGTGGTAAAATGTGATATTTACGTGTTTCAAGGTAAGTTAATAGATTATTTATTTATTTTCCTTGAATTTGGTATATAAATCATAATCTTAATCTGTATTTATGAAGTACAATAATGGTTTGAACTGAACAGGTAGTAGAAACCGGTTTTAAAGTTAGAATTGATACAGCCGCCATACTAATTTCGCTTTTGCCCTATAAAGGGTTAATGTTTGCTTTTCAGATCAATTGGCTTGAGATAATAGGGAGGCCTGATCTAATAACAACTCAAACAAAGTCTGCTTGTCTTTTTATATTACATATTTTTGACAAATAAATAAATATGGGTATTTCACAACATTCGTTTTATTACAGCAATAATCATCATAGGTACAACCCTAGCGCATTCGTGCGATGACGCGCTTGCACGTAAGCCGCACGGTGGGCAACACAATCTCGACTCTTTGAGCGGGTACTTATGGTATATTTCTCCTCGCTGTGAGCAGTAGTTATTATTATTAAAATTTTGTAGGCTATTATAGCGTAGGTATTTTCGCTTTAGTATGGGAGTGATGTATCTGTTACGTAGTAACTATTATCTAATCTGTGCCCGTGCTAAGGATGGGTGGAATTTTTAGCCTTTAAATGGGTTTTTAAAATTAGGCCTTGTTAAAGACTTTTTTTATCTAGCCTATAACAGTCCCGCTGCAGGGCACATCCCTTCTCTCAGAGAGAGAGTACGGGCTTAATTACCACGCGTGCCCACCGCAGATTGGCGATTTAAAGCGCTGAGGCATTTAAATACCTCACACACTCAAGTTTCCTCACCTCACATATTCACCTAACCTAGTGGAAAAAAGGCAGGCAGTTTTTATAGTTTTTCTGTTTACACGTATCCTCACCAAATACAAGGTATCTGAACACCTCAGACACTCAGATTTTGCTCGCGATGTTTTCCTTCACCATTAGCGAATGGTATTAATAATAATAATAAATTGTTTATTTTAGGCCTTGCCCATATAAAAGTTATTACATTTATCACAAGTTAGTATTAGGTACTGTTGGCGACAGACCTTTTTTATTGTTTTATTTTGACTTTTTGTATATTGTTTTTTTTTTACTTATGTCAGTTTTTTAAAATTTAGTTCTCTGTCTGTTCTTGTTATTAATTGTCTTGTAAATATTATCGAATAAACACGGATTTATAAATAAATTATTAACCTATTATTAAAACAGAAAGGTAGGGCACCATAGGGTGCTTAACAGGTACCTATATAAAACACTTAAAATTAATATGAGGGGTGTTAAAGACCGCAAAGGTACCTATCTTATGGCAGGGCTGGGTGTCACAATGTGCAACCTACCCAGTGCTTCAGTATAGGACCGTCTACACGACCGTATTCAATTCAATTCTTTATTAATAGCTACCCTAAGGATTCTGCCAATGTCGAGTTTTGGAGATAGCGACAGTTTTTCTTTTAAATTTTTATTGTTTAAAAAAAACCGTAGGTCGGTGTTGTAGTGCTGTAATACCTATAACAAAATACACGAAATATAGGTACATAAATAACTTGATACATTAGCAAACAATCACAGTCGAATTTTGTTAGTCTTTGTAAAATAACATATTTTTTTAATAAATGGGGCGAATACCAATTGTAACACAGAGCGAAAATTTGTAGGAAGAGAGAGATTGGAAGGAAGATGATTATATAAAGAAGAAGATAATTTTGAGCAGTTAAAAAAGATATGATCCGGAGACCCCTCGTCCAAACCGCACTCACACAGTGAGTGGTCCCTAATCCGAATTTTAAGCGAATGGTATTGCTACTATGGCTTGACAAATGCTTAAAACTGTCAGTTATTTATTTATTTATGATAATCCTCAATTCCACGGTAAGGGCATTAGCCAAGTACGTACGAAACGCTAAGCTAAGCTTTACGAAAGTACGGAGTTCACTTTAATCACTTAAGAAGCTTGGTTCTCGACTACTACTCGGCTTAATTGCATTAATGGTGCAGTTACGACGGTGTAATTAACGTTATGGTTTATTTAATGTGCAGAGAGTACGTGCACGGCGTTTCAAGTAGCTGCTTGTAAGTATGAAACATGTAGGATGATCTTAAAACGGTACCTAAACCGTAATTCGACGGAGCGGTTTGACAGATAGAGTGTTACCATGCGTGAGGAAAATAAAAGAGTGATGAGGTTGATCGATATTTAATTATCGATGGAATATCCGGCCTAAGTATAAAATCGTCGGTTATCTAACAATACCGCTCAAGTCAATTGAATAAACCTTACGTGAGAGGAAGATTTGTTTTTTTAGAAGATTTTGGCCTGGATACTAGTCCTTTGGGCCATCAACCATTATTTCGTTAGCCAACAGATGAGAAATCGTGCCATTTTTACGGTTTAACAAAAATTGATATTTTCTTGCTTAGTATGTACATCAAGTCAATTTAATAGCATAAATATAACATGGAGCTTGCACATCAACGTCTTTATTATTAAATTAATTATTACATTCCCGTTTTAAATATAAAACTCGAAAAAATTAAACAGGTTTTTTGTTCGGATCGAACCGGATCGTACATTATCGACGAAAACAACACTAGGCTGAACCTGGCAACATTATGCGATTTTGAGTTGTCAAACCGCTCCGTCGAATTACGGATTTTACTTTAAGTGTCACGTCACGTCCGACTCGAGGCTCGTAAATTAGAATGCTCGCGATTTCGTTTTACCAGGAAATTCAATGACATGGTAATAACTAGCCTAAAAATATACAACATACATGTGAAAAAACTGGGGGTCGACAATTAGAATCGTTGTGAATATTTGTTTAACGAGGAAATTCACTCTATGTAACGTTTTTGGTAAAAAATGCCTTAAAATATACATACATGTAAAAAAATTGGGGATCGACAATTAGAATCCTTGCGACGTCTGATCTTTTTGAGACGACAAGTTGGCGAATACTGGTCAACTTGTCTCAAAAAGTACATGATAATTATAGTTATATAAAAATAAGATGTCAGCCGAAGATGCGAACGGGTGCCAGCAGTCTTCTCGTGACCACGATGACTGTAACGTCGTCGAAACGTCGAGGTAAAATAGCAATAAATTACTACGCGATTAACTCCCGAAAATATTCTAACTATATAAAAAGTAATTAGCAAATACCTATTAAGTTGCTTGTGAGTGGTTGGGCGTTTCAAAATATAATTTTTAATACTGGAAATGTGTATTCGACTTGAGGCTTGAGGCCGGGACGAATATGACCTCTGAATTTTAAATACGTATAAATGTAGGTATTTTAGAAGAATATTTTGAAGTCGATGCCCAAAATGTATGTGTCTAGAACTTGACACAGACTCCAAAATATCCCCCAATCGAATCATTACGCGATTTTACATTCATAAGAATAAAATCGCGGCAATATTATTAGCCAAGCGTGCTAATCCCAAAACTCAAAGAAGTGGCAGCCCTAGCCACGGGTATTGTTTCAAAAACGATCTGTTTAACGGCTCTGTGTTGCCATGTTGTTTCCCTCCATTCCTGTTGATTGCGTAATTTTATTGTCTCTTCGAGGAGTGTTTACTTTGTGTTTTGCCCCTTTGTCTTAGCTTTGACATTGGTAAGGTTATTATGCGGTCTTAGTTTTGTGGTATACATTCCACGTAGGTGCCTACTATGTAGGGTTGCCATTTTGGTCATAGGACTTTTTTTATGAAGCCCGCATGCGTCGTTGATATTGCAAACCGACACAATGTCAAAAAAACTATCTTTGTTCTTTCATAAAATTTATTGTATGAAAAATTAGATAGACGGTAGCAAGACATCATATTCCTTAAATAATCAGACTGAGGTTAAAATGTCTTAAAACTTCCACTGAGAATAATGTTTTCCTTCAATTTAGATGATAAAACGAAAATCATGTTTCTTTGTCACGATGACGATGTGAAATTACAGTTGCTATACCAATCGTTAACGGTGAAGGTAAACATCGTGGGAAAAAGATGAAATGTGGAGTTTCGTTATTAGCTTGTACACATAATCAATTACTACTTCATAATGTGACATTAAAAACTTTAGACAGTCACTAAGTGAATATTTTGTTTTACAATGATTATTTAAAAAAATATTTTTTAAATAAAATATTGTGATAATAAATATTCATACACATATTACACAGATCTCGTTAGCCCTGTACTAAGAACAACTAAATGACTTGTGTTATAGGTGCTAACTCGACGATAGATTTAATACAATGAATACATAGATAACATCCAAGACCCGAGACTAACTAGAACAGTTCGTTTCCTAGTTTGACCCGGCCGGGGATCGAACCCGAGACCTTCGGTTTTACAGCAGCGTGCCAAACCGCTGCGCCACCGTTTACGTGTAATTTTTTTTTTATCGGGTGCTGACTTTGTTTTCTACCTTACTTACTTTTGTGATTAAGATATATTAGCAATACTCTAAACCCAGACGTGAAATATATAGTTACGAGTACCCTGGTCTGTTCTGTTTTTGTTTTTGAATATGTATTGTATTGCTTTTATTTAAACCTATGTTTTCTTTCTGCTTTCTTTTCTATCTTGAATTCGTACTATCGTGATATCGTCTTCCATAGTCAAAACACGACAAGACGCTTGTCTAAACACTTAACATCCTATCAGTACCGTTACCTAACAGAAGTTGATGATTTTTGCCATGCTTCATTTGATTGGAAAAAAAGTCAAGTAGGCAGATACAGTCGTAAGTAGTAAGTTGAGGAACCCGCTCGTAGCCTTGGCTGCCCGCGTGATCTTAATCGATCACGAAGGTTAAGCAGCACAGGCTGCGTTCAGTTCATGGATGGGTGCGTAACCGTCTTGTCTCCACTATACTACGGTCCGAAGGAAGCGGCTTTCATTTTACATTGACATTCAGCAAAAAGAAGGTAAACTCTTTAGGGGCCATCCATAAAGTATGTCACAGGAATTTCGTGATTTTCTTGACCCCTCCCCCGTCCTTGTCACAACTGGTCACATTTGTGAGACCCCCCCTCCCTAGTGTGACGTCACATATTTTGCAATTTTATATTTAGACATTATTGAACTCAAACATCAGTTCCGCAATTAATTTTATATCAAGAGTTGCAAATGTTTTGAGTATTTCGTGAATAGTGGAAAGTTCGTGTTTTAACACGAAGTTTTGGGTGAATTTCGGAAATGTGACGTCACGAAACTTAGGCCCCCTCCCACCCCCAGTCACACAATGTCGCAATTCGTCGACCCCCTCCCTCCCCCTTAACATGTGACGTAATTTATGGATGGTCCCTTACGTTGGAATAAAATTTATTTTGATTTGATTCATATTATTCTTTCCCGGCTTACCTACTGTCTTTCTAAATAATTATTTATGAAACAATTTTTATGCTATTCAACAAAAAACAATATTTTGTGTAATGTTTATACTTTATTGCACACATAAACATCACACGGAAACTACAAAATAAAAAAGTGTACAATGCGAGCGTATTTCATTAGTTAAAAATCTCTTCCAGCCAACCCCCGATGTGGTCATGCGGACATTATAATTGTTCTTCATTAAACATGAAACGTATCTTCGTAAAAACCACTTAATTATGTTCCCCGTCTGACTACGAGTATAACAAATTAATTGTTATTATGAATTACACTTTATTGCACGCAAACATTTCACAGGTCATTACATGAGAAATAACATGCACAAAGGCGAGCTTATAGATAGATAGATAGATAGATACAGAACACTTTATTGCACAACCAGAAAAATATTACAACCATGATTCTTAAATCTAAGTAATGTTATGCAATTGGCGGTCTTATCGCTAAGAGCGATCGCTTATCTTAAATTTAATCCAGCAAATCCTTGAAGATAGGAAAAGCGCTAAAAAGCGGGTCTGTATCTGCACAAAATAAACTACAAAAGTACTAAATAAACTACAAAAGTAAGAAATAAACTTCAAAAGTACCTACTAAATTAAGAATAAAATAAACTTCATAAACTAGATGTCAATCTGACGGCTCACTGCCTGTATGGTTAATATTGAACTTTTTTGCTAGTCAAGTAATTATATTACGATCTGTAATATTAACTGTAGTTACGGTTCGAGCGTTTACTGGGTTTTGCTATTTGAATAGCTCATTAAGAACTGTCTTTGTGTTGCGTGTGTGCTTCTGATTTACCATCAGATGTTACTTCTGGCTTTTACACTTCATACTGTTTGTATTGAATTGTAGATCACCATAATGTGGCCACTCTTCTACTGGGCCTCGATTCTGTTAGTACGTTATAGTACCATGATGTCAGACACCATTGACGCCTAGAAGGTTCGATGTATGTGCGCGCGTAGACTTGAAGCGTCAATGAAATTTTATTAAAAATAAATTCATTCATTCCGTTACTTGACTCTCTTTTCAAGTAACTCTTAAATGGTAGATAATTAGACCAAAAAATATACTAATATATTTTTTGGGGACCTAAAAGCAACAAAAATCTATTTTAAAATTTTGCTTTGCTAAACAGCCGAAAACGCGGTCCGCCATTTTTGTCTGTGATTTGAAGTCTTCGGTTCGATGTATGTGCGCGCGTAGACTTGAAGCAACAATGAAATTCAATCGCTACCTATGTTCATAAAAAAAAATGTTCATGCAACCCGTTACTTGACTCTCTTTTCAATTAACTCTTAAATGGTAAATATCTCTTCCATTAGAGCAAAAAATATATTAGTATATTTTTGGGAACCTAAAAGCAATTATCATTAAATAGGTATTGCATTGTACTAGAACACGTCAAAAACAACACAAAGACCCCCGGGAAGTTGTGGATTCGTTTACCCAGGGAGAGACCGCGGTATACTTTATCGACTGAAACTCGAGTGTATTTATGTGAAGATCACATTGATGTAAGTCTTATAATAATCAATGTCCACTGGCTCTGGCTGACAGATGTTTGTTTACAAACCAAAGATGCTTTCAAGATGGCGGATAGTGGTTTCACCTATCCGAATTAAAAGCAGATTTTTTTTTTATTTTCAAATCCGACATACTGAGCAAACTCAGTATATTTCAGTTTCTTACGTTAAATACTACAGGAAACTTTTTTTGAACTAAAACTTTCGTAAGCACAACACATTGTACACTTTTAGTCCGGATCCATTTGATCCGTCTCTGCACACCATGATTAAGCTCTGCGAATCGGAGCGAAACCTGGTCGGACTCTTCCGATATAACAACACCCGTAAGTAGATCCGGCCTAAAAGCCTACACTACAGGAAACATTCATTTATTGAGTCAAATTCTCGGGTACTAAATTGGTTTACTTCTAATAACTTATTGTTAAATTCAAAAAAGACGAAATGTATAAAGTTCACTCTTCCAAATGTCAAAACGGTAGACAGCAATGTTTTACTGGGGAATGACAAATTAGACCTTGTGAATGAAACTGTATTCCTAGGTATCACAATTGATGCAAAGCTTCAATGGGGTCCTCATATAGAAAAAACCGGCCAAGTGCGAGTCAGACTCGCGCTCCGAGGGTTCCGTACAAACCTGTATTATAGACCTGAGTATTTGGTATGAATTTCAATTTAATACCTCTACGCGTTTATGAGGAAATGGGTAGTAAGTTTAAAATTATTAAAAAAATATATATTATGAGATGTAACTAAAAATTTATGGTTTTCGTAATTTTTCCTTTATCTATGCTATAAGACGTTGCTTCGTACCAAATTTCAAGATTCTGAGTTCACGGGAAGCACCCTGTAGGTTTTGATTCCCTTGGAAGTGTCGAAAATTTTCGGCATAAACGGCTGTATCTTTTGATTGCGTTGGCTTAGAAGTTTGATTTTTTCACAGCTTCAAGGGACAGTAGACCTGAGTAATTGATATAAATTTCAGCTTCATACCTCCACGCGTTCCTGAGAAAAAGGGTCTTGACAGACGGACGGACGGACAGACGGACAACAAAGTGATCCTATAAGGGTTCCGTTTTTTCCTTTTGAGGTACGGAACCCTAAAAATTAGCAAATAGGCTTAGTTCAGCAGCATATGCAGTCAAAAGAATTAGGGAACTAACTGACGTCGCAACTGCTAGGCTTGTTTATTTTAGTTACTTCCATAGTCTTATGTCCTACCTATGGCATACTACTGTGGGGACGGGCAGCAGACATTGAGACCATCTTCGTCTTGCAGAAGAGAGCGATCAGATTCATTTATAGGCTGGGTAGTAGAGATTCGTTAAGAGATTTCTTTAAAGAAACTAACATCCTGACAGTTGCCAGTCAGTATATATATGAAAACATTATGTACGTTAGGAAAAATATCAGTAACTTTAAAACTTTAGGTAGCCAACACAATGTAAATACTAGAAATAAACATAAACTTTTGTTCTCACTATTTAGGCTGGCAAAGGTTAATACATCCTTCATGGGGCATTGTATACGCTTCTATAATAAAATCCCTGAAGATATATTAAGCTTGCCTGAATCGCGGTTAAAAAAATATGTTAAGCACACTTTGTGCCAAAAGGGCTACTATAACATAAAGGATTATTTAGATGACAATGAGGTCTGGAATGAAAGCCAGTACAATGTATGAGTTCTATGTTCAAAATAATTATGTAAACTATGTTAATTAAGGACTTTTGAAAAGACTAAGTTAGGAGTTTTTTTGTCCATTTTTTCTCCTAAATGATCTAGATTTTGAAATGGACACCTAGTTTGAATTGTAACGTTCATTAAGCCGCAGTTTCTGTGCTACTTTGAATAAAACCATTTCATTTCATTTCAATTTGATACGAGTCAAGTAGCGGAGTGTCTTTGTACCACAATGCATTAGCAGAATGTAGGCCCTGGTAGTATGTTTTTATACGAAAAAACGATTGTCACTGTCATCATAACTCGTATTAACGGGATTTTCTGACTCATGACAGGAATGGTGTACTCCGTGTACCGTTTTGTGATGTTGATGTATTTTTTAATTAGTATTTTGCAATGTCACTGTCAGCTGTTATGATGTGTATAACCGGGATTTGGCGAAAATGCCGTTTTAAGTGCGGCAACACTGTGTTTTGTTTTGCTTCCCACAGCAGCGGAGATGAAAACGCATACTGAAAAAAAAACAGACGTATTAACTTATTACGGTCTTGTTTAAGAGCTTTTTAAGAAGGCCTTAAAATAAGTTGTGCGAGAAGCTCTACAAGATATGTATTTAAACATTAAACACTGTTTTATTTTTAATACTGTTTAATCTTCTTCACAGACCTAAATATAGATAGAGAACACTTTATTGTGCATAAAAATGGAAATTACACAGAAATATCTGTGTAATTTATATAACATACGGGCGGCCTTATCACTAAAAATGATCTCTTCCAGACAACTTTTGGATGGACTGGACTAATGTATTGCAGAAGGAAGTAGATGTACAAACATACAAAATGATAACTACACAGGCTTAAATGAATAAATTTTAAATATATTTTATTTCTTGTAAAAAAAAATTTGCAACCTTGCTAGTTAGTCATTTTGTGAAAATGTATGACGCCATTTACGAGGTCTGCGACGGACGCGTGCGGCAAACGGCAGAAACGGCGCCTTACATTTTGCATGGCGTGATGCATGGAAGTATACCTTTAGAGTGATTGAAAATGAAATTAAGTGATTGAGATTGAAAGTGAAAATGATCTAGATTTTGAAATCGTCACGTACTCTCACTAGTTCAATCAACAGTTCAATTCATTGAACTTGTGAAACTGCCCAGTATTAACAGTTCAATGTAATGTTTCACTAGTTCAATTGTTTTTCAATTAACTACAACATAGCTAGTATGAAACCAACCTAATTTATTGCATAACAAAACTAACACTTCACATACATCATAACGCGTCTTGATTGATTATAGGTAGGTACCTAATTACTAATTTTATCTATCTATTTTATTTATCGTTTAGTTATGTTGGGTTGTAGGTATGCTGTCGTAGTTAATTGAAAAACTATTGAACTAGTTAAAACATTCCAGTATTAGTAGTTCAACCAAAGAAAATCGTTGAATTGCTAATACTGGAAAGTTTCAATAGTTCAATCAATTGAACTGTTAATTGAACTAGTGAGAGTAGAGGATAAATTCACATACCGACATGCGACCGTCACATCACCAGATGCGCAATTGAATGGCATGCGTCGGTGCTCTATGATAATTAACCACGAAGCCTTTATTTACTGCGCTCTATTGACTGATGTTGGCCACCATACTGGTTAATTATACGGACTGGCGACCGTTACGTAACTATGTTAAATAAGAGATAAAGCGACGGTTATATTCACGAATCATAATTATAATCTATAATATAAAAATGAATCCCCGAACGTGTCGGTAAGCGCAAATCTCGAGAGCAGCTGAACCGATTTCGCTAATTCTTTTTTTAGAATATTCCTTGAAGTACAAGGATGGTTCTTACGGACAGGAAAAACAAAGAATCGACTGTTAGGCGGTACGAAGTTCGAGGGTCAGCTAGTCTTCTATACCTAATATAAAAATGAATCGCTTAATGTGTTGGTAAGCGCAAATTTCGAGATAAGCTGAACCGATTTCGCTAATTTTTTTTTAGAATATTCCTTAAAGTACGAGGATGGTTCGAAGAGAAAACTTTAAAAAAAATTGAATTTGGCACGGATAGCCAGAGGTTGCGGGTTCGAATCCCGGCATGGGTGAAATTTTTAGCCTCTAAATAGGTCCTTTTAATATGTTCCCTAATATCTACCTTAAATCTTTGATTATTTGATACTGTCGTGACGCCTGTTGTTTCAAATCTACAAATACAACATATTTATTGCCAAATAATGTTTTCATGAGCTATTGATAGATAGAATGTTTATTTGAATGCCAGTAGCGGTAGTCACGGGACGCTTAACCATCCTGTACCTGACCGCGCCTGTTGTTGGTTAACCCAAGTGATTGATTCCAATCACTCGGTTCCACTAGGCCACGAGCGCTTCACAACCACAATCACAATTGACACCTATTCGCTCAACAAACGATCGTCTTTAACCAAACGAGTTTTGACAATGACTCACTCAAGTTACAAGCGGTGATAAGACTAATTAGAATATTAGTGGTCGACGAGAGTGCTTCCGTCGTCATTGAAATCCATTCCCCACTTCATTACTTTTTTGATTGTGTTGTGTGGAAGTTGTTGTGTGGTGTCGGCCTAGAGAATAACACCAACCCAAATTCTTCCCGCGGCTCTCTTAAAAGGCGACTATGGGACATAAACCGAGGGGGGGTGGGCAGCAGCGCCCCCTGCAGTACAATTCCACCGAACCCGCATGCCCAGCGTGGGGATTATGAGCATTACCCCCCAATGATGGCACAACCTTGCGCTATGGCGCTCTTTAGGGGAGGGCTATGTCCAGCAGTGGACTAATGTAGCCTGAAGGAGAAGAAGTGTCCAAGTTATTATTTTTATTATTATATATTCATGGAATCTCTCGTAGCCCCGGCTGCCTGAGTGATCTTAAGCGATCACGAAGGTTAAGCAACACAGGGCGCGTTCAGTGCATGAATGGGTAAACCTTCTATGACTAACGCTAGTGGTATTTTTCCGAGCGGTTCCGTGCTTCGCAAGGCACGTTAAGCAATTGGCGCCTGCTGCCGTCGATAGGTGGCAGTCATTAAGCCGAGTGAGAGGCCTTAGGGCGGCTTGAAAATGTCTGACCGTAAGACCAGCCACTAGTCTTGCAAGCCTCCACCAATCCAGACTTGGCCCCCTTGTTGGAGTATGGCCTGTACCTTCCTCAGGGAAGAGACCCGTGCCCCTCTATGGGGACAAAATGGGTTCATGATGATATTCATATACTCTATAAGAAATCTAGTTTTAGTATTAATTACAATTGCGTCCAATTCAAATCAAATCAAAAAGGTTTTGTTCAAGTGGCACCGAAACTGCCACTTAATGAACGGTACAAATTAAACTAGGTAAGGTTTTTTTTTTATTTTACAAAAACAAAAAACCTTATTCAATTACACATTTACGCCAAATTGCAAAGCAGTTTGTTGGCGAAGCGCTCTATCTCTGTATATAGCTAACTTATTTAATACGTATATTATTTGTTTACAAAAACAACATAATACATATCAATGATTCGTTTCAAGTACATTATTATGTTTTGTAAGTATGTGTTTTCCTGGCACAATAATAGTTATTTGTTATACAAGAGTGCAAAGTTGCTTTATAACCGCGTGTTGAATTTTGATGACCGAGCAAGCGAAGGATTCAAAATTAGAATCCTGAGCGTTAGCGAAGGAATCAAAAGAGCACGAGGTGAAAAATCTTTGCACTCTAGTGCAACACGTAACTTTTCATTCCACCTCAGCGAGGAAATGACTAAATGCAAAAATAAAACGTTGTCAATCACAAGATAGGTACACTTTTATTTCAGTTTAGGTATTAATTACTACATTATGACAGGTAAGTATTACAGAATAATCTTTAAATTATAACAAAATAATACTAAGGTATAGTTAAGAAAATTTTAAAGTAACGTTGCTACAGTTATTTAAATTGAGTGTAATATTTTTTTAATTCACAAACTTAGTGCACACGATGTTCTAAATTCAATTTACTTTATCCTCTAGAGAATAAAAACGGCTTTTCCACTCAGATATTGAAGATTAAAAATACTCTTTTCACACCTCCTGCTCGACAATGCCTTATTACGTACCGTCAAATATCATCGTAAAGCATAGCCTTGTCTCTCGAGGGCAATAATAATGAAGAATTTCCCTAGGGAATAAAGTGATTTGAATTTAGAATGTCAAAATTCGCATGAAAACTATGAAGAAGCCCCGCATTGCAATTCGAAATTCGAATTGTTGTTCGAAACTCACCCCTTTTTTCTTTTTTTTCTGAACTACTGTGTCGTGTGACCGCGCGAAACACCAATAAAAAAAAGAAAAATTTTATTGGCTCCCAGATGGTGTGAAAAGTAGAGTATTCACCTCTGGAATAAAACATGTCTTAGTCTCGGGCGGTATGAACCCCTGGCTTCACTCAGGACTCTTTAAAATTTAACTCGGAGTCCTTCGCTCCGCTCAGGGTTCAATATACCGCCCATGACGTAATACATGGTTTTATTCCCTTAATGCATAATCTACTATTCCGAGATGGTGGGATGTAAAGCATATTCTTATCTTATCTTACATCGGTGTAGTTTTATTTTATCATTAGTTCTTTAAGTTTATATTTAAGCGTGGCTTTACATACTTTGGTTTCATGAAGCAAAAGAGGATAGCTGTTACAAATTCTAGGTGTCAAATAATCTCTTGTTCGTTCTCCATAGTAATTATTTGCAGGCGGTTGTATTAACTTATGTTTACTAATTGTTCTTGTAAAGTGACTGTGCATTATTGGGAATTTACGATTTTCTGTATAATATGACTCTATTGCTATTAAATATTTGACTTTAGTATGAACTGGAATAATTTTACAGGCTTCAAATAGCTTATTATATTTTTTTTATATATTTAATCTTAAGATTTTTGTCTACCACATATTTTATCAGTCTTAATTGACAACATTTCATTTTTAAAAACCTATTTAGAGGCTAAAAATTTCACCCATGCCGGGATTCGAACCCGCAACCTCTGGCTATCCGTACCAGCGCTCTACCAATTGAGCCAATGGGCGACTCACGGCATCAGTGAAATTTTGAACCTCTTTACTGATGCCGTGAGTCGCCCATTGGCTCAATTGGTAGAGCGCTGGTACGGATAGCCAGAGGTTGCGGGTTCGAATCCCGGCATGGGTGAAATTTTTAGCCTCTAAATAGGTTTTTAAATTTGTTCCTTAGCACGGGTTAGTGCATTAAAAATAAAAATAGTGTAAACATTTAATTTTTTTAACATACGTATTTTATTGTCTTAAAGGAAACTAGATACAAAATAAAACGACCCATATTTTTTTATTTTCTGAAACACGCACGTTTTCTTATATTTTATAAATTTTAAAGTTTAAAATATTTTTACCGGAAGTGACGAAACAACGAGGCTCACAATATGTTTTCCTTTGCCTAATATCCTAAAAAAACATAGTTACAAACAAATGTCGTTTTAGTATTGCCAGGGCCATGTTAAAAAACAGTTTCTGTATTTTTTTAACATCTGCAAATATGTTTTTCTTTTATACAATTAAATCAGCTTAGTTCAATTCATCGTCTCTTATGTACGTAGTTGTTCCTTTTTTTAATTGCACTTTGTGTTGGCAAAGCCTTTATCTGCGTTCGGAGTGTTTTTGCTGCCAGTTTGTTACTTTTGTAGCTACTTTTTCAAGGTTATTTATAATGGTAAGTATAAAGTATGGTAACCCTTATACTATGTTGTGTGGCTTGCCTTGCGTAACGTAAACAAACTTTGTGTAGTGTTAAATTTATTTCTCTCTACTCAATTTTGTTCAATCTGTTCACGAAGCAATACTGCAGTTTCATTGGTTTCCAAGTTGTCATACACATCGCCGCCCATCATTTCGTATCGAAAAATTACTAAATACACACAAAGTATTTTTTTAGGTTAGATCTTGAAATTGACTTTTTTTTTATCGTGGCACAGGCATGTTCACTGAGAGCCATGGTGTGACGTCATCAGCGTATTTTTGTGTTTTTACCATTTTCTCGGAAATGCAACCACAGACAAAACTGAAATAAATGTTTACGTGCTTTACAAAGCCAAATCTCGAAATGGTTTTCGAATTAGAGCTCTATACAATTTTGAAATGTTGTCAATTGTAGTGATAATTTTAGAATCTAGTTCGTCTTGAAGAAAAAATGGACCAAACATGGGTCACTGGATAATTTCGGTGCGATAACATCCGCGATCGGAGTTACTTCTGTGATGTAATATCATCTTAAACTAGTTAAGTTTACCGCGTGGGGTCATTGTTACTTACCTACTTACTACGTAACGGCTACGTTATGTCGGTTTAGCGGCCTTCTCTTGCGAATGATTGATGAACGACTAGCAGCGCCCGCGACTTCGTTCGCGTGGTAATTAATAACGGTCTTATTTATGAATCCAAAACTCGACTTTGGCAGAATCCTTAGGGTAGCTATTAATGAAGAATTTAATTGAATTGAAAACACATTTCCTTAAAGCACTTCAAAAACGCTGACTAAAGTTGGTTTTTTATGTATTTTGAATTTTTTTTTAGTTTTTTAATTTAACAAAAAAAAAATATTTTATTAATGTAACCTGTAAACGTCTGACTGCAGAGCACAGGCCCTCTCTCTGAGAAAGAGTATGGGCACAGCGAATGTGGCAATTTCAAGCGGCGAGGTATTTGAACACCTTTGACACTCAGGTTTCCTCACGAGGTTTTCCTTCACAGTTAGCGAGTGGTATTGCTACTATATCTATAACCTCACAAATGTACGTTACTTAGAAAACTAAGTCGTTGGTGCATGCCCGCATTGAGAATCGAAGCTGGGACTCTCGCTTCCGAGTCCATTGTTCTACCCACTGGCCTACCGCCGCTCATACTAAAGTACACTAAGTATTAATACTTTATACTACACCAAAAGCATTCGTAAATACGAAATAAAAAAGTATACATGGCGAGCTTATTTCATTAGTAATCTCTTCCAGCCAACCCTTGATGTGGTGATACGATAAATAGTTTCAGAGATTAAATATAACACTTATTTATGATATGACCATGATGATGTCTGGAATTAAAGCTGGTACAATGCATGAGTTCTATGTTTTATAATAATTATGTAAACACTGCTTGAAAAGATGGACAAGTTATTTTGTACTATTTTTCTTCGAACTTATGAACGTTGATGAAGCGAAGGTGATATGTCAAGATCGTGGCAAGTGGCAGTCCCTGGTCTCTGCCTACCCCTCTGGGATACAGGCGTGAGGTTATGTATGTTTTTCCCTGAAATTACGAGTATGTAGATTTTGATTTCATCTAATTACGACCTAATCTCGACATGCAAAAGCCGAGAACATTGCACATTGAAATTCAACAGAGAGACACTACCCCACCATCTCCACGTCACCCATTGCTTGGCTAGAATAAAATATTATTTAGTATTAAGCCCGCCAATTGTTCAATCTTTACAGGTACAATAAAGAATTTAATAATAATAAATTCATTGTGTTGAAATACATTTTTTATATCTGATTTCTTACAAACATTTCCTCTTTATAATATTATTCCCACCAAATATTTACCACGCATTGGCCGTAAACAAAGAGGAGTGGAAATCTGAAGAGGAGGCCTTTGCCCAGCGGTGGGACACAGCCATGGCTAAAAATTGTATAGATTCACCGAGTGACAGACATTTTAAACTTCATGTGAAGTAGGATGTAGGCCTTTGCCCAGCGGTGGGACACAGCCATGGCTAAAAATTGTATATATTCACCGCGTGACAGACATTTTAAACTTTATGTGAAGTAGGATGTAGTAGATCACATAAGATTCGTTATGTACGAGTATGCGCGATGCCCTAGAATACCTCTGCTGCACTAGATATTATGAGATAATCGGTTTGCTCTCAATTTTCAAGTCATTATCGAGTAAAATCAGTTGTAAAATTGCGAGTAACGTTGTGTTTAATTTGATAGCAACCCTTTGTATGTCCCCACTGCTGGGGCACAGGTCTCTTCCTGCATCGCAGGAAGGTTAGGCCATAGTCCACCACGGGTCCAAGTCCGGGTTGGTGGAGGATTGTAAGGCAGTGGCGGGGCTTCCTGTCAGAAGTTATCAAGCCACCCATAAGGCCTCTGACATAGCGTGTATTTAAAATATAGTGTTATTTACATATATCTCTTTGTGTATGGAGACCTACAGAGTTAAGAGCTCTTTTTATTTATTATTAGCCGACCCCGTAATCATTGTTTTGCCATATTAATTAATTAGCCTACGACATGTTCTCAGACCTATCAAATAAACACAAAAAAACGTAAGTCTGTGAATCGGTTTCGAAGGAGTTCTATAGCAAACACTGTGACACACTATTTTATATATTATTATCTATAATATATAAAAATGAATCACTGAATGTGTTGGTAAGCGCAAATCTCGAGAGCAGCTGAACCGATTTCGCTAATTATTTTTTTAGAATATCGCTTGAAGTACGAGGATGGTTTTTATGGAGGGAAAAAAAAATTAAATAAAGAATCGATTGTTTGGCGGTATGAAGTTCGCTGGGTCAGCTAGCCTATAATATAAAAATGAATCCCCGAATGTGTTGGCAAGCGCAAATCTCGAGAGCAGCTGAACCGATTTCGTTAACTATTTTTTTAGAATTTACCCTGAAGGACGAGGATGGTTCTTATAACGGAGAGAAAAATAAAAAAAAAATTAAAGAATCGACTGTTAGGCGGTACGAAGTTCGCTGGGTCAGCTAGTTATATATATATATAAAGCTACAATGCGATATACTCACTGATCTAACATAATACGTTTTCTCGAAAATGGCACGAGTTGGACGAAAATGATGTATGACAAAGTTGTAGGGAATGTACGATATACGGCCATCCTATGGAGCCGATTTTTGAATTTCGAACGCGTTCCACTACGCGAGGGTGCTAACTCTGTCGTTTACCGACCGATTTGGATGAAATTTTGATAGAATGGTGTTTTAGTGATCCGATTGAAAAAAAAAATTTTGGTTGTTCGAAATTCAAAATGGCGGCGCAGATATAGCCGACTGAAAAATCGACCTTTGCGCAAAAAAGTCGGCAGCCAACTGGGCATATGCTGGAGATATGCCGTAAGCGGCATCGCGTTGCCAAAGGACCCAGGTATATGAGAAAAATCCGACATCTTGGAATTTCAAGATGGCGGCCGAGATATTGATGATTGAAAATGACAAATTTTTGTATGGAGATTTAGTACTAAAATTGACTTTTCAATAGAGAAATGAGACAAACTTGCGAGGCCGGAGGCCGAGCTTCGCGAAGCGGGCACAAAAAGTTCTGCCGCGGCGAGGCCGAAGGCCGAGCTCCGTTTAGGCCGAGGCCGAAGACCGAGACCATTCAAATTGCGGCGAACAAGTACCAGCGCAAGAGCAAAAAGGGACAAACTTGCGAGGCCGCAGGCCGAGCTCCGCGGAGCGGGCACGAGAAACCCCGCAGCGGCGAGGCCGAAGGCCGAGCTCCGTCCAGGCCGAGGCCGAAGGCCGAGACCATTCAGGTTACGGCGCACAAGTACCAGCGCAAGAGCAAAAAGAGACAAACTCGCGAGGCCGGAGGCCGAGCTCCGCGGAGCGGGCACGAGGAACCCTGTCGCGGCGAGGCCGAAGGCCGAGCTCCGTCCAGGCCGAGGCCGAATGCCGAGACCGTTCAGTTAACGGCGCACAAGTACCAGAGCAAGAGCAAAAAGAGACAAACTTGCGAGGCCGGAGGCCGAGCTCCGCGGAGCGGGCACGAGGAACCTCGCCGCGGCGAGGTCGAAGGCCGAGACCATTCATGTTCCCATGCAACAATTCACTACAATAAGTGTCTAGCGAGGCCCTAGGCCGAGCGCCGCGGAGAGCGCAGCTCGGAGCGGCTGGGGGTTGGCGCGCGTAAGCGCGCAGGGGGCTCGCCCCCTAGTCTATAATATAAAAATGAATCACTGAATGTGTTGGTAAGCGCAAATCTCGAGAACAGCTGAACCGATTTCGCTAATTATTTTTTTAGAATATCGCTTGAAGTACGAGGATGGTTCTTACGGAGAGAAAAAAAATAAATAAAGAATCGACTGTTCGCTGGGTCACCTAGTATTATATAAATAGGTCTCTTCGTCCTGAAGTAGGACACTCGTGTTATGGATGCTACATAAGAAAATACGCATTGAGTGGCCTACACAAAATAAATAAAGGTTTATGATAATAAAGGTCTATATATAAGGTTTAGCACCTGAATTTGTTTACGTTACGTGTAGTACAGTATTTTCTTGAGAGCAAAAATCAAGGAAAACATGTGTTCGCGATGGATACCTACGTAAGATTATATTGTTCTTATTAAGTATCATTTATTAATTTGACTAAAAAAAGTAACGCCTGATTCCATACAAAATTTGACTTAAGTCCGAAGAATTTTAAGTCACATCCCGCGTCGCCCGCCAATGAGACCGAACTCAGTAATTTGTTAAAATTATTAGTCTAGCATTACCTATACAGATATCCTAAAGTAACTCAAGCCAATAGAATTTGCATCAGATGCTAACTGATGCATTTTTATAGCTATCAAAATTAAACTATTTTCCTTCAGAATAACACAGACATTGTCACTTAATGAACGTCACAAGTTAAATTAGGTGTCCATTTCAAAATCTAGATCATTTTGCAAAACGAAACCGCAATTGATCCAGTTTATCCTTCTTTCTACTTACGAGCATCTAGAGTTCGGCGCGAAGGCGGCGGCTAAAATTTTTTTTTATTTAACATAGTAAATTGACGTTAAGAAAACAGAATGTAAATTGTTTACGTTGAAATAAATTATTGATTTCCGATTACTTATTTCCGAGTACTTCTATTCTTGACAAACCTGTAGCCGCTTTTTGCAAACTAGTTTTTTAGTAGGAGTTGAATTTAACTCAACAAGTAGGCTAAACCGCAGCGCTATTTGTACCGTTAATGTCGTTTAATTGACTTGATTAAAATAATACACCGTGCCTACTTTTAGCCACGAAAATGTCGAGTTAATAGGTTTTGAGAAGCAATTTACAATCCGGAATACATAATTTAGTCACTTTCGTAATTAATGAATGAAAAAAAAACGACAACTTTTTTTTAGCGACGACAACTAGACTTTTTTGAGCGGTTAAACGCGATAAAAGCATTTCCTTGTTTGTTGATGACTTCCGGTCTACAGTTGATCAACGTTTTCGTTGCAAACTAGCTCCTAACGTCACCAAATAGAGACCGGTTTCCTATCGGAACTAATTTTAAAGGCTACTAAAATCACAAAAAAAATAATGACAAATTAAAATGATTCCACTATCTGTGTAAAAAAAAATCTGCAATTTTGTTTTATTCCTTTGACGTACATATCAATACAAATTTTATTATTTTTTTCTCTGTTATTAAAAAGAAATATACTTTAAAATAAGTTATTTATACAAATATTTTACTAAGAGTAATTTTCAGATAGTCTTCTTTAAAATTCGGCATATATTTTCCTATCCTATCGACATTAGGTACTCACCGAGAGCCGTCAAGGTAACCCACTGATCTTCAACCCAGCCTAGTGTCTGAAGCCTGTTTTATTTGCTTTCTAGCAACTGGTAACCGTAGCTAATGGAGAAAGTCTATCTGTGACTAGTTTATGGACCTATCCGATTACTTCGCTCTGCGGTTGCGTGGAGAGGCTAATTTGATTGTAGGATGTGTGCACGAATTCGCTGTAGGCTAAAACGAATTTATTTTTTATGTATCTACTATAACATTTATTTTGCGAACTCAACTGAACCCGTGAAAGAATACAGTACAAGCACGTAAAGGTTGACGTGTACCATTTTATGTTTAGGGGCCATCCATAAAGTATGTCACAGGAATTTCGTGATTTTTTTGACCCCTCCCCCGTCCTTGTCACAACTGGTCACATTTGTGAGACCCCCCTCCCTAGTGTGACGTCACATATTTTGCAATTTTATATTTAGAGATTATTGAACTCAAACATCAGTTCCGCAATTAATTTTATATCAAGAGTTGCAAATGTTTTGAGTAGCCTTTACAATATACCTCGGCTTCTATCGGATAGAAATTATATTGCAATAAGGTAAGGTTGATTTTGTATTGTTATTTACAACTTCACGTAACTTTTCAAAATACTTAGTGAAGAAAAGTTTTATACAGAGCAGGAATAACATTTCATAAAGGCACATACATTGCTTCTGGCCCCATCCTAGGATACCGTGCGGTGGGAACAACGGCAAACAAAAACAACGACATAACAAACTTGTTAACATCCAATACCTGGTTTTTATTTATTAGGTATATATTTATTATTTCGTCGTTCCTATTGCAAAATGTCGTATGTCAAAAAACATTATTTACGTTTTTTCCTCTAAATTGAAGGAAATCTCGATTCTGAATGCAAGTGTAAGAAATTATAATCTCTGTCTGAGTAGGTAAGGATTGTGATGTCTTGCTATCAGTGTATTTTTTTAATTTTTCGTACATATTTGGTAAAAAAATTTTTTTGACATGGGAAATTTTGCAATATGAACGACGATTTATGTCTATGAAATCCATATTTTTGTATATAAAATAAACAATTTATTTTACAGACAGAATATACTCAATATAATATTTGAAAAGTCGTAGTAACAAGTATATTAGTAGTAGCGGCGGCAGCCCAGTGGGTAGAACGATGAACTCTGAAGCGAGAGCCCCAGGTTCATTCCCAGCCCAGGCATGTATCAAAGACTTTCTTTTTTATTTATGTACATTTATGAAGTAACAGTAGCAATACCACTCGCTATCGGCGAAGGAAAACATCGTGAGGAAACCTGAGTGTCTGAGGTGTTCAATTACCTCAGCGCTTAAAATTGCTTAAAAATGAGCCCATACTCTCCCAGAGAGAAGGCCTGTGCCCTGCAGTGGGACGTTTATATAGGCTACATAAAATATATAAGTAATTAAAATGTATACGCCGAAAGTTTTCGCCAATTTTCGGCAATAATATCTGCGCTTGCAACACCGTAATCGACCGCCGCGGACGGGAAAGGGGCGCGGCGCGGCGAGGCGGGGGGCGCTACTGTCAAATCGAATTAGCTAGGCGCTCGCTTCATTTACTATTTTAATTCGTTCTTTTTGCATTAAAAACTCCTTTCTGTTAATCAAATCAGCTTTAAAACGGACCAAAGTTAATGTTAAAATAAGCTCAAAGTGAAACAAGTGCAGTTTGACCCAGTTCTGTGGTGTGTTGGTGGGATTGCGTCTCGCCCTAAGCTATTTTTGTTTTGTAGCCCCAGTTTTAGAATAAATATTGTTTTTTCCGTGTCGAAATCTCGCCGGTGGCTATCTGGTGTGAAACTGTTGCTAAAACCGCTGAAGTGTGAAGTGAAAATTGGTTACGAGCGTTGGCGAAAATTCGCTTTTGACATGATTAATCGGTTCCGAGGTGTGTAAGCATTTCGACTGGATTCTGCCCCAAATATCACTCGCTACAACATCACTCGCCAAAACTCTAATCGATTATCGTGCGTGTGAATTAAAACCTCTGAGATATCCTCCATAGTGTCATCGGAATTCTTAAAAAAAGAAGTGTTTTTTTTACATTTTAATTTCGCCTAAGAAAAAAAACTACATTCCGAAAAGCCTGTGAAACTAAGTCGAAACTATAATAAATGGCGGGAAATCCAAGAAAAATATGCAGGGATCCACGATGAGACGGGTATTTGGGGTGTGCAGCGAATCCTGGATGCTCTGTGGACAGAATGTGAGCCGCTAGCTGACTAGATGTTGTCTGTATGTTGAATGTTGTTTTTCTTATATTTTTCATTGTTTTTTCCCACTAACTTTTTTTTACGTGTGGCCATGATTTTTTTTTGCCAATGAAGCTTTTTTTTTATTTTACTTTTTTCTATCACCATTTTGTGCAGTCAACTGAACATCTTCTAGAACTTTGCACTCTACCTGCAGCTTGGTAAAAAATTGTAGAAAAAGAAGATTAAGATTACTGAGACTTTTTGGGTTGTTCTTTAAAGGTGGATTCACAGTATACCATACTGGGCATGACCTGGGCGGGCCAAGCATGAATCACTTCATACAAAAATTATACTAGATGTTTGATTGTATCCCAGTAGGGGCCTGGCCCGGTCGCAACCCAGTGCTCTTCTTACTTGTTAATATGTGGATTAATCTACTTTGAATCCACCTTTATTACATATATACCCTTGTATGTCGCCTCTGCTGGGGCACGGGCACGGGTCTCTTATTGCATCGCAGGAAGGTTAGCCCATACTCCTCCACGGGGGCCAACTCCGGGTTGGTGGAGGATTGTAAGACAGTGGTGGGCCTTGCTGTCAGAAGTTATCAGGCCGCCCATAAGGCCTTCTGACATGGTTTAACGATATTATGTAAGACAAATTTTATCCATTTTCCAAATTCTACTATTTTTTGCGTTGCTGCATTAATTTCACATTTTACTCTTGGGAAGACACAGTTGACTATACAATTAATAATCTATGATTAATCATACTAATATCTAACTTAAGGTACTGCAATCTAAGCTATGGTCTGCATGTACATGAGTCCCTTTAACAATGCTAATACCTTCTCGACTCTCGACTATAATACAAATAGCGGTTTATTTTTTTACTCTTCAGAAATTACCTTCAGTGATCTTTACTGTTTCGAAAATCCACAAATAACTCTGTTGGTAAGATAGGAATACAATTTGTATTGTGCAAACTATGTTCTATACTTCATTATGACAATTCAATGCCCTAGCTAAATGAAACGGGTTATAAATATATATATTTTTTCTATTGTCAACTTCCTATCGATTCCCAAGATAGTTATGAACTGACACCTTAAACTGTAATGATATCCTTTCAAAATCATGCAAGAGGTCCCGGGTTCGAACTCCACTGGGGACATAAAAAAACACCAGGTCTTAGATGTTTACATATTTGTGATATCGTTGTTTCTGGTTCCCACGGCAGAGGGTATCTTAGTGTGGAGCCAGATGCAATGTATGTGTCTTTATAAATGTTATGTTATCTGATTGTACTATTTTTATTTTTAATGCACTAACCCATGCTAAGGACAATTTTAAAAACCTATTAGAGGCTAAAAATTCCACCTATGCCGGGATTCGAACCCGCGACCTCTGGCTATGCATGCCAGCGCTCTGTCCAACTGAGCTAATGGGCGACTCACTGGCATCAGTGAAATCTCGAACCTCTTTACACTATTCTCTGTATTACGTACAGGCAGCGACATCTGGCTTTAGTAAATTGCATCACTTACAGCCCCGACTACCTACTTTGCAGTTAGGTTTTTACATCGGAATGATATCACTGTGCCCACATTATTATACTATTTTTATTTTTTTAATGCACTAACCCGTGCTAAGGACAATTTTAAAAACCTATTTAGAGGCTAAAAATTCCACCCATGCCAGCCAGCCAGAGGATAGCCAGGGGTCGCGGGTTCGAATCCCGGCACGGGTGGAAATTTTAGCCTCTAAATAGGTTTTTATGTTATCTGACCAGAATTGGTGAAGAGTTAATGTTACAGTACATAGCGTCCCCGGGTCTTCCTACTTGTTACTATCTACTTTGCCATGAACGTGGAACAGACTGTCATAGTAAACTATGAAACATAGTTCTACGGATTGGAGCGCAGATGTCTCCAACGCAAGCGGAACAAGGAAGGAGGAAGAATTATTGTAGCATTTTAGCACGCCATTAAGTTTTAACATTCATATAGCGTTCTGTTTATTGAGTCGTAAAATGAGTGACCTATTTCTTTTGTGACTTTCTGTTTGTTTATGTAGTCTATATGTCGCATACAGGGCTCAGGCCTTTATGGGCTTAATTACCAAGCGTGCCCACTGCGGGATGGCAATTTCAAGTGGTGATGTATTTGAACACCTTTGACACTCAGGTATGCTCACGATGTTTTGCTTCACGGTTAGCGAGTGGTATTTTTACTATTGG
This sequence comes from Yponomeuta sedellus, assembly GCA_934045075.1. Classification (NCBI taxonomy): domain Eukaryota; kingdom Metazoa; phylum Arthropoda; class Insecta; order Lepidoptera; family Yponomeutidae; genus Yponomeuta; species Yponomeuta sedellus. The sequence goes on from OW203751.1 coordinate 2,089,801, forward strand.
TACATGCCCGCACTGGGAAGAGCGGTGGTAGCGGAGCGGTGTAGAACGCCGGCTTCTCAATCGGGAGGTCGTGGGTTCGAACCCCGGCATGTACCAATGACTTTGTTATTACATTTGTGAAATTATAGTAGCAATACTAGGTACTCGCTGACGGTGAAGTAAAACATCGTAAGGAAACCCTAGTGTCTGAGGTGTTAGCGTACCTCAGCGCTTGCTACGTACAATGGCCCAACTATGAGGCGAAGTGCGGAAATCGCAGGTCTAACTAACTATGCCCGCACTGGGATCGAACATGGGTCTCCCGCTTCAGAGTCCATTGTTCTACCCACTCGGCTGCCGCTCTCCGCCGATTTTATTCCACTTTAATGCTCTAGTTATTTAATAGGTTTCTTGAACTTTAGATGGCATATTGCTATGACCTTTTTTAGAAGCATGCGTATTGGGTCAAGCTGTGATGAATTCAGTGTATTTTTTTTGAACAGATGAACTTTAAGTAGTTGTTCTTCAGAATATTTACTCTTTGTCCTTGCTCTTTCCCTTTGTAGAAATCAACCCTTTGTATGTCCCCACTGCTGGGGCACGGGTCTCTTCCTGCATCGCAGGAAGGTTAGGCCATTCTCCACCACGGAAGCCCGGAATTCCGGGTTGGTGGAGGATTAAGGCAGTGGTGGGCCTTACTGTCAGAAGTTGTCAAGCCGCCTACATGGCCTCTGTCATGGCTTAACGACTGCTATTATATGACAGCCGGCACCACCGGCTTAACGTGCCTTGTGAAGCACGGAAGTGCTTCAAAACACTGTATCTATAGATACAGTGTTTTGAAGTAACATGAATAATTCGATTCTTCGCCCTTAAGTACATGGTATGGCATCAAAAAATATGGAAAAAGTTTTAATAATACGCAAATCAGTCATAGTAAATAAGACTGTATAGCCAATATTATAGAGACCTGTTTTGACAAAATACTGTTTCTATAGATAGGTACCGTGTTTTGCCAAAACATCCGCGTGATTTTTATGCCAAATAACTGTAGATGCAGTGTTTTGTCATAACAACTTTAAAACCTTTTCCTATTTGTCAAGAAAAAAAGCGGGTATTCAGTGCGAAAATTCTAGATTTTCAATTAGTCTATATACAAAAAATATAAATTAACTAGTTACGGCATAATTATGTGCACTATTATTTAACACATGTAAAATTTTTAAAGTAATCTGTTTTGATTTGACGTATCTATGCGGAATTTTCTTAACGAAATGTTTTTGGCGTTTTCTGGAAAATGCCTGTTTTTAAATTACAGTGTCTTGTCAGGACACGGCAGTCTAGGAAAGTATGCCACTAGCGGTACTCATGGGATTGTCACGCATCCTGTACCTGACCACGCCTTGCCCTTTGCTACAGACTATTTGAACTGTTTTGTAGATAAGTGCTTTTAGAAGGGCCAGTTTCTGAATTCAAATTCTGTTGTGCTGTCTCTACGAATTTCTCAGAAAAGAGCGGGGCAGAACGTTACTTAAATATTTACTTTGTGGAATTCTCAATTCACAAACCGGTCCTTAACGATTATTTATGAGGTTAACTAATAATACTCGTGATTAGACCCGTTATCTATCCGCGGGTTTTCGCACGATGTTTTCGCCTAATTTTTCAGCCTTGACTCGTCCATTGCTGGACATAGGCCTCCCCCAAGGCACGCCACTTCCGTCTGTGTTCGGCCATCCTCATCGAGCCATTGCCACTACTCTGCTTCAGGTCGTCGGTCCAGGGATTTTTGTTGCGCAGTTCGCGAAAATTGTGTCATCCGTCATGAATCACCTCTCTTCCTTTATTTCTATTCAAGCGAAAAGGCACAAATGCTGATGGAAGCCTATTTGTTTTGCCAGACAATGGTTTGTTAACAAATACAGATTACAAATAATAATGCATGAGTATCATAAACAATCGAATTAGTAACTGCATAGAACGTCACTAAATTGAGCTTAGACTTTACCTTAGAAAATACTATAAATAGGATTTTAAAATTGTACCTAGCACGGGTTAGTGCATTAAAAAAGAATATAGTCGTATTCCGGTTCTTCTATGGCCACGCCTGTAAGCGCCATCTATGAAATGCTTTGTGAATTTGTGCTGAAAACGGCTCATTAACAGAGTTTCCCACTTAAAAAATATTACATAAATAAAAAGTAAAATAAATTTTTAGCCTCTAAAAAGGTTTTTAAAAATTGTCCTTAGCACCGGTTAGTGCATTAAAAATAATATCTATATAATCATGTGGCTACAACGATATCATTCCGATGTAAAACCTAACTGCAAAGTAGGTACTCGGGGCTGCAAGTGATGCAAATTACTTCAGCCAGATGTCGCTGCCTGTACGTAATACAGAGAATGTTGTAAAGAGGTTCAAAATTTCACTGATGCCGGCCGGTGAGTCGCGCATGGGCTCAGTTGGAAAGAGTGCTGGCACGGATAGCCAGAGGTCGCGGGTTCGAATCCCGGCATGGGTGGAATTTTTAGCCCCTAAATAGGTTTTTAAAAAGTTAAGTTTGTTGAAATAAATAAATAAGTAAATACTTTCTAATGTGTTGAACACTAGACACAATCGTCTTCTAATATTAATCTACTTTTAGTAGTGTGGTGTAGGGCGCCCTCTGACCAGGTGGGATGACGAGCTGCGACAAACTGCCGGCAGATGCTGGATGCGGCAAGCTGAAGACAGGGCGCTGTGGCGCTCTTTAGGGGAGGGCTATGTCCAGCAGTGGACTAACATAATATAGCCTGAAGAAGAAGATTAATCTGTAACCTCTTTACACTATTTTTTTTTAATATTTCTTTTTATCAAGTTCAAAATATGAAATGACGTCGCCCATTTTTAAGATTTCCCTAATTTTTAGTATTACTACTTCACATTTCAACTAGACCTGACTATTATTACCTGCTGTTCCGTTTTTATTCAGTTTTCTGTTTATATTATATATAAATAAAACAGTAAACATATATTAAAAACCTATTTAGAGGCTAAAAATTCCACCCATGCCGGGGTTCGAACCCGTGACCTCTGGCTATCCGTGCCAGCGCTCTATCCAACTGAGCTAATGGGCGACTCACCGGCATCAGTGCAATTTCGAACCTCTTTACACTATTAGCACGGGTTAGTGCATTAAAAATTAAAAATAGTATAGTAAACATATACTTAATTGAATCGTTCTAGTTTTATTATTTATAAAGACTTACAATATAATAAATCCACTTTTTAGTACCAGACATGTTGAAAGTAGAGGTGAGTCGTTGGCGAATTATGGGTCAACGAAAAGAAACTGCTTTTTTAAAAATCAAAACCAGTTTGAATAGCAGCTATTTTGTCAACTGGTTTTACATCAACGAGCGGCAACGACTTTGCTTGCTGCAAAACGTTGTATCGCGTTGGATCGACGACGGACGAGAACTCGTTGTACTTAAACCAACTGTTATCCCCGTTGTCTGTGTTAAACTAGTCATGTTTTGTGTTTTGTATTCCTATGAAAGATTTATTAAATTGGTAATTTATGTGAATGAAATCTACTTCCCTTCATTCTTTATCAGGGAATCTTTATCAGGTATATCAATTAAATAATATTTTCCAGCCAGACAGTCCTAGTCTGGCTGTAAAATATTATTTTATTACTGAAAACATGTTTATCAAAATAATATTTTCCAGCAAACTAAAAGTGCAAGTCGTTGGATCAAGGTCACGCGTGCATGCACGGCGATAAAAGTATATATATATCTCTTGAGTTACACAGTTGATTTCCTGATAAAGTGGAGTTATCATAATAGGTGCTTAGTTTAACATTTACTGTGGTGATTGACTTGATAGTTTGGCATGTGAATGGTAGATATAAGTGTCCACAATGATAAAAAATTCAATCATGTATTACGAAAAACTAATCTCTTGATGTTATTATAAAATAGACGAAAGACTTGAAGATAATATATTCAATTAATCTACAAAACAAGTAAAATAAATTTTTAGCCTCTAAATAGGTTTTTAAGTAAAATAAATACAGATTACTTAATCTTAATTATAACTTAAATTAATGAAAAAAATTTAAATGAAAATGAATGAAATGATTTAACGATATTATGGGAAATTACAAAAAGTTTAAAAGGATTTAAAACACTGATTTAGTTTTATTAAAAACAATGGGATTACTAATATTTTCAATAAAATAAATTTGATGATAATACTTACGGAAACACCCATCACACCGCGTGACGTCACGCTTAGGTACTCTTAGATATTGATAAACTTCACCCGTGCTTTGTTGTGACTACTAGTGATTACGATGTTTGTTGTTTACCTGGGCGTGACGTTGGATTCGACGCGAGTTGTTTTACCATAGATTTAAAATAATTTCAGAAAAATCGCTTTACATTCCATCGTTAAACTTTAATTCATTAACTGAAATATAGGTTACACTATTTTTATTTTTAATGCACTAACCCGTGCTAAGGAACAAATTTAGCCTCTAAATAGGTTTTTAAATGAAATATAGGTTTTTTTTGTAAACAATAAAAGGATTTAAAAATCTTTCGTCATGTCTACTGGAGTCCTCGTTGGCGACCAGCAGCTTGCGAGCTGCAGGTGGTTCGGCTCGTTAGTCGCTGAGAAGTCACGGTGGCTGGTTTTGTGTTTAAATTCATAATATTCCCCCCTAGGAGTTAAAGTACAACCGTTGGAGTAAACGTGTTCTTGAGTGGAGACGGCGACTCGGCAAACGTAGTGTAGGACGCCCTCCGACCACGTGGGATGACGATCTGCGAAAAACTGCCGGCAGATGCTGGATGCGACAAGCTGAAGACAGGGCGCTATGGCGCTCATTAGGGGAGGGCTATGTCCAGCATAGCCCTCCCCTAATGGGCTACATAATATAGCCTGAAGTAAAAGAAGAAGAAGGAGTTAAAGGAAGATGAAGACTGACATAAAACTCTCGTTGGTCCCCAGGGCTCCCCCTACGGCTCAGTGATGTCCTGCCAATCGCTGGCAGCTGCTCGGGCCTTCGCCGAGGACAAGGACCTGGCATGTGGCAGCTTCCACAGGTAAGCCGCTTTAAAATAAGTGTGAAAAGAAAAGATTTATAATATAGAGATAGATAGAGATAGAGAACACTTTATTGTACATAATATACATCTAACAACAAGAACAGCATTAACATGACATTTACATACCCCTTCGGCCGCGTATGATACCAGCATACATTGATTCTGGCCCCACACTAGGATACCCTGTGTCGTGGGAACCAGAAACAACGACATCACAAACATGTACACATCCAAGACCTGGGTTTTTTTTTGTCCCCAGCCGGGGTTCGAACCCGGGACCTGTCGCATATTAGGCAGATGCGCTACCGCTGCGCCACACACGTCGTCAATTATTTGTATCAATTATGAATTTAAAAAACCGATTTAAAACATTTTAAAGTAAAAAAATATGGATTATTTCTGCAAAACAACAGGTTAAAACTTGACAATTTTGTCACTAAATATAGCGATCCGAGAACCCGAGAGTTGACTTGACTGTTGTTTGCTTACTATTAAAATATAGAAATAATATGAAATATTAAAATAAGCGCCCGTGGCCTAGGCGAACCGAGTGATTGGAATCAATCACTTGAGTTGAAACGTTTTATAACTTTTATAATAATAAATAAACTCTGGAACGACTTTAGGTGTGGTTTTATTTGTAGAATTGTAGTAAATTAACAGAAAACTGGATAAAAACGGAGAAGCAGGTAAAAAGTCAGATCTGGTCAAAGGGTAAAGTAGTAATGGTGGAAAATGAGTGAAATCGAAGAATGTGTGACGTACATAATTTAAATATTTGAAAATGATAGATGGATGGATGGATGAAAAAGAAATAAAAATGGTGTGAAGAGGTTTGCACCGTTACACTACCCGGGGGCACCGGTAAAAAAAATATTTTTTAGATATATTTATTTAAAAAAAGTATCTAAAAAAAATTTTTTTTATAAAAAATAGAGTCAAGTTAAAAAAATTTAAATTTTAAGTCAAGAGTAAAGTCGATGAAGGTCGGGGATGTGGTATGGGTAAGTAAATATGGTTATTCTTAAATATTAAAATAAAATATAAAGGATGGGCGATGAAAAAAATTTAGAGTGTGTGGAGTGATATTTACAATGAATATTTACATTAGGCAGTTCCACTTTTATTCATCACCTATCATTCATCTCTAGCATGCATCATCTGTCATTGTCTTCAACTACAGTAAAGGTGAAGACGTTCACTCATTATAGACAAAATCTATTTTTATTAATTAGATTTATCCAGAAACTGGCCTAAATTAGTAATAGGCTTATTTAGCCAGTTACCACCCGCTGGTATACGGTAGTGGTAAGGCTTATTTATTGAGTCACAATCCGCTCTATGAAAGTTATTTACATTTTAACAATATTTATAATATTGGGTACATAGTACCCGACGGGGTAGAATCCGTCGTAGAAGTGCTCTCAAGAGCTATGGTGGGGTAAACACCGTAACGCGTTTAATTAGATAACGCGATTGATAAATAAATTAGTTGACCTAGGCTTATTTAACGTGTTGTCGCCGCACCTGATTGAAAGTTTGGATGTTCTAAAAAAATGGTTAGTAAATGTCCTGGAGGATAGTGGTGTAAGTAACTATTATCTAATCTGTGGTGTAAGTGTGCTTAGTACGCACTAAAGGATAGGTAAGTTAAAAAGGTGCTCTAAGTTTATGTTAGAGATACACCTGGTAAGTAAAATTAAATAGAAGATTGAATAAATAAATAGACTTTGGTATGCAAATGAGTCCGAATAGGTGATGTAGTGTATATAAAAAAATTAAAACTAAAAAGGTAGCGTTTATAGCCGTTTAGGTAGTTAATAAAATAAATAAATGAAGGTGTATATATTTTACAAGTATTTACAATTTAATATAAACGAGGAATCGTATTTAAGGGTCGTATAGGGGTTTATTCTCTAAGTCTTAGTGGGGTATAGGCTTGATGTCTTTAATATGCCATCGACCTAGAGGTTTATTAGAAAGGTCGATTAAGTCGTAAATAAGGGGTGATATTTTATTTTGTATAATACATTTTGTAAATTTCGGAGCTAATTTGGCAGTGAAATGCTTGTCTGAGGAGCTCAAGGGGTAGTTACGCTACCAGACGACATCTCCGGTATTAAATTCGAGGTCTAGATGGTGTTTATTATAGTATTTTGTATTAGCTTGATGCGCTTTAAAAATGCGATGTTGTACTTTCGAGAATAGGGGTCTTAAATGACCAATGTTTTCAGCGTACTCGTCGCGAGGGGCAAAGATTAGGTCGTCTGACAGGTCTTTGGAATCGTATGATGTTCCGCAGGCTGGCAACTCGCGACCGAAGACTAAGTATGCTGGAGTAAATTTAGTGGTTTCATTTACTGCTGTATTGATAGCGAATTGTATTTTGTTTAAATTAACGTCCCATGTGCGGTGGTCTTCGTCGACAAAACATGCGATTGCTGTAATTATCGTTTTATTGTATCTTTCGACCGTATTGACCTGGGGGCAATAGCGTGGTGTGTAGTGAATTTTAGGTATGTTGTAAAGTGTGAATAGGTCGTGTAGTTCCTGGCTTATCATCTGAGGGCCGTTGTCTAATATTATGGTTTCTGGTATGCCGTAGACCATAAAGACAAGGTTCTCTAATATGTGCCTGATGATACCTGAAGTTGCTCGTTTAATTGGGAAGAATAAACAATATTTAGAAAGGAAAAGCAACATGTTACGACAAATATGAATCTGATAAGTTTACGGGTTATAGGTAAAGGGCCAATGAGATCGATAGATATGCATTGAAAAGGTCGAGAGCAAGTTTTAGGCTTGCCCATAAGGCCAATAGTTTTTTGGTTTTGATGTTTGTATGCAAGGCACGTATCGCATTTAGAAACGAAGGAGGCGATGTCTTTATACATGCCTGGCCAGAAATAGGACTGTTTAATACGGTGATGAGTTTTAAGGGTACCGAAATGAGCGGCCGTGGGTGTGGAGTGGTTTTCTGTTATAATCGTATGGATGAGATCTTTGGGAATCACTTGTTTCCAAGTAAATTCTGAGTTATATGGTGTATTAGAGCGTGTATATCTAAAGAGTTTATCGTCTTTAATCATGTAGTCAGGTGTGGAGGTTGGATTAGTTTTACATTTAGTGAAGATATCGGTAAACCATTTGTCAGTGGTTTCTGTAGGGTTAAAGTTAATAATGTTAACAGGTATGGAACGGGATAAAATGTCGGGTACTACATGGTCTTTGCCTTGTTTATGTTTGATGTCGAAATTGAACATTGAAAGGCGGATACTCCAACGGGCTAGTCTACCTGTGGGATTATCCAATTTTAGGAACCACTGGAGAGCTGCGTGATCAGTATAAATGGTAAATTTTTTGCCATTATCAAGGTAGCAACGCCAGTGTTCTAAGGCTGTAATTACACTTAGCAGTTCGCGTTCAGTGATAGAATAGTTTCTCTCTGCGCTTGATAAATATTTGCTCATATAAGCTATAGGTTTTTCGACTCCGTCATAGGTTTGGGTAAGCATGGCTCCAAGGCCAAAGCTTGATGCATCACAGTGTACCTGGAATGGTTTATTGAAATCTGGGCAAGATAAAATAGGTGTGGAAACAAGAGCTTCTTTTATTTTGTTAAAAGCCTTATCAGCTTCTTGTGTCCATTTGAAAGGAGGAGCTTTTTTGCTAGTAGAAGTAAGTTTGTTTAGTGGAGCTGTTAAGTTGCTGAGGTTTGGTACAAAGCGTCTATACCAGCTCACTGTACCTAGAAATTGTTTAACTTGTTTAGCAGTTACAGGTGTTTTAATATCTAATATTGCTTTCACTTTTTCAGGGTCAGTATGGAGACCTTTTTCATCAATAATATAACCCAGATATTTTAACTCTTTACGGAAGAAAGCGCATTTGGGATAATTTATAGTAATATTTGCCTGTATTAGTTTTTTATGGATTTTGTTGAGTAATTCTACGTGATGTTCGAATGTGGTAGTGGCTATGACAATATCGTCTAAGTAGCAGAATACAGAGTTATCGAAATCGGCCGAGAAAAGATTATCAATAAATCTTTGTTGGGTAGCGGGGGCGTTAGTGAGACCAAAGGGCATAACTTTAAATTGGTACATTCCACGACCTGGAACGTGAAAAGCAGTTTTAGGTCTGTCATCAAGCTTGAGGGGAATCTCCCAGAAGGCTTTAGCGATATCAATGGATGATAAATATTTGGCATCACGAAGGTTGTCAAGTATATCCGAAATAAAGGGAAGTTTATAAGCATCTTTTTTGGTAATTGAATTTAATTTTCGGCTGTCCACGCAAAAGCGCCATTTGCCATCTTTTTTTGGAGTAATTATGACTGGACTAAGCCAAGGGCTTTCGCAAGGTTCGATCACATCTAGTTTCAACATATCGTCAACTTCTTTGCAGAGAGCTTTCTGTTTTTCTGGTGAGAGTCGATAGCAGCGTTGACGAAGAGGGGGGTGATCACCTGTATCTATTTGGTGCTCTGCCATATGGGTTTTGCCTAGTGGTAATACTTCAGTGGATATGTTTTTGAATTTTGCCATGATTGCGTCTGCGGTAATTTGTTGACATTCTGAAAGGTTATTGTAGGAATGGATATGTTTGTTATCGGTAGTGATATTAAATGATTTGTTAGTAGAAGAATTGAAGATTCTAATTTTGGAAAGGATATCTGGTCCTAGGTTAAATTGTTTCCAGAAGTCTATCCCTAGAATAAATGATTCGGTGATAGCTGGAATAACATGTGCTGTCATAAGTGAAAACTTGTTGTTGAAATTAATTGGTAGTGTTATCGTGCCGATGGAGCTAATGGATTGGCCGTTTCCTACACTGGCTTTAATTATTTGTTGCTTGTCAATAGTATAGCCTAAGTTTAGGAGAGTTTTATGGGAGTTGTCGCCAAGTATTGTTAGTGAGCTACCGCTATCTAACAGGCCGTTTAAGGTTAATTGGTTTACCTGAACTTGAACATACGGGCGTTCCGTATCTACTTTGTTAGAGAATAAAGTAGAAATATTGTAGGATTTGAAGAATATGGTAATGGTCTGTAGCCATTCTTTCCAATCCGTTTCGTTAAAATTATTAGTAGGGTAAATACGATCCTCGTTAATTAGTTTTTTGGAACATTACAATTAGGGCAATGAGTAAATTTTACGTCAGTTCTGCCACAACGGTAACAGACTAAGTGTGTACTAGTACAGTCGCGTAGTAAATGTGTATCGACTCGACATCTTGGGCAAGTAAATATAGTTTGCCGCGAGTCAGAAGGTTTTTTAATAGTATGTACGGATAAGTTTTTATTGTTAAATGGGTATTCGGGAATGTTTGGAATGTACCTATTTGGTTGTGGCTTAGCATGGGTGGACTCCGCTGTTTGAGTAGCTGGATTGGATATTTCCAAGCAACTTTCTGTCCATTTGCATGCTTCTAGCAAAGAATTTATAGAGTTTAAATCACTGGGTGATAAGCGCTGTGCGTATTCGTGTCTTAAATTTCGGCGAATGGTATTAATTTTTTCTTTCTCTGACGGGGGGTCGTATAATTTTGAAAATAGTGATTGTATAGCTGTGAAGTATTGAATCACACGTTCATTTGGTTTTTGTATGCGTTCATCAATAATCTTCTTTAACTTGTAGTCGTGGTCGACTATTTCAAAATCAGTTACTAGTGCTGTTTTGAAAGATTGCCAATCACGTAATTGATCTTTTTTTGATGTAAACCAGTCTAAAGCTGTATGTTGTAAAATATCGAAAAGGTTAGTGTATAGTTTGGTGTGAGGTATATTTTTGATTTCTGCAAGTTCTTCAATTTTTTTTATAAATTCTTTTGGGCAGCTGTCTCCTTTAAATACATATTTTTTAAATTCGTTTCCTGTTCTGTTGTCCGAAATGTTAATTAATTTTTGGGTTAATGTTTCGAAATACACATTTGCTTGTAATTGGTTGTTAGTGGTTGGTGTGGTTATTGTTGAGTGGTATTGTGATGGGCCTGGGGTGTATTCTAATGTTGTGAAGTGTGTTTCGTGAGTTTTGAATTGTTCCCATAGTGCTTTGTATGTATCGAGTTCTTGTGTAGTGTTTTCGGTTGAGATAGATATGTGGGATAACCTTCCCTTAATATGTTGTAAATAAGGATGAATTTTTTGTTTCCTACTCGGATATGCAGTTAGAAGAGTACTCACTAGGGTTAGAGATTTATTTATTTCCTCAAAATCAGTTTCTAGCTGGTATGGTGACGACTCTAGAATCGGGTGGGCTTCTGAATTATTTAACGCATCTATTAGGATAACGCGTAGGTTATCTGCTGTTTCAGTTGAAGGGATTGTGACTCCTCGAATTCGCAGTTCATAAAGGACTTCGGGTTTATTCAAGAGGGAAACGTCCATCGTGGATAAACTTTTATACTCGATTGTACAAGTTGAAAATTATAATATTTATACGGATACTATAAAAAAAGAGGTTAGGAAATTATTTTAGTAATGAGGTAAGGATGGGGTGAGGGTGAAGTTTTATTTTATTGCCAAAGAGTTCCTTGTAGTTTAACCTGTGGAGGTTTTGTTTTGAATTTTGAAAAATTTTATGACAATGAATGGTGTCAGAATTACTGACGTCTAGAAATTTGGTTTGCAAAGATTTTGTAAATAATTATAATTTGAATTTTAATAATATAATATTGTTATCAATAGACTGTATGAGTGCAGTTTCGCCTTACCTTCGAGTCGGCCTCGAAGACCTAGAGGGTAAAGCTAGGCTGTCTACGTGTAATTACCCAGGATACTCTCCTGAGGCAACGTAAGTTAGTAACCAGTCCCACCTGGAATTATAAATTCCAGGTTACCGAGGTCTATGGAACTGCTAGTGAGCAGCCTGTGGTTGTGTAACTGTCTGCTAAATGCGTGTAGAAGTTATTGATTGTATACTGATGGTGTATACTAACTGTGGTATGTTTCGGTTAGGTGGGGTGCAGATAGATAGAATAGGACTTTTATTAAGGCCGAAAAAATTTGTTACTATGGGTGAATCTAGTTAGTGAAGAATGGTCAATGAGTAGTTATGATGAATTACCTTGTGGTCCAGAAGTCAAGTCGCACTTTAAAATTAATTTAATATTTTATTTATAAAACACTTAACAAAAAAAAAAATCTTGCAGGTCTTCAGAAATGAAAGAAGTCCGACAGAACCCTTAAGCAAAGCTGTGGAGCTCCAAGGGATGCGTATTTGATGAATGAGGTCGTGGGTCGTGGGTATAAAGCAGCAGCAGCAGTTCGATGATTGTGCACACGTATAATCGTGGTAATCGTACTCGTATTTGCCTTCGCACTCGCAGCGTAGTCGCGGTGGGTGGGCTTTGTCGCCTCGGCGTATCAAGCCGTGGGGTGACGTTGGGTTTCGTTATTATCGTTGGGCGCCAGTGAAACGTTTTATAACTTTTATAATAATAAATAAACTCTGGAACGACTTTAGGTGTGGTTTTATTTGTAGAATTGTAGTAAATTAACAGAAAACTGGATAAAAACGGAGAAGCAGGTAAAAAGTCAGATCTGGTCAAAGGGTAAAGTAGTAATGGTGGAAAATGAGTGAAATCGAAGAATGTGTGACGTACATAATTTAAATATTTGAAAATGATAGATGGATGGATGGATGAAAAAAAAAAAAAAATGGTGTGAAGAGGTTTGCACCGTTACAGAGTTAAGCAAGAACAAGCGCGGTCAGTTACAGGATGGGTGACCGTCCCGTGACTACCGCTAGTGGCATTTTTCCGAGCGCTTCCGTGCTTCGCAAGGCACGTTAAGCCGTTGGTGCCGGCTGTCATATAATGGCAGTCGTTAAGCCATGTCAGAGGTCTTATGGGCGGCTTGGTAACTTCTGACAGTAAGGCCCGCCACTGTCTTACAATCCTCCACCAACCCGAACTTGGCCCCCGTGGTGGAGTATGGCCTAACCTTCCTGCGATGCAGGAAGAGACCCCTGCCCCAACAGTGGGGACATACAAGGGTTGATAATGATTAAATGAGAATTTGTAATGGAGCAAAACAAAAAATGGAAATTGCTCGGATATTTCTTAACCCACAAGTACAGGCGGCCTTACCACTAAAAGTTATCCCTTACAAATCACTAAATTATCACACAAAGTTATAACTTAGTGTTAAGGTTAGGTTAGACTCAAAGTTAGGTTGTCTGGAAGAGATCACTTTTAGTGATCAATATAATCGCTAAAGTGTAGGAAAACATCGTGAGGAAACTGGGGTGTCTTAGGTGTTCAAATTCCTCAGCGCTTGAAAGTGCCAATTCGCGGTGGGCACGCGTGGACATTAAGCCCATACTCTCTCTCTCTCTCTTAGAGAAAGCCTGTGGCACGTTTATAGGCTACATCAAAAAAAGATTAGCCTGTGTGTGTGTGATGCAAAACGTTGCCCTTTCTTCTTCATCTTCAGGCTAAAGATAAAGATAAATTTATTTGCTTAAACATGTGTCAATTATTATTATTTCTTATTGATATGGCAACCAGCCGATCAATCAATCAATATATTTATTTGTGAACATAGGTATGTTTGCAATAAAGGTCCTACGGTATAGTTTAGAGCGCTATATTCTACCCAAAACAAATGTAGGTATACAAATGTGTTTAAGCATGCACATGCACAATGAACGGAGTAATGATTTAATATTTAATATACACAATCAAGAAATGTCATAGTTAGGTAAAATTATATGTCATACAGTAATGTCATGAAAGAAATGTCAAAAGTGTATTAATGTATTTACAATAAATTAACGTCATTCAAAAATTCGTCTTAAGTATAATAAAATTTATCAATAAGAAATTGGCTTAGGTTTTTTTTTTAAATTTCGATGAATTCATAATTATCTTTCATCTTGCTATTTATTATAAATTTTTGGTGCCATACAAAAAAACCTTTTTGACATCAGAGTAATTAACGTTCATGTTTTCAGCTTTATTAACGCGTTGAAAAAAAATTAATATATTTTGTTTTTGTCAATATTTATAATCAAGTTGTTATTATTAAGCCAAGTTATAATATCTTTTATGCCACACTTGGCAATAAAGTGGCTTTTACCGCACGCTGCGCGTACGGAAAAAGCCGCTTTCTGGCCAAGTGTAGACATAAAATTATGTACACAACACGGGAGGTAATAAAGAAACCTCTCGATCGCATATTTACGTCCATCTCGGCCTTTCTTTATATTACCACCCTAGTTGTGTAATGTACTATTACAGCGTCATTAATAGTATTTTCATAATTGTTATATTTTTTTCATTTTATTGTCACTGTGCTGTCATCAGCATATAGGACCATAGGATGTGCAATATGTTTTGGAAGATCATTAATATAGATTAAAAAGAGGAGCGGTCCCAATGTACTTCTCTGGGGTATTCTTCATATTCTCAATCTCCATTCCAGATCTGTCCGCTTCAGCTCGGAGTCCCGAAGCTCTACGCGCGGCTCGACCAACTGCAACGATGTGGAATGCAAGCGGGAGACGCCCGGTAAGACTCTCATGTATTATATTCGTACTATTTTTATTTTTAATGCACTAACCCGTGCTAAGGAACAAATTTAAAAACCTATTTAGAGGCTAAAAATTTCACCCATGCCGGGATTCGAACCCGCAACCTCTGGCTATCCGTGCCAGCGCTCTACCAATTGAGCCAATGGGCGACTCACCGGCATCAGTGAAATTTGAACCTCTTTACACTATTCTCTATTTATTTATTTACACTATTATATTAGTACTTGATTTGTACAAATGGACTTAGTCCGGGTGGTTTTTTAACGTTTGTAGTCGAGTTTAATGCTAGTTAAACTCGCCTACCAGTTATAACAGCAGTGAAGCTCACTTGTGCCTTAGGAGGACTGATGCTCATAAAGATAATATTGTCAAGGCTAGGGTTCTGGATTTGGATGTAAAACGCCAATGACAACTACTAAGGATTTATTCACGCAGGGTCTGGTCTGCAGGTCTTCACGACACGAAGTCCACACGTAGATTCCAATCGCAGGTTCAATCGAAGTCCAATAGAATCGCTGAGGTCGTAGGTTATCGCTCGTATCGCAGGTATGTTCGCTCGAAGTTCACTCTTCGCTATTCCAAACGGAACTGACAGCGCGCCGCGGCGGCCGCTATTTATATCCGCCGGCAAGGGTTCTAGAACATTCAAGTACGTACCTACACTCGGTGCACGTGGCAACGACTCTAGAACAAAGTCCTTGTCAAAGAGATTTGAACCTTATACTAGTGGACATACGAGTCACTATTGCTTGCAGCGTTTTATTGTTTACTAAAACGCAGCATGCGGCGACTATTCGATAGGCTTCCAGAAGGCGCTTTTCTAGATGGTTCGGGATAGGACCGCGACAATATGTTTTTTATCCCAACATTAAAAGTCTCTTGGCTTCCCAATGCACAGTAAAAAGAACTTGTTTTTATGCCAACAATAAAACTCATATGTACATACATACATAACCTCACGCCTGTATCCCAGAGGGGTAGGCAGAGACCAGGGACTGCCACTTGCCACGATCTTGACAGATCACCTTCGCTTCATCAACGTTCATAAGGCGTTGCATGCACGCACGCCGGTTCCGTGTACTTTTTATCTTTCCCTCTGCTAATACATCCCCTATTTGGTTGATGTAAGTCAGTCTGGTACGTCCCTTACCAGCCCCTCCCCTCACAGTAAAGAAACATGTTTTTATACCAACAGTAATTATCTCTTGTCCTCCTAATGCACAGTAAACAGAAAATGTTTTATACCAACAGTAAACGTCTCTTGTACTCCTAATTCACAGTAAAGAAAACACGTTTTTATACTAACAGTTAAAACTCTCTTGTCCTCCTAATGCGCAGTAAACAGAAAATGTTTTCATACCAGAGGAGGACATCATAAAACAAAAAAAAACGTTTCAGGTTCTATATCCCTCCTGACGCTGTCCGTATCACCCGGGGGCGCCTCTCAGATGCCGCCCATCATGAGCCAGTCCGCTCCATCGGCCACGTGCGATGACGACTCGGTGAGTAAAATTTTAATTTATTTGATGCACCAGAAGCGCTCGTGGCCTAGCGTAACCGAGTTATTGGAATCAATTACTTAGGTTAATTTGGGACCCGTGCCCCAGCAGTTGGGACGTACAAGGGTTGATAACGAACTTGGGTTAAGCAACAACAGGCACGGTCAGGTACCGGATGGATGACCGTCTCGTGACTACCGCTGGTGGCAGTTTTTCCGAGCGCTTCCGTGCTTCGGCACGTTAAGCCGTTGGTGCCATGTGCCATGGCTGTCATGTAATGGCAGTCGTTGAGCCATGTCAGAAGCCTTATGTGCGGCTCGATAACTTCTGACAGTAAGGCCCGCCACTGTCTTACAATCCTCCACCAACCCGGACTTGGCCCCCGTGGTGGAGTATGGCCTAACCTTCCTGCGATGCAGGAAGAGACCCGTGCCCCAGCAGTGGGGACATACAAAGGGTTGATATCATCATCAATCTCTCTCTGAGAGAAGGCATGTGCCGCGCAGTGGGACGTTTATAGGCTATGTAAACAAACGAAAAATACAGTTCTATAGATTCATGAGGACTTGAGAAAAGATAGTCAGAGTGGAGTTTTTTTCCCCGCTGCCTTTTTCTCCACCACACTACGGCCCGAAGGCAGCGGCTGTCACTTTCATGTTACATTGTACTTTGACATGCAGCATATAGAGTGTAAATTCTTTACGTTGAAATAAATTGAATTGAATTCCAGCCGCCGCCGCCGCCGGCGTCCTGCCGCTTCCCGAAGCTGGAGGAGTGCGCGCACTTCCACTACGAGCGGGTGGCGCTCGGTGGCCTCGCGGTGGCGCTGCTGGCCTGCGAGCCGGGCGCCAGCGACGGCCACTGCGCCACGCACGCCGGCGACGCCGCGCTCTGCGAAGGTACAGTACTACACACATCATAAAAGTCCCTTCGGGAATCTACGTTCGCGCAGACTAGGAAGAAGTGTAACGCAAGTACCCGAAGCTACAAGTACATTCAACGTGATCTTTAACCGTCACGGTTAAGGTGCAGAATTGATTGCCACAGTAGCGCTACCTATTTCGCTCACGCTAATATTGCCAAACTAACAGTCACCTGCATCTATGACGTTGAATCAACCAATAGCAACAAAGGCGCGCGGCCTACCATAAAATGAAACTATCTGATTGGTCGATTAACTTGCCGCACATCCAAAATTTGGTCATCTGCGCAGGTACATCCGCGAGACTTATTTCTTGTGTAGCACTGTACGCGACTGTTGATAAAAATAATATCACGTCATTGATATAGCAAACTGCCAGCGCTCTTCCAATTGAGCTAATGGGCAACTCACCCATTCGCTCTTCCAATTGAGCTAATGGGCTAATGGGTGAGTCGCCCATTACCTCAATTGGAAGAGCGCTGGCACGGATAGCCAGAGATCGCGGGTTCGAATCCCGGCATGGGTGGAATTTTTAGCCTCTTAATAGGTTTTTTAAAAAAAACTAAATTATAGTTCCTTAGCACGGGTTAGTGCATTAAAATAAAAATAGTGTAATTAAGTAATATCTAAACATATTCACCAATGTATCCGTATACTTGAGACGCACAATACTTAAATTAATTATGTCTGTACTGACATTGATCTAAGTACAAAATAATTAATTGCCAAAATACAGGAGTATGGCAATTACTTGAATTGTCAAATTGTACCGTTAGCCTTTAAGTGCTTTTGTAAAGCCCTCAAGGCTTACAATACCCCGCCTGTATGTTGCTCTTTGTGGTGAGAAACAGCGGCGGATTTAAAAATTTGCCGCTAGTTGGCTATTAAATTTTTGCCGCCCCTACTGACCTTTCAAATTTAATACGTTAGTTTAGTTCACAATCATATGAATTTAAAAACCTATTTAGAGGCTAAAAATTTCACCCATGCCGGGACTCGAACCCGCAACCCCTGGCCATCCGTACCAGTACCGTACCGTACGTAATCATATGAATTACATTCTGAAATTGCAATTTTATGATTTGCGCTCGGATTACGGATTACGAACGTAATACTACGTTCGTATGTTCGTACGTATAATACTACGCACTTGCATATAATTATAAGTTTTTTCTTATTCCTGTAAGATTGAAATTAAAAAAAAATTGGGCTAAATTTGCCGCCCCTCTAAATCTGCCGCCCTAGGCTCCAGCCTACTTAGCCTATTGGTGAATCCGCCACCGGTGAGAAATTAACTTTTACTTTACTCTCTCCGCAGGCTGGATATGCCTAAAGGTGCGCTCCCACGTGAACGCCTCGACCGCTGCCAACGGCACTCCGAACGCCCCGGACAACGACTCCGTGGAGTGGAACCTCACTCGAGACGCCCACAACCTGCTGCAGCTGGATGATATGCTTCACAGGTGAGGGACGAGCCGAGCCCTGGTCGGGGTCTTATGGTCTTCCGCGGTAGATCAATCAATCGGCCCATACTCATTCACTGTTCGCGGCCTCGGTGGCGCAGCGGTTTAGCACGCTGACTGTATTTTAACAAACATATTTAGAGGCTAAAAACTCCACCCATTCCGGGATTCGAACCCGCGACCTCTGGCTATCCGTGCGTATGATAATAATAATATCCGTGCGTATCTGGTATCTGGCACGGATAGCCAGAGGTCACGGGTTCGAATCCCGGCATGGGTGGAATTTTTAGCCTCTAAATGTGTTTTTTAAAATTGTCCTTAGCACGGGTTAGTGCATTAAAAATAATATAATCATACGCCGACTGTATATTAATATATTAGTCCAGACCATCCAAAGGTTGTCTGGAAGAGATCACTTTTAGTGATAAGGCCGCCGTCTGTACTCTTAGCTAAGAAATATGTGTGTAATTTCCATTATTTACAATAAAGTGTTCTCTATCTATCTTACATTCAGAATCAAGTTTTCCTTCAATTTAGATGAAAAATTTTCAACGGCCTCGCTGGCGCAGCAGTTTGGCACGCTGACTGCAAAACCGAAGGTCTCGGGTTCGATCCCCGGCCGGGTCAAAGTAGGAAACGAACTTTTCTAGTTTGTCTCGGGTCTTGGATGTTATCTATGAATTTATTGTATTAAATCTATCGTCGAGTTAGCACCTATAACACAAGTCATTTGGTTGTACTTAGTATAGGGCTAACGAGATCTGTGTAATATGTCCATGAATATTTTTTTTTATTGTTGAACTAGTCCGTTTACTGTTGGTTTTTACTAATTACTTTAGGAATTAGCTACAACTTTACTAACTTACCACTCTTTACCACTCCACAGATGCATCTACGACAGGAAAGTCTCCAACCTACCTGACCTGTCCAAGGAAATCACGGAATCCCTAGTGGAGGACCGGGTAGCCTACACCAGACTAATTGGTGACTATATGCACCACCTGTCCATGATAGCTGATGACTCCATAAACTGCGGTCCCGTGCTGAACTGGTTTCAGATGGATAACAAAGGTGAGGATACTGCATCGCGCAAGCGAAGTGTTTCACCCAGGGTATATAACACGGTACTGGCTTTTCTTTATTTAGATTTAAGACAAGGATGGTGTAGTTTCGACTACAGGAACGTTAAGGAATCCTTTGTCAGCCAAGTTTTAAAGTCTGCCATCTCGTTAGATATTTCCAAGATGGCTGACTTAGTATTCTTCATAGATTAGTTAATTAGTTTATCTGCACCAAACTCATTGGAGACTATATTCATCACCTCAGGTGATGAATATAGGAGGGGACATGGACAGGTGACTCACCTGTCCATGATAGCTGATGACTCCATCAACTGCGGTCCCGTTCTGAACTGGTTTCAGATGGATAACAAAGGTGAGGATCCTGCATCGCGCAAGCGAAGTGTTTCGCCCGGGGTATATAAGACGGTACTGACTTTTGTTTATTTAGTTAGATTCAAGACTTGGATGGTGTATTTTAAGCCAGCCATCTTGTTAGATATTTTCAAGATGGCAGACTTTATTCTTCATAGATTGGATAATTAGTTCATCTGCACCAAACTCATTGGAGACTATATTCATCACCTCAGCTGATGAATATAGTCTATATTCGTCACCTCAGGTGATGAATATAGGACAGGACATGGACAGGTGACTCACCTGTCCATGATAGCTGATGACTCCTCATCAACTGCGGTCCCGTGCTGAACTGGTTTCAGATGGACAACAAAGGTGAGGATCCTGCATCGCGCAAGCCAAGTGTTTCTCCCGGGGTATATAAGACGGTACTGAATTTTGTTTATTTAGAGTGCGGCCTCGAGGGGGATCGCTCCCGATGTGGGTATAGGGGTCCCTAGGACCAAAACCAGCCCCAAGGTGGTATTTAGTGGGTATTCGCACTTCTTGTGAGTCCCATATTGGCACGGCCGAGTCCATGCTGTTATGCATAAGCATGCACCACCTCCCTCCCCGGGAAAAAGTTTATATAGATTTAAGACTAGGAAGGTGTAGTTTCGACTACAGTAACGTAAAGGAATCCTTTGTCAGCCAAGTTTTTAAGTCGGCCATCTTGTTAGATATTTCCAAGACGGCTGACATAGGCTTCACGCCTTCACGGATTAGTAAACTAGTTCACCTGCACCAGACACATTGGAGGCTATAATGCTCTGTCCACGATAGCTGATGACTCCAATAATTGCGGTCCTGATAAAATGTACTGAAATTCTAATTCTAGTTTAATTCTGATTCTTCCAATTCTAAGCATTCTATATATTAAGCATTATTTATATAAGTAGTGTATTAAAATATTCATATTTGCACCGACTACCCGTCTCTTATTTCCTCCAGCGACTTTCCGTCGTAAGGTTGTCTGGAAGAAATTGCTTTGAGCAATAAGGCCGCCAATTGTACTTTGTATCTTTACATGTTTTATAATATGTGCTCTGGTGTACAATAAAGAATATTACACTATTTTTATTTTTAATGCACTAACCCGTGCTAAGGAACAAATTTAAAAACCTATTTAGAGGCTAAAAATTTCACCCATGCCGGGATTCGAACCCGCAACCTCTGGCTATCCGTACCAGCGCTCTACCAATTGAGCTCAATTGGTAGAGCGCTGGTACGGATAGCCAGAGGTTGCGGGTTCGAATCCCGGCATGGGTGAAATTTTTAGCCTCTAAATAGGTTTTTAAAAATAAAGAATATTCTTATCTTATCTTATCATTCTCTTGATTCATTCTATTCTCTACATTTTATTAGTTCAATTCTTCTTTTCAGTAATTGGCAATGACATTATTTTATTTTGAATTAATTATTTATCATGTAAGAATTTTATAATCTTTTTAATGCACTAACTCGTCGTCGTCGTCGTCGTCAGGCTATACTAGTCCACTGCTGGACATAGCCCTCCCCTAATGAGCGCCATAGCGCCCCTTAAGCTTGCCGCATCCAGCATCTGCCTGCAGTTTTTCGCACATCGTCATCCCACCTGGTCGAAGGGCGACCTACACTGCGTTTGCCGAGTCGCGGTCTCCAATCAAGAACACGTTTACTCCAACGGTTGTCGGTTCTTCGCGAGATATGGCCAGCCCACTGCCACTTCAGCTTGCTTCTTCTCACTGACTAACCCGTGCTGAGGACAATTTTAAAAACCTATTTAGAGGCTAAAAATTCTCCCAACTGAGCTAATGGGCGACTACCAGTGAAATTTCGAATCTCTTCACTCTTTACATGTGGGAATTTACATCTGTATTATAACTAGGTACAATGCATTTATCATAATTCTCATAACAAATGTCAAAATTAGTCAAAATATTTCACGGGTGGAATTTTTAGCCTCTAAATAGGTTTTTTAAAATTGTCCTTAGCACGGGTTAGTGCATTAAAAAGAATATAAAAGTATTTCAAGTCAAAATTTACAATTAGGTTTACAAAAGTTACGTAACCGAGTCGCAGGAGATGTTTAGGAAATCATCCTTTAGCGTTGCTCGGTCAATTCACATTCGTAGACTATGTGATCGATGGTTTGTGGGCGTCCGCTTTCGCAGGCGCCCGAATCACACCAGTCCCATTTGTGCCATAGGTAGGCACAGTTGCCCACGCCCGTCCTGAGGCGGTTATGGTAGATTTAAAAACCTATTTAGAGGCTAAAAATTTCACCCATGCCGGGATTCGAACCCGCAACCTCTGGCTATCCGTGCCAGCGCTCTACCAATTGAGCCAATGGGCGACTCACGGCATCAGTGAAATTTCGAATACAGAGAATAGTGTAAAGAGGTTGCGGGTTCGAATCCCGGCATGGGTGAAAATTTTTAGCCTCTAAATAGGTTTTTAAATTTGTTCCTTAGCACGGGTTAGTGCATTAAAAATAAAAATAGTGTAACGGTTATGGTAGAACCAACCAAAAATGCTCAGTGTTCATAGTGGCCAAAACCAGCCAGCCGTGACCTCTGACCGATTAACGAGCCGAACCGCTTACAGGCCACAAGCTGCTGGTCGCCAACGAGGACTCTAACTCCATCAACACGCCGGCCGTGGCGGCTGCCTATTCAGTCAGAAAGTACGTCTCTCAGGCGCGGGACGAGATCAGCTTCGAGGTTGGGGATATGATCTCCATTATCGATATGCCCGGTGAGTTGAAAACTTTGCCTTTTTTATTTATTTATGTAATTTACAGGGTCTGGCTGATGACCAGAGTGCTTAGTGCGAGTTTTTTAACTACTCGATCGCGTTAACGTAAACTCATATTTCTATGGCATCGAGGAAGCGCCACCTAGCGACAAGTATGGAAATTGAAATAGCTGAGTGCGAGTTGTAATGGTTTACGTTGAGAAGTGAACACGTTTACCAGCCAAAACACGAATAAACGCGAGTGCGAGTTGTACTGTGACAGCGTTGTGCCAGTTCGAACGGTTAACTTACTCATACTCACTACTCAATGCTCGATTAACGCGGTAGTAAAGTTATTAGATTGGATCTGTCAAACTCGCACTAAGCACTCTGCGTTACAGATTCTATCTGTAGCACACGCTGAGTGAAGCGCTCGTGGCCTAGTCGGACCGAGTGAGCCATTTTCGTAAAATTATTTTAACTCTGTGGAAAAATAACTCGCAGTGTCGTGGTGTTAAATCTGACGTCACGCCCAGGTAAACAAATATCGTAATCACTAGTAGTTGCAACAAAGCACGGGTGAAGTTCACCAATGTTTACCTAAGCGTGACGTCACGCGGTGAGATTGGTTGTTTCAGTTAAAATTATACTTTATTGCACACGAAACATTAAAAAAGGGACATTACATAAGAAATAACATGTATAAAGGCGAGCTTATCTCTGTAAGAGATTTCTTCCAGCAAACCTTGATTTTATAATCTTTTATTGAAAATATTTGTAAACTCATCTTTATTTATTAAAGTAAATTAGTCTTTCAAATTCTTTTAATATGTACTGTAGTGTTTGAGTCGGAGGTAATGATACGACGCGTGTGCTCGTCGTATCATTACCTCCGAAAACGTAAAACTGGTTTATTTCAGATAACCCACTGTCTTAGCACGACATAATGGAGTTATTAAAACCCAATAAATATAGATACAAGACTTTAATTCAGAATAAATTAACAAATGTAAAGCGCCTTCGGCGGCGGTCAATCGAAAAGTAGTTTTGCAGGTAGACCTATATAACTAATACAATGCAAGATATGCGTTTAATAATGTAGCAACATCGCGGAGCAGCAACTTCTTGCGCTTAACGTCATCACAGGCACTTGGGCCTGAACATCTTCCCGCCCAGTTGAAAGGCGTCTTTCAACTCTCCAAATCTTGAGCCGTTGGTAACGGGCAAAATCGTACGAGAGGTCTTCGCACGCATCCTCTGGTTGTGTTAACATCAGCGACTCTAGAAACGCCATCTCGTCCTGGAAACAGTCGTTCTATTCTTCCTAGACGCCAGCATAGCGGAGATACATGATCCTCTTGAAGTAGCACGAGGTCACCTACACTCAAGCTAGCATGGTTCGATTTCCATTTCGTTCTTTGTTGAAGCTCAGCAACGTATTCCTTCTGCCATCTTTGCCAGAAATGCTGTAGCATTTTTTCTATGCGGGCGTAACGTCGGAGGTGATTCTCATTGCAGTTTTGAAGGTCCCGCGACGGCAGTGCGGTCAGTGGTCGTCCAACGAGAAAGTGCCCAGGGGAAAGAGGTAATAGGTCGTTGGGGGAAGAAGACAGAGGACACAAGGGGCGGCTGTTTAAGATAGCCTCCACTTGGACAAACAAGGTTGAAATTTCTTCAAAGGTTAGATGGCTATTCCCTATTACGCGCTTCAAATGATATTTAGCGGATTTGACGCCGGCCTCCCATATGCCACCGAAGTGAGGAGCGTAAGTCGGTGTAAATATAAATTTAATCCCTTCCTGATCCGCAAAATCAGAGAGAGGGCCAGAATTCAATTTTAAAAAACTCGCGATTTCCTTTGCCGCAGCTACAAAATTTCGCCCATTATCGCAGAACACTTCCACTGGTTTTCCTCTGCGGCCAATGAATCGTCGAAGTGTCATTATAAAAGCATCTTTAGTTAGATCAGTGACGCCTTCAAGATGTACGCACTTATAACGTAGGCATACAAATAAACATAAATAACATTTTACTAATCTACAGCCGCGCCCCTTACGATTTACTATGTAAAAAGGACCGGCAAAGTCCAAGCCAACGGACAAAAAGGGCAAATCAGGACTTATTCGCTGAGGTGGGAGGTCACCCATTTTAGGACAAAGTGTTTTGCCTCTAAGGCGTCTACACTGAACGCAATTATTAACGGTTCGTCTAGCAAGATGCCTACCGTTGACTGGCCAAACAGTCTCTCGCACCCTGGCCAATAGCAACTGTGGGCCGGCGTGCAAGCTACGTAAATGTTCTCTTTCAAAAACCAGCTTACTTAAGTAATGTGATGAGTGGAGAAGAATAGGATGCCTTTTTTCATATGAGTAACTCGAAGCATCTAGTCGTCCGCCGACTCTCATGACCCCATTTTCATCGACAAATGGGGATAAGGATAAAATTTTAGCCTTAGAACTTAATGATTTGCCGTTTAGCAACAAATTATATTCTAACGGAAACGATTGCTCTTGCGCAATAGCACAAAGTAAATTAAAGGAATCATTTAATTCAGTTAAAGATAAACGACCAGAAGTTTTAGTTTTTGGATTTTTTAAATTATAAATAAATCTTCTGACGTAAGAAAATACTCTTTGCAGAGTGTAAAGTTTTGAGTAATTTTGAAATTTGATTTTTGGTTCACTTGGAACAGCAATATTTGATTTAATTTCTGGTAAGTTTTCACTCGAGCTCAGTTGTAAAACAGGCCACTCAGATTCCTCAGCAATTAAGAAACTCGGTCCAGACCACCATAATTTCATTGAAATTAATTGATTGGCATTAACACCCCTAGATATGAGATCAGCCGGATTACTAGCTGTTGGCACATAACGCCAAGCTGATGGCTGAGTAGTTTCCTTAATTTCAAAAACTCTATTGGCAGCAAAGGATTTTAGTTTACTGAGGTCGCTATTTATCCAACTAAGGACAATACTCGAGTCGCACCAATGAACAATGCGCGCCGGTTTGAATCTAAGTGACTCAAGCACCGAGTTAGACAGTCTAGCCGCAAGAAGGGCGGCGCACAGTTCTAGCCGTGGCATTGTCATTGGCCTTATTGGCGTTACCTTTGATTTGGAACATAGTAATTTGACAGTGACGTCACCATTACAATCGATGGTCCGCATGTAAATGCAAGCGCCATACGCCGACTGGGACGCATCACTGAAGGAATGCATTTCTATTTGCTCAGGTGATTTGCCAAGCACAATTCTAGGCACTTCTAGACTTTCGAGTGCTGGTAAGCCACTACAAAACTTCTCCCAATCATCATTGATATCCTGTGGCACGGTTTGATCCCAATCAATTTTTTGCTGCCACAGCCTTTGTAAAATCAATCATTTTAGGTTGAATTATATATGGACTTATTAGCCCTAACGGGTCAAATATTTTGAATGAATTTGACAGTATAAATCTTTTAGTAATTTTATCAGTGTTTTTCGAAAAGTCCTTTATTGGAAAGTGTAAACAATCTTTAGATGGATTCCAGCCGAGTCCGAGCGTGCTTGATGACTCACTAATAGTTAAAGTTTCTTGAACATTTATGTCACAATTTTGAAGTAAAGTAGATAAATTACTTTTGTATTTTCGTAACTTAAAGCAACCTGACAAGAGAGCCTTTGATATTGACTTTTGTATGTATCGCAATTGTTCTTCATCATCGCACCCCGTAATGAGGTCATCAACATAGAAATCATGTTGTATTACATTTTTTATTAATTCATCCTGCTGGTCCTCCCCCAGCTGCCAGAGGCAACGTGTACTCAAATAGCTCGCACTTGCTGTGCCGTAAGTGAGAGTATTCAACGTTAAAGTTTTAATGGGTTTGGACTCATCTTCCCGCCAAAGTATGAGCTGTAAATTCCGGTCACTTTCGTCCACTTGTACCTGCCGGTACATTTTTTCTATATCACCGGTTAAAAGGAATTTATAGTGTCGCGCTCTGACCAAAATGGCGAAAAGAGAGTCCTGTACATTTGGACCCACCATCAAAATGTCATTTAAGGAATAACCAGATGAGGAAGGAGCAGAGCCATCAAAGACTACCCGAAGCTTTGTGGACTCACTACTTTCTTTTATAACAGCATGATGACAAAAATAGTACGATGGATCACCTGATCCGATCGCATTCGGCTCGGATAAGTGACCTAAGTCAGCGTACTCTTTTAGAAATTGCGAATATTCAATTTTTAATTTAGGATTCTTTTTGAATCGCTTCTCCAAATTGAGAAGTCTTTTTTTTGCAACATGAAAAGTATCTCCTAGACAATCAGGAGTGTCAATTAAGGGTAGTTTTACGCAAAATCTACCGGTGTCTAACCGATGTGTGTTAGCAAGAAAATGTTTTTCACATTTTCCTTCATTTTCTGTGAATTTGGGTTTTTGGGGAACATTTTCTACGTCCCAGAATTTTGTTAGCATTTCTTCTAGATTTTTTTGTGAATTATTTGTAGTAAGTGCGTGATTGCAATAAATGTATTTTTGTGTATTTTTCGAAAATATGGTACCGGATATCAACCAACCCAACTTGGAACTTCTCAATTTTGGATTATTATCACCTAGAGAACGCTGCTCGTTCCCGAGAATGTCCCAGAAAATATCAGCGCCGATCAGGACATCAATTGAACCTGGTTGGTTGAAATGTGGATCCGCCAGTTTAATATTTTTAGGTAATTTTATTTTACTTATATCTATTGGGGCTTTAGGAAGTTGACTCGTGAGCTCCTTTAGCACAAAGCATGACAGAGTAACTTTAAATTCTTTATTTATTGATTTAATTTGGACCGTGCAACTTTCGTCAATTTTATTGGAACAATTGTTACCTATTCCAATGACCTTTAGAGTGTCAATTGGAATTGACTTGAGGGATAATTTCTCCTTTAACCGTTTTGTAATAAATGAAGATTGGCTGCCACAATCCAATAGTGCGCGCACCGTTATAGCCTTGTTTGTAAGCGGATTGCACACTTCAATCAAAGCTGTGGATAAAAGCGTTTGATTGCAATCTTGTTTTGAAAAGAATGCACCCGTTTCGTAATCTGTCTCGCCTGTCGTGACATTAGCGGTGACCGCTGACGCTGGGTTATGTAGCAAGCTATTATGTCGCTTATTACACTCGCGGCAAGGACCCATGCGACAATCGCTCACGGGGTGACCTTGTCGGAGACAATTTGTACACAACTTGTATTTAGTTACATCGACATGACGCTCCTTGAGACTCTTGGCCTTGAATACAGGGCAGTCATATATTTTATGGCCTTCGTTACAAATGACGCATGAATATACCATGGGTTTGGCTTGGTTTGTGGCAGCAAATGATTTTGTGTGATTAAATCTTTCTTGTTTGCTATAATTGTTATTGTAATTTTGTGCTGGTGGGTTGCGTGACGAAAATGTTTGATTTTTAGAAATGTTATTATCATATTTATTTCGATTTAGAGATTCGAGAACGTCAGCGCGATCAGTTAAAAATTTATTGAACTGGTCAAGGGTTGGAACATCATCAAGTGAGTTACGAAACTCCTCCCACTTTGTCAATGTGCGGCTATCTAACTTTGAAGACAGCATGAAAATAATCAACATGTCCCATTTGTCCGTTGGCTGACCTAAGCTGGCTAAGGCACGCAGGTTTTTTGTTACGTGATCAACCAAAAAGCGCAATGATCTCTCGGATTCACGGGCAAATTGTTGAATATTGAACAATGAAGTGAGATGATGATTAATAAGCAACCGCTTATTATTATATCTGTCACACAGCAACTTCCAGGCTTCTGGATAATTTGCCGATGACACTTCGAGATTGGATATAATTCTAGCTGCATCTCCTTCTAAGTATGATATTAAATAGTGAAACTTATGAATTTCTGTTAGTTTTGTATTTTTGTGAATTAACCCTTCAAAGGTGTCACGAAACTCCAACCAGCGGAAGTAGGCTCCATCAAATTTAGAAATTTGTATCTGAGGCAACTTGATACCTAGATCTTGATGATCGAGATGACACTGAGCAGCATCAGGACTCATTGAAATACGTCTTTCCGCATTATCAATCTTATTTTGATTTTCTATTATACCTTTTGCAATAACTATGTGTGTAATGAAGTCATGCTCAATGTTCTCCCGCTCGTCAATTTCCGAAGATAAATTTGCAGAATTAATGACCTCAATCCCATCCTGCAGCTCATCAAATCGAAGAGACAAAGCCTCAAACTTGCCAAGTTTTAATGATAGCTCAGCTAATTCAGCTGATGACAAGCAGGATTTTTTATTAAGGATGTTAAGGTAGTTTTTAAATTTTGTAATTTGACCTTTAATTGAGCTGCGTTTTGTAGTCAGTTCTCGCAATTTTTTTAATTCATTTTGATCCATAGCTGGTTGATAACTTGTACTTGGATTGGGTGGAGGTTGAGACATTGTAACTTCGATTATTTTTTGCAATTTACTTGAATTTAGTGAATGTACTTTAGTGTAGTTATAAAATTAATATCTCACGCTCCTCGAACTTGGTGTTACTTGCCGATGGGAAGCCGGTCGCACCTGCCCAGCCACACGCAGATGTAGGTAGTTATGCAGGAAGATTAGATGGATAGCAGCGCGGTCCAATGACCCTGAAAATGGTCGGCAAAACTCGCGTTGAAATATACGAGTAAACAGTTCGATTACCTATCTGAGGAGGACACTATTTATGCAGTACAATGTGTGCCCCTGTCTACCTCTTTAGGATCACCCAAGGAAAGTGAGCGTGAAAATAAAGAAAGATTTTTGGTTATGTAGCAATCTAAGTTAGTCTTGCTTTATTGTATTGAATTAATTTATCTGACGGGTAGGCATGTGAGTCGTGAATGTAGTTTTGTATATTAGATTATTTAGAGTTATTTATGCCTTTTAGTGATTACCGTTTTAGATTTAGGTACAATTTAGGTTGTACGACGTTACTATTGTATGGGATGACTATTGAAGAATCTTTAGAGATTCTATGAAGTATTTAGGTACTATTTCGTTAGTACATGAATGAATAGGCTGACGTGCACGCCTAGAATAGTTTAAAATATTTAGTGCTAGTAAAATAGGTACTATTTTGGTAGTACATGAATGACTTGACGATGTGACGAAACCTTGTTTGGCGGGCGGCGCTATTTTGGACTTTGGAATTTGGATAGGACGGAACAGGACACTTAGCTTTAGTTGGACGACACCACACGATGTGAAGCTTTAGCTGCTCCCTGGCTACGTGGAAGTGGGTGGTCTTCGAAGTCCACGACGTGAAGCTTTGGTTGCTCCCTGGCTACGTGGTATGTGGACGGTCTTCGTAATCACGACGTGAGGCCTTGGTTACTCTCTGGCGACGTGGAAGGTCGATGTTCTTCGAAGATTGGTCCGGATTCAGATCGTCAATGTCCGACTTGAATTGCGACGCAAAATGGCACGACGTACCGCGTGCCTCGATTTTGTGATTTCTTCGTAATTGCGTAGATTTTGTTGTTTCCCCTCATGGGCCACCAATTTATGTCTTAGCACGACATAATGGAGTTATTAAAACCCAATAAATATAGATACAAGACTTTAATTCAGAATAAATTAACAAATGTAAAGCGCCTTCGGCGGCGGTCAATCGAAAAGTAGTTTTGCAGGTAGACCTATATAACTAATACAATGCAAGATATGCGTTTAATAATGTAGCAACATCGCGGAGCAGCAACTTCTTGCGCTTAACGTCATCACAGGCACTTGGGCCTGAACACCCACATACAATATTTTAAGAGTACCTACTACAACATCTCTCTCCTTATACATATATACATGAGTTGTGAAAGTTATCTAATTAACGATCTATACAATCTAAGTTTACTAAAGTAATAATGAACACTATTCTAATCGAAGCAATCAGTCTAATGACTTACTGGTAGGTTATACAATATTCTACCATCTAATTATAAATTAAGAAGCAAGTTATTTATCAGTCACAAATCCTGCATTAACCAAAACTAATAATATTTATAATTAAGTAATCTCATTAAGAAAACGTTAGGCGCTTGGCCCGTATTGAGCACTGAAGTAATTATTTACAGGTTACAATGCTAATCGATATAAATCTTATATATTTACACGGATTCTAGAATTATATCTAGATGAATTCGACCCGATTCTAGCCACACCTGACATCATGTAGTGTTTGTGTCGGAGGTAATGATACGACGCGTTTGCTGGTCAAGTAAAACTAGTTTATTTCAGATAACCCACATACAATATTTTAAGAGTACCTACTACAACTTGTACTTTCCCCTAATGTTGAATCTTTGATTATTTGATACAGTCGTAACGCCTGTTGATTCTGCGATTGTAGAACGATATTTTGCACCGCTCAGGTCCGAACGAGTCTTTATGGTGGCGCGGGAAGCGCGGGTTCCGCGTGGGATTCTTTCCGCACCACTGTGTGGCCGTCATCGGGGATAAAGTGCCCCGGCACATGACCCAGCCGCCGCCCATTGTCGGGTAAGTCTGAGACACATGACCCAGCCGCCGCACATTTTCGGGTAAGTCCGAGACACGTGACCCAGCCGCCGCCCACTGTCGGGTAAGTCTGAGGCACGTGACCCAGTCGCCGCCCACTGTCGGGTAAGTCTGAGGCACGTGACCCAGTCGCCGCCCATTGTCGGCTAAGTCTGAGGCACGTGACCCAGTCGCCGCCCATTGTCGGGTAAGTCTGAGACACATGAACCAGCCGCCGCACATTGTCGGGTAAGTCCGAGACATGTTGCCCAGCCTCCGCCCATTTTTGGGTAAGTCTGAGGCACGTGTTCCAGCAGCTGCCCACTGTCGGGTAAGTTTGAGAGACTTGACCCAACAACCGCCCACTGTCGGGTAAGTCTGAGACACATGACCCAGCCCCCGCCCATTGCCGGGTAAGTCTGAGACACGTGACCCAGCCGCCGCCCATTGTCGGGTAAGTCTGAGACACGTGACCCAGCCGCCGCCCATTGTCGGGTAAGTCTGAGACACGTGACCCAGCCGCCGCCGATTCTCGGGTAAATATGAGATATGACTCAGTCGCCGCCCATACCTTCCTGCGATGCAGGAAGAGACCCGTGCTCCAGCTGTGCATACAAGGGCATACAAGGGACTATCTACTTTGCAGTTAGGTTTTTACATCGGAATGATATCACTGTACCCACAATATTATACTATTTTTATTTTTATTTCCACCCGGCATGGGTGGAATTGTTAGCCTCTAAATAGGTTTTTAAAATTGTGGAGTTTTTTTTTCCGCTGCCTTTTTCTCCACTACAATACGGCCCGAAGGCGGCGGCTTACACTTTACATTGTACATTGACATTCAGCAAACAGAATGTAAATTCTTTACGTTGAAATAAAATTATTTGAATTTGAATTGAATTTGTCCTTAGCACGGGTTAGTGCATTAAAAATAAAAAAATAGTATAATTATATTTATAAAGTTTAGAGAAGAGAAAGTTTCGCTTCTATCTGTATCCTCTAGTCTAAATGATACTGGCAAAGTTCTGCACGGATTCAATGACGTTTGTACGAGACTGGCTCTGAGTGACGGACTGAGTATTGACTCCCCGCTCGCACGCCCTCAGGTCAGTGGCGGTGGCCGCCATGAAGCCGGTTCTCCGCAAGCACGGCAAGCTGATCTCGCTGTTCCGCAGCTTCATCCTGTCGCGGCCCTCGCGCCGCAGCCTCAAGCAGCAGGGCATCCTGCGCGAGCGCGTCTTTGGCTGCGACCTGGGCGAGCACCTGCTCAACTGCGAGCACCAAGGTCAGTGGCGGGGGGGGAGGATCCTGAATTAACAACATTTAAATTAGAATATTTTCGGGGCTTAATCGCGTAGTAATTTATTGCTATTTTACCTCGACGTTTTGACGACGTTGCAGGCATCGTGTTCTAACTATGTGTTCAAGTCGCGAAAGTTTAATAGTACTCGTAGATTGTTAACCAAGGGCTGTATGACATCAATTGCATACGAGGTTTTTGGCGCCCGAGCGCAGCGAGGGCTCTATTTAGCCCGATTATGCTATTGATACTTACACTCGAGGTAAAACACTCTCTCTGCTTTACATATCGATTGTGAGGTAAGTAAAAAAACAAGAAAGCAGGTTGACTTTTTTTTTTTGACTTGACATTTTTCAATACATTTGAGAAAGAACTCCAAAACACGAAAAAAAATTACTTTCGCGCCTAGCTAATGGAAGCAAGCGCGTCAATTCGTGCTGGCCAGTTTGATTTTTAAATCGATTTCCATTAACATACGGTGTGACTGCGAAACAAATAATTCGATATTTAAAATAAAATCTTCATAAATTCTAATATAAATTGTCTCGATTCCGATTCGAGTAAATAATCGATACCGAGAAAAAAATAGAAATATAACTTTAAAATATAAAAAAATATATAACTTTAAAAAAATATTCTTGCAGTATGAGTATGACAGTTCTTTTCAAATTCCAAAACCTATGCTGTAATGATATCCCCCGGCATTCAGGGAAGTAAGTGACTACTTACAGAGCAAGAGATATGTAATAGTACATTATGATATAAGTGCGGTAAGTTGAAAATTACAGCCGAGGCGATATTACTAGCCCGAGCCATCGGCGAGGGCTATAAGGAAGCAGAGGCTGTAATTTTCAAAGCGCACGTATGTCATACGACGTTTTATAACATATTTACGAGGAAATTAATAAAACTCTGACTTTGTTATCATCACTACTTGACGACATTTTCAAATAAAAACAATATATCGGAAAGAAAAAGCGCGCGGATTTATTTTTACTTGTCCACAAATAAGCGATGCGCGCGCCTCAACTTTTTTTTTAGGCAAAGGTACAAAAACAGCCAGTATTACTAATAAAGTAAATTAATATTTTTGTATCTTTGTTACAGATAAATGGTTGTAATTTATTGTCAAAATTAATTCAATTAAAGAATTAAAAGTTTATTTGTTATATTTTATTTCCCAAAGTTAATTTTATTCATAAAATATTGACCACACTCTTGACATAAAACCTCTTTGCTAAGATTTTTAAAAGTATCATTCATTTTTAAGAGGGAGTATCTTAAAACTTTATTAAAAAAAGCACGTGCCTTTTACATTACATTATCGCACAAGTACGTAATGAGATACATCACGATATTGAAATTGGTGTAATCTCAACCACTTTACGAGCAAATATGTTATAAAATATGTTATAACATTTGAATTTTTTAGCATACGTATTTTACAGTCTTAAAGGAAACTGGATACGAAATAAAACGACCCATCTCTTTTTATTTTCGGAAATTCGATGATTTTCATTCATAATTTTCGCTTTGAATTTCGTATTCTAAAAGGATCACGTCACACATACGGCTTAATAATACTAACACCCTTGCCGACTTTTTGAAGACCATTGGAATTAAGGAAAGAGAAAGGAATTACTCCGACATGACATTTGAATAAATTTGAAAATGACATCTGTCATAACATTTTTAATATTAGGCAACGGTACCTCCTCATTCCATCGTATGTGTGACGTCATCACAAAATTTTTGGTTTTTATTTATTTTCTCTAAAATTAGGCAATAATAAAAATTCTAAATATTTTTTTCGTAATCAGGATAGCAAAATTAAGAAACGTATTTTTAGTTTTGGGCATTGTAAAATATTAATTGTCAATTAGCGGGGGGAAAAGAACCTCAGTCAGAATCGATTGCTGAAGACGCCAAGTCATTTGACAAGGTTCTTCAGCCAATCCTTTACTATCACAGCTGTCCGCCTGTGGAATGATCTTCCCTTGGACGTAAGATTTTCACCATCCCTGCCAATATTTAAGAACAGAGTGCATAACCACTATTTTTCCTTAATGTAAGTTTGTTGTATTTTTGTGAATTCCCTTTCTAGTATTATGTAGGTATACATGTTTTTTTTGTTTATGTTTTTTTATTATTTTATATTTACGTACTCTATGTATGTGTATCAACTATAAAAAAATATATTGTCTAGTTGCGCCGACTACCCGCATTTCAGTTTCCGTTTCTTCTTTTCCGTTAATGGTTGTTTGGAAGAAATTACTTTTAATAATAAGGCCGCCACTTGTACTGTACTTTTTTTTTTTAAGTCTCTTATGTAATCCCTGGTGTATATACAATTAAGAATATTCAGGGCATTCTAGGCGAGTATCAAGGTGACAGACTCAGGGGGAACATCCTGAATTAGCAAGGGTCACAAGATCTTGAAGCAGTACTTCTGGGCGAGCATTCGCGTTCTCAATTTCGAGCACCAAGGTTAGAGGGGGAAAGATCCTTGTGGTAACACAGATTATACAAGAACTTGCGTCCCTCTCTCTCTTCTGTTGTTCAGATACTAAGGGTATCTGGGTAATTTAAACAGATCTAATAAACCGTTTTCAGTGTAATTTATTGGTGTTTTGTTAACTAACCGAATCCTTGACACACTCTAGCGTCCAGTGAAGCCAACTTCAAAGTTGCAACAATCCTGAATTAGCTGCTGGATATAGCCCTCCCCTAATGAGCGCCACAGCGCCCTGTATTTAGCTCGCCGCATCCCAGATGCTGGATGCGGCGAGCTGCAGTTTTTTGCAGATCGTCATCCCACCTGGTCGGAGGGCCTAGCAGGTGGGACATACAGGGTTGAAATCGAGTGTTTCCCCCCCAGTGCCGCTGGTTCTGGTGGAGTGCGCGCGGGTGATCGAGGAGCGGGGCGCGGTGGACGGCATCTACCGGCTGTCTGGCGGCTCGGGGCTCACGCAGCGACTGCGCAGCGCTTTTGATGCGGGGGAGCGGCCCGACCTCAGCGCCGCACCGGTCGCGCGGGATCCGCACGCGCTGGCCAGCCTGCTCAAGATGTACTTCCGGTGAGTGCTTCGCGAACTTAACGATTGCTAGCTATGCAAAGTTATTTTTTATATTGTTTAACATTGACGGCCTCTGTGGCGTAGCGGTAGCGCGTCTGGCCACCGTGCAAGAGGCCCGGGTTCGAATCCCGGCTGGGAACAAAAAAAAATCCCAGGTCTTGAATGTTTACATGTTTGTGATGTCGTTGTTTCCGGTTCCCACGACATGAGCGCCATAGCGCCCTGTCTTCAGCTTGCCGCATCCAGCATCTGCCGGCAGTTTTTCGCAGATCGTCATCCCACCTGGTCGGAGGGCGTCCCTACCCTACGTTTGCCGAGTCGTGTGCTCCACTCAAGAACACGTTTACTCCAACGGTTATTGGCCAGCCCACTGCCACTTCGGCTCGCAAATTCTCTGAGCTATGTCGAGAGATTACATAATTATTTTAAAACATAGAGCTCGTGCATTGTACTGGCTTTAACTCCAGACGTTGTCGCTTGTCCTCACTGAGCTGCCGAACATAAAGCTCGTGCATTGTACTGGCTTTAACTCCAGACGTGGTCGCTTGTCCCCAGCGAGCTGCCGAACATAGAGCTCGTGCATTGTACTGGCTTTGACTCCAGACGTGGTCGCTTGTCCCCAGCGAGCTGCCGAACATAGAGCTCGTGCATTGTACTGGCTTTGACTCCAGACGTGGTCGCTTGTCCCCAGCGAGCTGCCGAACATAGAGCTCGTGCATTGTACTGGCTTTGACTCCAGACGTGGTCGCTTGTCCCCAGCGAGCTGCCGAACATAGAGCTCGTGCATTGTACTGGCTTTGACTCCAGACGTGGTCGCTTGTCCCCAGCGAGCTGCCGAACATAGAGCTCGTGCATTGTACTGGCTTTGACTCCAGACGTGGTCGCTTGTCCCCAGCGAGCTGCCGAACATAGAGCTCGTGCATTGTACTGGCTTTGACTCCAGACGTGGTCGCTTGTCCCCAGCGAGCTGCCGAACATAGAGCTCGTGCATTGTACTGGCTTTGACTCCAGACGTGGTCGCTTGTCCCCAGCGAGCTGCCGAACATAGAGCTCGTGCATTGTACTGGCTTTGACTCCAGACGTGGTCGCTTGTCCCCAGCGAGCTGCCGAACATAGAGCTCGTGCATTGTACTGGCTTTGACTCCAGACGTGGTCGCTTGTCCCCAGCGAGCTGCCGAACATAGAGCTCGTGCATTGTACTGGCTTTGACTCCAGACGTGGTCGCTTGTCCCCAGCGAGCTGCCGAACATAGAGCTCGTGCATTGTACTGGCTTTGACTCCAGACGTGGTCGCTTGTCCCCAGCGAGCTGCCGAACATAGAGCTCGTGCATTGTACTGGCTTTGACTCCAGACGTGGTCGCTTGTCCCCAGCGAGCTGCCGAACATAGAGCTCGTGCATTGTACTGGCTTTGACTCCAGACGTGGTCGCTTGTCCCCAGCGAGCTGCCGAACCCGCTGTGCACGTACCAGCTGTACGACAGCTTCGTGGCGGCCGTGGCGGCGCGCGGGGACGAGCCGCGGCAGCTGCAGCGGATGCGGGACACCGTCGTCAAGCTGCCGCCGCCGCACTACCGGTCAGTGGGGGGGGGGTGACGGGGAGAGGGAGCCACGACGGGGTGAGGGGGCGAGTGTTGATTCAGTGAGAAAGGGAGTGATTGAGTGTTGATTGAGTCAAGCTGCCGCCACCGCACTACCGGTGAGGGGGGGGGGGGCGAATGTTGATTCAGTGAGACAGGGGGTGATTGAGTGATGATTGACTCAAGCTGCCGCCGCCGCACGACCGGTCAGTGGGGGGGGGAGGGGTGACAGTATTCAGTGACAAAGGACGTGTTTGAGTGAGAGATGAGTGTCAGCGAGAGAGGAGGAGTGAGTGTGTTCATTAGTTAGACAGCTAGAGTGGATGCCAGAGACCGTCGTCAAGCTGCCGCCGCCGCACTACCGGTCAGTGGGGGGGGGGTGACTGGGGGAGGGTGCTAGTGTTGATTCAGAAGGGGAGTGATTGAGTGTTGACTAAGCCAAGCTGCCGCCGCAGCACTACCGGTCAGTGGGGGGGGTTGACTTTCAGTGACAAAGGGAGTGACTAAGTGAGAGAGAGAGTGATTCAGTGTTGACTTTCAGTGACAAAGGGAGTGACTGAATGAGAGCGGGAGTGATTGAATGAAAGAAGGTGGTAGAGAGTGAGAATTAGTGTCCGAGTGTGTTAACTATTAAATTTTTAGTTACTTAGGTATTTAAACAGAGATTGACTGCAGCATGCGGGAAACCTTCGTCAAGCTGCCGCCGCCGTACTACCGGTCAGTGGGAGGGGTGACTATTGACTCAGTGAGAAAGGGAGTGATTGAGTGAGATAGAGAGGGAATTATAGAGTGAGTTAGTGAGAGAGGGAGTGAGTGTGATGAGGCTTGACAACTAAAGCTATTGTTGGAAACTAACATCGCCAAATAACTAAAGTGTATGTGTGAGAATGTTTAGCAACGCAGGGCGCGTCAGTGCATGTATGGGTAAACCGTCTATGACTAACGCTAGTGACATTTTTCTGATCGGTTTCATGCTTCGCAAGGCACTTTAGGCAGATGGTGCCGGCTGCCGTCGATAGATGGCAGTCGTTACGCCAATTCCAAGGGTGGCTTGAAAACTTCTGACAATAAGACCGGCCACTAGTCTTGCATGCCTCCACCAATCCGGACTTGGCCCCCGTGGTGGAGTATGGCCCATACCTTCCTCCGGGAAGAAAACCGTGCCCCTCGGTTGGGACATTATTATTATTATTAATACATTATTGCGCAATAAAACCGTACAATGCGGTGAACTTAACGCCATGAGCATGTTCTACCAGTCAACCAACCAAGTCACAATTAGTTAAGCTAAAAATGTTGTAAGTTAGATTGTTAATTGTTGTTTAAACTTTTCTTTGTTTTTTTTTAATTTAATTAAATGCCTACTTATTTAAGTAAGGAGAGCTTTTATGGATCCATCTGTAGAAGCAGATCGAGCCATAATTATCTTCGGCTGCGACCGTTCGGAGTGAGGTGTCTGCGATACTTTGCGCTGAGTGGTCGCATTTGGTTGAATGTGGCTTGATGTGTTTTGGCGCTCGTCCATATTCTAACATGCTGTCATCACACGTTTTAAAGGATTATGTAACTAGAGATTATAAATAAAAAATAAAAATAAAAATTCTTTATTTCAGGCATTAAGTACCCATATTATGTTAGTAACAATAGTGACTTAAGACTATATTAGTAACAATAATAACAAATTCTAATCAATTCAGATCAATCAAATCAATTATGTACTTATTTTTATTATTATTTTCAATTATTTTTGGTACGTAACTGTACAGAGACTTCTGTGTCTCTCGGCCCACATTTCGGTGTATCGGCTATCTACCCTGTCCGCTATCATAGTCAGCTTTCGTCATGATGTTTTTACATGTTATGTAACTTATCTGTTGTGTAATGCTGTAAATGAAATAAAAATAAAAAACCGTAGGACGTGACGGGTTGATGATGATGGCAAGTGATCCTGTGTAAGACTGGTATTCCCGTCGCAGCACGCTGGCATACCTGATGCGGCACCTGCGCCGCGTGTCGCTACTGGGGGCGCTCACGGGGATGACGGCGCGGAACATGGCCATCGTGTGGGCGCCCAACCTGCTGCGGGCGCCGCACGCGCAGCACGCGCTGCAGGGAGTGGCGGTACAGGTCAGTGCGCGGGGGCGGTACAGGTCAGTGCGCGGGGGCGGTACAGGTCAGTGCGCGGGGGCGGTACAGGTCAGTGCGCGGGGGCGGTACAGGTCAGTGCGCGGGGGCGGTACAGGTCAGTGCGCGGGGGCGGTACAGGTCAGTACGCGGGAGGGGCGGTACAGGTCAGTGCGCGGGGGCGGTACAGGTCAGTGCGCGGGGGCGGTACAGGTCAGTACGCGGGAGGGGCGGTACAGGTCAGTGCGCGGGGGCGGTACAGGTCAGTGCGCGGGGGCGGTACAGGTCAGTGCGCGGGGGCGGTACAGGTCAGTACGCGGGAGGGGCGGTACAGGTCAGTGCGCGGGGGCGGTACAGGTCAGTGCACGGGAGGGTGGTACAGGTCAGTGCGCGGGAGGGTGGTACAGGTCAGTGCGCGGGAGGGTGGTACAGGTCAGTGCGCGGGAGGGTGGTACAGGTCAGTGCGCGGGAGGGTGGTACAGGTCAGTGCGCGGGAGGGTGGTACAGGTCAGTGCGCGGGAGGGTGGTACAGGTCAGTGCGCGGGAGGGTGGTACAGGTCAGTGCGCGGGAGGGTGGTACAGGTCAGTGCGCGGGGGGGCGGTACAGGTCAATGCGCGGGGGGCGGTACAGGTCAGTGCGCGGGAGGGCGGTACAGGTCTGTACGCGGGGGGGCGGTACAGGTCAGTACGCGGGGGGGACGGTACAGGTCAGTGCACGCGCTACAGGGAGTGGCGGTACAGGTCAGTACGCGGGAGGGGGCGGTACAGATCAGTACACGTAGCGGGGGGCGGTACAGGTCAGTACGCGAAGGGGGCGGTACAGGTCAGTGCACGCGCTGCAGGGAGTGGCGGTACAGGTCAGTACGCGGGGGGGGCGGCGGTACAGGTCAGTGCACGCGCTGCAGGGAGTGGCGGTACAGGTCAGTACGCGGGGGGGGGGGCGGTACAGGTCAGTGCACGCGCTGCAGGGAGTGGCGGTACAGGTCAGTACGCGGGGGGGGGGGCGGTACAGATCAGTACACGTAGCGGGGGGCGGTACAGATCAGTACACGTAGCGGGGGGCGGTACAGGTCAGTGCACGCGCTACAGGGAGTGGCGGTACAGGTCAGTACGCGGGGAGGGGCGGTACAGGCGCCTTTGCCCCCCGCTGCGCTCAATCTTCGTCCTCTGATTTGATTTTTAATTTTAGACTAAGTCGGTATCTGTCCAATAATTCAATTCATTCATTGTCAAAACAAAATGTGACCTTAATGAAAGTCAACGTTGTTAGTTTCACAATTAATAGATTATTATTTGGAGGAAAAAGAAACTAACAAAGAAGCTCCATAAATACAATCTGTCAACCGCACAAACCCTCGTTCCCAGGCCGTGGTGACGGAGTTCCTGATCTGCTACGCCGAAGACCTGTTCAGCGGCGAGCAGACCGCCTCGGCCGATGCGGACGGCGGGGAGCGCCGCCCCGAGCCGGGGGCGGAGCCCCGCGTGCCCTCGGGCCGGCGGCCGACGTCCCTACCCAGGGCCGCG
Source organism: Yponomeuta sedellus (assembly GCA_934045075.1). Lineage (NCBI taxonomy): Eukaryota > Metazoa > Arthropoda > Insecta > Lepidoptera > Yponomeutidae > Yponomeuta > Yponomeuta sedellus. Next base: position 2,130,597 of record OW203751.1, read on the forward strand.
CCCGCGCAGCTGCTCAGGTAAGCCCCGGGATACGCGGAAGATGCCCATATTGCGTCTGGAGAAGGGAGGGCAAGGTTTGTGGTTCGTCGTTTGAACTGGCTTTCGGCCTCGCGGACAAGGTTTTAGGGTTATATGGCTTGAACGAAGATCGGCTTTCAGCCTCGCGGACAAGGTTTTAGGGTTATATGGCTTGAACGAATATCGGCTTTCGGCCTCGCGGACAAGGTTTTAGGGTTATATGGCTTGAACGAAGATCGGCTTTCGGCCTCGCGGACAACATTTTAGGGTTCTATGGCTTGAACGAAGATCGGCTCTCGGCCTCTCGGATTAGGTTTTAGGGATATGCGGCACTAAATAAGCTTCGCGAAAATTTTTGGACCACTTAATTTCTTTTCGGTAATTTATTTTGTCGCAAAAGTGTCTCTGTTAACTTTCCAACTGAGGGGACGAAATTCAAGGGGAAGAAATTTAGAACTGGGATTAACTATTGCCTTGATTGAGTGATTATGGCACTTCATTTTCTCATCCAACGCGTATGTAATTGCGGGCACAGCTAGTGAATATTATTTTCAATAGAGTACCCGGCGTGCGTGCATTCAACGAATAATGAGCGTCGATGAAGCGAAGGTGATCTGTCAGGATTGTATCAAGTGGCAGTCCCTGGTCTCTGCCTACCCCTCTGGTATACAGGCGTGAGGTCATGCTATGTAATGTTTACACTACACTATACACTATCAACCCTCGTATGTCCCCACTGCTGGAGCACGGGTCTCTTCCTGCATCGCAGGAAGGTTAGGCCATACTCCACCACTGGGGCCAAGTCCGGGTTGGTCCACTACCATTGTTACTGGCGTAAACACACGAAAGTGTCAAAGTAGTTAGAGAAAGTGTTAGAGTAGTTAAAGAATGGAACAAACTCCCTGAAGAAATAGTGACAGCCACAAGCATTAATATGTTTAAAAACAAACTGGATAAATATCTAAAGGAAACAAAACAGACAAGGAGTTAAACACAAATGTACATCTGGATACAGGCTTCACCAGTTCTATAACTGCCTGCCTGAATTACAAATAATTATAATAATAATAATTGAGCCAATGGGCGACTCTCGAGGTTGCAGGTTCGAATCCCGGCATGGGTGAAATTTTTAGCGTCTAAATAGGTTTTAAATTTGTCCTTAGCACCGGTTAGTGCATTAAAAATAAAAATAGTATAACGTTTTTATTGTGCAATAAAGTGTGATTACATTCGCTCCAGCCGTTTCGACCTGAAGAAGTAACGCAACAGACATACACACCCACAATCTTTCGCCTTTGTAATATTAGTGTGGTGATTCGCCTTCAGCCTGGAGGAGGCGCGGCGGCGCGGGCGCGGCCACAACCCGCCAGCCACCTCGTCCCCCGCCAGCCTGCCGCCGCCATCCGGCGCCATCGCCGCCGCCGCCGGCGCGCAGCTGCGGCCATCCGGCCACCTGCGCCCACAGTACATCGAGGTCAGTTGGCCCCCACACCTGGCACCTGCGCCCACAGTACATCGAGGTCAGTTGGCCCCCACACCTGGCACCTGCGCCCACAGTACATCGAGGTCAGTTGGCCCCCACACCTGGCACCTGCGCCCACAGTACATCGAGGTCAGTTGGCCCCCACACCTGGCACCTGCGCCCACAGTACATCGAGGTCAGTTGGCCCCCACACCTGGCACCTGCGCCCACAGTACATCGAGGTCAGTTGGCCCCCACACCTGGCACCTGCGCCCACAGTACATCGAGGTCAGTTGGCCCCCACACCTGGCACCTGCGCCCACAGTACATCGAGGTCAGTTGGCCCCCACACCTGGCACCTGCGCCCACAGTACATCGAGGTCAGTTGGCCCCCACACCTGGCACCACAACTTGCAACAAGTCGTCGTCGTGAGATTAAATTTTGCCCCACACTGGGCAAAATTTAATCTAACTACTAACTACGATTACATAAAGTAGTTGATAATCACGATTACAAACTAAATGAAGTAATCAGAATAAGTAGTTAAACATTTTTTAATATAGTTGAGCCATATCATAGTTTTGCTGTATGCACGTTAATTTTTATTTTAATTACGGAACAAATACTTTGCTGTGATACATTTAAGTTCAACCCGAATGGAGAACTGTGCCCCAAGATACAATTTAATTTAGTTTGGGGTTCAGAGTTACTTGATACATTGTTATGTTTTATTCTGCTCAATAAACATTTTTCATTTCATTTTCATTTCATTTTCATTTTGATTACTAACTGCAAATTGTAGTTGCAATCACGCCGTTTATAACTACATTTCTAAATAAACTTGCGTATAAAAAAACAAAGGCGTGGCGCGCGCGTCGTTCATGTATCGACTTGTCGTTTGCAGGTAGGTAGTCAGAGCGCACTATCTACTCCCTGCATGTCGGGTACATGTGTTTTTTTTTTGGTGCGACGCATGCAGGGTAGTGTATTTAATTGTGTCTGACAGTGTGCCCATCCGTTCGCTACTATTGTGCGAACGAACGGATAAATAAGATTTACAACTCAGTTAATCAGTAATCATAAGTAGTTATAAATAATTACAGCAATAAAATTGACAACTACTTAATGTACTTTAATTGCTGTAGTTAACTACATCTAACCATAACTACATGTAGTTAACTACTTTTAGTCGCAGTTAGTAATCTGATTACAAAAAGTAGTTAATTACTTCCAACACTGGTCGTCAGGCTATACTAGTCCACTGCTGGACATAGCCCTCACGTTGTGCTATCATAGGGGGTAATGCACATAATGCCCACGTTGGGCATGCGGGTTGGGGATCGCAGTTCTTGCATGAAGTAACTTGGGTGAGGTGCATGAAAGGTGTTTCTCCGAATGACGTATTGACTGAGCCCGTAAGTCTGGCGCACTCTGAGCAAGATTGGTAATCCTAGTTAGTTAGTCAGACCTGAGATTTCCGCACTTAAGTTTCATAGTTGGGCCATTGTACGTTGTTGGTTTGATTGGTAATCCTTTCACAACAGTTTTCCATCCACACAATCGGTGAATCCGTTACGCTGATTGGCTGATCCTTTCACCACGATGATTTGCCATCGACATGTCAGGCTATTTGTGCACTTGTGTATTTAATAGTACATTACACAACTAGGGTCTAATACAAAGAAAGGCCGAGATCGCAGAAGTTTGCGGCCCGAGCTGCAAGCGAGGGACGTAAATATGCGATCGAGAGCTTTGTTTATTACCTCCCGTGTTGGGTACATCTCTTTATGTCTACACTTGGCCAGAAAGCGGCTTTTTACGTACGCGCAGCGTGCGGAAAAAGCCACTTTATTGGCAGGTGTGGCATAATAGTTATTTGTTATACAAGAGTGCAAAGTTGCTTTTTAATTGCGTGTTCAATTTCGATGACCGAGCAAGCTAAGGATTCTAAAATTGATTGAAAAAATTAGAATCCTGAGCGTCAGCGAGGGAATCAAAAGACCACGAGGTGAAAAATCTTTGCACTCGAGTGCAACACGTAACTTTTCATTCCATCTCAGCGAGGAAATGACTAAATGGAAAAAAAAAACGTTTACAATCAGAAGATAGGTACACTTTTATTTCAGTTTAGGTATTAATTACTACATTATGACAGGTAAGTATTACAGAATAATCTCTAAATTATAACAAAATAATACTAAGGTATAATTAAGAAAATTTTAAAGTAACGTTGCTACAGTTATTTAAATTGAGTGTGATATTTTTTTAATTCACAAATTTAGTGCACACGTTGTTCTAAATTCAATTTACTTTATCCTCTAGAGAATTCAAACGGCTTTTCCACTCAGATATTGAAGATTAAAAATACTCTTTCCGAGATGGTGGGGTGTTAAAGTTATCGTTGCGCTCTGTGTATTGATGGTCTGTCGCGGTGTCCCCCAGGTGGGGTCGGGCCCCAACAACCTGCCGCAGTACCACACGGTGCTGGAGCTGCCGGCGCCCGCCAAGCGCGGGCTCAAGCGCGCCCCGGCGGGCTGGCGCGGCCTGTTCGCGCGCTCGCGCCGCGCACGCACGCTGCGCGCGCGCACCGCGCCCGCCGCGGACGCGCCCGCGCACACGCAGCCGCCCGCGCAGGTGACACGCCCTTGCTAATGCTAGCTCACTAGCTCAGGACAAAACATAGATGCGCCCGCGCACACGCAGCCGCCGCGCAGGTGACACGCACTTGCTAATGACTAGCTAGCTCACTAGCTCAGGACTCAACACATACAGGTGGCAAGCACTTACCAGGAGACGCTTTCATACAACGAGCCCGCTTATTCATTCACTCGTTCAGTGGACTTCAGACCATGTTAGACATTGATACAATAATCGGTCGCACGCGCACCGTCCGCTGCGAAAGATGCGCCCGCGCACACGCAGCCGCCCGTACAGGTGACACGCACTTGCCAATGCTGGCTCACTAGCTCAAAAAAATACGCAGTCAGACTGTACACCAGAAGAGGCTTTCATACAACGAACCCGCTACTTCATACACTCGTTCACTGAAATTCAGACCGTGCTAAGGTTTAATACAATAATCCGTCGCACGCGCCAGTCCCGCCGCGAGAGATGCGCCCGCGCACACGCAGCCGCCGGTACAGGTGACAAGCACTTACCCTTTCACACAACGAACCCGCCTAGTTCATTTCACTGGACTCTAGGCCGTGTTAGACTTTAATAGAAGTAACACGCGCCGCCCCCGCCAACAAGGATGCGCCCGCGCAGTCACGCCCTCCGCTACAGCTGCCATACTCTTGCTAATGCTAACTCAAGACAACACGCGCAGTCAGACTGTGGACCAGGGAACTCTCACAACGAGTGACACGACCTTTAATATAATAATTGGCCGCACGCGCACCGCCCGCCGCCAGGGATGCGCCCGCGCACACGCAGCCGCCGCAACTAGTGACATGCCCTGACTAATGACTAGCTAGCTCACCAGCTCAAGACGCGCTGTCAGAATCTGGACCGGGAGACGCTTTCATACAACAAATCTACTAATTCACCCACTCGTTCAGTGGACTTCAAACCATGTCAGACTTTAATAGACTCCACCAAGGTGAAGCTTACATAACACTCCACCAGGCGATGCTTACATAATACTCCACCAAGTAAAGCTTGCACAACACTCCACCAGATAAAGCTTACATAACAGTCCACCAGGTGAAGCTTTAATAACACTCTCACCAGGTGAAGCTTACATAACCCTTAACCAAGTGAAGCTTACTTAATACTCACTCCACCAGGTGAAACTTACGTAACACTCCACCAGGTGACAGATGACAGCTTTCACAGATGACACTCGCTAAATTTCCACAAAAAAAATTGAGAAAAAAGAAATAGGTGATTGATTCCAATCACTCGGTAACACTAGGTCAAGAGCGCTTATTAAAGTACTGCATCATTGAATGAAACTAATTATTATTATTATTATTATTATTATTTATTCATTTAAATTGCATAACATTACAGTGAAAACCTTTGCGTTAAGCAATTCATACATACAAAGTATAAACAAGTATTTTAGGCAATTCGTTAGTTACAACATCAATGAGAACTGAAAAACATAAAATTTTGAACTGTATGGGTACAAAAAAGTACAGTAAATCAAATAATCACAAATAGGACGCCCTTTCATAACGAATACATGACTAAATAACACTTCCTTGTCTTTTTATTTTGACGGCATTTGTGGGGCAGCGGTAGCGCCTACCATGCGAGATAAGCCTACCATGCGAGAGGTCCCGGGCTCGAACCCCGGCTGGGGACAAAAAGAAACCCCAAGTCTTGGATGTTTACATGTTTGTGATGTCGCTGTTTCTGGTGCCCATGACACAGGTTGTCCTAGTGTGGGGCCAGAAGGAATGCATGTGCCTGCATGTAAATGTTTTGTTATGGTTTCCATAATAAACACTGCAATTAGATGGATTTTGCTCGTTTAATTTTACATTTTTACTACTTTTCGACGATTGAAACACAACACTCCACCAGATAAAGCTTACATAACACTCCACCAGGTGAGGCTTACATTACTCCATTACAACACTCCACCAAAACTTTCATAACATTACACCATTTTCGACGGTGGTACCGTGGTATTCCAAGACCACGGTACTTGTAAAAGTGCCGAAACGTCGGAAAATTGTAAAATTAAACGAGTAAAATCCGTGTAAACACAGTTTTTATTAAGTCTAGTGCCCGTGTTAACCTTAGAAAATACTATTATGTTCTCCAGTTCAACCAAGACATCCCGATGGCGGGCTCGAACCTGCGTCCCGTGAAGTCGTGCGAGTCACTGCAATCTGAAAGCGACACTCTCGCGCCGCTCGCTGAGAGAATCGTGGCGGCTCACAAGCATCACACCAGGTGAGATAAGATTAGATTAGATGTTATAATTATACATCATCATCAACCCTTTATGTCCCCACCGAGGGGCACGGGTCTCTTCCTACATCGCAGGAAGGTTAGGCCATACTCCACCACGGGGGCCAAGTCCGGGTTGGTGGAGGATTGTAAGACAGTGGCGGGGCTTACTGTCAGAAGTTATCAAGCCGCCCATAAGGGCTCTGACATGGCTTAACGACGGCCATTACATGACAGCCGGTGTTGGGTAAAGGACCACTTAAGAACTGAACTAAAAACTAATGAAATAACAAGACACTTACAAAGTCCGTCCGCGTCGATGCCTCTCGACTGGCAGCCGGCGCCGTTCGGGATGGGTGCACTGAGGTTTGGGGATCCCTAGACTTCCCCGTCTATCCCCAAGAGCTCTTTCCTCAGAAAGCTACCTACCTGCAGTGCACTTTCACGACATCGCGTTTTATCGCCCAATTGTGTTCACTGTTTTGGGCGATCCGTCGCCCAACACCAAAACTGTTAGTACGGGAACCGTCCCTGAATTTATTTCGTACTCCACACGAAGATATAAGCCCGGCAATCTGATTGCCACACAAATTACACGTTTCACAACCAAAAAACAAGAGGTCAATGTCCAACTCATCTGACAGTGTCAAGTCATGGAACTGGAATCATTTAGTTTGGAAAGCTGTTATTACACACAATCAATCGCATTTTCGAAAAAGTCGAATTCAACCAATGAAAATTGTAATTTACCTTCACAAGTGTATTATATAGAAACCTATTTGGAGGATAAAAATTCACCCATGCCGGGATTCGAACCCGCAACCTCTGGCTATCCGTGCCAGCGCTCTACCAATTGAGCCAATGGGCGACTCACCGGCATCACTGAAATTTCGAACCTCTTTACACTATTCTCTGTATTACGTACAGGCAGCGACATCTGGCTTAAGCAAATTTCATCACTTACAGCCCCGACTAGCTACTTTGCATGGGTGAAATTTTTAGCCTCCAAATAGGTTTTTAAATTTGTCATTAGCACGGGTTAGTGCATTAAAAATAAAAATAGTATAATAAAGTGTATTATATGTCTAAGCACCGTTCTAAATGTACCGTAGACAAATCGTGTTTAGGATCTCTTTACACCTGTCTGTAAGTGGAAAAATATTACGTCTGCGATGCAGGAAGATATATACCTGTACCCCAACAGTGGGGAGGTACAAAAGGCTGCCATCATCATCGTCCTGGTATAATGTAATGCGGTAACTGCACTCAGCCAGACGTTCGGTTCAAGGCCGATCTGAAGATCTGAAGACCGAACCCGTTGCCCCCAGGTCGGCCTCGTGCGACTCCTACTTCGAGCCGTGGCAGGCCGAGCTGGCGGACATGCGCCTGCGACTGTCGCCGCAGGAGCGAGACAGACACATGTTCAGCGAGGAGGACGACCCGCCGCCGCACACGCAGGTGAGGACGGAGGAGGACGACCCGCCGCCGCACACGCAGGTGAGGACGGAGGAGGACGACCCGCCGCCGCACACGCAGGTGAGGACGGAGGAGGACGACCCGCCGCCGCACACGCAGGTGAGGACGGAGGAGGACGACCCGCCGCCGCACACGCAGGTGAGGACAGAGGAGGAGGACCCGCCGCCGCACACGCAGGTGAGGACGGAGGAGGACGACCCGCCGCCGCACACGCAGGTGAGGACGGAGGAGGACGACCCGCCGCCGCACACGCAGGTGAGGACGGAGGAGGACGACCCGCCGCCGCACACGCAGGTGAGGACAGAGGAGGAGGACCCGCCGCCGCACACGCAGGTGAGGGTCACTGGAGGTTGCTGGACGAAGTTGGACACTGTTGGACGTTGCTGAGACAGTACACACGTTGACAGGCCACGCTGGGCACTCTGACAATATTAGACATCGCCCGACAATATTTGACATTTCTGAAGAGTCAGGTACCTACCAGTCACTTCTAGACAGTCAGATAGCTACTAGACACTTCTAGACAGACAGATAGCTACCAGACACTTCTAGACAGCCATAGTTACGAGACACTTCTAGACATTCAGACAGCTACTAGACACTTCTAGACAGACAGCTACTAGACACTTCTAAACAGTCAGACAGCTACCAGACACTTATAGATAATTAATAGACGCTTCTAGATAGTCCGATAGCTACCAGACATTTAGTTATTTATTCACTAGCACTTAGAAAACCAACAGCTTCAAGAGTTAAACTATATGGGCCGACGTGCCACTTGCCCCTGAACTTGACAAATTTTCGCTTCACCAACATTCAGTACGACTTTGTCCCGCAGTGCGACTCCATCTGCTCTTCCCCGGGAGTCTCCGAGCTGTGCAGCGTGGAGCCCAGTCCGCGGAGGCTGCGGGTCGACATACACTCCGCTGGAGAAGTCGACAGGTCAGTGCAGCGAATAGCGGCCGCAGATTCGCGGCGTCTGTTATATTCACACCGCGACCGTCGTCGGGGTGAAGACGTGTTAGATCCCTTGTGTCTCCGCCTAGTCCGTGGACGCTGCGAGTCGACGTATATTCGATAGGACAGTGCAGCGAATAGTGGCCGCAGATTCGCGGCGTCTGTTAAATACATACCGTGAAATAGGTCTGAAGGTCACTATAACGTCTGTCTAATAAAAGCACCAGGTTCGCAACATCTGGTACTGTCTATTAATAGGTTCAGATTATATATACGATGAGAGCGAGGTCCAGAGTGATTGATAACTGGTTAGAGCCCTGTCGGCGAAGGCTGCGGGTCGACATACACTCCGCTGGAGAAGTCGACAGGTCAGTGCAGCGAATAGCGGCCGCAGATTCGCGGCGTCTGTTATATTCACACCGCGAGCGTCGTCGGGGTGAAGACGTGTTAGATCCCTTGTGTCTGCGCCTAGTCCGTGGACGCTGCGAGTCGACGTATATTCGATAGGACAGTGCAGCGAATAGTGGCCGCAGATTCGCGGCGTCTGTTAAATACATACCGCGAACGAGGTCTAAAGATCACTACAACGACTGTCTAGTATAAGCATCAGGTTCGCAACATCTGGTCCTGTCTATTACTAGGTTCAGATTATATATACGATGAGAGCGAGGTCCAGAGTGATTGATAACTGGTTAGAGCCCAGTCCGCGGAGACTGCGGGTCGACATACACTCCGCTGGAGAAGTCGACAGGTCAGTGCAGCGAATAGCGGCCGCAGATTCGCGGCGTCTGTTATATTCACACCGCGAGCGTCGTCGGGGTGAAGACGTGTTAGATCCCTTGTGTCTGCGCCTAGTCCGTGGACGCTGCGAGTCGACGTATATTCGATAGGACAGTGCAGCGAATAGTGGCCGCAGATTCGTGGCGTCTGTTAATCAAATCATTTATTTTGTTTAACATAGGTGACATACATGTAGGTGTTCAAATCTATTTAGGTTTCTCTATGTTATACCCATTGGGTGTACAAAAAAAAACATTATATTCACACCGCGAGCGCGTGAGGTGAAGAGGTGTTAGATCGCTTGTATCTCCGAACTGGGTAGCGTAGAGCCCAGTCCGCGGACGCTGCGAGTCGACATATATACCGCCGGTATATTCGATAGGTCAGTGCAGCGAATAGCAGATTCAGATTCGGGGCGTCTATTCACACCGCGAGCGTAGTCAAGAGGTGTTAGATCCCTTGTGCCTCCGAACTGTGCAGCGTGGAGCCAAGTCTGCGTCATACCGCGAAGTTGACTGGTCAGTGCAGCGAATAGCGGGCTCAGATTCACGGTGTCTATTAAATTCACACAGCGGACGAACATAAATTGTGTTAGATCGCTTGTGTCTCCGAACTGCGTAGTATGTAGCCTTCGCGGTGGCTGCGTCACACCGCGAATTTGACAGGTCAGTGCAGCGAAAAGCAGCTGCAGATTCGCGGCGTCTATTAATTACACGACGCGAAGGTTCAGTTTTAGATTCTCTACGGTATAATATCCGCGAGCGAGGTCTTTAAGATCATTACAATGACCGTCTAGTAACAACATCAGATTTGCAAGGTCTGCTACTGTCTTGTAATAGATTTAGAAAATATAGACGAGAGTGGGGTCAAAGGTCAAAGAGCATAAACCAGTTTAAAAAATAGTGGTACTTTACAACGTTTATGTGGTTTCCTGTATAGTTTTTAATCAATTAATTAATCTATTCAGACAACTCGGTTTCAAATATTAGAAATTAAAAACAGTTGTTTAAAAACTATGTTAATATAAAATCTAATTTATTATTAATACAATTTTTCACCTTTTTTTAAAAACCCATCTGACTCCAACTGCAAAGTAGGTACTCGGGGCTGTAAGTGATGCAATTTACTTAAGCCAGATGTCGCTGCCTGTACGTAATACAGAGAATAGTGTAAAGAGGTTCGAAATTTCGCTGATGCCGGTGAGTCGCCCATTAGCTCAATTGGAAGAGCGCTGGCACGGATAGCCAGAGGTCGCGGGTTCAAATCCCGGCATGGGTGGAATTTTTAGCCTCTAAATGGGTCTTTTAAAATTGTCCTTAGCACGGGTTAGTGCATTAAAAATAAAAATAGTATAATTTTTCACCTTTTAAGATGAAAACTGTAACTTGAAAATAAGTATATATTTAGTTATTAGCTCTTATTGTAGAATATATTATTATTAAGTAGCCGACTAGCCGGACCCAGGGCACGGCACAGCGTTCCATAGCACAGGGAATCCAAGAGAGTCTCTAACATTACGTTTGTCACCGTTTTGAAATGAAGTTTTTTTAATGTTTATTCTTGGGCGGTGGTAGCGGAGCGGTGTAGAACGCCGGCCTCTCAATCGGGAGGTCGTGGGTTCAGTCCCCGGCATGTACCAATGACTTTGTTTTCTAAGTTATGTACATTTGTGAAATTATAGTAGCAATTATACTATTTTTTATTTTTAATGCACTAACCCGTGCTAAGGACAAATTTAAAAACCTATTTAGAGGCTAAAAATTTCACCCATGCCGGGATTCGAACCCGCAACCTCTGGCTATCCGTGCCAGCGCTCTACCAATTGAGCCAATGGGCGACTCACGGCATTAGTGAAATTTTGAACCTCTTTACACTATTCTCTGTATTACGTACAGGCAGCGACATCTGACTTAAGCAAATTGCATCACTTACAGCCCCGACTACCAACCTTGCAGTTAGGTTTTACATCGGTAGTCGGGGCTGTAAGTGATGCAATTTGCTTAAGCCAGATGTCGCTGCCTGTACGTAATACAGAGAATAGTGTAAAGAGGTTCGAAATTTCACTGATGCCGTGAGTCGCCCATTGGCTCAATTGGTAGAGCGCTGGCTCGCAACAACAACCCGGCATGGGTGAAAATTTTTAGCCTCTAAATAGGTTTTTAAATTATAGTAGCAATACCACTCGCCGACTTGAAGGAAAACATCGTAAGGAAACCCTAGTGTCTGAAATGTTAACGTACCTCAGCGCTTGCTACGTACAATGGCCCAACTATGAGGCTAAGTGCGGGAATCTCCGGTCTAACTAAATAACTAACCTAATGTTTATTCCTTCTAACAGGAAACGCAGCGCCATCGAGGAGCAGTTGTCAAACATCGGGTACATCGACGGCGGGGAGTCCCCGCGCGGCAAGTCGGCCGCCGAGAAGAGGCACTCGGACGGACGGCCGCACAGCCCGCCCGACGCTGATATAGCCAAGCGGTGAGCGAAATTTTATAAAACTCGAAGAAAAAATGGGAAAAAACGAAGTAAAACGGAGAAAAACGAAGTAAATCGGAGAATAACGAAGTAAATCGGGAGAAAAAGGAGTAAATCTGGCAAAAAACGCAGTAAATCGGGAAATAACGAAGTAAATCGGAGAAAAACGAAGTACCTAAATCTGAGAAAAACGAATTAAATCGGGAAAAAACTAAGTAAATCGGGAAAAAACGAAGTAAATCGGGAAAAAAACGAAGTAAATCGAGAATAAACGAAGATCGGGAGAGAAAGGAGTAAATCTGGCAAAAAACGAAGTAAATCGGGAAAAAACCAAGTAAATTGGGAAAATTATATATCTTTTAACGTATGCTATCCTATCATGGTAAAAAAAATAGCACCACCCAAATAATAAGTAACATAATGTATTGTAAACGAAGCGCTCTCGTGGCCTACTCGAACCGAGTCATTGTAATGAATCGCTTGAGTAAAGCAACAACAGGCGCGGTCAGGTGCTGGATGGGTGACCGTCCCGTGACTACAGCTAGTGGCGTTCTGAGCGCTTCCGTGCTTCGCAAGACACTCTAAGCCGTTGGTGCCTTCTGTCATGTAATGGCTTGATAACTTCTGGCAGGCACGCCATTGTCTTGCAATCCTCCACCAACCCGGACTTGGCCCTCGTGGTGGAATATGGCCTAACCTTCCTGAGATGCAGGAATAGACCCGTGCCCCAGCAGTGGGGACATACAAGGGTTGTTATCGAGTAATGTATTTTAATATTGTCCTCAGGCTATGTAAGGATCGTAAGGACGCCAGTCCGGTGGCTTCGCTTAGCGACTTCCAGTCTTCCGTCGTGAACGTTAAATTGAGGTAAGTGTGTGCTTTAAGGGAAGTGTCTGATAAGAGTTAAGACTCTTATCAGGGGGGTAACCCCCCCCCCTTTTTTGTTACAACTTATTGCTTAATAAAACTTAAATGACATAATGCGATTTTTAAAAACCTATTTAGATCCTAAAAATTCCACCCATGCCGGGACTCGAACCCGCGACCTCTAGCGCCGCTAACCGTGCCAGATGTCAATAGGTTTTTAAAATTGTCCTTAGCATTAAAAAGAATATAATATTTTGTTTGTCCACTACTTAGCTTTTCTGCATATGTGTTTCATTCATTAAAATCATGATATAAAGATGATTTCTACTCTTTCACTATCAGTCATATAACATTCATGCAGTCCATTAGTACAGTCGTTTGCCAACAAACAAAAAGACTTTAAATTTCAAACATTGAAAAGTCCGTCGGCACCAATTCTGGTGCTAAATGACACGAAACAATCACCCGATCGGTAATCATCATTTCAGGGAGCGCAACTCGCCGCGCAAGGCCAAAAACAACCCATCACGATACAGTGGCATGCACCAGCCACTCACCAACCTGCCCCCAGACATAATCGATAGACATGTAACAGTGAATCACGGGGCCCAGTCCCTCCCGAGGCTCAGCTGGCACGGAAAAGACGTCCACTCGACCCTGATAAAGATAGACTGGCCCCTAGAAAACTCCTCGAGTAACCTCACGACCAGCACTCTGAACTCGAGCCCCGCCACCCCTATAACCCCTCTGTACGACACTTTGGAGAGCGATTCCGAGGTCTCCGATAGCAACAGGCAGACGATAAAGATCGATAAGGACGCGTGCGAGAACTGTGCCAAGGAGACGTGCCTCCAGTGCGAGTTGAAGGCCGCGGAGATGCCCAAAGCGGACTTTAAAATCGGTCAAGCGGTCACTGGGCTAAGCTTGCCGGAACAGGCGAACCTTCATGATAGCTTAGAGAGCCCGCCGCATTCGACCAACATAAGCTATCAGAACTTGAATAGGCTGTCAGCCATTTCCAGCTCTTCCAATTCCGACGCTGATAAGAAGAGAGATTGTGTCGATGTTCTGACCGATAGGAAGTCCGTGATGACTTCGTCACACGAGAGCTCCTCTAGCTATTCAAACCCGTCGAAAAATGACGAGCTCTACGAGCCGTATAGCTTTACACGTCCCAATTACATAAACTTACAGTCCAGTTCGACTACAAGCAAATCCAGTCCAAGTACGCCGTTAAAAAGTCCGCTGAAGTCCACGATCAGTATAACGTTCCGATCGCCGACCAAGTCGCGGAGTTCGGAGTATGAGTTGATACAGAACGTCGACACGCCCACTAACGAAAGGGATTCTGTGTACGAGGACATAGATTTGGACAAAAACCTGTCGATTGTCGAGGACGCCAGTGTACCGGAGAAGGACGCAAGCCTGCCAACCCAGCAGGCGTGCCAACCTGACAAATACAACCAGGATCTGATCATCCTGGAGACCCCTGTAGAGCCGTGCAGCTTTGACGAAAACATCGACGTTTACAGTCAAGTTAAGTTCTTCAAAAAGAGCATTGAGGAAGTCAACGCTATGGTTCTGGAATCGCCCGAAAAGGAGCCCTCTAGACATTACGAAAACGTTCCTTTTCCCACGGCGAGGGAGAGGAAATCCAACGATTACGAGAACATTACCGTAGATACTCTTAAAATCTGTGATAAGGATGGCAAATACCACGACAACGGCAATTCTGTCAAGCGACAAGTGAATTTGAACGTTAGGGAGCTCGCGAATAGATTCGAGAGTCCCACGGAGCTGAAAGGGCCGTTCACCTTTGAGAAATTCAAAGCGGAAATCAAGTACCCGACTCTGGAAAGAAACGAGGATTCCAAGGACACACAAAAAGAAGTCCAACCCTCTACATCGCCGAAGTCTTTCAAACTGTCCAAAAGTTCGAACAGCGCTCGGTCCCTTGACGAGAACGCCTTCATTCAAGAGTTTGGCGCTGATACGGACAGAAGAAAAAGCATGGAGGTGCGTGAGATGAAGAAACGCGACAAATACCTTCCGGACTTGAACCTAAACTTAGACCAGAGGCCCACGGAGGTCTTAGAAGAGATCACGCCGACCACAGAGAACAAAATCAGCCTCGTACAACGCTTTGACAAGCCCGACATCAAGGCTCTACTAGGCTTCGACGCAGAAAAGAAACTGAGCAGAGAACGTATAGAAAAATACAAGGAAGAGCGGAGGAATTTCCTTAGAGAAAAGTACAGCTCCCAGTCGTTTCGAAGTAACCCTGAACACTTGACGAAGATCAAGATAAAGAAGGACGAGAAGGAGACGAATGAAGCCAGCGATACTGCCCAGTTCGAGAGGAGGAATACGGTGGATCTGGGCCAAAGGATGCGGTTCAGTCTGGCCAGGTCGGCAGATGAGCTGGACTCCATGGATAGTGCTGATAGCTTAGAATTCAAGGAGGATGAGGCGCGCTCCAGCAGGGATTTCGAGAGGTAAGAGATTCGGGAATAACCTCTTTATTTTACTTTGAAGGTTGTAGTTGTACAAGTGGGTACGATATCGACCCTTTGTATGCCGAAACTGCTGGGGAAATTTCTCTTCCTGCATCGCAGGAAGGTTAGGCCATACTCCACCACGGGGGCCAAGTCCGGGTTGGACCCAAATACATTGTACCCTATGTCGTTCTTGGCGCTCAAATGTTTTCCATCATTTGTACCCACTTGAAGCGCTCGTGGCCTAGTCGAACCAAGTGATTGGTGTGAATCTATCACTCGAGTTAAGTAACAGCAGGCGCGGTTATGTACTGGATGGGTGACGGTCCCGTGACTACCGCTAGTGACATTTTTCCGAGCGCTTCCGTGCTTCACAAGGCATGTTAAGCCGTTGGTGCCGGCTGTCATGTAATGGCAGTCGCTAAGCCATGTCGGAGGCCTTATATGCGGCTTGATAACTTCTGACAATAAGGCTTACAATCCTCCACCAACCCGGACTTGGCCCCCGTGGAGTTTGGCCTAACCTTTCTGCGATGCAGGAAGATACCCGTGCCCCAGCAGTGGGGACATACGAGAGTTGATATCGAGTAGATTGTTACCTAATTTGTATTTTACTTATTGCAGAAAAGAAAAGGTGTCACCGTCGTATAACATCCGTGATATGGCGGCCATGTTCGAGCAAAAGTCGCAGAACCACGGTACCGGTTGACGATAACGGTACGCGCGTAACGCTACATGATAACGTTAACTGACGGTTGTTTATTGTAAAGAGAGCGGGCGCCGGTTCAGTGAAGTAACTATGAATAAAAATGTCTTCTCAATAACGTTATTTTACCGTTGCTTATGTGATTAATTAATAACGCTGTTATGCGAAAGTATCGGTTCAAGCTGAATAAAATACCGTTATAGGATAACATTCGTTTGCTGCGATGAGAAAGTACTATGAAAAAAAATACAGATTTTATTCAGTTCTGTTATAAAGGTTATTTATTGTGTAGATAATTTTGAGCGTATGTAGGTGCTGGGTATACCTAAACATTAATCCTGGGTATTACAGTGTCTGAGTGGCCACTCAACCTATCTTCAAGGTGATTTTAGAAATCGTTAGCAATATTTTAAGAGAAAGTTCTTTTCATTTTGATAAATTATTCAAACAATATTTATTTATACAATTTGTGAGTTAAGTAAAATTATATTTTTGGCGATACTCTCGATTTGCAATATCTGGTTCACAAAACATAGCTTAAACTTTAAACCACGTCAAAAATTTAAGAGTCTGACGTGTTAACAATTTAGTTGGTCGGTGGCGACCATACGACGTTTGATTGTATACATTTTTGTAAATTTTCTAACTTCTTGTGTTACTATGGCTTGTTTATGTATTTGTTATTGAAAAAGTCATTAGTATTTTACCTATTTTTCTTGCACTGCCCATGCCAGTCTCTTCAACACCAAAGGTTTGCTGGAAGAGAAGGCTTCTTGCATTAAGCACGCCCTTGTACATTTACTCATGTAATTACCGCATCAAAGAATTAAAATCAATAAATATAAAATGAATTTTAGTACAAACATTTATTTTACTTACCATTGCTTTAAACTAGACTTTGATCTAAAGATTATGGTCAGAATGCTTCCTAAAAATTTTGCTAACGTATTCAAAGTCCTCTTGCTGTTAGGTGTAGTTGACATAAAACACCATCATCTGGAAAGGCTTGAAATTGTAACGGTACTGAGATTTCCCAGTACCGTTAAAAAAACGGTATTGAAGAAATTAACAATAACGTTACAAATTCATAACGGATTTGAATTGTGCAAATATGTGCTGGATTTCTGAAGTCACTATTTTTTTGTGCATGTTTTTTTTAATTGGAGAATATGTGTTGTTGTTTTCAATAATGTTATTGTAGATTAGCGTTTACGGCCGATTTCTGAAAGGTCAAGTTTAAGTCAAGAACTTCTTTATTTTGTCTTATAAATGCCTACCAAGTTTTTTTTTGTTATTGAGAAACTAACGACTGAGCAAGTTGATTTAGATTAATCTTTCAGAATTTGACCTCTTACTTTTTACCCGACTGCGCAAGAAAGAGGGTAATTAACCCTCTTTCTTAAACTAATGAGTATCTCATGTATTTGGATCTTGAAACCGGTTTATATCGTAATATGATGCGAAACTAAATTTGAATATAAGAAAGGAGATTTTGTTTTTCAAATTAGTCCGAATTATACTATGAGGTACAGCGCCTTTATTGCGTAATATTTCATGTATACGACATCTGTGTGCAAAAAACAATATCTACTGGACTTAGGGCTGATTTTTCAATAGTCAGATAACTTTTATCTGAGGAATAAAAATGGCGGTTTGACAACTTATGTATGAAAATTATGTCAAACCGCCATTTTTATTCCTCAGATAACAGATGTCTGTCTATTGAAAAATCAGCCCTAAGTCGTACAACTCCGTGGCTCAATATCACTGTCACGTATCAGATATCCACTGAAATGGCGGTGTCCACTATATGTGGTTCATACTTTCCTTTATTATGGCTTTTGCATCTACGTAGTGAGATAATTTACACGGCGTAGTGTGGCACCTTCACTTACACTACAGTCTGTTAGCTTTTAGAATATACCTCGGGCTGTAGAGTAGGCTTCGGTTTTCGCCATAATCACACGAGTGTAATACTACTTCCTGCTCCGTATAAAACTTTTCTTCAATATTTTGAAAAGGTATGTAAAGTTATAAATCACAATACAACCGATATTTCTATTACACGGATACATCCGATTCTATCCAATAGTAGCCGAGGTGTATTCTAAAAGCTAACGGACTACATGGGTGAAGGGACCACTCGGACGCTGCAGTGCCTAGGACATTGTTTTAAGACGGAGTAGGCGCGCCCTATACGGCAGAGCTAAGTAAAAATTCCACTTTCGCACACATATGTATACCTACGTGAAAAGTTACATGATCAAGACGCAGGAGAAGTCATTTCAAACGATTAGTGTCGCAACAATAAAATTTGCTGAAAATTGCCACTAAAGTTTAAAACAACAGTTTTAAAAGACAGTTCTAAATATTTCAAAGCCACCATTCATTATAGTCTGTTAGCTTCTAGAATATACCTCGGGCTCTAGAGTAGGCTCCGGTTTTCGCCAATTTTCGCCAATTTTCGCCGGTTTTCGTACTGATGATCGAGTTCCGATTTCAAAATTAAGTGTCATATTAGTTCCGATATTTCTATTGGGTACACGAATATATCCGATTCTAACCGATAGTAGCCGAGGTATATTCTAAAAGCCAACAGACTAATAGACTATGACAATCCGATGTACGTGGTGTAGCCGTTTAGTGCTAGTTAGTCTATGGGCGATTGTGCACGAATGAGGGATTTTACTGACAGCTATTAAAAAAAAAAAATAGTTCTAAAAGCTACGATGAGATGGCGCTGAATCGCAAGGGTTTACCTTTTTTTGTTTGTTATTGCTTGCCACAGGTAAAAACTTTATTGCTGTTTTGCGATTTCATCGTAGATAGAGTTCCCTCTACGGATTTCATCGACTGGAAGGAATCTAATCTGTGATCAACTGATCCACGTCAACTGATCAACCATGATTTTAGCACGAAAATCAAATAACAATAATAATGCAAGAGCAAAAAGAAAAGAGGGAGGAAATTCCACGTGATCTGTGGATTGGGACCACAGAATAAACTGGAAAGTGGCATATCGCATTAAAAAACAAAAACCCTTACTTGAAAACGCCATCTACTGACAAATTAGGAACTACTTTTCTTAGCTGTCAGAAAAATCCCTCATTGTGAAGGAATTTTACTGCCCGAACATCCGATTTTATACGGTCCGAAGTGGCATGAAAAGAACGGATGATTGGCTTGTGCACTTGTCCGTCTTTACTCGGATGATACGCCTCAGTTTAGGGCAGTCTGGCGAAACTTCAAAAGAAAAAAGCAACGTACGAAACGCCCGTAAATTTTAATGGCGGTACAACCTGACTACATGTTAGGGAGTTACAAAACGTCTCAGAATAATTATTGTTCTGAGTGCACAAGCATAAACACGTTTTTCATTGCTGTCATTTCGGACCGGAAAAAACCGTTCCGGAATGGTGTTAAAGTTAAATATCGGACATTAAAATTACGTAGAGTGCACAAACTAGTATATACATTATATGGCGTGCCATATCGGACCGTAAAAAATCGGACCACCGGACAGTAAAATTCCTTTTAGTGCACAGTCGCCCTATGGGTTAACCGTCTAGGCTGTGCCCATTGAAATGTCATTGTAAACCATGAATTGTAGTTACATGGAACGCGTAGTTGCGTTTTCTTCAGCGTTGGGCCCGTTTGGAATGATGCCTTGTTTTCCGTAATAAGTGTTTTTAATATTATGAAAACAATGATTAACTATTACAATATTTTCGGGGCTTAATCGCGTAGTAATTTATTGCTATTTTTTACCTCGACGTTTCGACGACGTTACCGTAATCGTGGTCACGATTAAGCCCCGAAAGTATTCTAATAATGAGTTCAAGTGGCGAGAGTTTAAAATGTGTTATAACAATGATTAACTTTTCTACGAAATTGACCTCCGTTATCATCACAAGTACCCCCTTAGTATTATTATTATTTAATTATGTTCATTATTATTAATTAATTATTTTTGTACGTTTCTAATTAGTCCCTGTACATTCACTTTCTTATGTAATTTACTAAGTGTTAGAATCTCGTTTTTTACTTTCTAATTATAAAATTGAATTGAAAAGAAACTCAATAGCCTTTAAACTTATTTTTTATTATTAAAGTATAACATAGTTTTAATGATGAAATAACACGATGAGTTGCCATATGTAATATGAAGTGAAGTGAATAAAATATAATGCATTTACATACCTAATATGATATATTTTTGTAAGCCATGTTAGGTGTCTATTTATCTCGACCATTCAAGCTTATCCTAAGTACAGAGTGCTTAGTGCGAATTTTTTAACTACTCCATCACGTAAACGTAAACTCATATTTCTATGGCATCGAGAAAGCGCCACCTATCGACAAGTATGGAAATTAAAGTTGCTGAGTGCGAGTTGTAATGGTTTACGTTGAGAAGTGAACACGTTTACCAGCCAAAACACGAATAAACGCGAGAGCGAGTTGTACTGTGACAGCGTTTTGCCAGTTCGAACGGTTAACTTACTCATACTCACTACTCAATGCTCGATTAACGCGGTAGTAAAGTTATTCGATTGGATCTGTCAAACTCGCACTAAGCACTCTGGACAGACGGCAATAGTCTTGAAAGTAGTCGCGTAATTAGTAAAAGGGACCTAGGGCGAGTGCGAGCGAAATGTCGTAAAATAAACCTTAATTACTTAAGTTAGAGACTAGAATAGCATAACGTGACCTCGCGCCTTTATCCCAGAGGGGTAGGCAGAGATCAGGGACTGCCACTTGCCACGATCCTGACAGATCACCTTCGCTTCATCAACGTTCATTAGTCGTTGCATGCACGCACGCACGCCGGTTCCGGGTACATTAAGTAGATTAGAATACAGCAAAACTTTTTTATGCGGCGAACTTAATACCATAAGCATTTTCTACCAGTCAATCGAAGGAAGTAGACAAAAAAGCTTATCACCGACCCCGACTTTCTTTCGTATAATCCTACAGGTTATGGGCCCAGCACGCTTCCACTAAACAAATACCTGGAAATTCAATCGTTTGGCACCTCCATAATTACACCCAAGTTCGCTGCTATTGATCTTGGTCACCAATTCCAATTGAATCTGCCGTTTGAATGAACGGCAAATGCAATTTCAAATCGATGTCAACCCTTGTATGTCTCCACTGCTGGGGCACGGGTCTCTTCCTGCATCGCCGGAAGGTTAGGCCATACTCCACCACGGGAGCCAGGTCAGGGTTGATGGAGGATTGTCAGACAGTGGCGGGCCTTACTGTCAGAAGTTATCAAGCCGCCCATGAGGCCTCTGACATGGCTTAAGGACTGCCACGACACCCATGATTGCGGATTATAAATTAAAGTCTTAGTCGTAAAATTAAGAGTGTTTTGTTTATAAATAGGTCAAAAAATCGTTTATTTATTTATATTAAGCTACCGTATATTACCAAATAGACCAACTGGGTGGTCCCTGACAAGACAGAAATCTGCTAAAATGGTCCTTCATGACAAAAAGGTTAAGAGCCTCTTCTTTTGTTGGTCTGTTCAAAACCCGAAGCACTACATTGGATTGGTTTTTTTTCATGTGTATTGAGGAATCTAACTTCGCAAGTGTTTAAGGTTTATTTTTGATTGAAATCGTACTAGCCTCACAGCTTTACATACGTGGATATACCGAAAATCGTAGTTTACCGTAAGATATTATAGTGAAATCGCCAAAAAAAAACGTTCTTATAGAGATAACATTTCTATATGAACTTAATTAACGTTATACAGATAGATATAATATTACAGAGGTTAATAATTTTGAGTTCTTTGATTTCCATCAGTGTATTTTTCTTTTCTTTTCATACATATCTCAATAGTTGCTAACGGTTGTTCTAGAAAGAACTCGATAATTGACAATAATATTTAAAAAACAAGTTTTCCAAAAATATTCACTCGCGACAAAATGCTACTTTAGGAGTCTTTTAGGATAAGTTTCTCTCAACTTTAAAAATACTTTTAAATAAATAAGGTCTTTTTCAAAAACTGCTTTAAGTAATCGAAGTTAAAAGGAATAAGGAATTTAAATTCATAATTGATTTTTAAAAAGTTTTACATTTTATTGAAATGTGCTGGCATACTTAGTGCGGCTTTTTTAATTGAGAATTTTACTAAGTACTTTTTTTTCTTATTGCATCTGCTATCAGTCGCCAGACTTTAATCAGATTGTTATAAAGATTGAATAGCGTTTGGGAGGTCAGACCACCGTCTGCAACTCCCTCATGAGTCAAGCACTTGAGGCCTCTTGAGTCTTCTTGAATAACCGGATGTATCCAGTAAGTTGGATGCCAGTATATTTGGGTGAATGGCAAGTAAATAGGTACTCAAGTAACATTCTGTCAAGCCCTTTGCTGAGAAAATAGTAGACAACACTACAGTTAAATACTTAACTGGAACCCGCAACCTCTGGCTATCCGTGCCAGCGCTCTTCCAATTGAGCCAATGGGCGACTCACCGGCTTCAGTGAAATTTCGAACCTCTACACTATTCTCTGTATGACGTACAGGCAGCGACATCTGGCTTAAGCAAATTGCATCACTTACAGCCCCGACTACCTACCTTGCAGTTAGGTTTCACATCGAAACGATATCACTGTACCCACATGATTTTACTATTTTTATTGGCTCAATTGGAAGAGCGCTGGTATGGATAGCCAGAGGTTACGGGTTCGAATCCCGGCATGGGTGAAATTTTTAGCCTCTAAATAGGTTTTTAAATAACATTTACATACAGGCACATACATTGCTCCTGGCCCCACACTAGGATACCCTGTGTCTTGGGAACCAGAAACAACGACATCACAAACATGTAAACATCCAAGACCTGGGGTTTTTTTGTTCCCAGCCGGGACTCGAACTCGGGACCTCTTGCATGGTAGGTAGATGCGCTACCGCTGCGCCATAGAGGTCGTCTGAGGAGATCCGCAGAAGAACCCGAGTCACTGATACCTATAGCTCGAAGAATTGCTCAGTTGACGGGGCAGTGGGCGGGGCACGTAGCTCGAAGAACTGATGGCCGTTGGGGTGAAAAGGTTCAGACCTGGCGACCGCGGTCCGGACGACGCAGCGAGGGCAGGCCCTCCACCGTATGGTCTGACGACCTGGGGCATTATTACGTAAATATCCACGGAGATAGATACATAGATAAAACAGCGCTTTGAAACACACACACATAAAGCAGATCACAATGATCATCTTAACAATATAGAATGTAAAATAAATCATAACAATCAATAAAATAGAATTATCACATTACACAAATAGCATTGAATTAAATCACAATAGTAAATAAAAATAGAATCATCAAATTAAATTCAAATTCCATCGTGATAAATAATTAATTAAAATAGTAACACTAAATTTCGAATGACATTTAAATTTCTATATAAAATTCTCCAATTACTTCCATCAAATCACTTAAACTATAATATGGCTCTGCCGGGCCATAGGCCGGAGTTGCGTGACGTTGATTTTTTACTTTTTTTAAGCTACTCAGGCTGTCAAGTGAATACATTTTTTGACACCCAGAGTGCTTAGTGCGAGTTTTTTAACTACTCGATCGCGTTAACGTAAACTCATATTTCTATGGCATCGAGGAAGCGCCACCTAGCGACAAGTATGGAAATTAAAATTGCTGAGTGCGAGTTGTAATGGTTTACGTTGAGAAGTGAACACGTTTACCAGCCAAAACACGAATAAACGCGAGTGCGAGTTGTACTGTGACAGCGTTTTGCCAGTTCGATCGGTTAACTTACTCATACTCACTACTCAATGCTCGATTAACGCGGTAGTAAAGTTATTCGATTGGATCTGTCAAACTCGCACTAAGCACTCAGGAGTCGTCTAAACGCGTCACTCGATATAGTGGAGTGTTACGTAATAGGAGGGCTGGTTTAGGTGGCGGGGCGTCGCTGGATGCGGGCGGCACAAGACCGTGAAGCTTGGTAAACTGAGGGAGGCCTAAGTCCTGCAGTGGGCGTCGAATGGCTGATGATGAGGAATACTGACAGTCCTATCTCTTCGATTTTCTCAAAGAGCGTGACAGAACGTTACAGTGCTACACAAGAAATAAGTCTCGCGGACGTACCTGCGCAGATGACCAAATTTTGGATGTGCGGCAAGTTGTACGACCAATCAGATAGTTTCATTTTATGGCAGGCCGCGCGCCTTTGTTGCTATTGGTTGATTCAACGTCATCGATGCAGGTGACTATTAGTTTGGCAATATTAGCGTGAGCGAAATATGTAGCGCTACTGCGGCAATCAATTCTGCACCTTAACCGTATCGGTTAAAGATCATGTTGAATGTAGGTACTTATAGCTTCGGGTACTTTCGTTACACTTTTTCCTAGTCTGCGCGAACGAAGATTCCCGAAGGGACTTTTATGATGTGTAGTACTGTACTTAAGTATTTACTTAGTGAAATACTCAATTCAGAAACCAGCCCTTATTGAAAGTCAATCGTTTTGAGATTACGTTTCAGACTTTCCAATTTCCTACCTAATTATACTATTTTTAATGCACTAACCTGTGCTAAGGACAATTTTAAAAACCTATTTAGAGGCTAAAAATTCCACCCATGCCGGGATTCGAACCCGCGACCTCTGGCTATCTGGCACGGATAGCCAGTGGTCGCGGGTTCGAATCCCGGGATGGGTGGAATTTTTAGCCTCTAAATACTTAGGTTTTTTAAAATATTTAAGTACCTACTTGGCGAAGTTTTCAATTCATAAACTGGCCCTAAGTTTTGTCCCAAATCATTTCATGTACTCATATTAGAACATTCCTACATCGACACGCTTCATATTCAGACACGGTCACAAAAACTTTCTATTTCCGTAGATATGTATATGTGCCTATATTAGATATATTAGGTACGTTGCAAGATCTCTTTCGAATTGTCCAATTACTCGATCGAAAAAAAAAATATTCAATACGGACATTGAATTTTAATTCCAATAAGTAAGCCGACGCTTAAAATCCTCAATTTCATACACTCTGGATGCGCTTAACTTGTAAGATAGTATGAGAATATTCTTGCTTCATGCACCGGAAAAAAACATATTTTTTTTTATCAAAATTAGTGTTATTTTTTGTTATTAAAATTACTTAAGAATAATTGAGAATTTCAAACTGCTCCTTATTGGACGTGGTTTAATTATCGTTCTGAATTAACAGAAAATTCAGCTTAGGTTTTATTTCAATAACGCGTTGTATGTAAAACTATGATTTCTGAATCTTCGAAGCTTTAATACCGTCGTAAATATATTAAATAATAATTCTGTAGTCTTATCTATCTTAGATAAAGCTTAAGGGGCTACCGGTAGCGTCACTAGCGCCACGGAAAAAAAAACTTAAGTATACGTTTTTACAATACGGGACAATCATAAAGGAGACGGGCATTTCTGGGCCTGATTATATGAGCGCCTCACCGGCATCAGTGAAATTTCGAACCTCGTTACAATGCCGGTGAGTCGCCCATTAGCTCAGTTGGAAGAGCGCTGGCACGGATAGCCAGAGGTCGCGGGTTCGAATCCCGGCATGGGTGGAATATTTAGCCTCTAAATAGGTTTTTAACACAGTACAATGACAAATTACAAATACAATGTAAACAATTTTTAATTAAAAAGAAACATGCAAGCAATGTCAGTGCACTGCGTTGGTGAAAGGACTCCACTCAGCATTTGTCACAATGAGGAATACCTTCTGCAACGCTGGTATTCTGTGTGCACCTAATATCTAAAACAAATAAAGAACAAAAAACACTTACTTTTTATATCTTAAAGAGCGCTTTATCTACCTCAGTGATTCCCACAGCCGGGCACTTCGGTCTGGAGTGCTTAGTGCGAGTTTTTTAACTGCTCGATCGCCTTAACGTAAACTCATATTTCTATGGCATCGAGGAAGCGCCACCTAGCGACAAGTATGGAAATTAAAATTGCTGAGTGCGAGTTGTAATGGTTTACGTTGAGAAGTGAACACGTTTACCAGCAAAAACACGAATAAACGTGAGTGCGAGTTGTACTGTGACAGCGTTGTGCCAGTTCGAACGGTTAACTTACTCATACTCACTACTCGATTAACGCGGTAGTAAAGTTATTA
Source organism: Yponomeuta sedellus (assembly GCA_934045075.1). Taxonomy (NCBI): domain Eukaryota; kingdom Metazoa; phylum Arthropoda; class Insecta; order Lepidoptera; family Yponomeutidae; genus Yponomeuta; species Yponomeuta sedellus. The sequence continues at coordinate 2,156,867 of OW203751.1, forward strand.
GATTGTCAAACTCGCACTCAGATCCTGATGCTGAAGATTCAGTCATTCGACGAGGTTCTTAAGCAACTCATTTGCTGTTAGGGCCGCCCGGCTGTGGAATGATCTGCCGGTTTCAATAAGGCGCTCTTCTTCCCCAGCTATCTTTAAAAACAAAGTTTATGATTTGTTTTTTTTTTTTTGTTATTGTTTTTCTTAATGTAGGTATGTCTTTCTTTTTATCCTCTTGCGGAACTTTATTGTAATATTGTAACTTTGTGTATGTTTATAATAAATTTCTATACCTATGTATTATTATATGTTATGGTTTATGTAAGTATAAGTATGTATATCAATATTCGTATTTGCACCAACTACCCGTCTCACTTTTCCCTCAGCAACTCTCCAACGTAGGTTGTCTGGAAGAAATTGCTCTAAGCACTAAGGCCGCCAATTGTACTGTATCTTTGTAGTTATTTTTTGTTTGTTTTTCTAATTCCTGGTGTACATACAATAAAGAATATTATTATCTTATAGATAATTATGAAAAACTTGCAATACTTAAAAAACTTTTTGTAATATGTAACGAACTAAGTTTTTCTTCATTGGTGGTGCCAGTGGAATTCCTGTAGCCCCTTAAGACACAGAGAATGTTTACATTAATATACCTACTGTACCTTTTACTCCTTATGAAGTTTATATGTAAAAAGTAAGTTTAAGAGATGAATAAATTGGAAAATATTAATGATGTGCTGGCTTGTACGTATTAAAAATATTGTTTTTTAGAGTAGCCGAAACTCCAAAATATCGATATGAAAATAAAAGGAATATGAAATATCCATGGATTTTCATTACGAAGGTCAGGCTCTTATAAAACAAGTTATGATTTTATTCCATTAGTGACGCCAGTTAGCACCCCAAAGCGCCTTAAGCCCGGATTTACAGCAACACCTAGGGCCTAGATCATCGTTATCATACTCTTGTATGTCCCCACTGCTGGGGCACAGGTATCTTCCTGCATCGCAGGAAGGTTAGGCCATACGTCCAGGTTGGCGGACGATTGCAAGACAGTGGCGGGCCTTACTGTCAGAAGTAATCGAGCCGCCCGCGCGCCCTGGCATGGCTTATAACGACAGCAATTACATGACAGCCGCCACCAATCGATTAACGTGCCTTGCGAAGCACGGAAGCGCTTGGAAAAAATGGCAATAGCGGTAGTGACGGGACGGTCGCCCATCCAGCATATGACCGCGCCCGTTGTTGCTTTACCTAGTGATTTTTTTTAAAAACACATTTTCTTTTAAATACTTCCTTTTACTTTCTGGGTCACGGATTTGTCAATGAAACCACGAGATAATTGAAACAGGGGCATTTATTTAATACAATACTCAATATTATAATAGCAAATATACAGAAAACATCTTATTCACACTAAATATCTAACTATACCCTCATTCCCAAGATATTCCAAGCTTTGGTTACACTTTCTATGCGGGTGGGAATAGAAATATTAAGACTACCAAGAAACTTTGAAGAAACACATTATTTTAAAAGATAAGGATAACGTTTACAGATCCAAGAAAGTTGCGGTCATGTAAAGCGTAACAGAATATGATTAAAACATTATGAATAAACAGCATTCATTCACAATTTCAGCACAAACATCGACATGTTTTCTTGTTTTTATTTGCAAAGTTGTTATTCGCAAGCGACATGTCTTGCCACTGCGGGTGCACGATGTCATCATTCACTATATGACAACCTTAGAGCGGACACACTATGAATTTCTCAATGAAATAATATTTCTATTCCCAACTGCAGCCTTACGCGAAATGTTAAAAAAGAACATTCATCAACAACAGCCATCTTGAAAAACGTTAATGCTACAGTCTATTTATTCTTACTTGTCCAATTTAGTAAACAAGATTCTACCCGTAAACTGTAACTTTTTAGTCCAAAACTGCCATATTTACATAAATGAAGTAACTTGGAACACTCTTTTAGATAACACGCTGCCATTTTTATAAACATAGTTCATGATAGTTCATGAATTTGCGAGAAAATGTCTAGTTTAGGCATCTAATCTCAATTTTAAGGTTAGAATCTTGTTTACTACATTAGACAAGTAAGAATAAATAGACTGTAGACCCATACACGGGCCTCTAAAACTAAAGGCATTTCACTTAAAAGTAGAATTGAATAGATACGGCACAAATCAATTTGAGTAAAATTGATTTGTGCCGTATCTATTGTAATATTTTATGTTGGTTTCTCTATTTTAATCTGTGCTCCAGGTGAGATTTCGTCGCTTAGCAAACACCGTTTAGGTCAACATTTTGTGGTTATGACCAAAGAGTTTATAACCACTAGTTTTGAAATTTTAAAGAAAAATCCTTTCATTAAATCATTACATACAGTTTGGCAAAAAGTTTAGATATTAATTATGGCAACAATATCCATACTAAAGTCCCAAAAAGTGACTTTTCTCCTTACAAAGTTTTGTTTTTAAATTTCTAGACTTTTTTGCCAAACTATACCTACTTAAGTACATAACGTTAAGGATGAATATTTTTTTTATGATGTGTGGAATTAAAGCCGAAACAATGCCTGAGTTTTATAATAATTATGTAAACTCTGCTTACATAAAGGACTTTGAAAAGACTAAGTGAGGAGTTTTTTGTCGATTCTTTCTTTAAAATGATCTAGATTTTGAAATGGACACCTAGTTTAAAGTTGTAACGTTCATTAGGTCACTTTTTGTGTCCCTTTGAACAATACTTTTTTGATTTGATTGATTTATTTTATATATTTCTTTAATTTCTTTTTAATTAACATAGTTATGGGACACCACTTTTTCAATGACAATGGCTAAATCCGCTAAATAGCTGACCGGCCACGGAAAAAAATAATTGGCGGGAATGCGGAAATCCGATGTTCATTTGTTTCTTTTTTATTTTGAGATCAGTTTTTTTATGTAGCTTATAAAGATCCCACTGGAGGGCACAGTCCTTCCCTCGGGGAGAGAGTGTGGGCTTAATCACCACGCGTGCCCACCGTGAGTTTTGTTTATAGTTTTCCTTATATTCGTAATGAAATGCACAGAGTTAACCTCGGGTCAAGCACTTATTTAGTTCCTCGAACTATTGGCGTCCTCGCTACGCTTAGGCGCCAAACCTTATAATAGTAAATGTTACTGCAAAAGCTTATGCATCCTGTTGGTGCGACAGGATGCATAAGCTTTTGCTTTTGCTTTTTTAATAAAATAAAAATTAAATTTAAACCCCGTCTCGAGACTAAATTTCACCACTAAGTAGGCTAACAATATATGTATATTCTAAGGAGCACTGCATATACTATTTCTCCTTCATTTGCCGACTCGATCTGAGATTGGCAACCAATATTGGAGAAATTTATTATTAATTATTCCTGACCGGACACGGTCACTGAGATTACACGGCCCTGTTATGAAGACTAACTACAGACAAACAGCCTCTCTGTTTGCTGAACGAGCGAATAATCTATTTAACTCCTGGAGTGATATTTTGGACATTGACCTATTTGATGCAAACAACCACAGTAAGGCAAAAAATCATCAAATATCATTTCGGTACCCTTTCGGACGCATGACCAAGTATCCATCCTCGAAAAGCTAGATAGCCGTATTGGTTGCAGAAACTGCTTACGAAATTGACATTTAAATTTTTTATCATACGTATTTTACTGTCTTAGAGGAAATTAGTTACGAAATTTATCGACCCATATTTTTTACTTTCGGAAATTCGATGATTTTCATTCATAATTTTCTGTTTGAATTTCGTCTTATTCTAAAAGGACGTAACCGCCAAATGACGTCACACATACGGCTTAATAATATTAACACCCTTGACGCCTTTTTCAATTCAATTCCTAATTAATAGCTACCCTAGAGGGATTCTGCCAAAAAACCATTGGATTTGAAAATAAAATCTGTCATAACATTTTTAATATTAGGCAACGGTACCTCCTCATTCCACCGTATGTGTGACGTTATTACACAATTTTTGGTTTTTATTTATTTTCTCTAAAATTAAGCAATAATAAAAATTCTAAATATTTTTTTCGCAATCAAGATAGCAATATTAAGAAACGGTATTTTTAGTTTTGTGCGTTGTAAAATATGAAATGTTGTCAATTGAAAATATTTTTTGTATCTCCAGTAAGGTAGGGAAAAATTAGTTGTGCGGTGTTGATTGCTAAGCGACGATTTGAGGTCATATTTATTATAGAAGCCCAAAATCCCTAAAACACTCCTCAAACGCCTTTTTAATAGTCTGCGGTGAATGGAAACGGTGTTGTTTATTAAACCATGATTCCTTTTAAACACTCTTCGGATGCAGTTCAAATAATCTGTGGTTACGTCTTTCTTTCATAATTAACTTTTGTAATTTTTGCCGAGGGCAGTAAACTAACAGTTAATGCTTTCAAAAAGACGCCTGTCACCTCAGTCATTCGGGACCACGGCACCTGTAAAAGTGCCGAAACGTCGGAAAATTGTAAAAAATTATCATAAACGAGTGAAATCCGTATAAAAACAGTTTTAATTACGTCTTTCTCTTTACCACAGGTGTACGGTCAGCAACTACTGAAAGTACACGCACGATGTAAATTGCGGAAGTAGTAACAGAAAATAGGCGGACGGCGTAATTTACTTTTGCGATACATTACTTTTTCAGGCTTAGTTACAATTTAGCTCGCATTATAACCAACATTAACATTTTGTAAGACTTTTAGTCCGGATCTACATACGGGTGTGTGAGACGAGCAACCGACGACGCGAGCTCCGTCTCTGCTCACCATGATTAAGCTCTGAGATCGGAGCGAAACCTGGTCGGACTCTTCCTATATAACAACACCCGTAAGTAGATCCGGACTAAAAGTCTACAATGTGTTGTGCTTACGAAAGTTTTAGTTCAAAAAACATTAAAATTCAACAATAAACAGTGAAGTTTTTAAATAACACTTTTGATTGGTTCAAACTGCCCTCAACAGCTATAAGGAGTGCCAGTCTGTTAACATCAACACTTACTGTAGGAGTTCGGAGTAACTGAAGCTACTCCCTACAACAGGCTACTTATAAAATAAATCGGACTTTATTCATCACTCGAGTTCAAAATACAGAAATTTCGTTCGTACGTTCGAAAAATAGTTGGCACAGTTGTAAAGATTGCTCATGTTCACTTTTATATAGAACGTATTATAAAAAAGTTCTGATTTTTATTCCGTTGGTGGCGCTACTTAACGCCCAAAGAGCCCTAAATGCTTTTCCACGTGCACTCGGCCGCCGTCCGGTCGCCGGGCCGGGTAATGCATGAGCTCCGGTCGCCGGCCGGTCGTTGAGCATGTTAAAGCTGTCATTGGAGCTCATACACTACTTTACTCGGCCCGGCGACCGGACGGCGGCCGGGTGGATGTGAAAAGGCACTATGGCGTCTCTTTATAAACAAGGCTGAAGATGTTTTAGTCAAGACATTTGTGCTTCTATAAACCACATTGTTATCGTCAAACACCATGCCGAAGATACGCTACAAAATTATAGGGTCTCGTATCGTCTGATTACCATGCCGGAGGTCGTGGGGTTAGATTCCTACTGGGCCGCCGTACACTGGCACACATGCCCTCGATATGAACACTTGTATTTCCCCACTGCTGGGGCACGAGTCTTTTCCTGCATCGCAGGAAGGTTAGGCCATACTCCACCACGGAGACCAAGTCCGGGTTGGTAGAGGATTAGATGGTAGTCACCCATCCTGCACTTGGCCGCGCCTGTTGTTGTTTAACCCAATCACTCGGTTCGCCTAGGCCACGAGCGCTTTTTCTCCAAGTGATTTTTGTATTTTTTGCAGTACCTCCTGCGCGTTGACTGGTAAAAATGCAATTAGCATTAAGCCCACCTTTTGTGCATTATCTTGTATTGCAATAAAGATCTAATTATAATAACTTGAAAGCATTTATAGGTGTTGTATAGATTTCATGGTAAATATAAAATATTTTTTTTCTCTTTACATCCGGTAGGGGCGTAAATTAGATCACGTGTATTCCTTTAGTGTGTCATAGGTCGTGGGTTAGCTGGAAGAAAATACTGTCTAGTATTAAGCTCGCGTTTGCACAAATTTGTCTTAAGTGCAATGAAGAATTTTCATTCATTCATATTATCCGAATGTGTTGGGACGTATAACCAGACACTGATTTTCCGTTGCGTATCTTCGGTATAGTATGTTAAGACATTCAGAAGTATTGTCGATAAAAATTACGTTAGCCAGTCATTTACTACGTAATGCGAAACGGGCCGATTACTGGAAACTGGAGTAAGAATAGCAACAACTGTGGGAATGGTTCCGTAATAGCTTCCGTGCTTCGCGAGGCACCATGTAATGTTGGCTGCCATGTAATGTCAGTCGTTAAGCCATGTCAGAGGCCTTATGGGCGGCTTGACAACTTCTGACAGTATGACCCGCCATTGTCTTACAATCCTCCACCAACCCGGACTTGGCCCCCGTGGTGGAGTATGGCCTAGCCTTTCAGCGATGCAGGAAGAGACCCGTGCCCCAGCAGCGGGGACATACAAGGGTTGATATCGTGGTAATAGTAGATTGTTAACCGAGAGTAGAAAGAATCGATTCCTGAGGTTACGGACGGCTATAGTCCGAGTAGGAATTGATTCTTTTATCCGTGTTAAACACTACTTTTCATTTCGAATATGAGGAAAACAAAAACTCATTTTTAATATTCAAATCTTAGCATAAAAGATTATTACCTATTTTTTTTTATCCGTCACAGATACATAGAACAGATTAGTATCCCGCCAACTTATGTCGACTTTTAAAATTTTTAATATGGAACTCATAGCGTAATTGTGGCGGCTTATTCCGCTCAAAGAAGTTTGCGCTAAGTTCACACTGGCTGTTTAGAAACTCACATGGCCGCAGCATTTTTTAATTAGTTTTTTTTACATAACTCTTCACAGCTTAAACTTCATTCCGGCCCTTAGGTGGGAAGTAATTTGAATGAGTTTTTTCCCTCCCTATGGAGGGAAGCAGCATTTTCCACCCAATAATCAGATCAAAACAACACAACTTTCCGAGCCCTAAAAGAAATGAAAAAGATATTTTCTTCACCCCTATAACCCACCGCTGTCTACGCATAACATAACCTCACGCTAGAGGGGAAGGCAGAGACCAGGGACTGTCACTTGCCACGGTCCTGACAGATCACCGTCCCATAACCAACGTTCGTTGGTCGTTGCATGCACGCTTGCCGGTTAAGCATACTCCACCGGGGACCAAGTCCGGGTTGGTGGAGGATTGTCAGACAGTGGCGGGTCTTACTTTCAGAAGTTATTAAGCCGCCCATAAGGCCTCTGACATGGCTTGACATGACAGCCGGCTCCGACGTCTTAAAAATGCCACTAGCGGTAGTCACAGGATGGGACCCATCCAGCACCTGACCGCGCCTGTTGTTGCTTAACTCAAGTGATTGGTTCCAATCACTCGGTTCCACTAGACTACGAGCGCTTCAATCGCGCACTGATCAACATATCTGACATTTGAAGTTAAAGATGGCAATCATGGAATCGGATTAGGTTTAAGATGACTTGAGAAAAGATGGTCAGAGTGGATTTTTTTTCCCCGCTGCCTTTCTCCACTACACTACGGCCCGAAGGCAGCGGCTTACATTTTAAATTGGACATTGACATTCAGCAAACACAATGTAGATTATTTACCTTGAAATAAAAAAAAAACGATTTGATTTGAATAAGTAAGTTCGGTAGGAAATCGGTGATAAAAATTCCATTACCATTTCGTTGCTATTCGTACTACAATTTGAATGGAAATGAAAAGTGCGTCAGTAACAGCTTTCGGAGTGCCCACAAAATATCAACAATTAAACGCACTAAAATTAGTCGTTTCGCAGGCAAAAACGAGCACGTAAGCATACAATTTTTTGTCGCGTTGAATAAAAACTGTTCCCAATTATTTGTTCTACTGTTCTCAGTAGAAAGAAATCTCGTAATAACAAATGTTCGGACTAACCAGTGGAAAAATTGTTCAGCAGATGTTCTGTACATATCTGCATAAAATTGTTTTGTAATTGAGCCAAAATATCTGAACAAAATTGTTTTGAATTTGAGCAAAAATATTTGCACAAAATTGTTCAGAATTTCCATTCTCAACAATTCTGTGAACAGAAATTGATCACCATAAAAAGTACAGCAAATTCACCGAACAAAAAAAATCAGAATGACCAGTAAAACATGTTCTCTGCACGAAATTGTTCAGAATTAATAGTGGAACAAATTCTCATATCTGAATCAGCACTATTCAGAAAAACTTCTTTTCTGACAATATCGCAAAGCATTCTACGGCTGCGAAACGACTAAAGAGCCAGATTCTGAATTAAGAATTTCACCAAGTAAATAGTTAACTGTAGTCCTATCTTAAAAACCTATTTAGAGGCCAAAAATTCCACCCATTCCGGGATTCGAACCCGCGACCTCTGGCTAACCGTGCCAGCGCTCTCCCAACTGAGCTAATGGGCGACTTACCGGCATCGGTGAAATTTCGAACCTCTTTACAATACTCTGTATTACGTACAGAAAACGTAATATAACAAAAATTATGGTTTATTCCATTGGCTCTGTATTTTGCTGCTTGTACATAATACAGAGAATTTTGAAATTTCACTGCGGCCGGGTAGTCGCCCATTAGCTCAGTTGGGAGAGCACTGGCACGGTTAGCCTGAGGTCGCGGGTTCGAGCCCCGGCATGGGTGGAATTTTTAGCCTCTAAATAGGTTTTTTTTTTTAAATTGTCCTTAGCACGGGTTAGTGCATTAAAGAGAATATAGTTACTTAAGTATTTACTTCGTGAAATTCTCAATTCAGACACCGGCCCTACGATTTCAGTCCAGTTAGGTTAACTCGTACAAACGTACTTAAAAAAAGCGACAAAGAATTAATGAGATCCATTTATGTCTAACTTATTACAACTATTAATTAGTAGAAAAAAAATCATCCCACTTTGTAGGATTTCTTCTTATATTAGTACAGTTAACTTACACGTCGCAGGCGATCTCTGGAAAAGAGAGACGGAAAACACTGAACCGCCACCGCGGGCGGCTTTCCTCACAATGTTTTCCTGCGCCTGTTACAGCTGACAACGTTAAAACTAGGTAATTTGAAACAAATGTCTACTTACATACAAGCGGGCGCAATTTATATACCGCGAGAGAAATAATTTAAAAAAAAAAACTTATCTCTAAAAAACGACCACCGAAGAGTTAATTAAAAAACACGCGTAATTTTGAATTTTTTTAAACATTACAAGACTAACATCCGGTTTCTCGAATACTTACAAAATGATTTTCACGTTTAATATTCACTACACTGTCAACGTATCTTTTTTGCCATCAGTATCAAGTATTAATACGGCAAAAGCTTATTTATACCTAGAATAAAAGCTATATCCTTACGTGAGAAAAAAAACATATATTCATCATTACAGCTACCTTTATCATACAACGAGAGAAATTGTTAAAAAACGATATACTTTACATAGGGTTTTGTTTATCAAATTAATTATTATTTATTATTCATATACGTATGTACCTTTTGATTACATTTACATTATATAAATATCTGGCCGAGGCTGATTGGCTGAACGAGTCGGCCATCTTGTAAACTTCTCACTGATTGGTCAGTTTCTAGACAGCCTTTCCCCAATCGGAGGTTAACATTGTCAATTTTTAACAATAGTTTTATACAAAAACTGCAACTAACTGTAGATCTCATGTACGTAGAGTTAATTCTAATATTTGAAAAACCTAAAAATATCACAAAATTGGTGAAAGTTTTGTTCAAACTGGAAGATTTTTTTTTTGGAGAGAAGTTTTAATGCTTTTTATGTACTTACATAAATAAAAACAATTTTTTTATTAGGGTACCAAACGAAACGTTTAAATTAACACACTAAAGTAGGAACACTTTGTAAGATTATAAATTTTATCTACAGAATTTACCTTTTAACCGCAATTTTCAAAAATGTATTTGTATTGACCAGTGGCAACTCCCTTTTTCGTACGAAATTGGGGATTTTATACCACCCTGTATAGAAAAACTGCTAGTATTTAAACTGATCAAGATTATAATACAATTTGAACTAAAGTTCATTGTCTGAAAATACAACAAGCTTGAACGTACCCTAACATTTCAATATCACTAAAACTTTGCCACGGACCAAGGCATTTCTGTTAAAAAAGTAATCCTACACTATTTTAAAAAACTTATTTAGAGGCTAAAAATTCCACCCATGCCGGGATTCGATCCCACGACCTCTGGCACGGATAGCCAGAGGTCGCGGGATCGAATCCCGGCATAGGTGGAATTTTTAGCCTCTAAATAGGTTTTTTTAAATTGTCCTCAGCACGAGTTAGTGCATTAAAAAGAATATAATAATCCTACACTATTTTTTTTATATTTATTTTATTTAACCATTTATTTCTCATTTATCCATCTACCTTTTCTCACTATATATAAGAAGCACATTATAAAATCACATAGTTTGATGCTGAGGCACTTAGGAATAAAAATAAATATTGTGTGTCACTCAAAGACACATCGCTTGCTTTCACCTTTTTAATACACTGTGTTTTTTTCCATTGTAGACCCACTCCTTTATAGTCCGTTTTTCAATTCGATGCAAAAAAAGAAAAGAGGCAGTGATACCACAACAAAATATATAGTTGGCCCAGGTAGACTTTTTAAAACCAAAAATAATAGACTTGTGTAAACAAAAGCCTTATGACATCAAAGGGATTTATATTTTAATACTCACTAAAGAGAAGTATTTAAAAAAACATCAACGTAGCACACACAATATTTTCTTGGAAGTAAAATGGAAGTATTTGTTTTTTACGTAATGACAACACTTCTGTGTTGACAACCTTAGGTTGACACATCAAGAAGACGTCATTCATTTCGTTTCTCTGGGTTACGCGAATGCAAACGAACGTATCTTCTTCTTTTCGTGTCGACATTTCAAATCTTGTTGACATATTATGATTTACGACCCTGCACATGTCAAAATTACAGTTTTTTTTGGCATCGAATTAAAAAACGGACTTTAGAACATTACAAATATTCTTCTTTTGAGATTAGAACAAAAATTGTTCTGATATCGCTCACCAGATTAACGTAAGCCCTTTGGGCTCTTACTAATAAACACCGTTTAAGCCTGGTATAGTTACAGTGTTTTGTTCACGTCAAGAAAAGAGACAAAACAATGCATAGTTATACAAATACTTACGCCAAGTTTATTACGAAGGCTGTTAAGGTTTATTTAAAAAAAAAACACTTTCTATTAAAACACTCTTCGAATGCAGTTTTAATAGTCTGTGGTAGAGGCAAAGACCAGATTAAACTACTTTTGAAGTGTGTTTTAAGAAACCGTGTCGTTATAAGACTGAATCTTTCCCAATAGGCGTTCTACCAGAGAATAACTTTAACTCCTCGAACAAAATCAAAATGTTTGAAACATCTAATGATTTTGTCCACGATTTTTAAGGCCGGTATTACAGAAGCGTACTCAAGCGCCGATCTCTACTTAAGACTAGTTTTGAGTATGGATTTAATTTTAGAACGTTACTTGAGTCGAGATTCATCAAGCGCGACTCAACTGAGTAATAGCTAATTCGAGAACGATACTTGGGTAGCAATCTCTACTTAAGTAAAGATCAAATCTGTATTTACTCAAGTGTGTGTCCCATTAGTTGTTAGTATCAGCGAGTAGATTAACAGTTGTTAGTATCAGCGAGTAGAACTTCTTCTCGGAAAGATACAACCTGTATTCCAATGTAAATCTACGGTGTTGTTTTATAAAAACACTCCATAAGCGCGCATGGTCTTTGGTAAAGTGTTTCCCATGTCTCTACCACAGTTATAGGGCGTTTATAGAGTGTTTTTATAAATTATAAGAACCCTAGTAACTTGTTATTGAAGATGGCTCACATATTTCAGTACTCCCGAATGGTAATAGTTTCTTGATATCTTCCTTTCCGCTTGATTTGATGGAATGCGAGGTTATTTTAACGGCTCGAATCCGATTTTCAGATTACGGGTATACCTGTAACAAGTAATAAGCATGTCAATATCCCTGGTCTGGATCGTCTGTCTTGGCTTTAAGGTGTCGTGTCTCACCACCGGTCAGTCACGATTCTCACCTGCGGTCAATCAAGGACTTCATCTCCCATCGTGCCAGGAAGAGACCAGTCCCTTGTGTTAAAAGGTCTGGTCCGGCTCTCTTGTCTTTTAGGTTCATAGACTTACCTGCGGTCAGCGGCGGTCAGTCGCGAGTCTCACCTGCGGTCAGCGTCGGTTAGTTGCAAGTCTCACCTGCGGTCAGTCGCGAGTCTCACCCGCTGTTAGTCTCGAGTCTCACCCGCTGTTAGTCGCGAGTCTCACCCGCTGTCAGTCGCGAGTCTCACCTGCGGTCAGTCGCGAGTCTCACCTGCGGTCAGTCGCGAGTCTCACCTGCGGTCAGTTTCAGTTAGTCGCGAGTCTCACCTGCGGTCAGTCGCGGGTCTCACCTGCGGTCAGTCGCGGGTCTCACCTGCGGTCAGTCGCGAGTCTCACCTGCGGTCAGTTTCGGTTAGTCACGAGTCTCACCTGCGGTCAGTCGCGAGTCTCACCTGCGGTCAGTTTCGGTTAGTCGCGGGTCTCACCTGCGGTCAGTTTCGGTTAGTCGCGAGTCTCACCTGCGGTCAGTCGCGAGGTCCCCCCCCTCGGTCAGTCGCGGCGGCGTCGCGCGGCGCGCGGCTGCGGCGACTTGGCCGCATCGTCGCGCGGCTTCTGCAGCGCGCGCCGCGCCGACCGCGTGCGGCACTTTGCCGACTCGCTCTGCACGAGGCCCGGCGTTAGAGACTTTATGCATCTGCCAAGCAGAGAGGGCCAACGTTACAAAGACTTCGGCAAAAATATATACGTTTAGTCATTATGTTTCTTTTTTTAAAAAAAAAAAGAAACATAATGACAAAGATAAACTTTAAAAACCTATTTAGAGGCTAAAAATTCCACCAATGCCCGGATTCGAACCCGCGACCTCTGGCCATCCGTGCCAGCGCTCTTCCCAACTGAGCATTAGGGCATCAGTGAAATTTCGAACCTCTTTACACTATTCTCTGTATTACGTACAGGCAGCGAAATCTGACTTAAGCAAATTGCATTACTTACAGCCCCGACTACCTACTTTGAAGTTAGGTTTAACATCGGAACGATATCACTGTACTCACATGATTATACTATTTTTATTTTTAATGCACTAACCCGTGCTAAGGACAATTTAAAAAACCTATTTAGAGGCTAAAAATTCCACCCATGCCGGGATGCGAACCCGCAACCTCTGACTATCCGTGCCAGCGCTCTTTCCAACTGAGCTAATGGGCGACTCACCGGCATCAGTGAAATTTCGAACCTCTTTACACTATTCTCTGTATTACGTAAAGGCAGCGACATCCCGGCATGGGTGGAACTTTTAGCCTCTAAATAGGTTTTTAATGTAATGTTATTATTATTATTTATTCATTTAAATTGCATAACGTTACAGTGAAAACCTTTGCATTAAGCAATTCATACATACAAAGTATAAACAAGTATTTTAGGCAATTCGCTAGTTACAACATCAATGAGAACTGAAAAACATAACATTTTGAACTGTATTTTGACTGCCTCGGTGGCGCAGCGGTTTGGCACGCTGACTGTGCCAACGAAGGTCTCGGGTTCGATCCCCGGCCGGGTGAAACTAGGAAACGAACTTTTCCAGTTTGTCTCGGGTCTTTGATGTTATCTATGTATTTATTACACTATTTTTATTTTTAATGCACTAACCCGTGCTAAGGAACAAATTTAAAAACCTATTTAGAGGCTAAAAATTTCACCCATGCCGGGATTCGAACCCGCAACCTCTGGCTATCCGTAACAGCGCTCTACCATTTATTTCTATGTATTTATTGTTTTAAATCTATCGTCGCGTTAGCACATATAACACAAGACATTTAGTTGTACTTAGTATAGGGCTAACGAGATCTGTGTAATATGTCCATGAATATTATTATTATTATAGGTACAAAAAAGAACAGTAAATCAACTAATCACAAATAGGACGCCCTATCATTCATCACGTTCACAATATTTCAAACATTCCTCTGCTACACTTGTAAGCCGGTCAGCAAACAGATCACACTCTGGTGCTGACTTCAAGAGGGCGTTGAGGGAGGAGAGCGCACACACGAGTGGAGAGTGGGCGCGGGAGACTAAGGGCTACGGGCCAATGTGTGGCTACGGGCACGCAAGTAGTTGTCTGGTAGAAGTTGTTATAATACCAAGCGACTCACCTCGCAGCTTCCTGCAGCTTCCTCTCGAGCAGCTCATTCTTGAGCTTGGCAGCGGCCAGCTCTCTCCGCAGCTGCGACTTGCTCTTGTTCCCGCCGGGGTTGAGCAGCGGATGCTTGCGGAGGCGCGCCGCTGAGGGCCGCTGCGTGGGGTCGGGGTCCACCATTTTCTGTTGGGGACGGGGTAAGTTTGACTTTCATAAGATAAGATAAGAATATTCTTTATTGTACACCAGAGCACATATCATTAAACATGTCCTTTTAAAACATGGCCTTTTAAAACGGTGGAGCCAAAGCTATCCAAACGAAAACAGGTCAAATTTGCAATCCCTAAATACTCAAATTATTATGGATCTAGGCTAAGTAATTGTTTGGTACCTGCAATTTACAAAAGCCTCCCAGAGGAATTATGTAATAAGCACCTCAGAAAAGCACAATTTAAAAATATGCTTAAGCGTTTTCTGTTAAGTAGTCTGTAGACATAAAATATTATTATCGATAATTTTAGTTGTGTAGAAGATAATGTTAATTTAGTAAGATAAAAAGAACTGTTACCAAGAGCTTGCCGATAAACTGCATTAGCAGTTTGGCAAACTATTGATATTGTAATATTGCATTGTTTAAAAAAAAAATGTAATGACAATATTTGACGACCTCTGTGGCGTAGCGGTAGCGCGTCTGCCTACCGTGCAAGAGGTCCCGGGTTCGAATCCCGGCTGGGGAAAAAGAAAAAAGCCCAGGTCTTGGATATTTACATGTTTGTGATGTAGTTGTTTCTGGTTCCCACGACACAGGGTATCCTAGTGTAGGGTCAGAAGCAATGTATGTGCTTGTATGTAATTGTTATGTTATGTAAATGTTATACAAAGTACAATTGGCGGCCTTATTGCTAAAAGCAATTTCTTCCAGACAACCTTACGACGATTCTTATAAGAATACTTGTAACGATGCAAACCTCTTTACACCATTTTTATTTCTTTTTCTATCATTTTCAAATATTTAAATTTTGTCACACATTTCGAAATTTCCCTCATTTTTCATCACTACTACTTTACCCTTCGACCAGATCTGACTAAGCTACGTGGTAGCTGAGCGGTGTAGAACGCCGGCTTCTCAATCGGGAGGTCGTGGGTTCGAACCCCGGCATGTACCAATGACTTTGTTTTCTAAGTTATGTACATTTGTGAAATTATAGTAGCAATACCACTCGCCGACGGTGAAGGAAAACATCGTAAGGAAACCCTAGTGTCTGAGGTGTTAGCGTACCTCAGCGCTTGCTACGTACAATGGCCCAACTATGAGGCTAAGTGCGGAAATCTCAGGTCTAACTAACTACTGCCAAACTACGTAGTGAATGTGTGTGAATGTGAACTAACTAAGGGGATATACTATTTTTTTATTTTTAATGCACTAAGCCGTGCTAAGGACAATTTTGGCACGGATAGCCAGAGGTCGCGGGTTCGAATACCGGCATAGGTGGAATTTTTAGACTCTAAATAGGTTTTTAAAATAAGGGGATATACGAGCATTTGGTGATTTTTTTCGACGTGTTTTTTCTTGCGCTACTATGTAAACGGTATACATAGAAATGACAAAATGAAGTCTTGATAAGTAATATTTAAATTAAAAAAATAGTTTTTCTTGTTACTTCACAGGAGTACTGACCTTCAAGAGCTGATTGAACTCCCTAGACAGGTTGGGAAGGTCTGGCAACTTGCTAGAGCGATAATCGTGCCACAGCTGCCCATTTTTGGGCAGGGGACCGCCGCCGCCCGCCTCGAAAAGGGTTAGCCCTGCGAACGGTACATTGGTTTCGTCAGACAACTCAGGTACAAGTGTTAGTAAAACAATAGATTCTTTTAAAAACCTATTTAGAGGCTAAAAAATCCACCCATGCAGGGATTCGTACCCGCCACATCTGGCTATACGTGCCAGCGGTTTTTTTCCAACTGAGCTAATGGGCGACTCACCGGCATCAGTGAAATTTCGAACCTCTTTACAATATTCTTACGTAATACGTAATAGATTATTTGACAGTGCGAAAAATAAACATGCATAACCTCACGCCTGTATACCCAGAGGGGTATCTATGCCTACCCCTCCGGGTAGGCAGAGACCAGGGACTGCCACTTGCCACGATCCTGACAGATCACCTTCGCTTCTTCAACGTTCATAAGTCGTTGCATGCACGCACGCCGGTTCCGGGTACTCTTTATCTTTCCCTTTGCTAATACATCCCCTATTTGGTCGATGTATGTTCGCCTGGGACGTCCCTTACCAGCCCTTCCACTCACATTCGCAATATATATTTGTTTTGTCAATCTTCATCCTCTCCAGATGTCCAAACCAACGTAACAAAGTATTCATCAAATTAAAGCGAAAAATTAAGTACTAATTATATTGTATCAATTATGAGTTTTAAAACCGCTTTAAAGCATTTTAACTGAAAAAAAAGTGGATCATTTCTGCAAAAGACAGGACAAAACTTGATAATTTTGTATCTGTAGAAATTTTATCAAAAACGATCAGGATTGGTCGAATCTATAATGACGTTCGGAAGAGCTCGTGGCCTAGCCAAACCGAGTGATTGGAATCAATCACTTGTGTTAAGCAACAACAGGCGCGGTCAGGTGCAGGATGGGTGAACTTGTCTACGATAAAGAATATTTTATCTTCTATCTATCTATGTCAAATTCAAATTCAAATCAATTTATTTCAACGTAAAGAATTTACATTCTGTTTGCTGAATGTCAATGTACAATGTAAAATGTAAGCCGCTGCCTTCGGGCCGTATTGTAGTGGAGAAAAAGGCAGCGGAAAAAAAAAACTCCACTCTAACCAAATACATCAGTTGCCATTATGTAAACCTAATAAGATTTCATGATTGCCATTAACAACCCTAAATGCCAAAGCATTAGTCAAATGTCTCACAATAATAGGGGAAAACATAAGTGCTGCGGCCAGACACACGGACAGCACTAGTTCACGAGCATAACGCAGTGCTCAGCCATCATCAGTCTCAACCATTTTGGAGGGAGATAGATGACCCGAACACCACGCTACCATTCGAATGACCTTTAGCAACATTCCCTGTTAATCTAGAGTGTAATTATTCCTGTCTCAACCAAAGCCGTACATTGGTAAATCTCAATAATTTGAGATTTAGGCAATTTTTTTTTTTTTAATAAAGGGTTTTACGGCCCTGGATCCGTGTCCTTTTGAGCCTTGAGTATTGTATTAGTTTTTTATAGTATTAGTTATAAATTTCCGCAAAAAATGGGCGTTTTTAGCGAAAATCGTTTTAAGTTTTCAGATAAGAGCACTTATCACTTCCGTATCACTTCACTATAATGTTCAGTTTTTCCAGTCACTTTAAATTTTTATTCCACTGTTCATAATGAATTTATATAAGGGGGCGAAAAAGGTAGGATTGCTAAGTAGATTTGGAGATTTAGGCAACCTGGTAATTTTTTTTTTTGCGCCACCATGACACCCCTGTCAGTTTAATGTCATGTGATGTACTGGGGGGTCGTTAGTGGGGAGGTTAAGCTTAATATGTATGTTGTTGATTGTCACCTGTTTTTACACACTAAATAAAGTAAAATATAAGTCGGTCAGGCACAGGATGGGTGAGCGTCCCGTGACTACCGCTCTAGTGGCATTTTTCCGAGCGCCTCCGTGCTTCGCAAGGCACGTTAAGCCGTTGGTGCCGGCTGTCATGTAATGGCAGTCGTTAAGCCATTTAAATATTACTTCCTTAAAAAAAAAATTATGGGAGGCTTGTTAACTTCTGATAGTAAGGCCGGCTTTATGGGAGGCTTGTAAACTTCTGATAGTAAGGCCGGCTTTATGGGAGGCTTGTTAACTTCTGATAGTAAGGCCGGCTTTATGGGAGGCTTGATAACTTCTGATAGTAAGGCCGGCTTTATGGGAGGCTTGATAACTTCTGATAGTAAGGCCGGCTTTATGGGAGGCTTGATAACTTCTGATAGTAAGGCCGGCTTTATGGGAGGCTTGATAACTTCTGATAGTAAGGCCCGCCACCGTCTTACTATCCTCCACCATATGAAATATCCATGTATTTTCATTACGAATGAAAACTCTTATAAAACAAGTTATGATTTTATTCCATTAGTGACGCTAGTTAGCACCCCAAAGCGCCTTAAGCCCGGATTTACAGCAACACCTAGGGCCTATATCATCGTTATCATACTCTTGTATGTCCCCACTGCCAGGGCCACCACTCCACCACCAAGTCCCCGGATTTGGCCCCCGTGGTGGAGTATGGCCTAGCCTTCCTGCGATGCAGGAAGAGACTCGTGCCCCAGCAGTGGGGACATACAAGGGTTGATAATGAGTGGTGCATAATTTTAGATTTTTTAAAAACCTATTTAGAGGCTAAAAATTTCACCCATGCCGGGATTCGAACCCGCAACCTCTGGCTATCCGTGCCAGCGCTCTACCAATTGAGCCAATGGGCGACTCACGGCATCAGCGAAATTTCGAACCCCTTTACACTATTCTCTGTATTACGTACAGGCAGCGACATCTGACTTAAGCAAATTGCATTACTTACAGCACCGACTACCCACTTTGCAGTTAGGTTTAACATCGGAACGATATTACTGTTACATGATTATACTATTTTTATTTTTAATGCACTAACCCGTGCTAAGGAACAAATTTAAAAACTAAAATTTATTTAGGTTTTTTGCCATTTGGTATTTCAAATGTAAGTTTTTTTTTTTATACCAAACGAAAGTAAAATATTCTCACCGAAGGCGAAGATGTCGGCCTTGGTCAAGTGGGAGACGTCTTCCTGGAGCACCTCCTTGGGCAGGTACCGGCAGTCGCCCTCCTCCACTTGCGGCGAAGACAGACACGTCACGTGGCCGAGGTCGCCTGCAGTCAACCATTGATATTGTTAGAGAACAAAATAGCACAAACTATTGGCTTATTCAAATAAACTACATTTGAATGGTATAAAAGGCTCAAGATAACATATTTTAAACTTTCGCGACTTGTACACATAGTTATAATATTTTCGGGGCAGTCTTCTCGTTACCACGATGGCTGTAACGTCGTCGTCGAATTACTACACGATTAAGCCCCGAAAATATTCTAACTAGGCTCAAGATAGTTTATGTGAATTTGAGAAGTGTTTTAGAGGAATTCTCTCTCTCTCACAAACACACACACATACACCCTCACACGCACGCACACGCTTCACGTCCATGTCTTCTTTCATTTCCTTTGTTCGTTTGTTCCTCTTTCTTCATTCCTCCCTCCCCCCTTCCTTCCTTCTTTCCTTCCTTCCTTCATTTCTTCCTTCCTTCCTTCCTTCCTTCCTTCCTTCCTTCCTTCCTTCCTTCCTTCCTTCCTTCCTTCCTTCCTTCCTTCCTTCCTTCCTTCCTTCCTTCCTTCCTTCCTTCCTTCCTTCCTTCCTTCCTTCCTTCCTTCCTTCCTTCCTTCCTTCCTTCCTTCCTTCCTTCCTTCCTCCCTCCCTCCCTCCCTCCCTCCCTCCCTCCCTCCCTCCCTCCCTCCCTCCCTCCCTCCCTCCCTCCCTCCCTCCCTCCCTCCCTCCCTCCCTTCCTTCCTTCCTTCCCTACCTCTCTCCCTAAATCCTCCATCCCTTCCTTCATGTTTTCCTTCCATCCTTCCTCGTCCGTCCACTCACCGATCTTGTACTTGTGGTGGTCGCGCGCGGCGGGCTCGTCGTCGTCGTAGCCGTCGTCGGAGTCGTGCCCGCCCCCCTCCGCCCCGCAGACGAACACGTTGCCGGGCTTCACGTCCATGTGCGCCAGCTGCAGCGAGTGGATGTACCTGCCGGGTCAGGTGTGGACGTCGTTTGTGATGTCATATAGCTATTAATCCACATAAATAAAATTCAAAGTCCTGACTAACTCTATCATCAACGCCCAGCCCAAGCCGTTGGACCTAGGAAGCTGAAATTTTGCACTGACGTCTATATATCATGTAGGCAAGGAATAAGACCGGATTTTTTGAAATTAAACCACTAAGAGGGCGATATAAACAATGTTGTCTAATGTTCTTGAAACTTAAAATAAATACTCTTCAACACAATTGATTAAACACGTGTTTCGCCGTTTTTTTTTTATTTAACCCTTAAGGCAGGGGTTGCAAAATTTTGTATCTACTAATGTTAGGTACGTTTGTCAACTTATCGTAGCAATACCATTCGCTAACGACGAAGGAAAACATCGTGAGGAAAACCTAGTGTCTGAAGTGTTAATACACCTCAGCGCTTGCTACGTACAATGGCCCAACTATGGGGCTAATGCGGAAAATGTCAGGTCTAATTAACTACGCCTCTTATTAAATAAAATAACATACTAATAATAAATTATGATTAAGATTAGATACTAATTAAGAGTTAAGATTAGATACTAATAATGAATTATTAAGATTAGATTGGTATTTAATACTAGACATAAAAATAAACTGTAATTTCTACGATTTAGACTTGCAAAAGTTATGTAATCCTTTGTGTGGCACTGTGTAACTGTATGAAGTTCCACAGCCAGATTCCTCAAGATATATACGCGGTTTGACAAATGTCTTAAGATCCATCCGAGCATAAAAGCTCCATCATCATCATCAACCGATTATGTCCCCATCGATGGGCACGGGTCTTTTCCCTGAGGAAGGTATAGGTATACTCCACCACGGGGGCCAAGTCCGGATAAGTAGAGGGTTGCAAGACGTGGCTGGTCTTACTGTCAGAAGTTTTCAAGCCGCCCTAAGGCCTCTGACTTGGCTTAACGACTGCCATCTATCGACGGCAGCCGGCACCAACTGCTTAACGTGCCTTGCGAAGCACGGAACCGCTCGGAAAAACGCCACTAGCGATAGTCATAGAAGGTTACCCACCCATGCACTAAACGCGCCCTATATTGCTTAACCTTCGCGATCGTTTAAGATCACTTAGGTAGCCGGGACTGCCAGCGATTCAAATAGCCTGTTAGTTGGTTTTTATTAAAAGTAGGAAAACACTAATGTTGCGGCCGGACTCGATAAATGAACTCACGCCAACCCGTCGGCCACGTGCGCAAGCAGGAGTAGCAGTTCGCTCTCCGGGAGAGGTCCCCGCGCGTCCAGCATCTGCTGCAGGGAGCCGCCGTCGCAGTACTCGTTCTGGATTATCATGTGGTCGTCTTCCGCCCACGCCGAGTAGTATCTGAGGGGTGATGCAATAATTCAATTAATTTCAACGTAAAGAATTTACATTCTGTTCGCTGAATGCCAATGTACAATGTAAGCCGCTGCCTTCGGACCGTATAGTAGTGGAGAAAAAGGTAGCGGAAAAAAAACTCCCCTCTGACATCTTTTCTCAATTATATTCACTTTAATGCACTAACCCGTGTTAAGGACAATTTTAAAAACATATTTAGAGGCTAAAAATTCCACCCATTCCGGGACTCGAGCCCGCAACCTCTGGCTGTCCGTGCCAGCACTCTTTCCAACTGAGCTAATGGCCAGCCAGAGGTCGCGAGTTCGAATTCCGGTATTTGTGGAAATTTTAGCCTCTAAAGAGGTTTTTAAAATTGTCCTTAGCACGGGTTAGTGCATTGAAAAAAAAAGAGTATAGTTATTCGTGATGTCCTATTTTTAGCACGCCAGGGCTTAGGAGGATACGTAGATCCAGAGCCCAATTTTGTGACCACGTCTGTGGAGACATGGTCACAAAATTGGGCTCACATTTGGCTCGCTTATGACATCTTCACATTTTAATTTTCATTTCGCCGCCAGCTATCAGCCATGAACTTCTCATCGGGATGACGGCCTCGGCGGCGCAGCGGTTTGGCGCGCTGCTGTAAAACCGAAGGTCTCGGGTTCGATCCCCGGCCAGGACAAACAAGGAAACGAACTTTTCTAGTTAGTCTCGGGTCTTGGATGTTATCTATTATTATTATTATTTATATATTTATTCCTATTCCTATACCCGGGGGATAGTCCCTCGTCTGCGCAGACCTTACAGCTGATTAAAGCCCGGCATACACGGCAACGATAAAACTGCGCAAACGAACTGTGCAGTTCATTTGCGCATCTTATCGAACGTAGGTAGTGCGTCCACATATCTACGTCGATCGTCAGTTCCCAGCAGAAACTTCAGACAGACGAAATACACGTCATTCGCGATGGAAAACGATGAAGTGCTTGCGCTAGTCTGACTTATTTACACCAACCCTTCCGAAATAACTGAATGATTGGCCCGACTTCCGTATACACACTACGATAAATGGAATGATCTGCCCGTGGAAGTGAGAAAAGCAAAGTCCTTGGCTTGTTTTAAGGCACTGGTGAAATCCCACTATCTCACTGGATAAACTGGAAAACTGTTGCTTATATGTATTAATTGTATAAGTATTTATTTTTAGGTGTTTATGTATATTATTATTTCAGTATATGTTGCTTACCTATATGTATTTATTTTTTAGGTGTCTATGTATGTATATTATTATTTAAATATATGTACATTATATCGTAGGTAATTATAAGTAATTATATTCTCGCACTCCCTTGCTGTTTGTTATCAATATATTTTCGATTTAATTATTTAAGTACATGCACCACGTACTGACTATATTCTTCATGCAATCCACTCCATCCAAAGGT
This sequence comes from Yponomeuta sedellus, assembly GCA_934045075.1. NCBI lineage: Eukaryota > Metazoa > Arthropoda > Insecta > Lepidoptera > Yponomeutidae > Yponomeuta > Yponomeuta sedellus. The sequence continues at coordinate 2,179,897 of OW203751.1, forward strand.
TGTCTGGAAGAGATCGCTCTAAGAATCATGGTTGTAATATTTTTCTGGTTGTGCAATAAAGTGTTCTCTATCTATCTAAAACTGTGCAAACGCGATCGACAACGATTTATCGAACAGATTTTGAACCTTGCCCCGATGGCTTGCACCAACCAAAAAAACTGCACCGATTTTTGTCCACACGTTCGATGAAACTGCGCAAATGAACTGTGCAGTTCGTTTGTGCAGTTTTATCGTTGCCGTGTATACCGGCCATTACTCACCTGACGACATGCGCATGCTTCCCGAGCGCCGCGTGCGCATAAACCTCCGTGAGCGCGGCCCGTTCGGCGGCCGAGCCGGCCACGGGCCGCAGCGACCGCTTCACGGCGTACACGCAGCCGTCGAGCCGGTTCAGGCACTTGCTGACCCGCCCGAACTGGCCCGTCCCGATCACGCCCAAATCCACGAACTCCACGTTGTACCGGGATATGTTCGACTCCTGCGGGTTGCGAGGGTTGCGTTTTAGGACCGGGGGTGTTGCGAAACGGGACCTTATTTAGGTACTCGAATGTTGCGATTTTTAATGTTAGTATTTTCTAAGGTTAACACGAGTACAAGACATAATTAAAACTGAAAACCTATTTAGAGGCTAAAAATTTCACCCATGCCGGGATTCGAACCCGCAACCTCTGGCTATCCGTGCCAGCGCTCTACCAATTGAGCTCAATTGGTAGAGCACTGGCACGGATAGCCAGCGGTTGCGGGTTCGAATCCCGGCATGGGTGAAATTTTTAGCCTCTAAATAGGTTTTTAATTTGTCCTTAGCACTGGTTAGTGCATTAAAAATAAAAATAGTATAATACAGGTACATACATTGCTTCTGGCCCCACACAAGGATACCCTGCCCTTATTTGATATCGATATCTTATCTTATTTAAGTCGGTGAAACTCACCCTCAACCGCTTGGCGGGCTGCTCGGGCGTCGCGTCCCACCCGCAGACCGGCGTTTTGGACAACGCGCGCTTTTTCTTGTTGAGGGCTTGCCCTGAAACGTTTAGTTGAGATTTACTTTCAAACATGGTAGGAAACTGCTAGGTAAGCAAGATGGTCTGCTGAAAGTACGCACTGAGTGTTGCTGCCGTATTTTTCGTTTGGTGTTTAATAAGTTACATTTTTACATACAGGCACATACATTGCTTCTGGCCCCACACTAGGATGCCCTGTGTCGTAGGAACCAGAAACAGCGACATCACAAACATGTAAACATCCAAGACCTGGGTTTTTTTTTTGTTGTTCCCAGCCGGGATTCGAACCCGGGACCTCTTGCATGGTAGGCAGACGCGCTACCGCTACGCCACAGAGGTCGTCAAATGCTCAGAAAGTGATATTTTTTCAATCTACCGTGTTTCTCTCGCACTGCAGTTACTAAGACGGTATTGGGACATGAAAAGTGGGACTGCACTGCGTACCTAGTCACTATTAGAGACGGATCCATTGATCTGGAATCTTTCATAATTTGCGCGAATTTTCATTATTTTACAGGACAGGAGTGTCAGAAGTGGGATCCAATGACTGATCATAGAAAGTAAATGAAAGAAAGTTCATTTTAGCCTACGTTCACGTTAGCCATGCTAGCCGCAGGTGGGCAGCCGAGCGCGCTAGTAATATTGCTCTTGCATTACATTTTGCCAAAAAGTACTGTGATATCAGAAGTGGGATCCAACGACGCACCATCAGGCGTAAAAGGGTTGGTATTAGCCGAGGCTCGGCGTGGCTCACCCGGCTCGTCGAGAGAAAGAGTGTCGAGCGCGCTAGCAAAATTGCTCTAGCATAGCACTTTGCAAAAAAATACTGGGATATCAGAAGTGGGATCCAACGACTCACCATCGGGCGTAAAAGGGTTGATATTAGCGGAGGCTCGGCGTGGCTCGTCCGGCTCCTCGGGAGGCAGGCTGCCGAGAGCGCTGTCATCCGCCGGAGGGTGTAGGTGGTGGCTCGAGCCCGACACTTGGCCTGCGGGGAGGAAAAGTGGCGTGAGGAGAGCTGTGGGATTGTTTACACCAGCGCCTGTACAGGCGTTTACAGTCTTTGTTAGTCAGTACTGACATTTCCGCACTTAGCCTCATATTAACCTCATATCATACATGAGTAAATGTACAAGGGCGTGCTTAATGGAAGGAAGAATGGAAGAAGCATTCTCCTCCAGCAAACCTTTGGTGTTGAAGAGACTGGCAAAGGGCAGTGCAGGAAAAGAAGGTGGAATACAATAATAAACTTTACATAAACATAGGGAAATACATTAAGTTAAACCTACAGGGGACCTATGATCACGATTAATTACATATCAGATTAGTTGGGCCATTGTAGGTACGTAGCACGCGCTGAGGTACGTACAATGGCCCAATCATGAGGCTAAGTGCGGAAATCTCAGGTCTAACTAACTAAGCGCTGAGGTACATTAACAATTCAGGCACTAGGGTGTACTCATGTTTGCATTCACGGTTAGCGAGTGGTATTCCTACTATAATTTGACAAATTTACATAGCTCAGAACAACACAAAGTCATTAGTACAGCGAGTTGAACCCACGACACCCAATTGAGAAGCCGGTTCTTTGGGTGAAAATTAAGAAAGTTATAGAATATATGACGTCCTAAATATGGGACGCCTGGACGAGCTGTCATTTAATGGCGGCTCGGTAACTTCTGACAGTAAGGGCCGCCTCTGTCTTACAACCCTCCACCAACCCGGACTAAAATTTTGCAAATTTTGCACACAGGGTCTATCTATATATAATGTAGGCAAGGAACAAGACCGGATTTTTTGAAATTCAACCCCTAAGGGGGCGAAAAGGATTGCCAAAATTTGTATGGGAAGTATGAAGAATGTTGTCTAATTTTCTTGAAACTTAAAATCTTCAACACAATTGATTGAACACGTGTTTCGCCGCTTTTTAAGCGCGTGACGGGTTAAGGGAGTGAACGGGGTTGCAAAAAAAGTTCACGCGGACGGAGTCGCGGGCAAAAACTAGTCATCATCACAAAGGACTCCAGGTATTAGGAGGTGAATACGACTGACTCACCGACTGGCGCGCAGTCCTTTGGCGGGAAGAGCCTGGAGCGCGGCGCGTGGTGTGTGGGCGTGGAGCACTTTTCTAGAAGGGTCTTCGGTGTGTGCGGACTGTCGAAGAGTCTGGAAAGAATAGAATAATTTTATTTATGACAGTGTTCATACATTATGCTGTTTCTGGTTCCCACGTCACAGGGTATCCTAGTGTGGGCTTAGAAGGAATGTATGTGCCTGTATGTAAATGTTATAAAAATATTACTAGCTGTGCCCCGCGGTGTTACCCGCGGTTTATCGATTTTCCCATAGGAATAAGATATTTAGCCACAGTAAAACGCAGCCTATATGAAGACCTCTGTGGCATAGCGGTATCGCATCTGCCTACCATACAAGAGGTCCCAGGTTCAAATCCCGGCTGGTGACAAAAAAACAAAAAACCCCAGGTCTTGGATGTTTACATGTTTGTGATGTCGTTGTTCTGGTTCCCACGAAACAGGGTATCCTGGTGTGGGATCAGAAGCAATGTATGCAAACTTCCCCCTTCGTAATATTAGTGACATGTCACAGTGTCAAGTGTCATATGTTCTTGACTTGATGATGTGATAATTATGTTCTTTGTTATCTCATTGTAATTATTATAATGCTGTCTATATACATACGGCACAGGCCTTCGCTCTTCGAGAGAGAAATAGAGATTATGGTGTTGATTTGATTTCATTACCGCGCGTGCCGTGCTTTGTGGTGTCGGCCTAGAGAATAGCACCAACCCAATTCTGCCCGCGGCTGTCGTAAAAGGCGACTAAGGGACAAAAACAGCAGCGCCCCCTGCAGTATAATTTACCGAACTGCGATCCCCAACCCGCATGCCCAGCGTGGGGATTATGGGCATTACCCCCTATAATAGCACAACGTGGCACTCTTTAGGGGAGGGCTATGTCCAACAGTGGACTAGTATAGCCTGACGACGACGACTATGTGCCCACCGCGGTTTAGCAATTTCACGCGCTGTGTTTGAACGTTTCAGACCTTGGGGTTTCCGCACGATGTTTTCCTTCACCGTTAGCGAGTGGTATAACTTCACCGATGTACATAAATTAGACGGAGTTTACATGTTCAGTCTGGCATCAGTTCAGTCCGTGACCTTGATCAAGCTCGGCTTGATGCCAGACTGATGAAGCATTAAAACATTCGAGTATCTGTCAGTCTGGTCCATCAGTCCACTGAATAGACACTCAGTCTGCCGTCAGACTAAGGGAATTGACTGACGCCAGACTGAACGTGTAAACTCCGTCATAGGAAACAAAGGAATTGAATTTAGTAAATGTCCGGACTGGATTCTTTATTTACCTCGCGAGAATAGGGCCCGCCAAGAATATCGTGCCGGTTTAACGTATTTCTCGATACCGAAAGTTTGCGAAACGGCGCGTGTCCCGAAACCGGTTTTTGTGGGACAAAAAAACCAGTAACATTACGTTTTACGTCTTCCCCTCCGACTGCCCCCGAGCCATTGTATGACACTGTTGATAATTGCGTTTTATTATTGCGACATCCGGATGGACTGTTTATTTTTCTGGTCTTCACTGGGGTGTCCTAAGGTCAGGTGCGGTAGCCTAGTGGGTAGAACAATGGACTCGGAAGCGAGAAAGACAGGTTCGATTCCCAGTGCGGGCACGTACCAATGACGTTGCTTTTAAGTTATGTTCATTTGTGAAGTTAGGGTACCACTACGACTTTTTGAAGGAAAACAATTTGAAGAACGTGCAAACTTGCCAATCCGCGGCGGGCACGCGCGGTAATTAAGCGCATACTCTCACTCTGAGAGAAGACCCGTGCCCAGAACTGAGACGCTTAGGAGCTACATAAAAAAATGTCGTGTATAAACATGCTGCTCTTTTTTATAATTGAAAGATTGTCGCAGACGTGGCCGGCCAAGGCGGTGATGGCAGGAAGATCTCTAAAGCCAGTACAATGTATGAGTTCTATATTTTATAATAATTATGTAAACTATGTTAATTAAGGACTTTGAAAAGACCAAGTTCGGAGTTTTTTTGTCCATTTTTTCTCCACAATGATCTAGATTTTCAAAATGGACACCTAGTTTGAATTGTAACGTTCATTAAGCCGCAGTTTCTGCGCTACTTTGAATAAAACCTTTTCATTTCATTTTAATCATATTTCCCGGATGAGAGATGACTGCTCAAGACATCGAGGAGCGGGGGAGGTGATTTTTTCCCGGAGTGGGAGTGCGAGTCGGATTTGCCCACCGAGGGTTCCGTACAAATGTTTGGCACTTACATCACATCACACTAATAATATAAAGGCGAAAGTTTGTAAGTGTGATATTTGTTACTTCTTCACGTCTAGTCTAAACGGGTGGACCGATTTTGGAGTTACGTTCACTGCTTAGGCTACGTTTTACTGTGGGAAAATATACCATTCCCATGGGAAAATCGATAAACCGCGGGGCACAGGCTAGTACATACATACTAGGCAAACACATTATCCTCCTTTTGGGCCCCGCAGCAGTCGAGTAAAAATAAAAATATTTTTAAACCAAGTATACGTAGTAAGATTATCTATCTATTATACTTTTTAAGGGTCACGTTTCGCAAGCGAAAAGGAGCCTTCTACCTTAACCAAGAAAGTCCAGAGTTGCCAAGAAACTATTCTTAAAGTGGCGGTACAACGCAAACGGTCCTTTAACGGTAACATAATAAGTACCAAATTGGTCTGAAACGTCGACGTAAACAATTTAGTAGGTAGGGTGTCCTTTGACATTATGCAAGGCTTTTTGTGCAATACTCAGGTGTGCGAGGATGAATAGGTTGATTTGTGTGCGCGCGTGTTCACGGAAGGGTAAGTTTGTGTGGGTGGCTACTGGCAGCAGCTGCAAATCATGCTTTTTATTTACAATCAGAATCTTTAAAAATTCTGTCTTCTTCAATAATTCTCACCTCACCTGAGCTCTCTTATACTTATACCCCCTTATTCATAATAGTCTGCTCTAATTAAAGCATAGCTAATTCTCACTCTTGTCTTCTTCTATTGACCTAAGTCAGAATGAAAAATAACACTCTTTAGCAGCTGTTTTAAGCTAGCGGACTATTATGAATAAGGGGAATAATGTATAAAGAGGTACCTAGTAGTGGCATCGGTAATGGGATAATTCATGGGAAATGTTGATGCTAACCAACCAATGAGAAATTAGAGTCACGGGAAAATAAAATATCCCACGACACCATTGGTAGTTATATATTCAACGGGTCAAATCGCGATTATTTAACAGGTAAAACGTAATTACCTTATTTCCCGACGTTTCGGCAGCGTTACAGTTGCCGTGGTCTCGGGGTGGGTCGGGTCTACCCGAGACCACGGCAACTGTAACGCTGCCGCAACGTCGGGAAATAAGGTAATTACGTTTTACCTAATAAATAATCGCGATTTGACCCGTTTAATATATAACTATGTATGAGTATCGCGAATCATTAAGTAATACTATTCAGAGGACTGATGGACCAGACCGACGGATTTGCATGCTTCATCAGCCTGTCATCAATCCAAGCTTCAAGGTCACGGGCTGAACTGACGTCAGACTAAATGTGTAAACTCCGTCTTACAAAATAAAAACTGTGTTTACACGGATTTTACTCGTTTAATTTTTTACAATTTTCCGACGTTTCGGTACTTTTTCAAGGACCTTGGTCTCGTAAAAACGAGTACTTAAAATCCGTGTAAATACATTTTTTATTATGTCTAGTGCTCGTGCTATCCTTAGAAAATACTATTCCGTCTTACATAGTTTTTTCGTGCATTTTTTGCTCAACTCAGATTAAGGCGGGTCGGGTCACAACGAAATTGGAATGATCACAGAAGGTAACTTTTTTTGCTTCCCTAGTAGGTGTACAAAGGTTTTTTTCCTCCGAACGACAGTATCAGCTGTCTGCGAACATATGTTTTGGATTGTCATTGTTATGGCTAACTGTAGTTTAACTGGCTTTCTCTGGAAGGAGTAGGGGACATGTGGTGAAAACGGCGGATCTAATGGACTGTATGAATGCTACATGATTGATAATGAAAGGGTAGAAATCACCGTAACATTATAATTTTAATCAATTAAAAGACATAGGCAGAAAATCTAGCCACTTCACAAGCAAAATATTTCATAGGTACAATAAACCATCTAACGCGTAAAAGAACAGTATTTTTAAAACAACATAAGTAAATAAACCGAATAAACAGTGAGGTATTCGCCGCATGTGGATTGTTCGTTTCATTTCGTTTTTACTACTGAATTACAATAGAAATAGAGACTTACAAAATCTTGAACAACTACTACAAGGTATTAGATCTTGCTAAAATGCTATAGAAAATGAATACAAACAAATGTCTTAGAGAGTATCTACTCCTAGCAATCCTAGAAAACACTTCTTGCCAAGCCGTGCAGTGAATATGTGGGATAAACTACCAGAAACAGAATTCAGTGAACTCATTTAAAAATAGAATAGATAAACATTAATAGGTGAACAGAAGTGATACACACGCATCAGCTAAATGCTGCTCGTGTATTAACTAATAATAATAAGTTTTGAATTAGAGACACATATTAAGTCGCATATAATTATGATTCTTGTTCTTCTTTAGTTCTTCGTCCACTGCTGGACATAGCCCTCCCCTAATGAGGGCCATGTCTTCGGCTTGCCGCATCCAGCATCTGACGGCCGTTTTTCGTCGAGTCGCGGTCTCCACTCAAGAACATGTTTACTCCAACGGTTATGATGTTAATAATTAACCTCAGAGATTATGATTAATCATTTTCATCACTTGTGTTTGTCAAAAACGACATTTTCTATTATTTACAATTATTTTTAAATTTGGTGTGAAGCAATCTATATTTACATTGACATTTTTGCCATCTCTTTGAGCCCATATGACTTATGTGGCCCGCCCAATTCCACTGTCAATTCTTTAGTGGGTTGTAGTGGGCTGTCAATGCTTAGTATTCTGACAACGTAATATTATTGTCAGAATACTGTACTGCACTCCATTGCCTGCTTGTTATTGTGTCAAATCTTAAAATGGACAGTGTGGCCGTCCTGTCCATAAGTGTAACATGTCCAAACTTGTGAGGCAACATGTCTCAACCGGTCCTAACCATGCTTCTTACAATTTGAAGTTACTTTTCAATAACAATATTGTCAGTGTGCTTGATTCAATAAAACAGCATGAAATTACTCACCAATACTTTGAATTTTCATATACTATTGAATTAATTATTCTGAAACTAGGAAGTATACTTTAGATATAAGAAATCATGGTTGTATCCTTTTTTCGGGTCGTGCAATAAAGTGTTCTCTATCTACGTTCCCATTGTTTTTCTAACGCCCAGTTTCTCGTACACTAACAAGCTATTTGTTAGTTATCAGCTGTGAATAATATATTTCTTTTATACGCACTTTGACCTACTGGCAGTTATTATCAGAATATAGCTTGTTAGTTCACGACAAACAGTAAGGTAATAGGGTAATCTTGCGTCCAAAACTTGGGTTAGTTGGTAGATAATGCTAAGCAGCATTAAGCTCGCCTATGTGGAAAAATTTTATGCTATAAAGAATTTTAATAATAATAAGCTAAGGATTTTTATTATCATCAGCCCGGTAAACCCCACTGCTGAGTATAGGATTTTTATAATAAGAGTGTTTATAATAAGGAGGACAGTTATTCAAATAAAATGTTCTCCATTCCCTACAGCATGAGGCATCCTAGTTTGGGACTGGGACAAGAGATGTGTATAGTGAATGTAATTTTTGAATATACCTTAAGTATAGTCTGTTAGCTTTTAGAATATACCTCGGCTACTATCAGATGGAATCGGATATATTCGTGTAATATAAATATCGGAACTAATATGCCACGTAATTTCGAAATCGGAACTAATATGACACTTTATCGAAATCAGAACTCGATCATCAATACGAACACCGGCGAAAATTGGCGAAAACCGAAGCCTACTCTAGAGAGTCTAGAGCCCGAGGTACATTCTAAAAGCTAACAAACTATAATGAATGTTCATGAAGTGAAGAAGGTGTCTGTAGGGATTGTTTCAAGTTGCAGTCCCTGGTCTCTGCCTATCCCTCTGGGATACAGGTGTGAGGTTATGTTACGTAGTAAAAGATCAGGGCCTCATTTAATAAACAATAATTCTTCAAAAACACTACGAAAATTTGATGTGTATTGCATATAAGATTAACCCATAAGAGTCTTAAGAAACTTAAGAAAGGGTTTGCAATGATAATTATCCATGATCATTATCTTGATAAAAATATCTCGATAATTATCAATTGATAATAACATAAATATTGTTTATGCAAAGCAAACAAAACCAAGCAGCAAGATCTTAGTTGGCTATTAGGATTAGGTCAACAAATAAGTTCTACTGCAGCTACAGCAGCAACACAGCCAATGGAAATAGAATCATCATCGGATGAAGATATTCCTTTGGCATCTTTGGTCAATCCAATTTAATATATATTTAGAATGTCGAATCTGATGGAGACTTTTTACTTTAATTAATGTTAATTTGTGTTGGATTTTAAATAAAAATCATAAAGTTTATTTGTTGTGTTAGAATTGGCCAAATTATAATGTATTTGTTATGAAACAATATAGCAAATTAATTTCTTACACGGGTGATAATTATCCGATAATTATCAAGCAGCGTAATTATCTTGATAATTTTGAACCCTGCCCATAACAGTCTTAAGTAGGGTATTGGAGCTGGATTGGTTATTGGATTGGCTATGCATTAGTGCAATCTACTAGAAATAAATAATTTACTATGATAAATTGCATTATATACAATGCAAATCTTATGGATTAACCCATAGAGTAACAAGAAAGTAGAGTAATCATACAAATTGGCTATGCATTAGTTAGTCATGCAATCTACTAGAATTCCTGTGGCTCTATGGAATGTAAAGCATGGAATGGAATACATACAAATCTGCAGAGCAATAAAAATACCAGAAAAATCTTGCCTTTGATTTTGAACAGATGAAACATGAATGATCTGCTGGATCTCACTGTACTATGACACTAAAACCAACGAGGATCCTGTTTCATACAGCTAAACCTAGTGCTACGCCTGCAATGTTAGTTAATTTCACCCAACAGAGCAATTGTGGGTGAATGGGACAGAAACTTATGGAGAAAAAGTAGACTAAAAATTCCATGCCGGGATTTGAAGCCGCAGCCTCTGGCTATCCGTGCCCGCACTCTCCCAACTGACCTAATGGACGACTCACCAGCATCAGTGAAATTTCGAACATCTTTACAATACTCTCTGTATTACGTTTTAGGATCTAAATAGGTTTTTAAAATTGTCCTTAAGTCGTTAGTCCACTAAAAAGAATATAGACCAATAATCTCCAATCTGAGTCTTTTGGCACTCATTAAGTTTATCACTAATTGCAGCTTTCTGAAACGGAGTCCTCAGAAATCGTTGCGTGGCTTTCAAATCCCATTCAAAGTTGTTGGTAATAAGAATTCGGCGCTATCAAGGCCGTGTATTATTAATTATTGGCAAACAAATATGACAAAATCGCAGCAAATGCCGTTCTACAGGCAAAATACGGCAGTATCATAGATTAGAGGCCTGTAGGGATGCAAATCAGGGTTCTACGTGGTGATTTCTACACTGAGAATGCAAAACAGGTGAAAGTATACTTACTTCAACGCCCGCACCCGTTTGTATGGAGGACTCATTGGAACCGGCGCCGGTGCAGCCTTCCTGAGGCCGTCCTCGTCGTCTACGTGACTGAAGTCCAACTTCCGAGGCACTATAGCAGGTATCGGACTCAGATTATCCGAAAATATATTGAAGGAATCCGAGGTTTCACAGCCAGAGGTCTCGACTGACATTTCAGACGAGTTATGCTTGTTAACGTTGCCTGCTCTCAATCTGTACCACTCCGTCATGTTTATAAGCACATTTGTTACACTTTACACTGCAATAATACTATTTGTTCAGTCGTTTTCGACTAAATCTCTTCGAATTTCACAAACAAAGCACACTTTCACAAGTTTTAGTACGTTATGGCGGATGACGCATCACCTGTTAGAGGCCTTTGGCCAATTACATTGAAGTATTTGACCGGTATATCAAAAATTCAAATTCTATTGGCTGTTCTTTAATTTAAATAACAATATGGCCGCCCGAGTCCCTATTAACCTGCGTTCAAATTTAAATTTCCAACCTAGTCAGTTGGACTGTTTGCAAAAAGATTTATATAAATGATATTTACTATTATAAAGTGACGTTTGTAAAACTTGTATTATAAGGTAAGCTTCGCTTTCTTGGTATGTTCAACTTTATTTTAAAGATAAACAGAAATTAAAATCTGCGATCATATAAGTGTATTTCTAGAGCTTTTTTTGAACGCGCCCAGTCCATGACAGCTGCAGATGACATAGATGTACAGAAGAATAAAAAAACTATATTTTTTGCAAGGAAATTCGGGCCTTCGATTGTTGTGATAAGATAGAGTTTTGTTAATGTGCATTGACCATCATGTAAAAAAAATCTTTCCGACTGTACTTTTGACGCATTTGATTCGTTAAACGCATATTTTTCAAATATATAGGCACTGTGTCAAACATTATATCCACTAGATCTTACAGTAATTTTACGTTTTATTAAATTATTTAAACGGTTTTTAAAATAACTTGATTTAACTTATATTGAATAATAGTACCACAAATCAGTAAAAATAAGTCGTTGGGTCGTTACGTCACAGATAGAGCAATTTTTACGTGTGTCGAGTCGAACGAAACGTAATAATTTGTGATCACAAAAATTAAATAACCTTGTTTTGTGTGATTATTGATAAAAATACTACCTAGTTAATCAAATAGTGTAACAATATTATACCTAACCATTAGACTCCATGATAAACTAGCCATGGAGTTAACTTGCGGCTTGTGGTTAAAATTGACTATAGTTCTGTGTTTGTCTAGTTTCTGTTTTGGCCAGCAAAAACGCAAGGAAGACATTATTTTTCACTACAACAACACGTAAGTTTTATTACAATCATTGCCCTAATTATTCATGCTATCTACTTGATGACTAAGAGGGTCATTCGGTTTGCTTGGGATAGTAATGCTTTATTTCCCTTCGTTTTACTTTTTACTTTTCTGCAATGCAACCATTGTTTTATCTGCCGAGTCAAGGTTTTAATAATATTATATTAGATACATACTGAAACTCGCGACTGTAGCCCGCAGAATTAGGCACTGGCAGAGGGTTTGACATAGGCAAGGTTTCGGTACCTACCACTTTTGTTTATTTTACTTTATTAGGAACAACAACAAAGTAGGCTGGTAAACTAAAACTAAAAAATAAGCCAATACCTAATAGCTGTCCATAATTTACCAATTCATTAATGAATGCGTGTACAGCAAGCTCACTGGAGAATATTTATGAAATGTTTGTGAGACAAATCGCTGCTTATAACCGAAAGTGCCACATGTCAAAAATGTCCAAAAATGTTTTTAATTCAAAAATTGGTCTAAAATCGGTCATATTTGCATATTTCACAAAGACATCAAAATCGGCCTCCAAATCAACGATTGATGTAAGCACCCTTTCGGCATTTCCGAATTTCGATATTAGATGCAAGAATTTACCTTCTTAACCTTGATTAACATTAGTCTATGCCTTTTAAGGTTTTTGAAGCATTTATTTTTGTTAGTTATTGATTTTTAGGGTTCCGTACCTCAAAAGGAAAAAACGGAACCCTTATAGGATCACTTTGTTGTCCGTCTGTCCGTCCGTCCGTCTGTCAAGACCCTTTTTCTCAGGAACGCGTAGAGGTATGAAGCTGAAATTTATATCAATTACTCAGGTCTACTGTCCCTTGAAGCTGTGAAAAAATCAAACTTCTAAGCCAACGCAATCAAAAGATACAGCCGTTTATGCCGCAAATTTTCGACACTTGCAAGGGAATCAAAACCTACAGGGTGCTTCCCGTGAACTCAGAATCTTGAAATTTGGTACGAAGCAACGTCTTATAGCATAGATATAGGAAAAATTACGAAAACCATAAATTTTTAGTTACATCACATAATATATATTTTTTAAATAATTTTAAACTTACTACCCATTTCCTCATAAACGCGTAGAGGTATTAAATTGAAATTCATACCAAATACTCAGGTCTATAATACAGGTTTGTACGGAACCCTCGGTGCGCGAGTCTGACTCGCACTTGGCCGGTTTTTTTATAACAACCAAACGCGGGTTTTGTTTTAAAGGTGCACACGATGATTTATGTCCAACATATAAAATTGCCAAGGTGAGGTTTTTTATGTTCTTTTTTAGATATAAATATGGTGTATTATATATGGTTTCTAACAAAGTTGTGATGAAAAGTTTTAATAAAATATTTTTATAATTTTTACTAGTGGCCGTTTTTTCAACATGAAACGTTTCAAAGTGAAAAATATTTTATAAACTAAAAGGACTTATCTGCATTTAATGTTCTATAGAATAAAGTTACCATAAAGTCAAAAGAAATACTAGAAAGGGAATAAAATTACTCATAAAAGGACATAACACAAAAGTATTGAAATTAGCAATGTCAAAAAAATTAAGAAAAACGGAAATGAAATCTTGAATGTGTTCTGCTGAAAAAACTATAATTTTGACATGTGGCACTTTCGTTTATAAGCAGCGAAATATTGAATGCATCGTGGAATACCTATATTAAAAATTGTTAATTCTAGTTTGGTATTAAACGCCCCACAAACCATTCTGAGTGAGTGCAACACAAACACATGTATGCAAGATGAATTGTAATAGAGTATTTTTTTTCAAAGTTCATCTATATCTACCCTTGTATGTCCCCACAGCTGGGGCACTGGTCTCTTCCTACATCGCAGGAAGGTAAAAAAATGAAGGTTTCAAAAGTGCATAGAATTTATTAAAAAACCTATTTAAAGGCAAAAAATTTCACCCATGCCGGGATTCGAACCCGCAACCTCTGGCTATCCGTGCCAGCGCTCTTCCAATTGAGCCAATAGGCGACTCACCGGCATCAGTGAAATTTCGAACTTCTTTACACTATTCTCTGTGGTATTACGTAAAAATAGTATAATTTATCAATCCAATATTCAATGGTGAATAAAGAAATTTTATTTACAATAATATTAGAAGCATAATAAAAAAACGAACTGTGTACATATAAATCTTAAATAAAATAAAATAAAATGCCCATAACTAAATATAAAAAAACTCCACCAAGATCATGGCTGCCTCTGCGAAGGGTCCCCAGTATGCTGGCTATGTTGCCTCGCTGGATGGGGAGACTTATCCTCTGACCGAGGTAATAGCCAGCCCTGGGGTCTCTGGTTGTGTCAATGAGGCGCGACAATAGTTCTGTGAGGAACAGTTGCGCCTCAATTAATTTCTATTTTTCTAATTATACTTTTTATTTGATGCATTATACATAAAAAAATCTAATAAAGGCTTATTACTAGCTGACCCAGCGAATGTCGTACCGCCTAACACTCGATTCTTAAATTTTTCGCTCCGTAAGAACCATCTTTGTACTTCAAGGATTATTCTAAAAAAAGAATTAGTGAAATCGGTTCAGCTGCTCTCGAGATTTACGCTTTCGAACACATTCGGGGATTCATTTTTATATTATAGACTAGCTGACCCAGCGAACTTCGTACCGCCTAACAGTCGATTTTTTTTTCTCTCCGTAACAACCATCCTTGCGGAAATCTCAGGTCTAACTAAGGGTGGTATTACACTTATCAAATATCTTTGTCCATTGTACGATTTGATCAAAGAAATTGGAAGAAATTGGACGACTTTATCAAATGTCTTGGAAACACCGATATTTGATCAAATATTAATGACACTTAAATCAAAATGGCTGCAAACAATATATCGTGGACGATTCCTGAATAAGCCCCAAAAATCCCTCAATATAAAGCTTATAATAAAAGAAGCAATAGAGGTGAAAATGATCGTATATTAATATTAAATTGTCAGCTACATATAGTTTCACGATAACAAAATGATTGCGCGATGTAGATTTTAATTATTTGCAAGACTAACGCCATCTGTTTGTACACTTAATAACTAAACAGTTAAGTAACCTTAACATTCCGGCCGCCATGGACGCAGTCCAGACAAAAGAAAAAATATAAAAGCTGTAACGAGTAATTGTACATAGTAACCCTAAATTCGAATCATCTTATAATTTAAACGCAACAATCAGAATATAATCTTTGACATTGTTAATAAAAAAGCAACAAGTGTAAAGTGAACGTAGATTGACAACTGTAAACAAATGCAACAATTTCATTAAATCCAGTTAAAACCGCGTACAATTGTTACATACCGAGAAAAGTAAATGACAATTAGTAAAAATAAAAAGCGTTGTAAAAATAAAACTTAATGTATTTATATCAAATCTAGCAATCTTTAACAGGTAAAGGGATGAGTTTTGACAATGGTCTTTTCATTGTGTTTCCCTTGTATTTAAGAGTGACGACCCGAGTAAGTTTGTCCAAACCCGGATGTTTATCTATAACAAGTCCAAAGAGCCACTTAGATGGAGGTAAGTCGTCCTCCTTAACTAACACCACACTTCCGATTTCAGGTTCTGGAATCTGTTCGGTCCATTTGTACCTATGTTGAAGCTGAGTCAGATATTCTTGATGCCATCTACGCCAAAAGTCTTGAATCATTTTTTGGGTCAAATGCCATCGTTTCAGACTGCTTATTGTCGAATGTTCGTAATTGGCATCAGGTACTAACACTAACGGTTCACCAACCAAAAAGTGACCTGGTGTCAATGGGCTAGGATCTTCAGGGTTGTTGGACAATTGTGAAATGGGCCTAGAATTGAGGCAAGCCTCAATTTGCGACAAAACTGTTGTCATTTCCTCAAACGTGAGGGTACTATCGCTTAGAATTCGCTTCAGATGGTGCTTGGTTGATTTAATGCCAGCTTCCCACAATCCTCCAAAATTTGGAGAACGGGGAGGGATGAAATGCCACGTAGTGCCATTTGTAGCCAACCAGTCAGCTATTTCTGCAGCAACATCAGACTTTTCCAAGTCGACTAACTTCTTAAGTTCTCGCGCGCTTCCCACGAAAGTGGTACCATTATCACTCCACAGTTCAGCGACATGGCCTCTTCGAGCAACAAAGCGTTTAAACGCTGCCAAGAAGGTTTCAGAGGTCATATCACTGACTGCCTCCAAGTGAATCGCGCGAGTGGCCATACACACAAACAAGCAGATATAGCCCTTTGTGGCGTGATGTCCACGACCTTTGTGTGTACGTATACTAATCGGACCTGCGTAATCGACTCCACTTTTAAGAAAAGGTCGATGTGCTGTAACTCTAAAAGTCGGTAATTGACCCATCATTTGCTGATTGGACGTAGTCGAGTAGCGGATACAAATTACACACTTCCTTACGAACTGTCTTACAGCGCTCTTAGCTCCTACTACCCAGTACTTGCTTCTCAGGTAATTGAGTACAAGTTGAGGACCACCATGAAGTGTCCTTTCATGAGCATCGTGTATTAGGAGAGTTGTGAAGTGTGATTTATGAGGAAGAATAATAGGATGCTTCATATCATCGGAGACAGAAGCATTGTGTATCCTTCCACCGACACGTAATATTCCCAACTTGTCTAAAATGGGATTTAATGAGACAAGTTTACTTTTCTTAGAAACTTGTTCATTTTTTTGAAGTTTTTTGACCTCTTCAAAATGTTGTTCTTGGCATCTTTTGATGCATATCATAAGAGTTTCATGCAACTCCTTTGCGGTTAATCTTTTACTAGAATTAAGTTTCTCACTTACAGGTTTTCTCCAATCTAGGACTCTACGGCAATACGACAAGACTCTTGTAAGTTTTCGTAGCGACGAAAATCTACATATTATCTGGTCGTCTTCATCATCAACTGTCGTGGTGTGACAAATTACTTTCTGTCTTCGTTCTTCCAGATGTGTATCCTTTTTGTCCGTGTTGACGTAACTTATAACTCGACTGTGCAACCATTCCGGACCTCGCTCCCATAGACGATTTTTAATAAACTCGCTTGCCAACAACCCTCTTGAGGAACAGTCAGCGGGGTTGTCCTTGGATGCGACGTGTGACCACTGATTACCTTCCATGCTTGTGAGTATTTCAGATACCCTATTCGCCACGAACGTCTTCCAGCGATTCGGATGACTCCTCAGCCATGCTAAAACAATTGACGAATCGGTCCAAGCGTGAATCTGATGTTTGGGTATGTCAAGCGTTTCAGCGACCTCGACCAACAACCTGGCTAGTAATACCGCACCACATAATTCCAGACGTGGAATAGAAACCTGCTTAATGGGTGCGACTCGAGTTTTGGAGGTTATTAAGTTTACATGCACATCATCCTGTGCATCGATAACACGTATGTATACGACAGCTGCATAAGCTGCGTTGGATGCGTCAGAAAAGCCATGCAGCTCAACGCACTTATCGTCTGAGCTTGTTCTGATCCATCGAGGAATATTTACCGATGTAAGTGCCTGTAAGTCGTTCCTAAATTCAATCCACTCCTTGAGCAAGGTAGAAGGGACTTGATGATCCCAATCGATACCAGACAGCCACAGTCTCTGAATAAAAATCTTTGCCTTGGTAACCACTGGTGCTATCCAACCCAAAGGGTCAAAAAGACGAGCAATATCTGATATGACTTTCCTTTTTGTTATGGGTGGTTCAAGAAGCGAAAGCTTGACAGTGCATTGAAATTTGTCTGCTTCTCTGTTCCACGTGAGTCCCAAAATCTTCATTACCTCGTCATTTTTTAATTCAATTTTTTGTAAAGAATTGTCAATTGTCTCCACCGCGTAACAATTCTTGATTATTGCTAGAGAACTTCTGAAGCGGAAACCCTCCTCTTTTGAGCAATTGTGTAATTTCTTCATATATTTGCACGCCTTCGGCTACAGAGTGACAGCCAGACATCAGGTCGTCCATATAAAAATCATTGAGGACTCTGACTGCTGCCAACGGAAAATCTCTTCCTTCTTGGTGAGCCAATTCTTGAAGAGCACGTACAGCCAAATATGGAGCAGAGGAAGTCCCAAAAGTGACTGTTAAAAGTCGAAAATTCTGCAGCTCAGCACTTGGATCTTCACGCCACAAAATTCGTTGACAATCTGCGTCTTCCTCCGCCACTTTCACTTGTCGGTACATCTTGACGATGTCTGCGACATCGTCAAGATGTACCGACAAGTGACAAGTGGTTTTTGATGCATTGCACGATGCATCAAAAACCACTCGCACTTTGGAAGTAGATTTGTCGCTACGGATTACTGCGTGATGAGGCAGATAAACAGCATCTGATTTATCTATCTCCTTTGCACTAACTTCTTTCATGTGGCCCAAACTGAGGTATTCATTAATAACCTTGGTGTACTCTTCTTTAAATGTGGGGTTTCTAATTAACCGTCTCTCTAACATAAGAAAACGCTTGCGAGCTATTTCTCTTGATTTCCCAACTTTGCAAAGTGGGTTGGCTGATTTGAATGGAAGTTTCACTATAAAACGTCCAGATTCATCTCTAGAAACAGTTTGAATAAACAGCCTCTCACATTCTTCTTCTTCTTGAGTTAAGTGTTTGTTTGATTGAGCAGACGAGTCTGATTCTAACTCCCAGAACTTTTTCAGTAACTCGTCTTCATTAGACTGAGCTACGTGCATAACAACGACGTTGTCGCACTTTCCACCCTGATTGATATCTGTAGCCTTGTCGTGTATTTTGCCAGAGAGGATCCAACCGAATCTTGTGTGTTGCGCAACTAAAGATCCCGGCAGACCCTTGAATAAACCTTCTAACAATATCTGACTGTACACTTCGGCACCCAATAACAGATCTATTTTGTTCGGCGTATGAAACATTGGATCTGCCAGTACGAGGGATGAAAGTGCTGGTACTACCTTTGCAAACACCTTTTTGCTTGGCAAAAGGCTTGTAAGCTTATCTAAAACATTAGCCTTGACCGTGATAGTAAAGCTGGGGTCTAGACGGGACTGAATTTTTAAAACTACAGAGGACTTAGATACCAAAGTCGAGCTCTGATCACCGCCTAAACCTGACATGAGACTAGTCTCAGTTACCTTTTTGAGACCTAACATTTGAACAGCCGCTTCTGTAACGAAAGAGGCTTGTGATCCTTGGTCTAGCAAGGATCTCAACACGACTGAAGTGTTGTTCCTACTTGACTCTACCTTAACTAAGGCAGTCGCTAACAACACTTGATCGCTCGTGTTTGAGAAACATGTAACAATTGGACGATCTGAATTTTCACCTGAAACCTGCAGAGTTGGTGCTGCGCCTTCGACTACTGCTGCGACAACATTATTTTCTGTAGGTTGATCAGCTTGGGTTGCTCCACTAGCTGATTTGGGATATTTGGTGTGAAGTAAAGTGTGGTGCTTTTTTTTTGCAAATGTGGCATCTTGTAGAATGATTACACTGATAAACTGAATGACTTGGAGTCAAGCAATTAAAACACAATTTGTGAGTTTGGACAAAATTACGCCGTGCGTCGATAGTTTCCTTAGAAAACTTCTTACAATTTGGTAGTTTGTGGCTTTCCGAACAAAACATACATGTCACTACAGTAGTGGCGACGTGAGTATAGGTAGGTTTTTCTTGTTTTTGAATTTTTGAGTCTAGAAACTCTAAAGATCGAAACCGGTTTTCGAGAAACTCTTCAAAAGTTTTCAGACTTGGCAAATCCTCATTAGACTCACTAACTTTCTGCTCCCATAATTTGCGTGATTCTGAATCGAGCTTTTGAATAATTAAAAATATTACAATCACATCCCAGGACCGAATGTCTATACCTAAATTTTGTAATGCATTTAAACATTCTTTAGTTGTGTCTAGTAGGCACCTAATAGCGCTGGATGACTCAGAAGTCAAAGCCTTTTGACCAGTAAGTCTTTTCAGAATACAATTTGCTTGATATTTTTTATTATTGTAACGATTATCTAGCAAATCCCAACAGATTTTATAGTTGTCTGCCGTGCATGGGATATGGCGCATTAACTGCTCCGCTTCACCTGTTACACAACCTTTGAGATAGTGAAGCTTTTGGACGTTATCAATAGTATTCTCTTTGTGAACTAAAGATGTAAATAAATCACGAAAACTTGGCCACTCTGCATACTTACCAGAAAATTTTGGAATTTCAATTTTTGGTAATTTTACGTTTTGATTTGTTTTGTTCTCAATTGATCCGACTGTTATTTTCTTTAAGTCTGCTAGTTTATCTTTTAACAAGGCCTTGTAATATATGTAAACTTCTCCACAATTTTCGTACACTTCATTCTTACTATAGTCTGTTAGCAAAAATACTTCTTTCTTAATTTCATAAACAATTTTTTCATGATTTGAAACAAACGAAGACCAAACTTGCTCCAATGCCTCTAATCGGGCCTCTATGTAACCAACTGTTATACGATCTCTAGGAGATTTCTTAAAATTAGTTAAACCTTTTTCAATTCTTACATAAAGATCATCCTGTAATTTCATATAATTATCAGCCATGTTTTCAATAATACAGATCACAAGAGGTTAGGGATTTTTTTAATAGTTGATGCAAACTGGCGGAAAAATATTCCAAGTCGAATGAATGAAGTTTGAAAATTTTTACAAGTCCAAAATAAACCAAGCAAAAATATTCTAAGTGTTTAAAACTCAATACAACCCGCTGTACAATCGGGCATAGGTTCCCCGTCGGAACACTTTTCACTAAATTATTCTAAGTCCATGCAAACACTTAGCTAAAATTCAAATTCAATATCTTCTTTCTTCATGCAATTAATCTTGAATGTTTATAAAAAGTTCTACTCACAGTTTGTCCACACTAGTACACGCACACATACGGCAACACTAGAATTTGACAGATGTCAACGTGACGTTTAAGTGACGCTTCGACGTTGACAACCGTAAACGTCAGTGAACTGTCAATCGCTTATGACACTTGTTGATGACGTTTTGACAGTAATCCAAGATGGCGCCCGAAGTTGGATATCATAGGGTGTGCTCCCCTCTCGCCGCTTCCCGCTCCGACGTAAATGTCCAAGGTGTGCTCGTCTCTCCGGATACCAATGCTGCTTCTTAGCTGAAAAACTTTAGACCACCATAGGCAGCATGACACTCCTTGTCGGCGTGAAACGGACGTGCGCAAAGTCAACTTCGGAAAGCTCAATAGCAACTCGAAGGACCATGAATAAGCCCCAAAAATCCCTCAATATAAAGCTTATAATAAAAGAAGCAATAGAGGTGAAAATGATCGTATATTAATATTAAATTGTCAGCTACATATAGTTTCACGATAACAAAATGATTGCGCGATGTAGATTTTAATTATTTGCAAGACTAACGCCATCTGTTTGTACACTTAATAACTAAACAGTTAAGTAACCTTAACAATTCCAATGACAATTTTTTTAATAAATATTTTTTTTTTGTTTTGACTTTTGGTTTTTCATTAATAACATAACGATAATAATAGCACCACATGAAGACGCTCCACGTTCCCCCATTTTCTTGAGACTATGCAAAAAATATTGGACACAGTTATTGGACAAGTGGAATGGGCTTACCTCAAAGAAATTTTATAAAATATTTGACAGCAAAATTGGACAAAGATATTTGATAAGTGTAATATGACCCTAACTAACTACTGCCAAACTACGTAGTGAATGTGTAGAATGAACTGCCAGACCCGCAATTAGTGCTACCTGAGTGAACTCATATAAAAACAGACTTTATAAACAATTGAAAGTGCATGTGATACACATTCCTCATTGCACTTCAGCTTAAAGTTGCTAGAATGCGGCTTATATACATCAGGCCTGCTCTCAGAAAGAGAGAATGGATTGCCAATTTGAGACCTGAGTGTCTTAGGTTTGTGAACACCTCAGACACTCAGGTTTCACCATGTTTTTCTTCACCGTTGGCTAGTGGTATATGTTAGTTAGACCTGAGATTTCCGAACTTAGCCTCATAGTTGGGCCATTGTACGTAGCAAGCGCCGAGGTACGCTAACACCTCAGACACTAGGGTTTCCTTACGATATATTCCTTCACCGTCAGCGAGTAGTATTGCTACTATAATTTCACAAATGTTCATAACTTAGAAAACAAAGTCATTGGTACATGCCGGGGTTCGAACCCACGACCTCCCGATTGAGAAGCCGGAGTTCTACACCGCTCCGCTACCACCGCTCTTAAGTACGGGCTTAATCTCCACACATCTATGGACCAAGGTTTCACGAGGTTTCTCCGTTGGCGAGTGGTATTGTTACCACTATAACTTCTGAAATGGATGTAACTTTATGAAAAAGTCATAAGTACATGATGTAATTCAAACTCTGTTACCACAGCTACTAATTGGAAGAGTTATTAAAGATTTTATTCATTAAAATATTTATTCCAATTAGTTCATCTTGTCGTTTCCGCACTTAGCCTCATCGTTATTGTATGTACAATATTTATTCTAATTGCAAGATTAGTAATTATATTTTTACCAACACAAAATCCCAATACAGGAAATATGATAGCCGTTTAGCCATGCGGTGGCTATGTCATTATATTAGATGTTAATTTAGAAACATAAAGGAAATTAAAGTAAAATACTTTAATTTCCTTCCTGTGACTAACATATCAATCAAGCAATCAATCAATCAGCGCAATCAAGAAGCGCTCGTGGCCTAGGCGAACCGAGTGATTGGAATCAATCACTTGGTTAAGCAACAACAGGCGCGGTCAGGTACAGGATGGGTGAGCGTCCCGTGACTACCGCTAGTGGCATTTTTTAGAGCGCTTCCGTGCTTCGCAAGGCACGTTAAGCCGTTGGTGCCGGCTGTCATGTAATGGCAGTCGTTAAGCCATGTCAGAGGCCTTATGGGCGGCTTGATAACTTCTGACAGTAAGGCCCGCCACTGTTTTACAGTCCTCCACCAACCCGGACTTGGCCCCCGTGGTGGACTATGGCCTAACCTTCCTGTGATGCAGGAAGAGACCCGTGCCCCAGCAGTGGGGCCATACAAGGGTTGATAAAGAATCAATCAGCCGGTATCCGTTCTCTGCTGGACATAGGCCTCCTAGGCACACTGCCTTACAGTCGATTTTTTTTTTTTCTTCGTAAGAACCATCCTCATACTTCAAGGAATATTTAAAAAAAAGAATTAGCGTAATCGGTGCAGCTGTTCCCGAGATTTGCGCTTACCAACACATTCAGCGATTCATTTTTATATTATAGACTAGGGGGCGAGCCCCCTGCGCGCTTACGCGCGCCAACCCCCAGCCGCTCCGAGCTGCGCTCTCCGCGGCGCTCGGCCTAGGGCCTCGCTAGACACTTATTGTAGGGAATTGTTGCATGGGAACATGTATGGTCTCGGCCTTCGGCCTCGGCCTGGACGGAGCTCGGCCTTCGGCCTCGCCGCGGCGGGGTTTCTCGTGCCCGCTCCGCGGAGCTCGGCCTCCGGCCTCGCAAGTTTGTCTCTTTTTGCTCTTGCGCTGGCACTTGTGTGCCGTAAACTAAACGGTCTCGGCCTTCGGCCTCGGCCTGGACGAAGCTCGGCCTTCGGCCTCGCCGCAGCGGGGTTCTTAGTGCCCGCTCCGCGGAGCTCGGCCTTCGGCCTCGCAAGTTTGTCCCTCTTTGCTCTTGCGCTGGTACTTGTCCGCCGTAACCTGAACGTTCTCGGCCTTCGGCCTCGGCCTGGACGGAGCTCGGCCTTCGGCCTCGCCGCGGCGGGATTTCTCGTGCCCGCTCCGCGGAGCTCGGCCTGCGGCCTCGCAAGTTTGTCCCTTTTTGCTCTTGCGCTGGTACTTGTGCGCCGCAATTTGTATGGTCTCGGCCTTTGGCCTCGGCCAAAACGGAGCTCGGCCTTCGGCCTCGCCGCGGCAGAACTTTTTGTGCCCGCTTCGCGAAGCTCGGCCTCCGGCCTCGCAAGTTTGTCTCATTTCTCTATTGAAAAGTCAATTTTAGTACTAAATCTCCATACAAAAATTTGTCATTTTCAATCATCAATATCTCGGACGCCATCTTGAAATTCCAAGATGTCGGATTTTTCTCATATACCTGGGTCCTTTGGCAACGCGATGCCGTTTACGGCATATCTCCAGCATATGCCCAGTTGGCTGCCGACTTTTTTGCGCAAAGGTCGATTTTTGGGTCGGCTATATCTGCGCCGCCATTTTGAATTTCGAACAACCAAAATTTTTTTTTTCAATCGGATTACTAAATCACCATTCTATCAAATTTTCATCCAAATCGGTCGGTAAACGCCAGAGTTAGCACCCTCGCGTAGTGGAACGTGTTCGAAATTCAAAAATCGGCTTCATAGGATGGCTGTAATTCATACATTTCCTACAACTTTCTCATACATCATTTTCGTCCAAATCTTACCGTTTCCGAGAAAACGTATGGATGAATAGATCAGTGAGTATACCGGATTGTAGCTTTATATATATATAACTAGGGGGCGAGCCCCCTGCGCGCTTACGCGCGCCAACCCCCAGCCGCTCCGAGCTCCGCTCTCCGCGGCGCTCGGCCTAGGGCCTCGCTAGACACTTATTGTAGTGAATTGTTGCATGGGAACATGTATGGTCTCGGCCTTCGGCCTCGGCCTGGACGGAGCTCGGCCTTCGGCCTCGCCGCGGCGGGGTTCCTCGTGCCCGCTCCGCGGAGCTCGGCCTCCGGCCTCGCAAGTTTGTCCCTCTTTGCTCTTGCGCTGGTACTTATGCACCGTAAATTGAACGGTCTCGGCCTTCGGCCTCGGCCTGGACGGAGCTCGGCCTTCGGCCTCGCCGCGGCGGGGTTCCTCGTGCCCGCTTCGCGGAGCTCGGCCTCCGGCCTCGCAAGTTTGTCCCATTTTACTTTTCGCTGGTACTTGTGCGCCGTAACCTGAATGGTCTCGGCCTTCGGCCTCGGCCTAAACGGAGCTCGGCCTTCGGCCTCGCCGCGGCAGAACTTTTTGTGCCCGCTTCGCGGAGCTCAGCCTCCGGCCTCGCAAGTTTGTCCCATTTCTCTGTTGAAAAGTCAATTTTAGTACTAAATCTCCATACAAAAATTTGTCATTTTCAATCATCAATATCTCGGCCGCCATCTTGAAATTCCAAGATGTCGGATTTTTCTCATATACCTGGGTCCTTTGGCAACGCGATGCCGCTTACGGCATATCTCCAGCATATGCCCAGTTGGCTGCCGACTTTTTTGCGCAAAGGTCGATTTTTCGGTCGGCTATATCTGCGCCGCCATTTTGAATTTCGAACAACCAAAATTTTTTTTTTCAATCGGATTACTATATCACCATTCTATCAAAATTTCATCCAAATCGGCCTGTAAACGACAGAGTTAGCACCTTCGCGTAGTGGAACGCGTTCGAAATTCAAAAATCGGCTTCATAGGATGGCTGTAATTCATACATTTCCTACAACTTTCTCATACATCATTTTCGTCCAAATCTTACCGTTTCCGAGAAAACGTATGGATGAATAGATCAGTGAGTATACCGGATTGTAGCTTTATATATATATAATGACTCGGGTCGTTCACCCGGTAGGTATTTGCGGCAGGCAGTACTTGCGGAGGGCTTCTATGAGGAAATCAATTTTCAGTACAAAATGTTCATACAAAGTTGGCCTTGATCAATCGTCAATAACTCGGCCGGCAATTAGAAATTTCAAAATGTTTGATTTTTCTCAGGGACCTGAATATCTACGTGACACGATGCCATTCACAGATGAGCAATTTGTTTGACCTTTGGCCTCCACCGGTGGTACTAAAAAAATGCATTTTTGTATGAAAAATCCTATTTTGGGTGATTTATTTCTATTAAAGTGGGTGATTTTCAAACTTTGATGAGTCGATGGCCAACTGGAATGCCACAGCACCTCGGCACTAAGTAGCCGCTCCCAGCCGAGTAGTAGTTTCGGCCTTTGGCCTCCACCAGTGGTACTAAAAAAATGCATTTTTGTATGAAAAGTCCTATTTTAAGTGAAATTTTTCTATTATAGTGCGTGATTTTCAAACTTTGATGAGTCGATGGCCAACTGGAATGCTACAGTACCTCGGCGTGGTGACGCCATTCCCAGCCAAGTACTCATTTCGGCGCTTAGCCTCCATCGATAGTACAAAAAAATTACGATTTTCTACGAAAAAGATGATTTTCAGTACAAATTTTTTGTAGAAATTCTCCATAGTAAATTTGACACCTTTGAAAGATAATATCTCGGCCGCCATCTTGAAATGTCAAAATGTCGGATTTTTCTCATATACCTGGGTCCTTTGACGACACGATGCCGTTTACGGCTGGTCCCTGGCATGCGCCCAGTTGGCTGCCGACTTTTTTGCGCAGAGGTCGAAAAAAGGCCGATTTTCGGAGGGCTATATCTCCGGTGGTATTTTGAATTTGGAACGACCGTCGGCGGAACCGAAAATGGCGTGTCGAAGAAAAGGCCGGGTGAAAATTTCATCCAAATCGGTCGGTAAACGACAGAGTTAGCACCCTCGCGTAGTGGAACGCGTTTGAAATTCAAAAATCGGCTTCATAGGATGGCTGTAATTCATACATTTCCTACAACTTTCTCATACATCATTTTCGTCAAAATCTTACCGTTTCCGAGAAAACGTATGGATGTTAGATCAGTCAGTGAGTATATCGGATTGTAGCTTTATATATATATAACTAGGGGGCGAGCCCCCTGCGCGCTTACGCGCGCCAACCCCCAGCCGCTCCGAGCTGCGCTCTCCGCGGCGCTCGGCCTAGGGCCTCGCTAGACACTTATTGTAGGGAATTGTTGCATGGGAACATGTATGGTCTCGGCCTTCGGCCTCGGCCTGGACGGAGCTCGGCCTTCGGCCTCGCCGCGGCGGGGTTTCTCGTGCCCGCTCCGCGGAGCTCGGCCTCCGGCCTCGCAAGTTTGTCTCTTTTTGCTCTTGCGCTGGCACTTGTGTGCCGTAAACTAAACGGTCTCGGCCTTCGGCCTCGGCCTGGACGAAGCTCGGCCTTCGGCCTCGCCGCAGCGGGGTTCTTAGTGCCCGCTCCGCGGAGCTCGGCCTTCGGCCTCGCAAGTTTGTCCCTCTTTGCTCTTGCGCTGGTACTTGTCCGCCGTAACCTGAACGTTCTCGGCCTTCGGCCTCGGCCTGGACGGAGCTCGGCCTTCGGCCTCGCCGCGGCGGGATTTCTCGTGCCCGCTCCGCGGAGCTCGGCCTGCGGCCTCGCAAGTTTGTCCCTTTTTGCTCTTGCGCTGGTACTTGTGCGCCGCAATTTGTATGGTCTCGGCCTTTGGCCTCGGCCAAAACGGAGCTCGGCCTTCGGCCTCGCCGCGGCAGAACTTTTTGTGCCCGCTTCGCGAAGCTCGGCCTCCGGCCTCGCAAGTTTGTCTCATTTCTCTATTGAAAAGTCAATTTTAGTACTAAATCTCCATACAAAAATTTGTCATTTTCAATCATCAATATCTCGGACGCCATCTTGAAATTCCAAGATGTCGGATTTTTCTCATATACCTGGGTCCTTTGGCAACGCGATGCCGTTTACGGCATATCTCCAGCATATGCCCAGTTGGCTGCCGACTTTTTTGCGCAAAGGTCGATTTTTGGGTCGGCTATATCTGCGCCGCCATTTTGAATTTCGAACAACCAAAATTTTTTTTTTCAATCGGATTACTAAATCACCATTCTATCAAATTTTCATCCAAATCGGTCGGTAAACGCCAGAGTTAGCACCCTCGCGTAGTGGAACGTGTTCGAAATTCAAAAATCGGCTTCATAGGATGGCTGTAATTCATACATTTCCTACAACTTTCTCATACATCATTTTCGTCCAAATCTTACCGTTTCCGAGAAAACGTATGGATGAATAGATCAGTGAGTATACCGGATTGTAGCTTTATATATATATAACTAGGGGGCGAGCCCCCTGCGCGCTTACGCGCGCCAACCCCCAGCCGCTCCGAGCTCCGCTCTCCGCGGCGCTCGGCCTAGGGCCTCGCTAGACACTTATTGTAGTGAATTGTTGCATGGGAACATGTATGGTCTCGGCCTTCGGCCTCGGCCTGGACGGAGCTCGGCCTTCGGCCTCGCCGCGGCGGGGTTCCTCGTGCCCGCTCCGCGGAGCTCGGCCTCCGGCCTCGCAAGTTTGTCCCTCTTTGCTCTTGCGCTGGTACTTATGCACCGTAAATTGAACGGTCTCGGCCTTCGGCCTCGGCCTGGACGGAGCTCGGCCTTCGGCCTCGCCGCGGCGGGGTTCCTCGTGCCCGCTTCGCGGAGCTCGGCCTCCGGCCTCGCAAGTTTGTCCCATTTTACTTTTCGCTGGTACTTGTGCGCCGTAACCTGAATGGTCTCGGCCTTCGGCCTCGGCCTAAACGGAGCTCGGCCTTCGGCCTCGCCGCGGCAGAACTTTTTGTGCCCGCTTCGCGGAGCTCAGCCTCCGGCCTCGCAAGTTTGTCCCATTTCTCTGTTGAAAAGTCAATTTTAGTACTAAATCTCCATACAAAAATTTGTCATTTTCAATCATCAATATCTCGGCCGCCATCTTGAAATTCCAAGATGTCGGATTTTTCTCATATACCTGGGTCCTTTGGCAACGCGATGCCGCTTACGGCATATCTCCAGCATATGCCCAGTTGGCTGCCGACTTTTTTGCGCAAAGGTCGATTTTTCGGTCGGCTATATCTGCGCCGCCATTTTGAATTTCGAACAACCAAAATTTTTTTTTTCAATCGGATTACTATATCACCATTCTATCAAAATTTCATCCAAATCGGCCTGTAAACGACAGAGTTAGCACCTTCGCGTAGTGGAACGCGTTCGAAATTCAAAAATCGGCTTCATAGGATGGCTGTAATTCATACATTTCCTACAACTTTCTCATACATCATTTTCGTCCAAATCTTACCGTTTCCGAGAAAACGTATGGATGAATAGATCAGTGAGTATACCGGATTGTAGCTTTATATATATATAATAATAATGACTCGGGTCGTTCACCCGGTAGGTATTTGCGGCAGGCAGTACTTGCGGAGGGCTTCTATGAGGAAATCAATTTTCAGTACAAAATGTTCATACAAAGTTGGCCTTGATCAATCGTCAATAACTCGGCCGGCAATTAGAAATTTCAAAATGTTTGATTTTTCTCAGGGACCTGAATATCTACGTGACACGATGCCATTCACAGATGAGCAATTTGTTTGACCTTTGGCCTCCACCGGTGGTACTAAAAAAATGCATTTTTGTATGAAAAATCCTATTTTGGGTGATTTATTTCTATTAAAGTGGGTGATTTTCAAACTTTGATGAGTCGATGGCCAACTGGAATGCCACAGCACCTCGGCACTAAGTAGCCGCTCCCAGCCGAGTAGTAGTTTCGGCCTTTGGCCTCCACCAGTGGTACTAAAAAAATGCATTTTTGTATGAAAAGTCCTATTTTAAGTGAAATTTTTCTATTATAGTGCGTGATTTTCAAACTTTGATGAGTCGATGGCCAACTGGAATGCTACAGTACCTCGGCGTGGTGATGCCATTCCCAGCCAAGTACTCATTTCGGCGCTTAGCCTCCATCGATAGTACAAAAAAATTACGATTTTCTACGAAAAAGATGATTTTCAGTACAAATTTTTTGTAGAAATTCTCCATAGTAAATTTGACACCTTTGAAAGATAATATCTCGGCCGCCATCTTGAAATGTCAAAATGTCGGATTTTTCTCATATACCTGGGTCCTTTGACGACACGATGCCGTTTACGGCTGGTCCCTGGCATGCGCCCAGTTGGCTGCCGACTTTTTTGCGCAGAGGTCGAAAAAAGGCCGATTTTCGGAGGGCTATATCTCCGGTGGTATTTTGAATTTGGAACGACCGTCGGCGGAACCGAAAATGGCGTGTCGAAGAAAAGGCCGGGTGAAAATTTCATCCAAATCGGTCGGTAAACGACAGAGTTAGCACCCTCGCGTAGTGGAACGCGTTCGAAATTCAAAAATCGGCTTCATAGGATGGCTGTAATTCATACATTTCCTACAACTTTCTCATACATCATTTTCGTCAAAATCTTACCGTTTCCGAGAAAACGTATGGATGTTAGATCAGTCAGTGAGTATATCGGATTGTAGCTTTATATATATATAATGACTCGGGTCGTTCACCCGGTAGGTATTTGCGGCAGGCAGTACTTGCGGAGGGCTTCTATGAGGAAATCAATTTTCAGTACAAAATGTTCATACAAAGTTGGCCTTGATCAATCGTCAATAACTCGGCCGGCAATTAGAAATTTCAAAATGTTTGATTTTTCTCAGGGACCTGAATATCTACGTGACACGATGCCATTCACAGATGAGCAATTGGCTTCTATGAGGAAATCAATTTTCAGTACAAAATGTTCATACAAAGTTGGCCTTGATCAATCGTCAATAACTCGGCCGGCAATTAGAAATTTCAAAATGTTTGATTTTTCTCAGGGACCTGAATATCTACGTGACACGATGCCATTCACAGATGAGCAATTTGTTTGACCTTTGGCCTCCACCGGTGGTACTAAAAAAATGCATTTTTGTATGAAAAATCCTATTTTGGGTGATTTATTTCTATTAAAGTGGGTGATTTTCAAACTTTGATGAGTCGATGGCCAACTGGAATGCCACAGCACCTCGGCACTAAGTAGCCGCTCCCAGCCGAGTAGTAGTTTCGGCCTTTGGCCTCCACCAGTGGTACTAAAAAAATGCATTTTTGTATGAAAAGTCCTATTTTAAGTGAAATTTTTCTATTATAGTGCGTGATTTTCAAACTTTGATGAGTCGATGGCCAACTGGAATGCTACAGTACCTCGGCGTGGTGACGCCATTCCCAGCCAAGTACTCATTTCGGCGCTTAGCCTCCATCGATAGTACAAAAAAATTACGATTTTCTACGAAAAAGATGATTTTCAGTACAAATTTTTTGTAGAAATTCTCCATAGTAAATTTGACACCTTTGAAAGATAATATCTCGGCCGCCATCTTGAAATGTCAAAATGTCGGATTTTTCTCATATACCTGGGTCCTTTGACGACACGATGCCGTTTACGGCTGGTCCCTGGCATGCGCCCAGTTGGCTGCCGACTTTTTTGCGCAGAGGTCGAAAAAAGGCCGATTTTCGGAGGGCTATATCTCCGGTGGTATTTTGAATTTGGAACGACCGTCGGCGGAACCGAAAATGGCGTGTCGAAGAAAAGGCCGGGTGAAAATTTCATCCAAATCGGTCGGTAAACGACAGAGTTAGCACCCTCGCGTAGTGGAACGCGTTCGAAATTCAAAAATCGGCTTCATAGGATGGCTGTAATTCATACATTTCCTACAACTTTCTCATACATCATTTTCGTCAAAATCTTACCGTTTCCGAGAAAACGTATGGATGTTAGATCAGTCAGTGAGTATATCGGATTGTAGCTTTATATATATATAATAGATAGAAGATATTCACGGCACCCTTATTGGGCGTAGGCCTCCTGTAACTGTGCCCATACATCTCTATCTTGCGCTACGAAAATCCCTGAAAGTGAGATTGTAAATAACTGTAAATTTTATGCCAAGTTTTTGTAATTATGTCTGTTTCAGATACATGTACAATGTTTTGTACACGGTGTATGTCAACAGAAACACCGAGTATATCATGGAGTTTGGAGGAGTAAGTGTAACTATTATATTGCGACATTAACGGGTATCACTAACCGTGAATGCATCCGACAGAGAATCAAAGTTATCGACACAGCTCAGAGACTCAGCAAGCTGAAGTGGCAGTGGGCTGGCCATACCTCGTGAACAACCTACAACAGTTGGAGTAAACGTGTTCTTGAGTGGAGACCGCGACTCGGCAAACGTAGTGTATGTAGGACGCCCTCAGGTGGGATGACGATCTGCGAAAAACTGCAAGCAGATGCGGCAAGCCGAAGACAGGGCGGTATGGCGCTCATTAGGGGAGGGCTATGTCCAGCAGTGGACTAGTACAGCCTGACGACGACGACGTCGACTAACCGTGAAGGAAAACATCCTGAGGAAACCTGAGCGTCTGAAGTGTTCATATCCCTCAGCGCTAAGCGGTGGTAGCGGAGCGGCTTCTCGATCGGGAGGTTTGAATGGGCTTAAAAACTGCCTAATGCTCACTACAGATGTCACCACTATTGTGTGTACCATTGATTTGACAGTTCTCCATAGTATTTTTGTAAACAAAATACAAAACATTTATTTCAGATTACGGAAAACAACATAAGATTAGCATTGAGCCCTGCACTAGGAAATCCTGTATCGCAGGCGCTCGACTACGTTTAGCTTACATAAAAGTTTCAGAGAGTCTCTATTGCTACTGACAAAACAGATAAAATTAAAAAAGGAAAAATTTGTTACCGGGAAATTTAATAACAATGAATTTGTGTTACTAAGCATGCAAATTAGTAACACGAGAATCTTTAAGTAATAAAACAAAAACTTAGCTGTAGTAGTTTGTGTGTGTGTGTGTGTGTGTGTGAGGGTGTGTGTGTGTGTGTGTATGTATGTATGTATGTATGTATGTATGTATGTATGTATGTATGTATGTATGTATGTATGTATGTATGTATGTATGTATGTATGTATGTATGTATGTATGTATGTATGTATGTATGTATGTATGCACCCTCAGAACGAAAGAGGCCTAAGTCAAAAAATAGTTTAAACACTCAAAAAATTGAGTACCTAACAATCATAGAGAGACATAAAAAGGTATGCTCTATCCGATGAATAGTAAAACAAGGCACTTATTGTAAAAAAAGAGCATAGCGAATCTTCTGTCCACGGCATACCTTTTTATGACTCTATGATTGTAACTCAATTTCACTATTTTTTGACTTAAGCCTCTTTCAACCTGAAGATTGCTATGGACGCAATTCATGTACAGGTGATGAATCTCTCCGCAAAGTATTGAATAAAACAGCTGTGCCCACTATATTTTAATTTTCCAAAGCGAAACCAAACAACAAAATTTATATAATATGGCGGTTCTTAGGAACGCTCAACAGTGCTGCCATCTACAATCAGTTTTCAGTTTTTAACCTCAATAGCACAGATTAATTTTTTGACAGCCGCATTCCGGTTCTTCTATGGCCACGCCTGTAAGCGCCATCTGTGAATTGCTTTAAGAATTTGTGATGGAAACTGCTCATTGACAAATAGGCTATTTGACACTGTGAAAAAATAAGGTATTAATTTTACAAACCTACTTAGAGGCTAAAAATTCCACCCATGCCGGGACTCGAACCCGCGACATCTGGCTAACCGTGCCAGCGGTCTCCCAACTGAGCTAATGGGCGTCAACCGACGTCAGTGAAATTTTGAACCTCTTTACAGCACTCTCTGTATTACGTACAGGCAGCAACATCTGGCTGAAGCAATTTGCATCACTTGCAGCCCCGAGTACCTACTTTGCAGCCTCTAAATAGGTTTTTAAAATTGTCCTTAGTACGGGTTAGTGCATTAAAAAGAATATAAAGTATTAATTGTATACATTTGTATTAATTATGAATTTTGAAACCGATTTAAGGTATTTTAGGTAAAAAAAAAATTAAATGGATAATTTCTGCAAAAAAACAGTTTAAAACTTGATAATTTGGTATCTGTAGCAATTTTATCGAAAACCGCCAGGATTGGTCGAATCTATAATGACGTCACAGCTATATATAGCGATCCGAGAACCCGAGAGTTGACTTGAGTTTGTTTGCTTACTGACCAGTGATGTCACAAATTCCTGTGCGACGCCATGTTGCTCAAAATCGTTTTGAAGACAAATTCAAAAATAAATTTTTTTTTTTTTAGAAAGAACACACGATATATTTAAAAAAATATCATTTTCTGAGCACTTCAATTTAATTCATTTTTATGGCACCCCTAGGATTCTGCGAATGTCAGGTTTATGGAGATGGCACTGAGTGGTGGAGTTGAGGAACTTATTGCCATATATATAAATAAATATAATAAAATAGCCTAAATAGGTTAAATAGGTTTAGCCTCTAAATAGGTTTTTAAATAATAAAATAGTACATAAAATTATGAAACACCAACGAAAAATCTGTGTTGGTTTTCGGTACCCTGTCGAATACTGTCTGCTGGATGTTTACATGTTTGTGACGTCGTTGTTTCTGGTTCCCTCGACACGGTATCCTAGTGTGGGGCCAGAAGCAATGCATGTGCTTGTATGTAAATGTTATGTTATGTTGTCCAATTCTGACATTTTAGCGTCCCGAAACGCGGGACTTGTGCTACTACTCACGCTGGAGTATTGTAGGCTGTATCTGTGTATAATTTCAGGAGCAAGAGACCTACTTGACGCCGGCGCGCGTCACTGTGGCGAGCGAGTTCGCCAACAGCTCGTATCCGCTCTTCATCACGGCAAGGCAGCAGATGGGTAAGCGGACACATATATCAGAAGCGGGATTGATAAAATTCTTCTTCTTCTTCAGGCTATATGTTAGTCCACTGCTGGACATAGCCCTCCCCTAATGGGCGACATAGCGTCTTCCCTGTCTTCAGCTGAAAAAAATTTTGTAGACTTTTAGTCCGGATCTACTCACGGGTGTTGTTATATCGGAAGAGTGCGACCAGGTTTCGCTCCGATTCGCAGAGCTTAATCATGAAAAAATTATGATTAAAAAATTTTGGAACATCAAGACCCACAACACTATCAACCTATCAACCACATCTATACACGCTTTTGCATACACCTTAGGTACCTGTATGTATTTAACTAAATCCTTAGTTTTTGACTAACACCCCACCTGCCTCAGTGGCACTTTCTACTGTTAGAAATCCACAAACGGGAGCCCACGATATAGGATTTACCTAGTGTGGGGCCCACCAGACATTGTATACTGCCAATTACCTTTTACACAGTATTTTGTAAAGGTATGTTTTTGGCTATGGGCAAAACATGCCATTTCGTAAATATAGAGACTCGGCAATGATAGTACCTCTAATTTCTTAAACAGCGGCTTGCATGAATCAAGGGGATGTGCAGAGTAGATAGCTCTAATGCATCGCTTTTGTAGAACAAATACCCTGTTTATCTCTACAGCATTTCCCCATAGAATTAAACCATATCTGAATACTGATGCCACATAGCCGTGGTATGCCATCAAAGCCGTGTGCAAGTCAGATGTTCTCTGTAGTCGGTGTAGAGCATATAAACAAATCTATTTAATCTAGTACAGTGCTACACAAGAAATGAGTCTCGTGGATGTACCTGCGCAGATGACCAAATTTTGGATGTGCGGTGAGTTGATCGACCAATCAGATAGTTTCATTTTATGTCAGGCCGCGCGCCTTTGTTGCAATTGGTTGATTCAACGTCATCGATGCAGGTGACTATTACTTTGACAATATTAGCGTGAGCGAAATAGGTAGCGCTACTGCGGCAATCAATTCTGCACCTTAACCGTATCGGTTAAAGATCATGTTCAATGTACTTATAGCTTCGGGTACTTACGTTACACTTCTTCATAGTCTGCGCGAACGTAGATTCCCGAAGGGACTTTTATGATGTGTAGTACTGTACACACATTTTCAATATGCTGCAGCCAAGAGCAATTTTCATCGACGACAATGCCTAGGAACGAGGTAAATGGCGTATGATCAATTATAGTATTATTGCATTGTACATTGATATTTTTTAATGTCATTCTCTTATTTCTAAATTGATTATATTTGTTTTTATTTTTATTCACATGTAAATTATTGGCTTCCAGCTATTCTGTCACTTTACGTGTGCTAACATTCACATCTGATTCAAAATTACCGTCGTCATTACATTTAATAGTTATTGAAATGTCATCAGCAAATAGTATGCATTTATTATTAGTAATGTCAGGTAGGTCATTAATATATAATATGAACAGCAATGGTGCTAAGACACTTCCTTGAGGGACCCCGTATTTATTTATAAATAATCCTTTGTAATTAACTATGAATAATTTGTAATTGACATTGTCATATAAATAATCCTTTATGGCATGGTAGCCCTTTTGGACCTTAACATATTTTTCGAACCGTGTTTTAGGCAAGGTTAATATATCTTAGCGCTGGAATTCACGTACTTGACAGCTTGAAACTATCCTCTCTTCTCCGTTGAAATTCTTGTGTTTTTTTAATTTCAATTGCTTCCTAAACAATTGTTTGAGTGTCGGGAAGAAGTACTTCCTAATAATAGATATATAGATAGAGAACACTTTATCACTTTATTGCATAAGCAGAAAACAAGAATACAACCATGATTTCTTAAATCTAATTAATCTTATCCAATTGGCGGTCTTATAGCTAAGAGCGATCTCTTCCAGACAACCTTTGGATGGAGTGGATTGCATGAAGAATTTAGTGGGAATAATGGTTGCAGGTGTGTTCTCGTGGCAACTCCCGATGCTGGTGCAGACGCCGGGCACTCGTGAGATGTTCACGAACATCTCGCGCACCCTGTGCCCACACAACAACCCCTACGATGAAGAACCAGACACTTGTGGTGAGTTTTTGGGTGTAAAAAAGATAGATAAATGATTTGTTTCCTTAGGACACACACACGTGTACAAAGCATCACATATTGAGGCACAGAATAGCAGCACAGAGTAAAAAATAGGCGTGACGAAGATTTAATGATGTTAGGAGAAAGTACATTAATAGTACATTCCACAACTAGGGTGGTCATACAAAGAAAGGCCGAGATCGCAGAAGTTTGCGGCCCGAGCTGCAAGCGAGGGACGTAAATATGCGATCGAGAGCTTTCATTATTACCTCCCGTGTTGTGTACATCTTTTTATGTCTACACTTGGCCAAAAAGCGGCTTTTTCCGTACGCACAGCGTGCGGTAAAAGCCACTTTACTGCCAGGTGTGGCATAAAAGGATTTAAAACACTGAGTTAGCTTAAAAAAAAGACATTACCAATATTTTCAATAAAATAAGAAATTATAAAACTGCTTTCAGCCATTTTGACTGAAACACCCATCTCACACTTACGTTAACATTGGTAAACTTCACCCGTGCTTTGTTGTGACTACTAGTTATTACGATGTTTGTTTACCTAGGCGTGTCGTCCCTGACACTGCGACCTGTATTCCCACAGCTTTAAATTCTAACCCTGAGTGCTTAGTGCGAGTTTGACAGATCCAATCGAATAACTTTACTACCGCGTTAATCGAGCATTGAGTAGTGAGTATGAGTAAGTTAACCGTTCGAACTGGCAAAACGCTGTCACAGTACAACTCGCACTCGCGTTTATTCTCGTTTTGGCTGGTAAACGTGTTCACTTCTCAACGTAAACCATTACAACTCGCACTCAGCAATTTTAATTTCCATACTTGTCGCTAGGTGGCGCTTCCTCGATGCCATAGAAATATGAGTTTACGTTAACGCGATCGAGTAGTTAAAAAACTCGCACTAAGCACTCTGGTGATAGTATAATGTGTCGACGTCCTTTGGGTTTTAGGTTCCCCATCGGCCCAGTTCATGATAGGATTTTTTAAACCGACCAAAGTCGAAGTGTCACTCCCATGACTGACTCGTCATTGCCAGAAATAGTCGTCCAAATAAGAACCGATTTGAGTTGCCATTAAAAAAAAAATTAGAAAAATGGCTTTAATGTTTTTTTATATGTAATTAAATAATGTGTCCACACATTATGGAAGAGGATTTAAAAATCTTTCCTATTAATACCAATTAACCTATTAATTTTGTGCGGTACGGTAAAAAACTCTTGGTGAGACAGGAATGAACAGCTACGTGGAAAAAAAGATTGACAAAAATCGCAATCCATAAAAAAATGTCTACGTTGGAGTTGCAGGCGCTAAGCTGAAGTGGAATTGGGCGGGCCACCTAAGCCGTATGGGCCCAGAGATGTGGGCAAAAATCGCCACTGACTGGGTTCCACGCGACGGGAAGCGAAGGGGGAGGCGTTGCCCAGCAGTGGGACACAATTGAGTACTATGTAATATACGTTCTTTTATAGGGCACAGGCCTTATCTCAGAGAGAGTATGGGGGTGATCGACAAGCGCTATTTTAAAAACCTATTTAGAGGCTAAAAATTCCACCCATGCCGGGATTCGAACCCGCGACCTCTGGCTATCCGTGCCAGCGCTCTTCCAACCGAGCTAATGGGCGACTCACCGGCATCTGTGAACTTTCCAACCTCTTTACAATATTCTCTGTATTACGTACAGATCACGTATCACTGATGCCGGTGAGCCGCCCATTAGCTCAGTTGGAAGAGCGCTGGCACGGGTAGCCAGAGGTCCCAAGGGTTTGAATCCCGGCATGGGTGGAATTTTTAGCCTGTAAATAGGTTTTTAAAATTGTCCTTAGCACGGGTTAGTGCATTAAAAAAAGAATATAATCAAGCGCTTGTTGCGGATTGACAATTTCAAGCGCTGAGGTACGTGAACACCTCAGGCACTCAGCTTTCCTCTCGATGTTTTCCTTCTCCGTTGGCGTAGGTATTGCTACTATGACATCACAAATATACGTGACTTTGAAAACGAAATCTTTGTACAGTCTATTTATTCTTACTTGTCCAATTTAGTAAACAAGATTCTAACCTTAAAATTGGGATTAGATGCCTAAACTAGACAATTTCTCGCAAATTCGTGAACTATCATGAACTATGTTTATAAAATTGGCAGCGTGTTATCTAAAAGAGTGTTCCAGGTTACTTCATTTATGGAAATATGGCAGTTTTGGACTAAAAAGTCACATTTAAGGGTAGATAGATAGATAGAATATTCTTTATTGTACACAGAAATTACAGTAACAGAAATTATATAAAAAATATAGTACAAATGGCGGCCTTATTACTAAAAGCAATTTCTTCCAGGCAACCATAGACGGAGACATGAAAGAAATTAGGGACGGGTAGTCGGTGCAATACAGAAATAGTGAAATTAGGAGTTCAGCGAAATTTATATAAACTTACTTAAACCACATACATAAATAATTAAATAAATAACTAATTAAGAAATCTTGTTTACTAAATTGGACAAGTAAGAATAAATAGACTGTACCATAACTACGGCTTACTCCACGGGAAAGGCAACGTACGGCGCCAACAAAAATTCGGGATTGCTCGCGATGTTTTCCTTCACATCTAAAGGAGCAGCGTTCGACTGTGGCAGTGTTTATTCTTTGCCTGAGTGCTTAGTGCGAGTTTTTACCTACCTACTCGATCGCGTTAACGTAAATTCATATTTCTATGGCATCGAGGAAGCGCCACCTAGCGACAAGTATGGAAATTAAAATTGCTGAGTGCGAGTTGTAATGGTTTACGTTGAGAAGTGAACACGTTTACCAGCCAAAACACGAATAAACGCGAGTGCGAGTTGTACTGTGACAGTGTTTGGCCAGTTCGAACGGTTAACTTACTCATACTCACTACTCAATGCTCGATTAACGCGGTAGTAAAGTTATTCGATTGGATCTGTCAAACTCGCACTAAGCACTCAGAAAACATAAGTCTCCTTTTGCGCTCTTTCTGAACTGTGAATGAAACTACACGGTGGGGTTAGTGACGGTGAATCGGGTATACTCGGCTCCAGACAGTCGCCATGGTTGAATCAAGTATACTCGACTTCAGACTGTCGGTGATGCTGTATAAGGTATAGTCGGCTTCAGTCGGTCGAGGAATCTGAACCAAATATACTCGGTTCCAGTTGGTCGTTCAGACCGAATCCCGTACCTATATTAGGTACCAGTGGCGTGACACCGAGTCGGGTATACTCGGCCCCATTCGTTCGGCGAGTCGAATTGAGTACTCTACTCCAATATAGAAATAAGTTGTATATATCGTGTATACGCCACACTGCTGGGGCACGGGTCTCTTCCTGCATCGCAGGAAGGTTAGGCCATACTCCATCACGGGGGTTAAGTCTGGGTTGGTGGAGGATTGTAAGACAGTGGCGGGCCAAACTCTCAGAAGTTAGCAAGCCGCCTATAAGACCTCTGACATGGCTTAACGACTGCCATTACATGACAGCCAGCACCAACGGTCTAGCTTACCTTGCGAAGCAAGGAGGAGCTCGGAAAAATGCCACTAGCGGTAGTCGCGGGAAATTATCTTATCTCAACTTATCTTATGCTGTTTTGTTCTGTACATGCCTGCCCTTGATAGCCACGATGCGCTGGCGCAGTCATCAATGCGAGCTCCCGACCCGTGAATATATTTGCTTTCTTTTTATATCTATCTAACACACATTTTTTTGTTCGTCTAATTGTTTGAGAGGGCACTTCCCTATGGCCGTCCAAAGTTACGTACATCAGCGAAATTAGTAGTATCAATACTACACGCAACTGTGAATTTAAATTAAGACATTCCGCGGAGCTAACTAGCACCACCAATGGAATAAAAATCATATCTAGTTTTATAATACTTTTTTTTCCAAATCCACTCCACTCCGCTCCGCTCCACTCCACTCCGCTCCACTCCGCTCCGCTCCGCTCCGCTCCGCTCCGCTCCACTCCACTCCGCTCCACTCCACTCCACTCCACTCCGCGCCGCTCTGTTCTGCTCCACTCCACTCCGCTCCACTCTATTCCATTCCATTAAATTCAATTCCATTTAATTCTATTATACTTTTACAAAATTAAAAATGTCAGAACGTGTGTGCGAAATGGCTGCCAAGAAGTAAACGCCATTTTAACATGTGAGGAAAAATATAAGAGACCCGCTTGAAACACACTTTGAAATATCTGTTATTTTAACATTTCTAACATTATTTTAACGTCTTTTCTTCATACTTTAACGACAGTTAACGTTATCGATGCCGTAAAATAACGTTACAAGTGACCCATTTCTGTTGCAGATATCAAAGACCAGAACATACCGATCGTCCATCTAACCTCGTCTTCACCCGACGACATCAAAGTAACGGTATTCGTCGAGACAGTGAAGGATTTCTACATCACACTGAATACCGTTACTAATCTTACCAGCACGCCCAGCCAGCCCAAGTACTACTTCTACCCTTTCAAGCAACAACCGCACCAATTGGTGGATTACGAGACGCAAAGTTTGAAGAAGAAGCAGCTCTGCAACGTGGATTTGTTGGATAACGAAGCGGCGAGCCTCCGCCAGTACAACTTGGGACAACCGCTGGTGCAAGAGCGCTCGTGGTTCTGGAAGCCGAAGAGTGTGATCCTGATGATCGAGTCTGATGATGACATCTGCGCTGTGGTGTCCATACAGAACTTCTCCGTGAGTATTCCATCACTTTTCACATCCTACGTAGGTGACCATGAAAATAATCATGAAAATTTTGACCGTGACCTCAAGGTCCTTGACCTTGAGTTAGGTGACCTTAAAAATGAGAATGTTTGCTTTCAAAAGCAACCATTGTCATCTACAAAAGCAACCATCTTCATTTTTAAGGTCACTTCATCTTCAAAGGTCACCGTCATTTCCAAAGGACCGAGACCTCAAGGTCAAAGGAAACAAGAAAAAAATCATTCATTTAAGTGACAATTTGGTTGCTGTTGAAAGTAACCATTGTCATTTTAAAGGTCACCTAAGTCAAGGTCTAGGACCTTGGGGTCACGGTGAAAATGCAAAGTCTAAGTAAGCAAAAATATCAATTACTATTCACTTAGGTGAACTTGAAAATGACAATCGTTGCTTTTGAAAGCAATCTTTTCTATAGCAAGAAATCTTCAAGGTCTGTAGGATTGTAACGTCGGTGTCTGTACTAGTATAAAATACTGTATGACAGACACCAGCGCCTTCCACCCGCTAGATGTAGCTGCTTAAATTACGTATTCCAATTAGATTTATTGAACAATATAACTGTCGTGTCTACGTTCTGACAAAAGTAATCACTATAAATAAACAAAGTTTAATACCTAAGAGCAGAAAAACAATAACGAAGATAAGAAAAGGTAAGATAAGAATATTCTTTATTGTACACTGGAAAAAACAACAAATACAAAACAATTGCAAATATACAACGAACCTATTTAATGGATGTTGCTCGGTACAATCATATGACAATTTCTGCAACCAGTCCTTGATTACGACCTTACACTTTGCCAAGTTGATCGTATAAATGCTTTAATATGTACTCTCCCCTAATATCTTTAAATCTTTGAATATTTGATACTGTCGTCAAGCTTAGTCCATGAAATTAATGTCTTCCACATAACGCATTCGTCCATTACAGTGTCCGGTGTTTGACAACGAGCGGGACATACTTTACGATGGATATTACTTAACTATGACTCGGCGCGGCGGGATCACATTGACGGTAAGTAAGGATACTTTTTTCGCTCGTATCGCACGTAGCCCCGGCTGCCTGAGTGATCTTAAACGATCACGAAGGTTAAGCAACACAGGCGCGTTCAGTGCGTGGATGGGTAAACCGTCTATGACTAACGCTAGTGGCATTTTTCCGTGCTTCGCAAGGCACGTTAAGCAGTTGGTGCCGGTTGCCGTCGATAGATGGCAGTCGTTAAGCCAAGAGGCCTTAGGGCGGCTTGAGAACTTTTGACAGTAAGACCAGCCACTAGTCTTGCGAGCCTCCACCAATCCGGACTTGGTCCCCAAGATGGAGTATGGCCTGTACCTACCTCAGGGAAGAGACCCGTGGGGACATAACGGGTTATTGATGAGGATGAAGGATACTTTTTTTATATATTAAACGGCTCGTATCGCAATTATTAATTAGGTATAACGTAATTACCTTATTTCCCTACGTTTTGGCAGCGTTGCAGTTGCCGGGGCCACGGGCAGACTAAAGTGGCGATTACAGTCAACTTTTGTGGGTAGTTTTTAGTTTTTTGCAGCTTGCCGACCAAGCTTGCAAGCTTGACCAAGCAAATCTATAATATAAAAATGAATCGCTGAATGTGTTGGTAAGCGCAAATCTCGAGAGCAGCTGAACCGATTTCGCTGATTCTTTTTTTAGAATATTCTTTGAAGTAACAGGATGGTTCTTACGGAGAGAAAAATCAAAGAATCGACTGTTAGGCACTACAAAGTTCGCTGGTTCAGCTAGTCTAATATAAAAATGAATCGCTGAATGTGTTGGTAAGCGCAAATCTCGAGAGCAGATGAACCGATTTCGTTAATTCTTTTTTTTAGAATATTCCTTGAAGTACGACGAACTACGAAGTTCTTACGGAGAGGAAAATAAAAAAAAATGATTAAAGAATCGACTGTTAGGCGTTACGAAGTTCGCTGGGTCAGCTAGTTTTCCATATAAGTATGTCGGTGTCCTATGCTGTAACTTAGTGCCTGCATCGTCTGTCCTTCTAGCAAGACCACTTCCCGCTGGGATTCTACATGGTGTACATCGTGAAGACTTCAGACGAGGACTGCGCGGCTTCGAGTAACGCCACGCTGCCGCGGTGGACCGATCCGGCGCGGGAGAAGACCTTCAGGTGATTCAACTAAGATTTGTTTCTTAACCGGTTGCGACGTTTAGTTGCCATGGCGGCCGAAAGGGTATGAGTGAGTGAGTGAGTGAGTGAGTGAGTGAGTGAGTGAGTGAGTGAGTGAGTGAGTGAGTGAGTGAGTGAGTGAGTGAGTGTGTGAGTTAGTGAGTGAGTGCGTGTAACTCTGTGTAATTTTGAATAAGATACTTTGATTTAACGAAGCAACGAACGGACGAGTGAGTGATTGAACGAGTGGAGGAATGATTTATTGGTTGAATGATGACTGAATGAATAAATTAATATGTAGATGAAAGGGAAGAGGTTTGTCAGGATTGTGTCAAGTGAATTGAACCTTGGATGAATGAATGAACGAACGAATGAATGTCAAAGTCAGTCAAACTAATTTTATTTGCTATAAAATTAAAATGTTTATTTAATGAACGTCAAAGCTGTTATGAATTAATGAACGAATGAATGAATTAATGTAAGATAATGCTAGAGAGATCGTTGTGAGAGGATGTCTTTAGTTCTGTAACGATTTGGTGTTTACTGTTAAGTTACAAGAACTCGCTGCGTTGCAGGAAGGTTAGGCCATACTCCACCACAGGGGCCAAGTCCGGGTTGGTGGAGAATTGTAAGGCAGTGGCGGGTCTTTTCTACGATGCAGGAAAAGACCCGTGCCCCAGCAGTGGGGACATACAAGGGTTGATATCGATCGATCGATTAATAGGGGTTGAGTTTTTCCTTTTGAGGTACGGAATCCTAGAAAATACAAAAAGCGTGTGGGTTACTCGAACGATCCAAGCTTCAAGTCACCTCACCTCATCTTATCTTATCTTTGCTAACAGCTTCACGATCGTGGAGACGATCTCCTACCAAGAGTACCTGATAGCGGCCGGCGCGGCGCTGGGCTTCTTCCTCACGTTCTACTTGGTCTTCTTCGGCATAGTGGTGACGCAGCGGGTGCGCGAAGCGTCCGAATCGGCTCAGCCGGTCGAGGGTAAGTGTGGAATAACACGGGATGGGATTGAAAATAGTGGCTACGGGCTTCTGTTTTACTTGGTCTTCTTCGGCACAGTGGTGGCTCAGGTGACTGTGCGAAGCGTCCGAATCAACCCAGCCGGTCGAGGGAAGTGCTGAATAACTCGATTAAACAAAGGAAGGGATTAAAAATAGTGGTTATGGGCTTCTTCTTGATGTTCTACTTGGCTTCAATTCATAGCAAAATTCATATCAATTCATATCAATGGAATTCAGTTCATATCCCCCTTTCCCCCCCAGCCGGGCTGACGCCCCCGTCGACGCCCCACGACGCCACCACAATAGAAGACGCCTCGATTCGGCGCCGGCGCATCAACGCTATGGAT
Organism: Yponomeuta sedellus; assembly: GCA_934045075.1. NCBI lineage: Eukaryota > Metazoa > Arthropoda > Insecta > Lepidoptera > Yponomeutidae > Yponomeuta > Yponomeuta sedellus. The sequence continues at coordinate 2,224,785 of OW203751.1, forward strand.
TGCTCCGTCGAAAGCACTTCGAGGCAACAGCTGATTGGTGACGTGACGTCACCGCAGGCTACTGCCACCGGTATGTAAATAAAAGTCAAAATAATTTTATTCACTACAAGCTGACCCAGCGAACTTCGTACCGCCTAACAGTCGATTCTTTTTTTTTCTCTCCGTAAGAACTATCCTCGTACTTCAAGGAATATTCTAAAAAAAGAATTAGCGAAATCGGTTCAGCTGCTCTCGAGATTTGCGCTTACCAACACATTCAGCGATTCATTTTTATATTATAGACAAAAACAAAATGTTTACTTATTGAAGGTCAAAGCTGTTAGTTTAACAATTAATAGTTAGTGTGGAAAGACACTTACAAAGAAATTCCACGTCTATTCTTTTCAAAACAGATTTTAACTTAATAGCAAAGTCTGTTTACGTACTATGGCCCCAGTCACGCGTATTGTGGCGATGGCATGTCAGAATTTGGTAGATGTTCTATGCTATCAATTTATTATTTTTTTCTAAAAGCTTAACTATCTTAGCAGGATACATCTGTCACTAGCGACACCTAGTGGCGGGGCATAGAAGTACCAAGCCAAGATTTTTCCAATACTGCTCTCGGTGGTTCAGCTTCTCGCCGCTAGGCGGCGCTCGGATCGATCTGCTTTGCCCACGGAGTGATTGATCTGTCGGTAAAGCGGGTCGATCCGACCGCTGTCTTATGAGAAAATATGGCTGAAAGACACATGTTCGTAATATTGTAAAAACCAAAATAATAAACCTAAGAGAAGATTTTACCACAATTTTATTTGGGTGCAACTTTTTCTTCAACATCCTGCGAGTAATACCATAATTAAGCGCAAACACACGACAAAAATAAACAACACACACTGCATACATCCCATTACATATAACATAAAATAAAAAGAGAATATTCTTTTTATTGCACTTAACCGTGCTAAGGACCATTTTTAAAAACTTATTTAGAGGCTAAAAATTCCACCCATGCCGGGACTCGAACCCGCGACCTCTGGCTAACCGTGCCAGCGCTCCAACTGAGCTAATGGGCGACTACCGGCATCAGTGAAATTTCGAACCTCTTTACAATACTATCTGTATTACTTACAAACAGCGACATCTGGCTGAAGTAATTTGCATCACTTGCAGCCCCGAATACCTACAGTTTGCAGTTAGGATTTACATCGGAATGATATCGCTGTACCCATATGATTATATTCTTTTTATTGCACTAACCTGTGCTAAGGACAATTTTTGAAAACCTATTTAGAGGCTGAAAGAGAATAATTATGTGATGCTATTTATACAAGTGTGTGTCTTATGGAAATAAATCTTTTATCTATCTATCTAATTTAATTTTCTCTCTCCAGAATGCAGCTCCTCCTCGGACAGCGAGTCCGACTTCTCGACCCTCGATGACATCAACACGGAAAAAGACATATACCGGCTGCCGCAGAAGCTCTGCGTGGCCAACCTCGCCCGCAAGAGACCTAGAGTGCTGTCGGCCCGTTCCAAGATGTACCTGTGGAATGTACTGACTGTCGCCGTGTTCTATACGCTGCCGGTTATACAGCTTGTGGTCACCTATCAAAGGGTGAGTGGGTTTTTGATTTGTCAGTGTCTAGAAATTTTGTATTTTTTTTATTTTTCATATTTCAATTAATTTTCAATGTATGTGCCTGTATGTAAATGTTATGTTATGTTTATGTTTAATATCATTTTTAAAAATTTTTGACAATCTTCGCAACTTTTGTCGTGTCATTGAAAAAAAAAACGGCGTTTTTTCTAGGTTGGTCAATTTGACATAATGTCTTCTTCTTCTTCAGGCTATATTATGTAGTCCACTGCTGGACATAGCCCTCCCCTAATGAGCGCCATAGCGCCCTGTCTTCAGCTTGCCGCATCCAGCATCTGCCGGCAGTTTTTCGCAGATTGTTATCCCACCTGGTCGGAGGGCGTCCTACACTACGTTTGCCGAGTCGCGGTCTCCACTCAAGAACACGTTTACTCCAACGGGTGTCGGTTATTCGCGAGATATGGCCACTTCAGCTCGCTAATTCTCTGAGCTACAGTCTATTTATTCTTAGTTCGAATCCCGGCATGGGTGAAATTTTTAGCCTCTAAATAGGTTTTTAAAGATTCTAACATTACTAAATTACATATTTTCTCGCAAATTCATGAACTATGTTTATAAAATTGGCAGCGTGTTATCTAAAAGAGTGTTCCAAGTTACTTCATTTATGGAAATATGGCAGTTTTGGACTAAAAAGTCACAGTTTACGGGTAGAATCTTGTTTACTAAATTGGACAAGTAAGAATAAATAGTCTGTATGTCGATAACTTAGGTTCTCTGTCGGATGCATTTGTTACGAATCCTATCCTTCAGAGGGGAGGGCTATGTCCAGCGGAGGGCTAATGTAGCCTGAAAAAGAAGAATGAATGTCTATTCCATTAACTTTTCTTGTTCCAGCTTTTGAACCAATCCGGGAACCAAGACCTCTGCTACTTCAACTTCTTCTGCGCCCATCCTCTGCTCGTGCTGTCAGACTTCAACCATGTATACTCGAACTTGGGCTACGTTCTGCTGGGATTCCTGTTTCTGCTGGCCGTGTGGAGGCGGCATCAGAGACACCAGGCGAAGACGCAGCAAGAGGTTAGTGAATTTTGTTGCATTCCTTCGAAACACTTCATTCGATTCTCGCTGACTCTAATGTCCATTCGAAATGACTCAATTCTATTAAACTTATCGGTATCTTTCACTAGACTTTATTTCAAAGCGCTCGTGGGCTAGTCGAACAGGTGATTGGCATCAGTCACTCCAGTTAAGCAACAACAGGCGCGGTCAGGTGCAGGATGGGTGACCGTCCCGTGACTACCGCTAGTGGCATTTTTCCGAGCGCTTCCGTGCTTCGCAAGGAACACTAAGCCGTTGGTGCCGGTCGTCATATAATGGCAGTCGTTAAGCCATGTTAGAGGCCTCATAGGCGGCTTGATAACTTCTGACAGAAAGGCTTGCCACTGTCTTACAATCCTTTACCAACCCGAAGCTTGACCCCTGTGGTGGAGTATGGCCTAACCTGCCTGCGATAATACGTAATACAGAGAATATTGTAAAGAGGTTCGAAATTTCACTGATGCTGGTGAGTCGCCCATTAGCTCAGTTGGAAAGAGCGCTGGCACGAATAGCCAGAGTTCGTGGGTTCGAACCCCGGCATGGGTGGAATTTTTTGCCTCTAAATTGGTTTTTAATAACTGCCTGCGATGTTGGAAGAGACCGTGCCCTAGCAGTGGGGACTTACAAAGTTGATCTGTTTTATATTTGATTAGTTAGTCTAGTTGATTCAGTAATTTTTTCTTCGTTGTTCCAGAAAGAGCTGGGCATACCGCAGCACTTCGGTCTGCTGTACGCGATGGGGATCGCTCTAGTGAGCGAAGGCCTTCTTTCGGCCGCCTACCACGTCTGCCCGAATAGCATGAACTTTCAGTTCGGTGAGTAAGAGAGGGAGGTACTCTTCTAGCAAGTGAGAGAGAGAGAGAAAGATGTAGAAAGGCAGAAAGAGAGCGAAACACATTATCACTATACTTCAGTCTACTCTATGGGGATCGCTCTAGTGAGCGAAGGACTCTCCAACGAGTTCGGTGAGTAAGAGAGGGAGGTACTCTTTTGGCAAGAAAGAGAGAGAGATAGATGTAGAAAGACAGAAAGAGAGCGCAAAACATTATCATTGTACTTCAGTCTACTCTATGGGGATCGCTCTAGTGAGCGAAGGCCTTCTTTCGGCCGCCTACCACGTCTGCCCCAATATTATGAACTTCCACTTTGGTGAGTAAGAGATGGAGGTACTCTTCTAGCAAGAGAGAGGTCGAAAGACAGAACAAAAACGTCATTTCCTGTACGCGATGGGGATCCCGCTAGTGAGCGAAGGCTTTCTTTCGGCCGCCTACCACGTTTGTCTCTACAGTATAAACTTCCAGTTCGGTGAGTAAGAGAGAGGTACTCTTCTAGCAAGAGAGAGAGGTAGAAAGAAGGAAAGAAAAAAGTCTTCATCTTTATATTCTTTTTAATGCACTAACCCGTGCGAAGGACAATGTTAAAAACCTATTTAGAGGCTAAAAATTCCACCCATGCCAGTACTCAATTGGTAGAGCGCTGGCACGGATAGCCAGAGGTTGCGGGTTCGAATCCCGGCATGGGTGAAATTTTTAGCCTCTAAATAGGTTTTAAATTTGTTCCTTACCACGGGTTAGTGCATTAAAATAAAAATAGTATAATTTTCCAGTTACTTTATGATAGATGTGAGAATGTCTGTAAAGTCACATAGTAAGTAAAAAGTTGCAGAATTTCTGTTAAGTCAACTGTAGTTGATGTGTATGTAGGTATATGGCTAGTTTTGATTCTGCCCGGCACACAGAGTGCTTAGTGCGAGTTTGACAGATCCAATCGAATAACTTTACTACTGCGTTAATCGAGCATTGAGTAGTGCGTATGAGTAAGTTAACCGTTCGAACTGGCAAAACGCTGTCGCAGTACAACTCGCACTCGCGTTTATTCGTGTTTTTGCTGGTAAACGTGTTCACTTCTCAACGTAAACCATTACAACTCGCACTCAGCAATTTTAATTTCCATACTTGTCGCTAGGTGGCGCTTCCTTGATGCCATAGAAATATGAGTTTACGTTAACGCGATCGAGTAGTTAAAAAACTCGCACTAAGCACTCAGACCTCTTGTTCGTGGCAATGTCATTGTGACTGACCGAACCCAAGCCTTAGGCGTAGGGCGAGCAAGAGGGTAGTGTGTAGGGAGTCTTCAAATGTCTTTTGTAGTATTTGTATCTACCTAGCATATAAGATAACTTGAATTTGTAAAACCAAGTGCATCTGCCAACAAACTGTTATGCAGTTTGGCGGAAACCAACTTCTTGGTTTTTTTTTTGTATATTTGTTTGAATAAATGTTTTCAATCCATCAATCAATCATCAGCACACGTTTCCCCCTCACAGACACGTCGTTCATGTACGTGACGGGGGTCCTCTGCATGGTGAAGGTGTACCAGAGCCGGCACCCCGACATCAATGCGCGCGCGCACGCCACCTTTGGCGTTTTGGCGCTCATCATATTTATTGGTAAGCCCCTTGTGCTTGAACGTGCTCTTCGCCCAGGACCTCGTCCATTCGTTCGTTCATCGGCCATCAATGGATCGATCGAACAACGTTAGTTTTTGGTTGATTGATTGATTTTTTTTTGTTCCGTTTAATGGTATTTGTGATACTTATTTTTTGTAATTTGTTAATATTTTAAAAACCTATTTGAGCCTTAAAATTCCACCCATGTCGGGACTCGAACCCGTGACCTCTGGCTATCCGTGCCAGCGCTCTTCCAACTGAGCTAATGGGCGACTCACCGGCATCAGTGAAATTTCGAGCCTCCTTACAATACTCTCTGTATTACGTATAGGCAGCGACATCTGGCTGAAGTAATTTTGCATCACTTGCAGATGTGTTAAATTTGTTATTACTAGCAATAGCAGCTCTTAAGCTTATATTCTTTTTAACTTTTATCTGAGGAATAAAATTGTCGGTTTGACAGCTTATGTATGAAAATTATGTCAAACCGCCATTTGTATTCCTCAGATAAAAGTTGTCAGATAAAAATCAGCCCTTAATGCACTAACCCGGGCTAAGGAATAGAAATAAATAGGTTTTTAAAAAGCTCTGATGCTGCTGAGTGTATAATTATAAATCTTATGACAGAAATTGATTATTTTTAGTTTTTTATAACTACCCATACCATTTTTAAAATAGTTTACTGAATCAGCACTAACGATAGAGTCAGGAAGTGCTAATTACTTCTTCTTCAGGCTATATTAGTCCACTGCTGGACATAGCCCTCCTCTAATGAGCGCCATAGCGCAAGGTTGTGCTATCATTTGCCCAATTTGGTAATGCCCATAATACCCACGCTGGGCATGCGGGTTGGGGATCGCAGTTCGGTGGAATTGTACTGCAGGGGGCGCTGCTGCCCACCTCCCGTTTTGTGTCCCTTAGTCGCCTTTTACGACATCCGCGGGAGGAATTTGGGTTGGTGATATTCTCTAGGCCGACACCACACAGCGTAGCACAGCAATAATTTAAGTTTGTTTCATAAATCATATTACGATTTATTTTATTTTATTTTTATAAAAAAACTTCATATTTCATCACAAAACTTAAAAGTGATCGAACAAATTCTGCGTAAATCGGATACACAACGTAAGTTTAAATATTTTGTCAATGAAAACAGACTTGTTATTTGTTTGACGGCTTCTCAGCTGATCACGGTCTGAAATTGTTTGAATGACGTTTGTGTATACCACTTAATATTTAACAGATGTTCAAATTTGAATGCCCTTCAACTGAGTGATCGATTTGACTGACGTTTGAGTATTCGGCCGTTAGTCGCCTTTTACGACACCCGCGGGAGGAATTTGGGTTGGTGCTATTCTCTAGGCCGACACCACACAGCAGTTAATTACTTGCCATGCTTATACCGTGTCGTGTTTCCAGGTCTGGTGGGGGTCCTGAACGCCAACCTGTACTTCTGGGTCGCCTTCACCATACTCCATCTCACCACGTGTCTGGTTATGACGTTCCAGATCTACTACATGGGACGGTTCAAACTTGGTAAGAAAACTGTCAGATCAAATGCCTGTATGTAATACAGAGAATATTGTAAAGAGGTTCGAAATTTCACTGATGCCTGTGAGTCGCCCATTAGTTCAGTTGGAAAGAGCGCTGGCACGGACAGCCAGAGGTCGGGGGTTCGAATCTCGGCATGGGTGGAATTTTTAGCCTTCAAATAGGTTTTTAAAGTTATGTTTTTTTCCATTGATGGCGCTAGGTAGCAGCCCGAAGCGCCTTAAGATAACATAACATTTACATACTGGCACATACATTGCTTCTGGCCCCACAGCAGGATACCCTGTGTCGTGGGAACCAGAAACAACGACATCACAAACATGTGTTATTGTGAATGTTGTTTTATTAAATAAAAAATGCAGCCTATTTACGTCTCACTGTAGGTCAAAGGTCTTCTCTCAGAGATAGATAGAGAAAGGGAGAGAGAGAAAGGGAGAGAAAGAAAGGGAGAGAGAGAGAAAGAGAGAGAGAGAAAGAGAGAGAGAGAAAGGGAGAGAGAGAGAAAGAGAGAGAGAAAGGGAGAAAGAGAGAAAGGGAGAGAGAGAAAGGGAGAGAGAAAGAAAGGGAGAGAGAGAAAGGGAGAAAGAGAAAGGGAGAGAGAGAGAAAGGGAGAGAGAGAGAAAGGGGGAGAGAGAGAAAGGGAGAGAGAGAGAAAGGGAGAGTGAGAGAAAGAGAGAGAGAGAAAGGGAGAGAGAAAAAGAGAGAGAGAGAAAGGGAGAGAGAGAGAAAGGGAGAGAGAGAGAAAGGGAGAAAGAGAGAAAGGGAGAGAGACAGAAAGGGAGAGACAGAGAAAGGGAGAGAGAGAAAAGGAGAGAGAGAGAAAGGGAGAGAGAGAGAAAGGGAGAGAGAGAGAAAGGGAGAAAGAGAGAAAGGGAGAGAGACAGAAAGGGAGAGAGAGAGAAAGGGAGAGAGAGAAAAGGAGAGAGAGAGAAAGGGAGAGAGAGAGAAAGGGAGAGAGAGAAAGGGAGAGAGAGAAAGGGAGAGAGAGAGAGAGAGAGAGAAGGAGAGAGAGAAATGGAGAGAGAGAGAAAGAGAGAGAGATAAAGGGAGAGAGAGAGAGAGAAAGGGAGAGAGAGAAAAAGGGATAGAGAGAGAAAGGGAGAGAGAAAAAGGGATAGAGAGAGAAAGGGAGAGAGAGAAATGGAGAGCGAGAGAGAAAGGAAGAGAGAGAGAAAGGGAAAGGGAGAGAGAGAGAGAAAGGGAGAGAGAGAGAAAGGGAGAGAGAGAGAGAAAGGGAGAGAGAGAGAGAAAGGGAGAGAGATAGAAAGGGAGAGAGATAGAAAGGGAGAGAGAGAGAGAAAGGGAGAGAGAAAGGGAGAGAGATAGAAAGGGAGAGCGGGAGAAAGGGAGAGAGAGAGAAAGAGAGAGAGAGAAAGGGAGAGAGAGAAAGAGAGAGAGAGAAAGGGAGAGAGAGAAAGCGACAGAGAGAGAGGGACAGAGAGAAAGGGAGAGAGAGAGAGAAAGGGAGAGAGAGAAAAGGAGAGAGAGAGAAAGGGAGAGAGAGAAAGGGACAGAGAGAAAGGGAGAGAGAGAGCGAAAGGGAGAGAGAGAGAAAGGGAGAGAGAGAAAGGGTGAGAGAGAGACAAAAGGGAGAGAGAGAAAGGGAGAGAGAGAAAGGGAGAGAGAGAGAAAGGGAGAGAGAGAGAGAAAGGAAGAGAGAGAGAAAAGGAGAGAGAGAGAGTAACAGGCGTACCTCTCAGAAAGAGAGAGTGAAAGAGTGTGGGCTTAATCACTACGTGTGCCCACGGCGAATGGTAGTATACAAGCGCTGAAGTATGGAACACCGCAGGCACTCAGGTTTCTTCAACTATGTCTTCATTCACAGTTGGCGAGTGGTATTAGTGGTGCGCTCGTAGCCTAGTCGAACTGAGTGATTGGAGTCAATCAGTTGAGTTAAGCACCGACAGCGGTGGTCAAGTGCGGGATGGGTGACCGTCGCTTGGTGGCATTTTTCCGAGCGTTTCCGTGCTTCGCAAGGCACGTTAAGCTGTTGGTGTCGGCTGTCATGTAATGGCAGTCGTTAAGCCATGTCAGAGGCCTTATGGGCGGCTTGATAACTTCTGACTGTAAGACCCGCCACTGTCTTATACCATACTTCACCACGGGGGACCGGTCCGGATTAGTGGAGGCTTGCGGATTAGGTGGCGGGCATTGCTGTCAGAAGTTATCAAGCCGCTCATAAGGCCTCTGACATGACTTAATACATGGCATTACGTGACAGCCGACTCCCACGGCTTAACGTGCCTTACGGAGCACGGAAGCGCTCGAAAAAATGCCACTAGCTGTAGTAACGGGAAGGTCACCCATCCAGCACCTGACCGCGCCTGTTGTTCCTAACTCGAATGATTGATTCCAGTCACTCGGTTCGGCTAGGCCACGACTAGCCGAACCGAGTGTCTGGAATCAATCGTGACTGGAAAGAACTGAATAGAACGCTTCACGTTGGGGACATACAAGGGTTGGTGTTATCTTTCTATTACAGATGGCGCGGCGATCTACCGCGGCGCACGTTCCCTGGCGGCGCGGCCGCTGGTGGCCATGACGCCCACTTATTGTGGCCGCTGCGTGCTGCTGATCATTGCCAACCTGGCCAATTGGACCTTAGCAGCTTACGGGTAAGACATTAAGAAAATATATAGAAATTATCAAGATTTATTAAAGTTATCAACGTCCTTTAAACTGTCAAAATCTTGATAATTAGCAAGATTTTTGGGTATTATCAAGATTATTATTTTAGTAACTAGGTTCATTTAGAAAGTGGTCCAGTAAAACTCTCGTGATCTGTTGAGAGTATTGAGATTTGTTAAGAATCCTTAGGTTTAGATATTGGATTTACACTGTTAAGATAGAGTTAAACAGGGCCACCGTTGAAGTAGTAAAGTATGGCCGCTGGTCGCCATGACGCCCACTTATTGTGGACGCTGCTTGCTGCTGATCATTGCCAACCTGGCCAATTGGACCTTAGCAGCTTACGGGTAAGACATTTAGAAAAAAACATTTATTTTATTTAACTGCGTAGAAAAAGGCATCACACATTCTAAAAATTCGCGGAAAGCTTCGTCATAAAAAGTGGCACAATGAACAGTATAAAACTGAACTAAATTAATCAAAAATATCGCCCCGGGACACACCCGACCCAAAAGTTCCCATGACGTAGCAGCATTACCTCGTTGCACCGCCAGGGAGATCCTTTGCATCAGGTATGCCCCGGAACGAACGTCATACCTCCGACTCCTCAGGCGCCGATCGATCTCAAAAAAAGAAAATATATAGAAATTTTCTAAGGTTAACACGAGCAGTAGACATAATTAAAACTGTTTTTATACGGATTTATGCTCGATTATTACATTTTTACAATTTTCCAATGTTTCGGCACTTTTTCAGGTGCCGTAGTCCCGGATGACATCCGGTTTAAAAACAGTTTTAATTATATAGAAATTATCAAGATTTATTAAAATTATCAACGTCCTCTAAACTGTCGAAATCTTGATTATATATAATTTTAGTAACTAGGTTCATTTAGAAAAAGGTCTAGTAAAACTCTCGTGATCTGTTGAGAGTATTGAGATTTGTGAAGAATCCTTAGGTTTAGATACTGGATTTACATTGTTAAGATAGAGTTAAACAGGGCCACCCTTGAAGTAGCAAAGTATGGCCGCTGGTCGCCATGACGCCCACTTATTGTGGACGCTGCATACTGCTGATCATTGCCCACCTGCCCAATTGGACCTTAACAGCTTACGGGTAAGACATTTAGAAAATATAGGAGTTATAGAAATTATCAAGATTTATGAAAAATATCAACGTCCTTGAAACTGTCAAAATCTTACAAATTATCAAGATTTTTGGGTATTATCAAGATTATAATTTTAGTAAATAGGTTCATAAAAAAATAGGTTTAGAAAAACTTCAAGTAAAATTGGCCTAGGCGAACCGAGTGATTGGAATCAATCACTTGAGTTAAGCAACAACAGGCGCGGTCAGGTGCAGGATAGGTGACCGACCCGCGACTACCGGTAGTGGCATTTACATTTTACCGAGCGCTTCCGTGCTTCACAAGGCACTTTAAGCCGTCGGTGCAGTCGTTAGGCCATGTCAGAGGCCTTACGGGCGGCTTGATAACTTCTGTCAGTAAGGCCCGCCACTGTCTTACAATCCTCCACCAACCCGGACTTGGCCCCCGTGGTGGAGTATGGCCTAACCTTCCTGAGATGCAGGAAGAGACCCGTGCCCCAGCAGTGGGGATACAAGGGTTGCTATGGATGATGATATTGAATTGTTGTCTTTGTTCCAGTGTCGCCCAACACAGCCGGGATTTCGCTTCTCACCTGCTGTTAGTCGTGATGAGTAACCTGTTCCTCTACACTCTCTTCTACATCGTGATGAAGCTGCTTAACAAGGAGTCCATACGGTGGTACAGGTGAGCTAATTTATAAAGAAATGTTTTATTTATTTCATTTACTCATTCAGTTACTAATTCACCCATTAATTCATTCACTCATTCATTCACTGATTTATTAACTCATTAATTCATTCCCTCATTCATTCACCCATTAATTCATTCATTAATTCATTCATTCATTCACTCACTCATTAATTTATTTATTTACCCATTAATTCATTCATTCATTCATTCACTCATTTATTCATTCATTTATTTATTTAGCTAGATACATGTCCATTTCACCTTCAGGCACATGAGAGCGGCGGGCCAGAAATTTAAATTAATAAATTATTAAATATAATATAGGTGCTTATGTACAGAATGCTTGGTTTTTCCCTTTCAGTTGGGTGTTCATAGCGCTGACTTACACCACCTGGTTCACTTCGAGTTACTTCTACTTGGATCAAAGCACGAATTGGGCGGTGAGTGGTTTTTAGTAACAGAGGAGAGATTGTAGACTTTTAGTCCGGATTTACTTACGGGTGTTGTTATATCGGAAAAGTCCGACCAGGCCAAAAGCGCCGCGCGCTTGCCCGCAGTGTGAGACGAGCAACCGACGACGCGAGCTCCGTCTCTGCTCACCATGATTAAGCTCTGCGAATCGGAGCGAAACCTGGTCGGACTCTTCCGATATAACAACACCCGTAAGTAAATCCGGACTAAAAGTCTACAATGCGTTGTGCTTACGAAAGTTTTAGTTCAAAAAAGAGGAGAGATTGGTTCAATGAAGTTTAGCTGACAGAAGGAAAAAAAGAAAACCAACAAGGAAAACAGAGGTGAGATTGGATCAATGAAGTTTAGCTGACAGAAGAAGAAAGAGGAAATAAAGAAGAAAAAGAGAGTACGAGAGAGGGAAATTGAGAGCGGCAAAGTAGAGCGAGAGGGAGAGATCAGAATTGGGAAAATAGAGATAGAGAAATCAGGAGTGGGATAGTGAGAGACGGAAACTACAATTGTGTAAACAGAAGAGGAGAAATCAGTAGTAGAATAGTGTGAGCGAGTAATCAGAAGTGGAATAGTGAGAGGTAAATGAAATGATAAGAAATGGATAAGGAGTGAAATAGATAAATCGGAAGTGGGATAATGACAGAAAGCTATCAGAAGTAGGATGTTGAGAATGGCAAATCAGAAGTAAAATAGTCAGAAAAAGTTATCAGAAGTGAGATGGTGAGAGAGATATATCAGAAGTAAAATATGAAAGAGACAAATCAGAAGTGAGATAGCGAAAGAGATAAGTCAGAAGTGGGATAGCGAGAGAAAGATATCAGAAGTGGGATAGTGAAAGAGATAAGTCAGAAGTGGTATAGCGAGAGAAAGATATCAGAAGTGAGATAGCGAAAGAGATAAGTCAGAAGTGGTATAGCGAGAGAAATATATCAGAAGTGAGATAGCGAAAGAGATAAGTCAGAAGTGGTATAGCGAGAGAAATATATCAGAAATGAGATAGCGAAAGAGATAAGTCAGAAGTGGTATAGCGAGACAAATATATCAGAAGTGAGATAGCGAAAGAGATAAGTCAGAAGTGGTATAGCGAGAGAAATATATCAGAAGTGAGATAGCGAAAGAGATAAGTCAGAAGTGGTATAGCGAGAGAAATATATCAGAAGTGAGATAGCGAAAGAGATAAGTCAGAAGTGGTATAGCGAGAGAAATATATCAGAAGTGGGATAGTGAAAGAGATAAATCAGAAGAGAGATAGTGAGGGAAAGATCAGAAGTGGGATAGTGAAAGAGATAAGTCAGAAGTCATATAGCGAGAGTAAGATATCAGAAGTGGGATAGTGAAAGAGATAAGTCAGAAGTGGTATAGCGAGAGAAAGATATCAGAAGTGAGATAGCGAAAGAGATAAGTCAGAAGTGGTATAGCGAGAGAAATATATCAGAAGTGGGATAGTGAAAGAGATAAATCAGAAGAGAGATAGTGAGGGAAAGATATCAGAAGTGGGATAGTGAAAGAGATAAGTCAGAAGTCATATAGCGAGAGAAAGATATCAGAAGTGGGATAGGGAAAGAGATAAGTCAGACTCTTCTGACTTATCTCTCTCTAGATAGTGAGGGAAAGAAATCAGAAGTGGGATAGTGAAAGAGATAAATCAGAAGAGAGATAGTGAAGGAAAGATATCAGAAATGGGATAGCGAGAGAAAGATATCAGAAGTGGGATACTGAGAGAAAGAGAGAAAAACACTTATCGTCAAAAACCTTGCCTTCCAGCTGACTCCGGCCGAGTCGCGGCGCAGCAACCGCGTCTGCAGCCTCCTTCAGCTGTACGACGCCCACGACATATGGCATTTCCTCTCCTCCATTGCTATGTTCTTCAGCTTTAACATGTATTTGACTATAGACGACAATCTATCGGACGCGCCTAGGAGTGACATTATGGTGTTCTAGAGCTGTAGTATATCTTAATGATTCGCGATACTCATCGTCGTCAGGCTATACAAGTCCACTGCTGGACATAGCCCTCCTCTAAAGAGCGCCACGTTGAGCTATCATAGGGGGTAATGCCCATAACCCCCACGCTGGGCATGCGGGTTGGGGATCGCGGTTTGGTGGAGTGAGCGCTGTTGCCCACCCCCTTGTTTGTGTCCCTTAGTCGCCTTTTACGACATCCGCGGGAGGAATTTGGGTTGGTGCTATTCTCTAGGCCGACACCCCACAGCAGTTAATTACTTGCCATGGGGATTATGGGCACTACCCCTCAATGATGGCACAACCTTGCGCTATGGCGCTCATTAGGGGAGGGCTATGTCCAGCAGTGGACTAATATAGCCCGAAGAAGAATCGCGATTATTTATTAGGTAAAAGGTAATTAGGAAATTACCGAATAAAAATATAAGGGAATTACCTTATTTCACGACGTTTCGGCAGCGTTACAGTTGCCGTGGTCTCGGGTAGAGCGTCGGGAAATAAGGTGATTCCGTTTTACCTAATGAACAATCGCGATTGGATCCGTTTATTATATTTCTAGAGCAGTGTTCCGCGAAGCGTGTGCCGCGGCACACTGGTGTGCCGCAGACGTCAGAAGGTGTGCCTCGAAAAACATTCGTCGTTCATATTGCAAAACGCGCCATGTCAACAAAAACGTTTTTTCACCAAATTTGTATGAAAAATTAAATAAATACAAAGAAAATAGCAAGACATCATAATCCTTACCTACTCAGGCTTACATTATATTGTCTTGAACTTACATTCAGAATCAAGTTTTCCTTCAATTTAGATGAAAAAGCGAAAATAGTGTTTTTTGACATAAAAAGTTTTGCAATATGAACGACAATATTAGTTTTTGGTAAAAAGTACCGTTTAAAGTTTTTAGGTTAGGCGCTAGGTTAGGTAGGATGTGATATGATATCAACCGTGTGTCCATTGCTGGGGCACTGGTCTCTTCCTGCATCGCAGGGAGGTTAGGCCATACTCCATCACGGGGGCCAAGTCCGGGTTGGTGGTGGTTAGGTATATACAAAATCCTATTTAGAGGCTAAAAATTCCACACACACACACACACAAAATTCCTACATTCTAAAAATATCTACGGCTTTTATTGAGATTTTTTGGGGACACTTCGGAAAGAAGTATAATTTTTTCTTTAAATTTTGATGTTTTTAGGTACGTAACTTCAAAAAATATCTAGGGCTTAAAAGCCCGAGTTTTTTTTTGGTTACACTTTATCGCAAAGAAGTATTCAAAAGAAAAGGAAATTTAAGTTTTCTGTGGTTCACCTACGAGAAATACGAAATTTTGTAGAAAAAAATGGTGTACCCCAGAAATTTCCAAATTTTGTAGGTGTACTTTAAACACAATAAGTTTGCGGAACATTGTTTTAAAGCCACCGTGCGGTAGTTCGATTCCCGCTGGAGCATTTAGTTTGGTTTGTCAAGTTAGGTTAGGACCAGGGGGGTGAGTCTCTAGAATGCATAGTTGTTCAATAACATAACATTTTATACTATTCTTATTTTTAATGCACTAACCCGTGCTAAGGACAAATTTAAAAACCTATTTAGAGGCTAAAACTGCCTGTACGTAATACAGAGAATAGTGTAAAGAGGTTCGAAATTTCACTGATGCCGGTGAGTCGCCCATTGGTTCAATTGGTAGAGCGCTGGCACGGATAGCCAGAGGTTGCGGGTTCGAATCCCGGCATGGGTGAAAGCCACGATAAGCCGGTGGTGCCAGCTGTCATGAAAAGGCAGTCGTTAAGCCATGTCAGAGGCCTCATGGGTTGATAACTTCTGACAGTAAGTCCAGCCACTGTCTTACAATCCACAACCCGCACTTGGCCCCCGTGGAGTATAGCCTAACCTTCCTGCGATGCAGGAAGAGACCCATGCCCCAGTAGTGGGGACATAACAAGGGTTGATAACAATATTAGACAAATGATTGTGTTGTGTTTGTGAAATTGAGTGATACTCATTGAATTTATCATTTTAGCATAGTAGTTTTAAGATTGTAGGCGGCCTTTGAGTCTGTGAATATGATATGCTTTGGTTGAGATTATATAAGAACCAGCAATGCCTTTAAAATCATATTTAATTCATACAATTAAGCAATGCTCAACATTCAATTGTATTAATTTAGTTTTAGAGTTGCTGTGAAGATGGTTTCATTAAAATAAAGTATATTGTCTGCGTCTAAGACGTCGCTAAGTTGGCTAATTGTGACAATGATTTTTAGAACCTAGGAATTTAATCGGTTTCTTCTAAAAACGGCCCAGGAAGAAAAGAAGCCAGGGCTGCTTATTTTAACTTCGGCTGCTTTAACTATTTTTAAAACGAAAAAGAATAACAACCATAGCTTACGAAACCGGAAGTATAGTGCGTTCACATTAACTTGACGCGTGAGAGAATTGGTAACAAGGACATAACATGTGAATTAGCTTTTGGGCCTAATCGGAAGACGGTAAAACAAGCCCTCAATCCTTTTATTTTCCCCAAGTAATGGGAATGATTTCTTATTTAACATGGTAACAGTAAACATCTTAGTGCTACCAATTCTCTCACGCGTCAAGTTAATGTGAACGCACTGTATGGTGGTTTATTTTTTGTCCATGGCTCTCTTTAAATAAAAGAAAAAGTAATAAATACATTTAATCTGTGCAAACGTATGTATTTTATAATATTTGTTTTTAAAGGGATATCGAGATGTCAATATTTAGGCAGTTTTTAATCAAAAATATTTAGTTATTTCATTCAGTGTGAAGATCTTTACAAGTTCGAATTGGTGTCACGCTTATTCACAAAAATCGAAAAAATCATTGAATATTGTAAATTTTTCATTGTAGCTTAATATTTACTGACCTGACCTTTACAATGAAGTATCATTGTTAATATTGGCCTTTTGCATCTACTTGATGAGATTATTTATATAGCGTCCAGTGGTTTCTTCACTCACACTAGATGGGTGAAGGGACCACTCCGACGCTGTAGTGCCTGGGACATGGTTTTATAGATGGTGTAGGCTTGCCCAGCACCTATACCATCCTGACAGCTTAGTCGCCCTAGCCCACAGGAGAGACTAGTCAATACGTGCGGAGCCAACCAAGCCGCGGGTTTCCTCACGATGTTTTCCTTCACAGTTAGCGTGAATCATTTGTTACTGTTCCAATATTTAGGACAATGGCCTTTTGCATAAACGCGTCGTATTTATTTCGTTGTCGTCTTCGTTTCTCTTCTTTCTTCTAATAATGATTGTTATGAAATTAAATTTTATAAATTTACTCGTATAACAACGTAAAACATCACGTTCCGTTTGCCGAATGTCAATCCTACAGTTTAAAATGTCAGCCGCTGCCTTCGGTCCGTATTGTAGTGGAGAAAAGGGCAGCTTGAAAAAAGACTCCAATCTGAACATCTTTTTTCAAGTCTGATAAGATTTCGTGCATACATAACCTCACGCCTGTATCCCAGAGGGGTTCGCAGAGACCAGGGACTGCCACATGCCACGATCCTGACAGATCACCTTCGCTTCATCAACGTTCATAAGTCGTTGCATGCACGCACGCCGGTTCCGGGTACTTTTTATCTTTCTCTTTACTAATACATCCCCTATTTGGTCGATGTAAGTCCGTCTGGGACGTCCCTTACCAGCCCTTCCACTCACATTCGCAATATATATTTGTTTCGTCAATCATTCTTCCTTCATCCTCTCCACATGTCCAAACCAACGCAACATTCCTTTCTCAATTCTAGACACTACATCCTCTTTCAGTCCACAACGTTCTCTAATCAGACTATTGCGTATCCTATCATTCAAAAATAAGATTTCATGTTATTGTAATGTACTAATTGAAGTCTTGGTACAGTCTGTTAGCTCTTAGAATATACCTCGGGCTCTAGAGTAGGCTTCGTTTTTCGCCAATACTAGGTACTTCCTGATCTGAGTGCTTAGTGCGAGTTTTTTAACTACTCGATCGCGTTAACGTAAACTCATATTTCTATGGCATCGAGGAAGCGCCACCTAGCGACAAGTATGGAAATTAAAGTTGCTGAGTGCGAGTTGTAATGGTTTACGAAGTGAACACGTTTACCAGCCAAAACACGAATAAACGCGAGTGCGAGTTGTACTGTGACAGCGTTTTGCCAGTTCGAACGGTTAACTTACTCATACTCATACTCACTACTCGATTAACGCGGTAGTAAAGTTATTCGATTGACTAAGCACTCTGTATTTCGAAATTAAGTGTGATATAAAGCTCCGATATTTCTATTACACGAATATATCCGATAGTAGCCGAGGTATATTCTAAAAGCTAACAGACCGTAGTACTATGACGGCAGTCGCGCGATTTAGGTGTCAAATATTGCGTTTTTCAGTAGAAATATCGTTATATACCTAACAAAAAATATGACTTACCCTACACAATTATATTGGCCTTTTTGCATCTACTTAATGAGATGATTTATACAGCGTCCAGTGGTATCTTCGCTCACACTAGATGGGTGAAGGGACCACTCCGACGCTGTAGTGCCTGGGACATGGGTTTATAGATGGTGTAGGCTTGCCCAGCACCTATACCACCCTGACAGCTTAGTCGGCCTAGCCCACAGGAAAGACTAGTCAATACGTGCGGAGCCAACCAAGCCGCGGGTTTCCTCACGATGTTTTCCTTCACCGTTAGCGAGTGGTATTGCGACTGCAAATTCGCAAATGTACGTAACTTTGAAATTAAACAAAGTCATTGGTACATGCCCGCACTCGGGATCGAACCTGGGGCTCTCGCTTGCCAGTCTATGGTTCTACCCACTGAGCTACCACCGCTGTACCCTACACAATAGTCCTTGAAAAATGTAGTAAAACGAGTTAAACGAGTATGAGAAACTGAGGGTAAGGCTACTGTTTCATCTCACCCGCTTATTTCACAATGTATTATTATCATTGAATTTCAAATTCAATGTTATTATCTTAAGATAAATTACACATTTTTTAAAACTGTAGTCTGAGGCACTTTTAGTTAATAAACGTAAATTATCGTTACCTGCCGAGATTAAGAAATTAAATTAAAACCATGTAAAAAAAAATTAAGCTCTCTGTAAAAATGAGAATTTAAACTATTGTAGGGTAATTTTATGATTATTGTATAAGATCTTGACAGAGTTAAGTAGCTATCTTTATCTACACTAAGTAGGCAGTCAAAGTTTCCACAAGACGATGGAGCTAGGATCCCACCTAGGATAGGCTAGAACAGGGGTGTCCAACACAATTTTGCAGAGGGCCAGGTTTAATATGTTTCGTAATTGTAGCGGGCCAAAACAAATTTCATAGGTAAAATAAAATGCAACGGTATTTTTCATAATGCCAAATTATTTATTAATTCATTTATAATGGTAATAATTTCACTTATAAGTATAATGAATGGTGCGCAATAAAGATAACTAATCTAATCTAATGCCTTCGTAAAATTAAAACTTAATGAGAGGTTTATACTATTTTTATTTTTAATGCACTAACCCGTGCTAAGGACAATTTATTTCAAATCTACTTTAATCTACTGCAGCCAGATGTCGCTGCCTGTACGTAATACAGAGAATAGTGTAAAGAGGTTCGAAATTTCACTGATGCCGGCGAGTCGCCTATTATCTCAGTTGGATAGAGCGCTGGCACGGATAGCCAGAGGTCGCGGGTTCGAGTCCCGGCATGGGTGGAATTTTTAGCCTCTAAATAGGTTTTTTAATGAGATGTCTTACATCTTTTTTGCTTGACATCTTATTTTTTAAAGTTTTAACCAGGTCACGGGCCGGATAAAGGACTTACGCGGGCCGTATGGTGGCCCGGGGGCCGTATGTTGGACGGGCCTGGGCTAGAACTTTAATCGATTGCCGCTAAAAACGGCCGTTTTTTAAATTGATTAAAGTCCTTTGTTGTTGATTCTATTTTAAAAACCTATTTAGAGGCTAAAAATTCCGCCCACGCCGGTTGGATAAATAAATAGGTTTTGAAAATTGTCCTCGGCACGGGTTAGTGCAACAAAAATAATATAATCATGTTTATTCTATGTTCTTGACTGCAGGTTCTGAAAATGGGTCTCGCATTTGTTAAGATTTTTTATAAACCTATTTAGAGGCTAAAAATTCCACCCATGCCGGGACTCGACCCCGCGACCTCTGACTAACCGTGCCAGCGCTCTCCCACCTGAGCTAATGGGCGACTACTGGCATCAGTGAAATTTCGAACCTCTTTACAATACTCTCTGTATTACGTACAGGCAGCGACATCTGGCTGAAGCAATTTGCATCACTTGCAGCCCCGAGTACCTTACTTTGCAGTTAGGTTTTACATCGGAATGATATCGCTGTACCCACATGATTATACTATTTTTATTTTTAATGCACTAACCCGCGCTAATGACCATTTTTAAAAACCTATTTAGAGGCTAAAAATTCCGCCCACGCCGGGATGGATAAATAAATAGGTTTTTAAAATTGTCCTCAGCACGGGTTACTGCAACAAAAAGAATATAATCATGTTCATTCTATGTTCTTGACTGTAGGTTCTGAAAATGGGCCTTACAGTTGTTCAGATTTTTATGCTAATTTTTAGCCAATAACGTATTATAAATCAAGTTATGTTTTATAGTATTTTTATTTTTAATGCACTAAGCACTAACCCGTGCTAAGGACAATTTTAAAAACCAATAGCCAGAGGTCGCGGGTTCGAATCCCGGCATGGGTGGAATTTTTAGCCTCTAAATAGGTTTTTGTAAATTGTCCTTAGCACGGGTTAGTACATTAAAAATAGTATAATCATGTGGGTACAGTGATATCATTCCGATGTAAAAACCTAACTGCAAAGTAGGTACTCGGGCCTGTAAGTGACGCAGTTTACTTAAGCCAGATGTCGCTGCCTGTACGTAATACAGAGAATAGTGTAAAGAGGTTCGAAATTTCACTGATGCCGGTGAGTCGCCCCTTAGCTCAGCGCTGGCACGGATAGCCAGAGGTCGCGGGTTCTAATCCCGGCATGGGTGGAATTTTTAGCCTCTAAATAGGTTTTTAAAGTTATGTTTTTTTCCATTGATGGCGCTAGGTAGCAGCCCGAAGCGCCTTAAGATAACATAAAATTTACTTACAGGCACATACATTGCTTCTGGCCCCACAGCAGGATACCCTGTGTCGTGGGAACCAGAAACAACGACATCACAAACATGTAAACATCCAAGACCTGGGGTTTTTTTTGTGCCCAGCCGGGATTCGAACCCGGGACCTCTTGCTAGGTAGGTAGATGCACTACCGCTACGCCACAGAGGTCGTCTGAAGATGCGTGTGAACATGCTACTTCTGCGCAAACTCAGTCCATCCTAGACCTCATCTTCATCCTCGGACTTGATAGAGGTTAAGAATAAGGCTGGGCGCATGCTGAGACGCAGGCGACGTAGCACAGCGCAGCGCAGATTTAGTAAAGCATGGAACGTCATTGAGCTTGTAACGGTGGAAAACCGTTGCTTATCCGTTTTTTATCCAGTTTTCTGTTTTATTATTAATAATATTAATCTACAAATAAAGCCTCACTTACAGTCGTTCCAGTTTCTATTGATTATCAAAGATATACAACATTACAAGCTACGCTGCGCCACAGGCACGCGCGACGCAGACATGTGTCTGTCCTGCTCTGCGTCTCGTTGTTGTGCCGGCACAGATTTCCACGCGACGCGTGCTCCCCGAGGCGTGTTTAGAAACAATTTTGTTGCAATGTGGCGTAGCGGTAGCGCGTCTGCCTACCATGCAAGAGGTCCCGGGTTAGAATCCCGGCTGGAAACAAAAAAAAAAGTCCAGGTCTTGGATGTTTACATGTTTGTGATGTCGTTGTTTCTGGTTCCCACGACACAGGGTATCCTAGTGTGGGGCCAGAAGCAATGTATGTGCCTGTATGTAAATGTTATGTTAATGTTATGTTATGTTAATGACAGAGCATTTAATTGAAGTAGGTCGCTGTGAACCTTGTTTGTATGATACAAATCATCCAGACTATTAAAAAAAAAGACTCTGAAAGAGTTATTATGGGTGAGAATTGCCTAGGAATGGAGCGAATAGTTGCGTCGCAGCATGGCCTAACCTTTGCGATGCAGGAAGAGACTCGTGCCGGCAGTGGGGACAGACAAGGGTTGATAACGATGCGGTGGGGGGCTATGTCTGCCTCAACTGTCCTGCCCTGTACTGAACTGTGCTGCGTCGCCTGCGTCTCCATGCGCCCAGCCTAAGCCCAGTCCTTACAAAAACAATTGTCGCGTGTGAAAAATGCGCAGTTCCTTCATTGCAAATAATTGGTAAATAAGTCAATTAAGTATGAGTTCTTACGAAAGGTTTAGTTCCAAAATACGTATAAGTATAAAAATTGTTAACTCTCAGTTATTACTTGCTGTTTTTATTAATTATTAAGTTTTTGGTAAGAAATTATTTATATTCTATGCAAGTAGGTAAAGACATGCAATTGTGTAACGGAGAAATTGCTTCTCCATAATTATGTAAATAAAAGCTTTTTTATACATGAATCTTGGTTTTTTGTACATAATTACCCCTTGGAGGTCGTAGGTTCGATTCCAACTGGAGACCACCGTACATTGGTAATGTCCTCAGTCTGGATGTATTTCAATATTTTCAATGATTGTGTTGACTTGCCTGGTTACTATAGAATATCCTAATTTGGGAGAGGGCAAGTGATTGTTATCATAGCAATCCATAAAGCGCTGTGGCCTAGGCAAACCGAGTGATTGGAAACAATCACTTGAGTTAAGCAACAACTGGCGCGGTCAGGTGCAGGATGGGTGACCGTCCCGTGACTACCGCTAGTGGCATTTTTCCGAGCGCTTCCGTGCTTCGCAAGGCACGTTAAGCCGTTGGAGCCGGCTGTCATGTAATGGCAGTCGGTAAACCATGTCAGAGGCCTTATGGGCGGCTTGATAACTTCTGAAAGTAAGACCCGCCACTGTCTTACAATCCTCCACCAACCCGGACTTGGCCCCCGTGGAGGAGAATGGCTTAATCTTCCTGCGATGCAGAAAGAGATGCAGGAAGAGACCACTGCCCCAGCAGAGGTGACATAAAAAGGTTTATAGCGATATCCGTAGATAGAGTTTACTCCCTCTACGGCGATATCGAATCAATAAAGAAAATTGACGAGAATAACTACTAACATTTTACGACGTGGTTATCTGTAGAAACCCTACGGAGTCTCGACATGTTTGCTTCCGCTACTCCCTAACAGATGGCGTTACTTGTACCATTGAGATATAACATAACATTTACATACTGGCACATAAATTGCTTTTGGTCCCACACTAGGATACCCTGTGTCGTGGGAACCAGAAACAACGACATCACAAACATGTGAACATCCAAGACCTGGGCTTTTTTTGTCCCCAGCCGGGATTCGAACCCGGGACCTCTTGCATGGTAGGCAGACGCGCTACCGCTAGGGGTCGTCGGCCGTCATATTAGTAGGCACTTTTTTTTAGGAATAAATTTTATTCAAGATTCAGAAAGAATTTGAATAGGAGATTAAATGTAGTTTAAATGAAATGAAATAATATTTATAATCGTGAAGAATAATACACAGAGGAAAATACAATTGGTTAAACAGTGCTTAGACTAGTATAAGTTTAACATGTTGTGTAAATATCGTTGAGCAACGGTGGCCCCACACCAGGCATAGAGCCAGTTTCTGAATTGAGTATTTCACTAAGTAAATTTCTGTCACGCTCTTTTCTAAGAAATTCGAATAGACAGCACTACAGTTAGGTAATTGCTTAAGGACTTAGCGAAATTCTCAATTCAGAAAGTGGCAAGCTGTAAACTCATTCTTAAAAATCTATTAAGAGGCCACTTTCTAACATATTTTATTCAAGGTTGTTTTTATTGTACCTATGTACCTACCAGTGCCGTCTTTGTTGATCGCCCTAATTATAAATACAATACTGTGTATACTAGTAAGTACTTATATAATGTATTTAGGCAACGTGTTAACCTTTATTTTATTCTCGCAAAGTCACACCTAAGCTAAATGAAGAGAGTAGGTAGAGTGTATTCGCGTCTAAACGGTGCCGTGCTGTCAGAATATCGTTATAACTATATCAGAAAGATATTTTGTAGGTATTCGATTGCTTACCGAAATCCAGTAGGTATACTTAATTGTTTCAAATCATCACCAAAATTCAAGGGAACTGCTTTCAAAGTTAGAAATCCGAAACAGCAATAAATAATGAAACATTCAAAACAACTTTTTAATCAAACCCCAACCGTATAATCTGCGACCATAACCATTAGCGCAGATAATCATAAATAATATTTTTATTAACGATAAATAATTACAATCATAACTAAGCCGGTGACAAATACGAATGTGCGTGAAAAATTACGCGAATCGAATCATAGACAAAAGATGGCGGCACACGCCGGCCCTTATGGGGTTCCCGCCAAAACAGACGCTGTAAAGGCCAAGAAAAAAAAAACTAGTTATTTTGTGCCAGCAGTAAGGCACTATGCACCATGAAGGCCAACGCTGTAAGCTATTTTATTTTTAAAAAACCTATTTAGAGGCTAAAAATTCCACCCGGGATTCGAACCCGCGACCTCTGGCTATCCGTGCCAGAGGTCGCGGGTTTGAATCCCGGCATGGGTGGAATTTTTACCCTCTAAATAGGTTTTTTTTTAAATTTTCCTTAGCACGGGTTAGTGCATTAAAAATAAAAATGGTATAAGTAGGTATTTTATTTACTCTTTTAATTAGGTAGGTATATAATAAAAAACTGTTCTTATACGGATTTCACTCGTTTATTACATTTTTACAATTTTTCTACGTTTCGCCATTTTTTCAGGTGCCGTGGTCTCGGAGATGACATCTGTAAAAATTTAATAAACGAGTAAAATCCGTATAAAAACTGTTTTTGTTTTGTCTAGTGCTCGTGTTGACATTAGCAAATACTATAGGTAGGCATAGTTTGGCTAAAACGTCTAGAAATTTAAAAACAAAACTTTGTACTGAGAAAAGTCACTTTTTGCCACTTTAGTATGGATATCGTTGCCGTAATTAATATCTAGACTTTTTTGCCAAGCTGCACCTACTAAGTTAGCACTGCACCATGGAGGTCAGTGCTTTACCTACATTTCTACACTTTGACCTTTCTACGATAAGGTCCGTGGAGGTATAATAAGTGTGCCTGAAGTGTGGTTCAAAAATACGTACAGTGCTACACAAGAAACAAGTCTCGCGGATGTACCTGCGCAGATGACCAAATTTTGGATGTGCGGCAAGTTGATCGACCAATCAGATAGTTTCATTTTATGGCAGGCCGCGCGCCTTTGTTGCTATTGGTTGATTCAACGTCATCGATGCAGGTGACTATTAGTTTGGCAATATTAGCGTGAGCGAAATAGGTAGCGCTACTGCGGCAATCAATTCTGCACCTTAACCGTATCGATTAAAGATCATGTTGAATGTACTTATAGCTTCGAGTACTTTCGTTACACTTCTTCCTAGTCTGCGCGTACGTAGATTCCCGAAGGGACTTTTATGATGTGTATAGTACTGTAAAAGTCTGTATTTTTAACCATCTAGGTATATCCTATATATCTTTCTCTCTCTCTCTCTTCCCACATAGGGGTCAGCTTTTCTTATTTTCTCTTACCACTTCCTAATTGATACTCGATATCAACCCTTTATGTCTCCACTGGGGCACAGGTCTCTTCCTGCATTGCCGGAAGGTTAGGCCATACTCCACCACGGGGCCAAGTCCGGATTGGTGGAGGATTGTAAGACAGTGGCGGGCCTTACTGTCAGAAGTTATCAAGCCGCCCTAAGGCATCTGGCATGGCTTAACGGCTGCCATTACAGCCGGCACCGATGGCTTAACGTGCCTTGCGAAGCACGGAAGCGCTCGGAAAAATACTACTAGCGGTAGTCACGGGTCGGTCAACCATCCTGCACCTGTCCGCGCCTGTTGTTGCTTAACTCAAGTGATTGTTTCCAATCACTCGGTTCGGCTAGGCCACGAGAGCTTCCGATACGTATGTGAAAATTTTCTTTGGGTTAGTAAAATATGTTTTTTTGC
Source organism: Yponomeuta sedellus (assembly GCA_934045075.1). Taxonomy (NCBI): domain Eukaryota; kingdom Metazoa; phylum Arthropoda; class Insecta; order Lepidoptera; family Yponomeutidae; genus Yponomeuta; species Yponomeuta sedellus. The sequence continues at coordinate 2,250,439 of OW203751.1, forward strand.
AATATAACCTTATTATTTCTTATTGATATATGGCAACCAGCCGATGTCGACAAATTCTGCCAAAGTCAAGTCTTGACACGAAATGAGCAATTTTTTTTAAGTTTACTAATTTTGATATTAGTTGCCGTAACTCCGATCTACCCTAATTTTAATTCTATTTAGACGCTAATGTATGCAATAAGGGCGATTCTCCACGGACAGTTGGCTGAAGGGGTGAATGTCAAAACAAAAATCATTGGGGACCGTTTAGAAATGTGTTTTATTGTATTTTACGCGCTTCACGGCATGATTTGGATTTTAGAGATTTTTTTCAATAATAAGCGGCGGTAGATATGAAATGAAAAAATGTAACATAGTTTATTTCACAAGTAAAGGTCCATAAAAATAGTAATTAGTTTGAAAGTAATCACCGAGTTCTTAATCGAGAGGTTGTGGATTCGAATCTGGACAGGTACCGATGACTTCGTTTTCTAAGCTGAGTGAATGAAAATATCGTGAGGAAACCTGAGTGTCTGAAGTGCAAACATACCTCAGCGCCTGCTACGTACAATGGCCCAAGTACGAGGCAAAGTGCGGAAATTTCGGGTCTAACTGGTTAGCCTAGTTCTTATAAGCATCAAGAGAAAGTTCCATCAAAAACACAGCCGTTCCCAAATTAACCCCGAGCAACAAAAAACATAACCCCCAAACTAATAATTTCATATTCCCGAGTGAAAGCGGCATAAGACATGGTATAGACCGCCATCATAATATGCCTTTAGTATCCACCGTTGGACTTTTCATGATTTTCCTTGTAGCAAATACGACACGCAAAATTCTACCTTATTTCTAACCCGCATAGGGTTCTTAATCGACTAGCGCACAGGTACTTTTATGCGATATAAAACTGACCAATGAGAGTGTGGGGGGCGGGGCCTGTTTTAAATTTCGTACGTTTTTGTCTTCAGCTTTTCACGTGCGATGCCTTTTTCTTTTCGGCCAGGGTGCCATTCTTACTTGGTGGGAAATGATTTCGATTCGTTCGAATTCGAATAAAAAAAACTAAAGATAACTTATACAATTTTTATTTTTAATGCACTAACCCGTGCTAAGGACAATTTTAAAAACCTATTTAGAGGCTAAAAATTCCACCCATGCCAGGATTCGAACCCGCGACCTCTGGCTATCCGTGCCAGCGCTCTTCCCAACTGAGCTAATGGGCGACTCACCGGCATCAGCGAAATTTCGAACCTCTTTACACTATACTCTGTATTACGTACAGGCAGCGACATCTGGCTGAAGTAAATTGCATCACTTACAGCCCCGAGTACCTACTTTGCAGTTAGGTTTTTACATCGGTATGATATCGCTGTACCCACATGATTATACTATTTTAGCTAGAGGTTCGAATCCCGGCATGGGTGAAATTTTTAGTCTCTAAATAGGTTTTTAAAGATAACTTGTTTTTTTTTAAAGGAAGTCTTTAATCATTCAGTCCACGTATTTAATATCTTTTTTTGTTATTGAATTTGTTTGCTTAATATTCTATCGTAAAAACAACGGAGAAGTAGCAAAATACCTTATTTGAATAATGCAAAACCTAAAAGAAATACGAGAAAAGGTTCTCAGTTTAAAAAAATCGATATCCTTAATTTTTTTTTCGTCATAGTGAGGGGCTATATGTTTTAAGAATTCAGAGAAGTAAGAAAATTGTTACTGATAAAATCCTTAGTATCCATATTTTCGCTAGAAATACGGGGGTACAAACGTGACCTAAGCGAAGGCGATAATTTTTGTTTTCATAGTGAATAAAATTCTTTTGACTTTTGACTTTGGCAGCGACGTTTTGCGTAACATGCTTGAAGAACACGCGTTTGAGTTGCCATGAACTACAAAAAAAGTCTTGAAATGTAAATAAAATATATCTGTAAATCAACGGACAGTGGAATGTTTTTTTTTTCAATATGGCGGATGGCAAAGCCGTATAGTTACTGCCCACCCGAGTGTTTAGTGCGAGTTTGACAGATCCAATCGAACAACTTTACTACCGCGTTAATCGAGCATTGAGTAGTGAGTATTGAGTATGGAATCTTATGCGTATAGGTGGTATCTAATGTATAAGATTTAAGAGGACTTGAGAAAAGATGGTCAGAGTGGAGTTTTTTTTCCCGCTGCCTTTTTCTCCACTACATTACGGCCCGAAGGCGGCGGCTTTCACTTTCATGTTACATTGTACTTTGACATTCAGCAAACAGAATGTAAATTCTTTACGTTGAAATAAATTGAATTGAATTGAAAGTATGAGTAAGTTAACCGTTCGAACTGGCAAAACGCTGTCACAGTATAACTCGCACTCGCGTTTATTCGTGTTTTGGCTAGTAAACGTGTTCACTTCTCAACGTAAACCATTACAACTCGCACTCAGCAATTTTAATTTCCATACTTGTCGCTAGGTGGCGCTTCCTCGATGCCATAGAAATATGAGTTTACGTTAACGCGATCGAGTAGTTAAACAACTCGCACTAAGCAATCTGAGTGCTTAGTGCGAGTTTGACAGATCCAATCGAATAACTTTACTACCGCGTTAATCGAGCATTGAGTAGTGAGTATGAGTAAGTTAACCGTTCGAACTGGCAAAACGCCGTCACAGTACAACTCGAACTCGCGTTTATTCGTGTTTTGGCTAGTAAACGTGTTCACTTCTCAACGTAAACCATTACAACTCGCACTCAGCAATTTTAATTTCCATACTTGTCGCTAGGTGGCGCTTCCTCGATGCCATAGAAATATGAGTTTACGTTAACGCGATCGAGTAGTTAAAAAACTCGCATTAAGCACTGTGAACAGATAACTTGTTGGCGCTGTACCACGGTACGAACCAGAGTAATGCCGCGAGCCTTGTTTTTGACGTTTTATGAAGTACACGCCATTTTACGTATGAATACCCGGTTATTTCTCCTTTTTACCCATTTTTCGGGTACAAGGGACGTGTAGTTGATATTTTTGTACATTTTTATGCCGATGACGTTAAGGGAGGTAAACGTTATTTGACTGATTGTGAACGTCTTGGGGGATGAAGGAAGAGAGATTGGCAAAAGCTCAATATAATTATTGAGCGAATTCTGGTGGAAGAGCCGCTAATAGACGTACCAGCTGGGCATGCTTCGACCAAATAGGGGATGTATTAGCGAAGGACCAGAAAACTATCCGAAATTGCGCGTACAGCGACTATTGTGGACTGATGATTTGATAGAAGATAGTGATAATAATATTACAGGTAATAATTATATTTTCTTATCCTGAGTGTTTAGTGCGACTTTGACAGATCCAATCGAATGACTTTACTACCGCGTTAATCGAGCGTTGAGTAGTGAGTATGAGTAAGTTAACCGTTCGAACTGGCAAAACGCTGTCGCAGTACAACTCGCACTCGCGTTTATTCGTGTTTTGGCTGGTAAACGTGTTCACTTCTCAACGTAAACCATTACAACTCGCCCTCAGCAATTTTAATTTCCATACTTGTCGCTAGGTGGCACTTCCTCGATGCCATAGAAATATGAGTTTACGTTAACGCGATCGAGTAGTTAAAAAACTCGCACTAAGCATTCTGCGCCTAGTTTTTGATTGAGATAATTCTATATTAAATTTAGTCATTTTGAAAACCAGTTAAGTGAGGTACTTAATTGTGATTAATTTTAGATGTAGGTTTTTTTTTCTGTGTCGGTTGTGTATTGTGTTGTTCTAATTTAGCTGCGTTGAGAATTAGATACCTACTATTATTCGTAGGTTAGGTTAGTTAATATATTTCAAATCTATATAATAATGCAAATTTTGTAAATTTAATCTAGTAGTTTAAATATTATATATTGTTATAGGTACATAATATGTTTTCATAGGACACAAATGAAGTAGAATATATTCATATATTATACTATTTTTATTTTTAATGCACTAACCCGTGCTAAGGACAATAAGGGCATGGGTGTGATTTTTGGACTCTAAATATGTATTCATATAGTTATTATTGATTAAAATTTATTTATCTCCATCGTAGCTTGTCTGGAGGAGATTGTTCCAAGCAATAAGGCCGCCAATTGTAAGATAAGATAAGATACAGTACAGTATAGTACAGTGGATTTTGTGTCTTTGTAATCATTTTATGTTGGATTTTCCTGGTGTACGATAAAGAATATTCTTATCTTTTTTCTTTATTTCGAAATCCAACAGCACAATATTAGTAATAGTTGCTTTAAACAATATTAGCTTAGTATTAAAATTCAAGGGGTTGATTTTTCATACCTTTCCTAAATTGTATACCTTATTGAGAAAAACATTGAGAAAAAAATCTAACAACAGCTTAACTTAACTTATCTTAACAATATACATGTTATTAAAACTTAAAATTAAGATGTAATAAACGGATTTCACTCGTTTATTACATCTTAATTTTAACTTCAATTACTAATAATCAATATTGTTGACTTTATATTAAATAATTGGCTTACCTATTTTGAAAGAGGGTAGTAAACTAACAGTTAATGCTTTCAAAAAGAAGACGCCTGTCACCTCAGTCATCCGAGACCACGGCACCAGAGTGCTTAGTGCGAGTTTGACAGATCCAATCGAATAACTTTACTACCGCGTTAATCGAGCATCGAGTAGTGAGTATGAGTAAGTTAACCGTTCGAACTGGCAAAACGCTGTCACAGTACAACTCGCACTCGCGTTTATTCGTGTTTTGGCTGGTAAACGTGTTCACTTCTCAACGTAAACCATTAAAACTCGCACTCAGCAATTTTAATTTCCATACTTGTCGCTAGGTGGCGCTTCCTCGATGCCATAGAAATTTGAGTTTACGTTAACGCGATCGAGTAGTTAAAAAACTCGCACTAAGCACTCTGTAAAAGTGCCGAAACGTCGGAAAATTGTAAAAATATAATAAACGAGTGAAATCCGTATAAAGACAGTTTTAATTATGTCTAGTGCTCGTGTTAACATTAGAAAATACAATTACGTGTTAATACATAGCATAATATTAATATTCGTTCATATTTTTGTAGCAACCTCGTAGCGCCCGTAGCTCTATTCCGTAGCCCGCTACGCCGTAGTCAGATTCCGAAACAATGCTACGCGCTACGAGATGCTACGGGGAGAATTCTGTTTACAGTGCATTTTGAATAAAACATGATAGGTACGTACGTGAAGAGGTATTCTACTCCGGAGTAAGTGACACTTAATGCTGTTCTTACGTGGAGCATGCTGTCTCGCTTGATAGCAACCCTTTGTATGTGCCCACCGCTGGGGCACGGGTCTCTTCCCGCAGGAAGGTTAGGCCATACTCACCACGGGGTCAAGTCCGGGTTGGTGGAGGATTGTAAGACAGTGGCGGGCCTTACTGTCAGTTATCAAGCCGCCCATAAGGTCTCTGGAATGGCTACATAACAACGTACATTTGTGATGTCAAAGTAACAGTACAGTTTGTTAGCTTTTAAAATATACCTCGGGCCCTAGAGTAGGCTTCGGTTTTCGCCAAAAGCACACGAGTGTAATACTACTTCCTCCTCTGTATAGATCTTTTCCTCACTATTTCGAAAAGTTATGTAAAGTTATAAACAACTTACTATTACACGAATATATCAAATTCTATCCGAGGTATATTCTAAAATCTAACGGACTGTGGCTGTATCGGTTTCCTTCACAACCAACTGTGAAGGAAAACATCGTGAGGAAACCCGGGTGCATGAGGTGTTCACATGCCTCAGCGCTTGACATTGCTGTTCTGTGATGGGCACGCGTTGTGATTAAGACCACACTGACTGCCTCGATGCTTACCATGTTGCTCACGCTTGGATGCCATGCCAGAGGTCACAGATTCGATTCCCACTGGCGGCCGCCGTACATTTGTACAAGAGGCCCCAGTATGGGTGTATTTACATGTTTGTGACGTCCTTACCATAGCAGCCATAGCACAGGGTATACCAGTTTGGGATCAGATCAAGTGATTGAGTTGTGTGGACGGCATTATTTTTTACTGTCTCCTATGCCCTACAGCGGCACCAAAAATCTGATGACTTAAGGCTGTTTACCAACCCGAACTTGGCCCCCGTGGTGGAGTATGGCCTAACCTCCCTGTGCAGGAAGAGACCCGTGCCCCAGCAGTGGGGACAAACCAAAGGGTTGGTATCGATGTAATCAAAGTGATCGAAACAAAGTCTATCAGTCACGTTATTATTGTTTAATATTTTAGCTTCCAAAGCTACCTTCATTAACTTTTCAATAAGTTCAATAAGTTTGTCGAATTACATTTCACTTTGACGTAACCATTCACACAAAAAATGTATCAAAAAGAAACAAATAAAACATCCAACGGCATTCAATATTAATGAGGGTACTCAATAAAATCAATCCACACCCAACGGATTCATTCGCCTATTATTATCATACCTTGCGCTATTACCTTAACGAACACAAACCAAATTCACCCCAAATATCATGGCAATACGGTCTAATCTAACTGCATTAGTAAACTTGTAAGACGTTTCAGAAGACCGTCAACAAAGACCTTTATGTCAGACAAAAATGGCACGTAATCCGGGGGATTAAGGTTGCAAGGAGTTAGAAGGCAGAGTATAGTTGGCTGGTGGGTGTAAGCGTCTAAAAAGGCCACCCTAAAATCACGCCCCCTGGAGGAACCACACCCTTTTAATTCTCAGTTGTTCACTGGCTGTACAGAGCGGTAAACGTGCGCAACGCTTTTGAAAAATAAAAAAGAAACAGCGCGGTTTTCGAACTCTTTAATTTTCATTTGAATTTCGAACGGAGAAAAGTTTTTTCTTTTCAGGGTCTTTTCACAGTTCAATTTAAAAAGTTTTTGTTTCGAAAAAAGTTTCGTTTGGCACGTTCCAAAAGTTGTGTTTGCGATTTAAAGTGTGTAAGTAACTTTGATTAGAGCAGAATGTTCACACCGCAAGTGGCGATGGAAAAATAATGTACCCGACGCACAACGCGAAGCATGGACCTTTAAAGCTCAACCAGTTCGTGCAACAAAAATACCTAGACCACAACATTATGTTGAAGACCATCCAGAACTTATGCTACAACAAAAACGGCCACCCCTTCAACATGACTTCGCCTTTCCTGGTCGACAACATCCTTCACCAGCAAAAAATCACTAACTTCCACAACCAATACCTAGAGAATCAAATGCAGGCCCAAAATTCCCGCGAAAACTCGCCAGACATCGACGAGCCAAAAAACCCAGAGATGGACGACGATAATCGAATCGAAGAATCGATTGACGACGCGAAAACCGAACAGGACGACGACTCAAAGAGCCGCGACGAAGACGAACCTCCTTTCGTGAAAAACGAAACTTTTTACAGCGACTACTACCAACATAACGCCGAAAAGGAGGTTTTAAACATTCCCAATTTGGCGCGGCGGTGTCCAAACTGCGGAGCGTATGACTGTTCCCCTTTTGCATGCAAGAAGTCCGGCATCCGACGCTTGGAAGAGCTTGAGAAGCGTTTCAATCTTCACCAGTTCCAGGACAATTCGGGCGATGAGAGTACAGATATACACAAAGACGAGAGAAAAGGTTTTACTGCGGATATAGTAAGGAGTTGTGATGAGAAGAAGCCGCTCCTGAAATTCAGTGTCAGTGCTATCTTGGGGGAGCGGGAAGGTGAAGGGGTGAAGGCGAACGGGATTAGTGGTGAGTTTATTATCGTATTAAACCACCATTTCAAAAATGTGTTGTAATTGCCTTTCTTTTGTTATTTTACTGTGACATTTTTATATTGTTGCGTAATACTTTATTAGATGGATAAGTTTTATCGGAGGATTGAAAAATCAGCCCTTATTGAACTTAAATAAGTGTCCAATGCGGCGGTTTTAATTCCTTAAGCATTTTCGACCAGTCAATCGCAGGAGGTAAGAGAAAAGATGGTAGGCGTGCAAAAAGAGAAAAACATGAGAAAAAAGTACGAATGCAATTTAAAATATACTTATACGTATCGTTATCAACCCTTGTATGTCCCCACTGCTGGGGCACGGGTCTCTTCCTGCCTCGCAGGAAGGTTAGGCCATACTCCACCACGGGGGCCAAGTCCGGGTTGGTGGAGGATTGTAAGACAGTGGCGAGCCTTACTGTCAGAAGTTATCAAGCCGCCCATAAGGCCTCTGCCATGACTTACGTATACGTATAAGGTCGAATAAACCTACATATTAAACACATTATACATTATAAAATAAGTGCGTGAACTATAAATATTTTACAAACAATTTGAGAGCAAGGTAGTGAGACATACAATTTACATTTTTTTATTTTATGTCGTTCGCGGGGCAAATCAAATAGTTTGATGTGTTATATTCCGGGATTCTGGCTAAAAGATCATGATCCGAAAAGGCAAATGCGTTTCCAGGCTTGGCACATCTTTGTGCCAAAGTTTCGTACGATTCCATGCAGCCGTTCTGGTAGGTATTTTAGAGCCATGGGCTTAGGACGATAACTAGCACCAGGAATGAAATAAAAATCATAACTTGTTTTATAATACGTAATGTTATAATAGTAAAAGTGATCAAACATGAGAAATCTTAACAACTGTGGAGTTGAACTTAAAAATTAAAATTTTAATTTCAACTCCAAAATATTAAATTTTTAAATTTCCTTTAATATTTTATTTTATAATTTACTAGCTGACCCAGAGAACTTCGTACCGCCTAGCAGTGGATTCTTTCATATTTTTCTCTCCGTAAGAACCATCCTCTTACTTCAAGGAATATTCTAAAAAAAGAATTAGCGAAATAGGTTCAGCTGCTCTCGAGATTCGCTCTTACCAACACATTCAGCGATTCATTTTTATATTATAGATGTATGGCTTTTGATCTCACTAACAAATTTAGTTTTAATACGGAGTGTCAATTTACTAACAACCTATTTATTGTAATTTATCCGAAATAAAGAAATACAATAACTATTTTTAGAACCTGCAGTCTAGAACCTAGGATCAACTATCAAGGGCTTTAATCGATTTCTATCAAAAACGACAGTTTTTAGCGGAAATCGATTAAAATCCTAGGATATTTATACTATACTAGCTGACCCAGCGAACTTCGTGCCGCCCAACAGTGGATTCTTTTTTTTTTATTTCCTCTCCGTAAGTAAAATCCTCGTACTTCAAGGAATATTCTAATAAAAAAAATAGTGAAATCGGTTCAGCTGCTCTCGAGATTTGCGCTTACCAACACATTCAGATTCTAAACTGTCTAAAAATTGTTTCCACAGATATAGAGTGAATAGAGAGTAGAATAGAATAGAGTTTAATTAATAATTAAGATTCGTTATGTTTACTTTTGAAGCGCTCGTGGCCTAGGCGAACCGAGTGATTGGAATCAATCACTTGGTTAAGCAACAACAGGCGCCTGTCCGGCGGCTGTCATATAACGGCAGTCGTCATATAATGGCAGTCGTTAAGCCATGTCAGAGGCCTTATGGGCGGCTTGATAACTTCTGACAGTAAGGCTGGCCACTGTCTTACAATCCTCCACCAACCCGGACTTGGCTCCCGTGGTGGAGTATGGCCTAACCTCCTACGATGCAGGAAGAGACCCGTGCCCCAGCAGTGGGGACATACAAGGGTTGATATCTATATATGTTTAAATACGACAATCGTTTTGTATTTCTCCTTGCGCAAATTGGTACTTAATTAAATAAAGAAGCTAACTAATCGATTAATGAAGCTAACTAAAGTTTAATAAAAATTAAGAAGAAGAAGAAAAAGAAGATAAACAATAAATAAATAAACAATATTTAAATATTATACTATTTTTATTTTTAATGTACTAACCCGTGCTAAGGACAATTTTAAAAACCTATTTAGAGGCTAAAATTTCCACCCATGCCGGGATTTGAACCCGCGACCTCTGGCTATCCATGCCAGCGCTCTATCCAACTGAGCTAATGGGCGAATCACCGGCATCAGTGAAATTCCGAACCTCTCTATATTACGTACAGGCAGCGACATCTGGCTTAAGTAAATTGCATGACTTACAGCCCCGACTACCTACTTTGCAGTTAAGTTTTTACATCGGAATGATATCACTGTACCCACATGATTATACTATTTAAATATTCTTCTTCTTCAGGCTACATTATGTAGTCCAATGCTGGACTATTTAAATATATAAATAAGTCAATATTCATGGACATATTACACAGATCTCGTTATTATTTATTTCTATTTTGGCAACAGACAGTCACAGTGTTATAAATTGTTTCAGTGAAAATATACTTAATGCAAAGACTTGAACTGCCGACAAAGATACAATTTAAGAGTTAACCGTTTGTGGTAACAATAGACGAAGAAATAAATTTATTCGAACAAAAATTTTTCGAGGTAAACATGCAATAAAGTGTTTCTCTATCCATCACATCATTACATTTCACACTAAAATTACAAAGGCGAAAGTTTGTGAGTGTGTATGTCTGTTACTTCTTCACGTGTAAACCGCTGGTGCGATTTAAATAAAATTTGGTATGGAGTCAGCTGGCACCCTAGATTAATATATAGGCTACGTTTTACTGCGGAATAATATCTTATTCCCATGGGAAAATCGATAACCCGCGGGTAATGCCGCGGGGCACAGCTAGTCTATCTACATACATACATAACCTCACGCCTGTATCCCAGAGGGGTAGGCAGAGACCAGGGACTGCCACCTGCCACGATCCTGACAGGTCACCTTCGCTTCATCAACGTTCATAAGTCGTTGCATGCACGCACGCAGTCTATCTATTATTATTATTACTTTATCGCACACGAAAAACACAAAAAAGAAATACAATGCAAGAAAATACATGTACAAAGGCGAGCTTATCTCTGTGAGAGATTTCTTCCAGCAAACCTTGGGGAGTCGGAGTGGAGATGTGAGATCTATATTAGAGGGACTCAAGTTTACCTTGAAGCTGAGCAATTCGCGATCGAAACATTTATCCCTGGTTTCAGAGACACTAATAAGCCGTTAATCTACTGATAGCTATCTAGCTACATATTAAACGGGTCAAATCGCGATTATTTATTAGGTAAAACGTAATTACCTTATTTCCCGACGTTTCGGCAGCGTTACAGTTACCACTAGACAGCTATCTAGCTGTCTAGTGGCCAAAGTGCATACAGAAAAAACATCCTACAGCTGTTAACAGTAGATTAACAGTGTACGAGAAACCGGGGGTTATTCACTCTTATACGACTCTAACGCAGTCTTTTCCTCCCGCCATCGATTTTACATTACCGGAAAGAACTCCCAAAATCGCGTATTCCGTCAGCAGCCAGCAATATCGACTCGGGCCAATAACATTATGCATATCGGCTCGGAGGCGATATTAACATGTCATCGGCCGCCATATTGCGATAATATTTGAATTTCGAACCCGACCGTTCCGTTTTACGTGGGCGTTTTTGCTATATTATTGCGCGATAAAGTTTTGGTAGGAACGGAGCGTAAGTGTTACGGACGTCTTTTGTTTATAGTGATTCTATTTCGGTGCCGTGTTTATTGATTTAAAATATCTAAACTTATTATTTACTGGTAGTTTCCTATTTATTTGTTTAATATGTATTGCAACAATATGAGCTTACAGTTTCTCAAAGCGCCCTTACTGCTAAATACATAACCTTATTCGTTAGCAACCCTTAATATGTCCCCACTGCTGGGGCACGGGTATCTTCCTGTATCCCAGGAAGGTTAGGCCATACTCCACCACGGGGGCCAAGTCCGGGTTGGTTGAGGATTGCAAGACAGTGGCCAGCCTTACTGTCAGAAGTTATCAAGCCGCCCATAAGGCCTCTGACATGGCTTAACGACTGCCATTACATGACAGCCGGCACCAACGGCTTACCGTGCGTTGCGAAGCACGGAAGCGCTTGGAAAAATGCCACGAGCGGTAGTCACAAGATGGTCACCCATCCAGTAGGTACCTGACCGCGCCCGTTGCTTAACCCAAGTGATTGATTCCAATCACTCGGTTCCACTAGGCCAAAGCTGTTAGTTTCACAATTAATGGATTATGTGGAGAAGAAACTAACAACGAAACTCCACATTCATTATTTTTAAAACTTCATTAACAGGGTTTGTCTTAAAATAATCCTTAATGTATATTAGCCTATATTATTATACATTAATAATCCTTAATGTATAATAATATAGGCTTTTTGCACAGAGTAGGTACCTATGCTTAACACATTTTTTCTTAGTAGTACTCTTAGTTCACATTTTTTTTAGTAAGTCTATTATATCTTGAGGAATCTTCTTGTAAAACCGTATAGTGCCTTATAAAGGCCAGCTAGCCGTCTATGACTCTAAATATCAAATCATCTTGTAACGGTGCAAATCTCCTTACGCCATTTTTTTTATATTTCTTTAATTACATAAATCTATCATTATTATCAAAATTTAAAATTCCGTCACCAAATATTTTAGACATTTCCTTTATATTTTCAGCATTACCATTTCACATTTCGGCTAGACTATTTTTACCTGCGTATTCTGTTTTTATCCAGATTTCTGTTTATATTATCAATGAAATAAACAAACACATTTTAAATAAAGTACAAAGTTGAAATAGTTTCAGTTTTATTATTTATATATTACAACAATCTTACAACATCAATCTTTAATTTAATATTGTTAGTTGGTACAACGTAGTACAAGTATCTATTTACGTGTATTACTAGTCATTTAATTGTAAGTACTTAGTATATGGCTAACGAGATCTTTGTAATATGTCCATGAATTTATTATCACATCACACTAAAAGTTCGTGAGTGTGTATAGGTATTTCTCACTTCTTTCTTGATTTCAATAACATTACATTTACATACAGGCACAAACATTGCTTCTGCCCCCACACTAGGATACCCTGTGTGGTGGGGACCAGAAACAGCGACGTCACAAACATGTAAATATCTAAGACCTGGGGTTTTTATTTCTATTTCATCATCATCAGCCAACCGCTGCCCACTGCTGGGTATAGGCCTTTTCCCCATTATGCCAAGCCTCACGGTCTCTCGCCATCCTCATCCAAGGACCCTCCACTGACTCTTCCACATCGTCTGACCATCGGGCCGCTGGTCTGCCCACCGACCGCTTTCCCGTTCTCGGCCGCCACTATGTGACTGCTCTGGTCCACCTGCCGTCTTCCCGCCTTGCCAAGTGCCCATATTTACCTAATAAAATTTGCTATGGAGTTAGCTGTCACCCTGGATTAACACAAAGGCTACGTTTTATTGCGGGAAAATATCTGCCCATGGGAAAATCGATAAACCGCGGGTAACACAGCTAGTATTATCAGCGTTGTAGGCAGATACCTCGGTGGCTCCCACAACACATGCTGAGTCGGGAACTAACCCAATCCGTGAAGCGTCCAGTGGATACACTTTTGGGCGCAAGCTCAGGGCATATCTGCTGGAGCTTCAGAGACCGCTGTTCCACTCCCACAACCTCTCACCGTAAAAACAGACACGGGTCTGTAATCGCATAGTAGGGCTGTGCAACATTGTATATGTCTATATATCTTGTATTCTTTTCCTATATAAGTATATACATGTGTGCGAATTTTATATTTAACTACATTTATCTTTTTATCAATATAATTACAGGTAATTATTCATTTGCGTATAACTTTATTTGTATATTATTGTAGCTTACTCTGTCATTTAATTAAAACTATTTAAGTATATTTTTCATTCTGTATAGATAATATGTATTCTATTGATATAGGTATTATTCTATACAACATATTATAAGTATTTTATTCAATATGGTACTGCCCATGCTTGTTCGCACCGCAGTCTGTGACGCTCGTGGGGTAGAATCTGGCACTGACTCAAAATCAGCGCTGAAGGCTAGTCCATCAGCATACTGCTGAGTCAGTTGCCATTTATAGCAGCAGGGACACGCCGTGACTTTTCGTTTATCTTCTTTGTTTTTGTTTTTTGTGAATGTCATGCTTAGTAACATATTTTAAGTTTGTTTTGTTACTGTGGCGTGTGCACTGTTTCTATAATAAATGTGTTCTTCTTCTTCTATTTCATGGGCTCAATACTTTAAACTAAACATAGATTATTAGCTTCTTTTATTTAACTTAAAAATGTCTATCTTAAAAAAAAATAATTTTAATTTCCTTATTTGCTGTTTTTCTCTGTTTGTTTGTAATGTTGTTTGTACGTAATACAGAGAATAGTGTAAAGAGGTTCGAAATTTCACTGATGCCGGTGAGTCGCCCATTAGCTCAGTTGGAAAGAGCGCCGCCGGCACGGATAGCCAGAGGTCGCGGGTTCGAATCCCGGCATGGGTGGAATTTTTAGCCTCTAAATAGGTGTGTAATGTTAATATTATATGTCTCTGTATCTGTCAATGTCATGCTGTATTTTGTGAATTTGTTACTGCTTTGTTATGTTTTTAGTATTGCGCCGTTGAATAAAGTATTTCTCTCTCTCTCTATCTATTATATAACAAGATTCTATTATAGTTATATTGATAGTACTATCAATAACACGCAATGTCTTCTGTAGGTCTATTTATTCTTACTTGTCCAATTGAGTAAACAAGATTCTACCCTTAAACTGTGACTTTTTAGTCCAAAACTGCCATATTTCCATAAATGAAGTAACCTGGAACACTCTTTTAAGATAACACGCACACCAATTTTATAAACATAGTTAAGATAGTTCATGAATTTGCGAGAAAATGTCTAGTTTAGGCATCTGATCTCAATTTTAAGGTTAGAATCTTGTTAACTAAATTGGACAAGTAAGAATAAATAGACTGTAGGTCGATCTTAACCAATTTTAGTGTTTTTTTCCAGCTACCTACGTAATTCAAGCACCATCACAGAATCATAAAAAAAGCGTTCTATTAACTAGAAAAACCATTGGCCGATCGTTCCTTCCCGCCAATTCCTTACCAACATCTTAATTTACTAAAAGGCAATATGGCGGAGTTTTTCAATAAAAATGGCGACAGCTGGTCAGGCACTTAGGCGGGGGGAGGGAGCGAGACGGCGAGACAGGAAAACAAGTGGGTTAGAAAGAGAGGGCAGATTAGGGGTTCACAGATTAATATGTCTTGATGTTTTTCTTCGGACGCTCCGGGATTATTTGGTATTTGATATTATATTTGATGTTGAGATGCTTCTATTAATGGATGGTGTTATGTTTCGTGAGGAAATCCTCACTTAGTTGGCTCTGTAGGCATAGACTTAGTAATTATTCCTAATTAACCTATCCCACCCCCCTTAGTAATTAACCTATTCTCAGACTTTCTTATAATACACAAAAAAGCATTAAAATAAAATTGGTGAAGCCATTTAGGAATTGAAAATCGCTTTAAAATTTGTGAATTAATCGCTATTAGGTTATATGTTATTTTTACTACGCTTTAAGAGTGTTTGATTTTATTCTGCCAAATATAAACACTTTTTTTATTTTACTATTCTTTACTCTACTCTACCTACTCTACTCTACTCTACTCTACTCTTCTCTACTCTACTCTACTCTACAGTACTCTACTCTACTCTACTCTACTCTACTCTACTCTACTCTACTCTACTCTACTCTACAGTACTCTACTCTACTCTACTCTACTCTACTCTACTCTTCTCTACTCTACTCTACTCTACTCTACTCTACTCTACTCTACTCTACTCTACTCTACTCTACTCTACTCTACTCTACTCTACTCTACTCTACTCTACTCTACTCTACTCTACTCTACTCTACTCTACTCTACTCTACTCTACTCTACTCTACTCTACTCTACTCTACTCTACTCTACTCTACTCTACTCTACTCTACTCTACTCTACTCTACTCTACTCTACTCTACTCTACTCTACTCTACTCTACTCTACTCTACTCTACTCTACTCTACTCTACTCTACTCTACTCTACTCTACTCTACTCTACTCTTCTCTACTCTACTCTACTCTACTCTACTCTACTCTACTCTACTCTACTCTACTCTACTCTACTCTACTCTACTCTACTCTACTCTACTCTTCTCTACTCTACTCTACTCTACTCTACTCTACTCTACTCTACTCTACTCTACTCTACTCTACTCTACTCTACTCTACTCTACTCTACAGTACTCTACTCTACTCTACTCTACTCTACTCTACTCTTCTCTACTCTACTCTACTCTACTCTACTCTACTCTACTCTACTCTACTCTACTCTACTCTACTCTACTCTACTCTACTCTACTCTACTCTACTCTACTCTACTCTACTCTACTCTACTCTACTCTACTCTACTCTACTCTACTCTACTCTTCTCTACTCTACTCTACTCTACTCTACTCTACTCTACTCTACTCTACTCTACTCTACTCTACTCTACTCTACTCTACTCTACTCTACAGTACTCTACTCTACTCTACTCTACTCTACTCTACTCTTCTCTACTCTACTCTACTCTACTCTACTCTACTCTACAGTACTCTACTCTACTCTACTCTACTCTACTCTACTCTTCTCTACTCTACTCTACTCTACTCTACTCTACTCTACTCTACTCTACTCTACTCTACTCTACTCTACTCTACTCTACTCTACTCTACTCTACTCTACTCTACTCTACTCTACTCTACTCTACTCTACTCTACTCTACTCTACTCTACTCTACTCTACTCTACTCTACTCTACTCTACTCTACTCTACTCTACTCTACTCTACTCTACTCTACTCTACTCTACTCTACTCTACTTTTCGTCAAAAGATGAAGTAGCAAAAAACCTAAAGAAATCTGAGTGAAAGATATTAAATTTTAATTAAAAAAATATAGGACAGAATGAAAGAAACGTAAGAAATTAAGTAAAAAAGCTTACATCTTTACAACTTTATTTGTCCAAATATTGTGAAAGCAAACTAAACACCGTTGATAAACAAAACCGAAACATTTCAACCACTACATCACTTAAAACTAAACACACGACAGATTAACACCTGCGCAGTACATATGTATAATACAGGTGTTCCACTTACTTCGTTAAAGCACTACCGGCGTCGGTAGTTCACGCACAGTTATTGTGATCACACGTAATACCGCTAGACCAATGGAGCAATCCATACAGCTAGCTCAATTATGCTGTCAAATATTAAATAAGTAACCTCATGACAACTTAAATGTACGTTCAGTTATATTTCCTAATTTATTTGATGTATACTTATATCTAGCTGTGTGGTGTCGGCCTAGAGAATAGCACAAACCCAAATTCTTCCCGCGGGTGTCGTAAAAGGCGACTAAGGGACAAAAACCCCGGGGTGGGCAGCAGCGCCCTCTGCAGTGCAATTTCACCAAACTGCGATTCCCAACCCGCATTCCCAGCGTGGGCATTACCCCTTAATGATGGCACAACCTTGCGCTCATTAGGGGAGGGCTAAGTCCATCAGTGGACTAATAAAACCTGAAGATGAGATGATGAAAAGATGAATACTTATATCGCTAAAGATGCATCACCCTTACTCTAACACGCACGAACATATTAGAATTATAACATCTAAATTAGATCACAGATCCAAATACACAGATGGACCACTCTATTCAAATCATACACCTACTTACACTCGTTTAAACAAGCTCACACTCTCACACATTTTTGAGTAAAGTTCTTTATGTAAGCTATTGTTAAGTAAAACGGGATCCACATGCCTTAGGGCCAATTTCCGAATTCCGCCAAGTAAATAGTTAACTCTAGTTCTGTGTCTTCGAATTTCTCAGAAAATAGCGTCACAAAACGTTACTTAACTATTTACTTCGTGAAGTTTGCGGTGAAATTCAGAAATCGGCCCTATGCCTAGTGTGGTAGTTAACGACCAATCTTATTTGTATAATAATTTCCTTGCAATTAATAAGCACTTTTTATTTTGCTTTAATTTACTTTCCATAGCTCACAGATACAATTCACCATTAGTGTAAGGGCGAATTTGACTGCGTCTAGCTGCGGTCTAGCTGTAAACACGCTTGACTTCTGAGATGTCTCGGGTTCGATTCCCACTGGAGGCCATTGTACTAAATTAGTACAAATGGCCTCAGTCTGCCAAGTGAATTTTATATGTTTGTGACGTCCTTGCCTCGTCACCATAACACAGACAACAAGGATATAGTTTGGGACCAGGGCAAGTGTGTTGTGTGGAAGTTAATATAGTAAATTCGATTTTATTATAAACTAGCTGACCCAGCGAACTTCGTACCGCCTACCATCGATTCTTTAATTTTTTTATATTTTATCTCCGTAAGAACCATCTTCGTGCTACAGGGAATATTGTAAAAAAAGAATTAGCGAAATCGGTTCAGCTGCTTTCGGGATTTGCGCTTACCAACATATTCAGCGATTCATTTTTATACTATAGATAGATTATTCTGTGACGAGAATTTTTTTGTCTTCTTTATACTCACAAGCTTGCGGGCCAAATGGACATAGATACTTTTCATGATGAGCTTTCAGTTCGACGTCACGCCGTGCGCTTATCCACAGACACTACACAAGCACACTGTGTGAATGTGTTGAATGCGCCAGCTTTCGTTTACTGGCCTGTGTATCACTATTTATTTACCTAGTATAACCATACCTCTGCACTGTATTTGTGCCGTTAAGTAACTAGTTGAGTAACCTTTCTGTTCTTTCCAAATCTATGACCGCGGTTCCAAATTTAAACAAACGTATGAGGTCGTGCGGTCGTCAAGAGGCGCAGGCGGATTTTGAATTTGGAAATCGTTCCAGCGATCTTCAAATTGTGCAAAGCGTATGAAAGGAAGTCCTAATGTAGAGTGTTTCAGGACTTTGTGCAGGCCCCTATTTTTTATTGACTACTCTTTGGAATGGCTGAGGACCCCGCGATCGGTGGGGCCCCCTAGTTCTTGCTACAGCCACGTTTCGTAAAACAAAAGGTAAATTTAGAAATGATTTTGTTATTTTATAAATATTTGGTTTACTTTACTTTACAGTTTTTGCTGTGCAAAAGACAATTAAGTATGCATTCAGTACGAGTAATAATTATGGATGATCATGACGAACTCATTATGCAATAAACGGGGTATAAGTTTGATTTCTTTTGTGGCGAGCAGTTTGAAATGAAGTGATTTTTTTTCACTTGTTCAAGAGTTTGATATGCAATTAGTATTATTGATACAATTTTTATAAAATTTGTCTCATAGTATATACCTAATGCCAAGGGCCTCCAATAAGCTTCTTTATTTTTGTCGTGTCCTCGTGACAGAGGGTGGTTACTAAGGGTACTAGTATTATGTTATCTGTGCTAAGGGGCAGCTTCCGCTACCAACGCTTTCATTCGTGCAGATTATGCGACAGATGTATGTCTGCGTGAAGGGTCTCTCCCGAAGGTTATTAAATAGTATCTGTCCATCGCAATACTCATCCTCTGCTTCGTTTCCCATTCGCGCGACTGGTGATAGGCCAATAGGCTAAAGACGGTGTATTTTTGATCAAATTTCCGTATATATTCTAAGAAAAACAGGGATATTTTCTCCTACAGTTAGATAAGTACTATCTCATATACCTAAAATAGTGCCGTTCTATGTAGCGGCCTCCAACAAGCTAGGGAAGGAGTATTTTGATAAATTTCCCGTTTATTTTGTTTGTAAAAAATCCCTGTTTTATTCATATTTTATTAACCATTTATTTATTATTATGGGGTATTTTAAATAACATAATATTACCTCGGGCCTGGCTCCCAGAGGGTAGGGACTACCAGAGACTGCCATTTGCCACGATCCTGGCAGACCTGACCTGATGAAGCCATCAAAGAAATTTAAATATATTATTATTATTAAAATTCTTTACATACATACAAAACCTCTTAAATTCTTAAGTAAATTAAATTAAATTCATAAATTCTTTATTGCATAAAAATTTTGCACATAGGCGAGCTTAATGCTACATAGCATTATCTACCAGCGAACCTAAGTTTTGGAGACAAGATTAACTAGTAGCGCAATGTTCAATAAGCGCAATAAAAAAGTCATTATGGCAGGGCCCCCACTGTCCTAAATATATCTAAAAAAATCGTAGTGACAGGGGCACCATTGCCCCTAAAGGCCCAGGGGCTCCAATTACCTGAATACGGCTCTGTCTATGTACGGTTTGGACAGTCGCTTTTAATAGAGGTTGGGTTACGTGATGTGGTTTTTAAAAAGGGGTCCCGGGGGAATGTTCGCCCATTTTCGCTGAACCGTTCCCTATTGTCGTGTTAGTAAGACAAATGCCGTATGTTAGACGAAGATTACACGTTCAGTATGGCGTAAGTTCAGTCCGTGACCTTGATCAAACTCGGATTGTTGCCAGACTGATGGAGCAACAAAATATTCGAATATCCGTCAGTCTGGTATCAGCCTTCTGAATAGACAATCAGTTTACTTTCAGTCTAACCAGACTGATGGAATTGACTGACGCCAGACCTAACGTGTAAACTCTGTCTTAGACGTGAGTCCGATTCCCGTTGGTTGTCCTCGTATTTGATTAGTACAAATGGTTTATTTAAATAGAGACGAGCTTGAGTCGTTTTTAAGAATAGAATATATAAAAAACATTTTTATTAAATCTTTTCAAAGAACTCTCCACCAGCCTCTATACAAAGTTTCAAGCGTCTGAACCAATTTTCAAAACATTTTTTCCAGTCCTCCGCAGACACCTCTTCCACGGCCTTCTCAAACGCTGCTAGCGCGTCTTCCGGCGATGAGAACTGTATCCCTTTGAGCTGATTTTTTATTTTAGGGAATAAAAAGAAGTCATACGGAGCCAAATCAGGACTGTAAGAAGGGTGTCCCAAGACTCTGACCGGTGAGGAGTCCAGGAAGTCCCTCGTTTTGATCGCAGAGTGCGCGGGCGCGTTGTCGTCGTGAAAAAGGACCCCGCGGAGCCCGGTGGTCGGTCGCTTGTTGCTCAAATCAAGACAAAAAATTCTGGCAGGCATTTTGTGCTATACCATTCAGCGTTGATGCTACTTAGGTCTTGAAGTGGAATGGAAGTGGAATTGAAATTAGGTACCCCGTCAAAGTGAAGAAACTAGCGATCAACATTTTTCCTGCGCTCCTCGATCGCTTCACTTTCGTAGGCGTTGGTTCATTTTGAAACAGCCAAACTGTCGACTGACGCTTTGTTTCTGGATCATATTGATAAATTCAGGATTCGTCACCTGTCACAATGTCGTAAACGCGCCGTGACGACCCAGCATCAAATTTTTGTAACATATCACGGCACCAATCTACACGGGCTTGCTTCTGAGCTTCGGTGAGGTTGTGCGGCACCCAGCGGGAAACTAGGTGAAGGTGCTTACGCGAAGGTGTTCGTGCAAAATCTTGTGAACACTTCCTGAACCACTCTGCAGTGTATGCTGAATCTCTTCGTACGTAATTCGTCTGTTTTCTTGAATTAATTTTTTTACTGCCAGCACACTTTCTTTGGTGACAGCCGTCGTAGGACGACCACTCCTTTGTTCATCCCCCAAAATAAGCCGACCGCGTTTGAACTCGCTATACTAGCGGTAGATGGTTGCTTTTGAAGGTCCTTCATCCATAAAAGCAATTCGAAGTCGATCAAATTACTCATCAGGTTTTATGCCACATTTGAAATCGTAAAAAATCATAGCACGAAAATGTTCTCGATGCAAATCCATTTTTTAATAAGGCAAGAAAATTTGAATTGGCTCTCAAAAAAATGCGGGGGGAAATTTGAAAATCGAACAGTAATATTTTTACTTTTAAATAATCGACGTTTTCAGAACAACTACAAGTAGCCAGTGTCTTATACATAAAAACTTTTTTTCGCAAAACTTTCTGAGTGGCCTGGTATCTCGGGCTCTAGAGTATAGTGCGTTCACATTAACTTGACGCGTGAGAGAATTGGTAACAAGGACATAACATGTGAATTAGCTTTTGGACCTAATCGGAAGACGGTAAAACAAGCCCTCAATCCTTTTATTTTCCCCAAGTAATGGGAATGATTTCTTATTTAACATGATAACAGTAAACATCTCAGTGCTACCAATTCTCTCACGCGTCAAGTTAATGTGAACGCACTATAGGCTTCTGTTTTCGCCGAAAGCACACGAGTGTAATACGTCATAAGTGTAGTGACAGAAGTATATGACATATAACATAGTATGACACAAATAATTAAGTGTAATTATTACGTAGTTCCGATATTTCTATTACATGAATATATCCGATTCTATCCAACAGTAGCCGAGGTATATCCTAAAAGCTTACAGACTGTACTTACGATGCTTTTTGTTTTTAATTAACCCATACGTTATAGTGCAGGGCACAGGTCTTCTCTCAAAGAGAGAGAGAGAAAGAGTGAGCCTGGGCTTCATTACCACGCGTGCCCACCGCGAATTGGCAATTCCAAGCGCTAAGGTAGTTAAACAATTCAATTCAATAAACAAATCTCGCTCTAAGAACTCGTGGCCTCGTGGAGCCAAGCGATTGGAATCAATCACATGGGTTAAGCAACAACAGGCGGGGTCAGGTGCTGGATAGGTGACCATCCTGTGACTACCGCTAGTGGATTTTTTTCCGACCGCATCCGTGCATCGCAAGCCACGCTAAGCCGTTGGTGCCGGCTGTCATGTAATGGCAGTCGTTAAGCCATGTCAGAGGCCTTATTAACTTCTGACAGTAGGGCCCGCCACAGTCTTACCATCCTCCACCAACCCGGACTTGGCCTAACCATTCTGCGATGCAGGAAGAGACCCGTGCCCCAGCTGTGGGTACATACAAAGGGTTGATATCATATTTAATATAACAATCTATTAACTAATCTAATAATATCTACCAATTAACTATAAGTATTATCTATCCATAGAGATAGAGAACACTTTAATGCACAACCAGAAAAAAAATTACAACCATGATTTCTTACATTTAAGTACCTAATGTTACCCGATTGGCGGTCTTATAGCTTAGAGCGATCTCTTCCAGACAACCTCTGGATTGAGTTAATAATTGTACGAGCAATCGCTTTGCCATTTGGAGCGTAAAATAGCGGGAAATAGCCTCCGCAAATGGCGGAAACCACGCGTGCAGGTAAATGAGACCGACATGTGTGTGTATTTGCGCCAGCACTGTGTGCGGTCGGCAAATGTGATCCTGACATTATTATAGACTCGTAGGAGGATTTAATGTACCTTCGTGGGCTATACAGGGCGTCCCAAAGTTATGGGCCATGAAGGGAAAGTACCTTAAATATCGTAGATAGGGTATTTTGCTGAAAGAAGACTTTATGTTAATTTTAAAAGTTAGTAATTCTGCATTCAAAGGTTTTCTAAAAATCACTTGCCTTGTCTGGGAATCGAACCGACTTAAATGTAAAAAAAAACACCCCTACTTTTATGATCCCAATCGAAAGAATGGCCAAAAAATAATAACTCTTCTTAAATAACATACTATTTTAAAAGAAAGGAACAGCGTGAAATTAAAATCATTTTAATCAAATTAAAAACATACATGAAACTGTCCTTGTCAATTAAGTGGGTATTTTTTTGTAAATTAATTAATTAAATGCTCAAAATGTGATCCCTCTTGTCTTACGCGAATCGCCAATCTTTTGATGAGTCCGCTGCCTGTTGATTTTCATTTTTCATTTTCAACTTAATTGACTACGGCCAGTTTCATGTATGTTTTTAATTTGATTAAAATTATTAATTTCGCGCTGTTACTTTCTTTTAAAATACTATGATACTTAAGAAGAGTTATTAGTTTTTGGCCATTATTTCGATTCGCATCATAATAGTAGGGGTGTTTTTTTTTAAATTTTAGTCGGTTCGATTCCCAGACATGGCAAGTAATTGTTAGAAAATCTTTGAATGCAGAATTACTAACTTTTAAAAATAACGTTGTAACGGTGCAAACCTCTTTACACCATTTTTATTTCTTTTTCCATCTATCATTTTCAAATATTTAAATTATGTACGTCACACATTCTTCGATTTCACTCATTTTTCACACTACTACTTTACGCTTTGACCAGATCTGACTTTTTACCTGCTTCTCCGTTTATCCGTTTTTATCCAGTTTTCTGTTAATATTACTACAATTCTACAAATAAAACCACACCTAAAGTCGTTCCAGAGTTTATTTATTAATTATTAAAGTTATAAAACGTTCCAACGTAAAGTCTTCTTTCAGCAAAATACCCTATCTACGATATTTAAGGTACTTTCCCTTCATGGCCCATAACTTTGGGACGCCCTGTATGTAACACATTGCACCACTCACCCTGTTATTAGCGGCTGATCCCGAACCCAAGACTCCGGTCGTAGGGCTGGTTAGAGAACATGTAGACAATTACACACACACACACACACACATCCAGACATACACACACACATAATAAACACACACACACATATTTTTAAAATCCTCATTTCATTTTTATAGTTTACATTCTTTATGGACGCCCTCCGGCCAGATGGACCGACGACCTGAAGAAGGTGGCTGGTGGTGACTGGATGGCGAAAACGGGATATCGGGTTTTGTGGCGCACCCTGGGGGAGGCTTATGTCCAGCAGTGGACTGCAATAGGCTGAAATGGATAGATGGACGGATGGATGACACTCTTCTTCTTCTCCATGGAGAAGATGGATGACTTTGGCTATATTATGTAGTCCACTGCTGGACATAGCCCTCTCCCAATGAGCGCCATAGCGCCCTGTCTTCAGCTTGCCGCATCCAGCATCTGCCGGCAGTTTTTCGCACATCGTCATCCCACCTGGTCGGAGGGCGTCCTACACTATGTTTGCCGAGTCGCGGTCTCCACTCAAGAACACGTTACTCCAACGGTTGTCGGTTCTTCCCGAGATATGGCCAGCCCACTGCCACGTCAGCTTGCTGATTCTCTGAGCTATGTCGATAGCTTGTAACGGTGCAAACCTCTTTACACCATTTTTATTTCTTTTTCTAACTATCATTTTAAAATATTTAAATTACGTCACACATTTTTCGATTTCCCTCATTTTTCATCATTACAACTTTACCCCTCGACCAGATCTACTATTTTACCTGCTTATCCGTTTTTATCCAGTTTTTCTGTCTTATAATAAAATAATACTACTAATCTACAAATAAAGCCACAATTGAAGTCGTTCCAGTTTTTGTTATTTATAAAAGTACTACTACATTTCAAACTTTTACATGACTAAAGAAAAAAATCATTTAAAAACCTATTTAGAGGGTAAAAATTTCATCCATGCCGGGATTCGAACCCGCAACCTCTGGCTATCCGTGCCAGCGCTCTACCAATTGATCCAATGGGCGACTCACCGGCATCAGTGAAATTTCGAACCTCTTTACACTATTCTCTGTATTACGTACGTTGGTAGTTAGCCAGTGTCGGCTAGGTCTACCTCACAATGGGCTGGTTGAGGGAGCGGAATGGGAGGTGAAGTGAATGGACTGGTGGATGATGGCTCGCTTTAGCTGTTGGGCAGATGATGAGCGGTGATGGATGAGCTGATGCGTCCAGCGCACGGAGAACACTCCTGCACTGTTCACTTATAGTCTAATATTGTTCTTTGAGCTGATAAAGTTTCTTGGTCACCAAAATGTCTATCACTTCACGAGAACTCGAGCACTTATCACGCGCGTATGTCACAGTGCGAATGTGTATGCAGATGGATGGATAAAAAATTAGTAGCGAGCGAGCGGCACGAGCGACGGCACCGGCGCGACCAGAATAATGAACAATGAGTGACCACAGATTCATGATTACGTCGCGTCGATTCTCGCGCGAACATACGTCCTTAGCACGGGTTAGTGCATTAAAAATAAAAATAGTATAAAAAAATCATTGTTTAAGTAAAAGATAACACTATTTTTATTTTTAATGCACTAACCCGTGCTAAGGAACAAATTTAAAAACCTATTTAGAGGCTAAAATTTCACCCATGCCGGGATTCGAACCCGCAACCTCTGGCTATCCGTACCAGCGCTCTACCAATTGAGCCAATGGGCGACTCACGGCATCAGTGAAATTTCGAACCTCTTTACAATATTCTCTGTATTACGTACAGGCAGCGACATCTGACTTAAGCGAATTGCATTACTTACAGCCCCTGTAGGTACGTAATACAGAGAATATTGTAAAGAGGTTCGAAATTTCACTGATGCCGTGAGTCGCCCATTGGCTCAATTGGTAGAGCGCTGTTACGGATAGCCAGAGGTTGCGGGTTCGAATCCCGGCATGGGTGAAATTTTTAGCCTCTAAATAGGTTTTTAAATAAGTAAAAGATAACGTTGATAAATGTATTGTCTCATCCACTATTATTACAACACCATCCTAGTTGTAGAAGAGCGGTGTCAACTGCTACAGGTATTTTTATACTTACAAGTAGATGTCCTCAATGTATGTAGTAAAGTAGTGGATAACGAAATAAAGAAAATTGTATTTGTATTTTATGTATTTGTATATGGCTTTGGATTTTCGCTCAGCCGAGACGAGAGGCTTAGTCGTTTTAGGCGCGATTTTGGGCAAAAAAGACTACGCTGAATTGTAGAAAGTAATATTGTTCTTTATATAAGAATACGATTGCCCTAAAACATTGCAGAAACGCTGTATAAATAATGAAGTCATTACCTTGCAAAGTGTCTACCAGTTAGTTAGACCTGAAATTTCCGCACTTAGCCTACATAGTTGGGCCATTGTACGTAGCAAGCGCTGAGGTACGCTAACACTAGGGTTTCCTTAGGATGTTTTCCTTCACCGTCAGCGAGTAGTATTGCTACTATAATTTCACAAATGTACATAACTTAGAAAACAAAATCATTGGTACATGCCTGGGTTAGAACCCACGACCTCCCGATTAAGAAGCCGGCGTTCTACACCGCTCCGCTACCACCGCTCTAAGTGTCTACCAAAGACTGTACATTCGTACAAATTTTCATGTAATTCTGGAAATGGAGTTATTAATGTGATAGGCTTCTTTTTAGTGCAGCCTGCTGTCTCGCACATATTTTTTATTATTGCTGTAGGCGATAACAATAATTTAGGACATACATTTAATTAATCAATTCTCTTAGTGATTTTTTGTTTAAAAACCTCCTATTTAGAGGCTAAAAATTCCACCCATGCCGGGATTCGAACCCGCGACCTCTGGCTGTCCGTGCCAGTGCTCTTTCCAACTGAGCTAATGGGCGACTCACAGGCAACAGTGAAATTTCGAACCTCTTTACAATATTCTCTGTATTACGTACAGGCAGCGACATCTGGCTTAAGTAAATTGCATCACTTGCAGCCCCGAGTACCTACTTTGCAGTTAGGTTTTATTTTACATCGGAATGACATCGCTGTACCCACAAGTTTTTTTTTAATGCACTAACCCGTGCTAAGGAGAATTTAAAAACCTATTTAAAAAATAATCCTTTATGTTAACACATGTCATGTTTTAACCGCGTTTCAAGCAAGCTTAAAATATCTCAGCTTAGACATCATTGTCATGTACTTAAATAATCGTTTATGGCAATAAATTTTGGTAACGTTTTACCCAATATCTCAACATAAGGTTTTAGCTTTATAAAGCCCGTCGCTCGCGTCGCTTGCTTTCGTATGCGAAATTATCGATTTAACCGGTTATCTCGAGTCAAATTAGCTAACCAGGGCTGACGCAAGTGGGCTTGAGAAACCGATTTCTCTGATCGCCCTCCACGTAAGTAAAATACGTTATTTACCAAACAACGAAGCCATAATTTGGCATCGGACACGAAAACACTTGAGAAAACAACAGCGGGCATAAACAGCACGGTTCGCACAAAAGACTAAGCTCAATAAAACCTTATTCAATACAATCCCTAATCTGTTATAAGATAAATTGTTAAAAAAAAACTACAATAGCCCGTTTTGACAATGGGATGGTATTTTCAAACATTTTTAAGTTACCCTTGTATTGTCAGACTAGATCAGCGATGAAATAATATTAGCAGGCCATTAATGTATGATTTTTTTATATTTTTATTGGCCCCAAGATGAATACAGTGGTTTATTTCGGGCGATGGCTGAAATATTAACTTAATGCCACGCCCACTTTTCCCGAAGGGTTACTCTCATTCGTGATTCTGTGTAGAATATAGCTTTATTTTTCAAGCTATAGGTACCTATAGTCTGTTTATCCTTAGGTACTTGTTCATTTTAGTAAACATTAAGATTCTACCGGTAGGTAGACTTTTTAGTCGAAAACTATGATATTCTTCTAAATAAAGTAGTTTGGGACACTATTTTAGATAACACGCTGCCAATTTTATAAACAAAGTTCATTAATTTGCAAGAAAATATCTAGTTTTGGCATCAAATTTCAATTTTGAGGTTAGAAATTCTTGCTTACATCGTTATCAACCCTTGTATGTCCCCACTGCTGGGGCACGCGTCTCTTCCTGCATCGCAGGAAGGTTAGGCCATACTCCACCACGGGGGCCAAGTCCGGGTTGGTGGAGGATTGTAAGACAGTGGCGGGCCTTACTGTCAGAAGTTATCAAACCGCCCATAAGGCCTCTGACAAGGCTTAACGACTGCCATGGCATGACAGCCGGCACCAACGGTTTAACGTGCCTTGCGAAGCACGGAAGCGCTCGGAAAAATGCCACTAGTGGTAGTCACGGGACACTCACCCATCCCGTACCTGACCGCGCCTGTTGTTGCTTAACCAAGTGATTGATTCCAATCACTCGGGTCGCCTAGGCCACGAGCGCTTCACTCAAACTCCATTTTGGCATTATGAAATAAAAATGTAATCACAAATCTCGCGCGCGCTATCCCAAATTCCCAACATTTTTTCTTAGCCCCCCTCCCGTTTCGTCCAGAAATCAATTACTTTCGCACTTTGCGCGGGAAAATTGCCGGCCGGAGTCAATAATGGCGACCGTTCGTAAACCCGGTGTCAATTAAGCACCGTTTGATGACGTTATTGCAACGTTGGTTGTTCGGTGTTATTGGTGGCCAGGTGAGGGTGGAAAGGTTTTATGGAGTTTTTTTCTTTTATCGTTGTTTTACGGCAAATTTAGCGACGTGGTCTAAATATTCTTTCAATTTTCCTAGCAAATACAAAACTGTTTGTTCAGTCCAGTAAAGTTATCTGTATATTAAAACATGCTCACTAAATAAATAGTGATTACCTATATGCATTTAGTCCATTAAAGTTGTAACATCTCACTACTTGGTACATAGCTAATCGTACGACGAGGTAGATTTTATGCCATAGGTACTCGTAAGTATTTTCTGAAAAAAAGTTCGTTTTTTTATTCTTAATTTTTTTCGCACATTCAGCGTAAAAAACAGGAAAACATAAAAAAAACGCTCTTTGAATAAATGCATACAAAAACTACTTCTAAATGCAATGGAAAATGAAGAAGGTTATTTCTCATAGTTTTTTTACTATTTTTCTTTTACTTGGCCTCTTTTGTGTCCCACTGCTGGGGTAGCCCGTAAGGCCGTAGGGCCTCCCCTCCTTTTCGCCATATCTCCCTGTCTCCAGCCACTTCGCACCATCCCGGCCAGACTGCATTTAGGTCGTCCCACCATCTTTTCCTTGGTCTGCCGTGACGTCGGTGTCCAACTAATCCAAATGTCCAATTCTAATTGACATACATACATCGCTCGTGGAAGCGCTCATGGCCTAGGCGAACCGAGTGATTGGAATCAATCACTTGAGTTAAGCAACAACAGGCACGGTCAGGTGCAGGATGAGTGACCGTCCCGTGACTACCGCAAGGCACGTTATATGACAGCCGTTCGTGCCGGCTGTCATATAATGGCAGTCGTTAAGCCATGTCAGAGGCCATATAGGCTGCTTGATTGTCTTCTCGTCCACTGTCTTACAATCCTCCACCAATCCGTACTTGGCCACCGTCTCTTCCTTCGATGCAGGAAGAGACCCGACCCCAGCGGTGGGGACATACAAGGGTTGATAACGAACGATCTCTCTCCGAAGCCTTTGCTTCAGTTTATAGGCTACATAAAAGAAAAAATGTTCCTTGATTACATTAAAACAATCTCTTCTAACCTACGCCGTCAATACCTACGCCGCCGTGAACACTTCAAACGCAATAATTACACGCGCTCCGCCCCCAAAAATCACTCGCAGCGCCATTTAAATTAATAACAAGCTAACACACTCGGGAATCAAAAACAAAATGCTGTAAACGGATTTGATTAATGGCTTCACAAAGGTTCTCTACGATATATTATGGCGAGGAGTCTGCTTCTGACAGAAAGGGGGTGTTTCTTGGAGCGGGCGCCGGGGTGTTTTAAGGGTGTAGGGGTGGTGAGTTTAAAAGGAAGGATTTTAGGTGTAAGTAGGTATGTCGTGGCATATTGGGTTTGAAAGTTGTGAAGTAGATGCATTGATATTCAATAATAGTGTTGTGTGTGTGTGTGTTAGAGAATAGCACCAACCCAAATACTTCCCGCCGGTGTCGTAAAAGGCGACTAAGGGACACAAACTGGGGGGTGGGCAGCAGCATCCCCTGCAGTACAATGCGATCCCCAACCCACATGCCCAGCGTGGGGATTAACCCCCAATGATGGCACAACCTTGCGCAATAGCGCTTATTAGGGGAGGGCTATGTCCAGCAGTCGACTAATATAGCCTGAAGAAGAAGAATAGTGCTTTGGGCTAGTCCGAAATATGGAATGTTGGGTGACCTTTGCATTTACGTAATGAGATGATTCCTGCAGCGTCCAGCGCCACGATTATGCAACCTTTCACGTAAACATCTATACGTGTGAAGAGGGAATATTTAGTTAGCTCTGCCGTATACATTAGAGCTTGTCCAGAAAGGGCGAATTCGCCGCGAAACGTTTCGCGCGAAATCATTCGCGCGTTAGTGAGATACTAGACACCAATACATCGCTTCCACATGCATCGCGCGAATTCAAAATTCGCGCGTTAATCGCGTGCACTACGCCAGACTCTCGACTCGCGCTTGATTCGCGCGTATTGCGCGCGAGTCGAGATACTAGGGACGCCTTGTTGCGTCCAGCTAACGCGCGAACTCTAGAGCGAGAGCACGTATCGAGGAAAATGGAGCAGATGAATTCCTCCCCAAATGCTCGCGCGTTGGTACGCACCTTGTGGACGCAACAGTCGCGCGTGATACGCGCGAGAGAATCGCCGCGAATTCGCCCTTTCTGGACAAGCTCTTAGTTAGTTTGTCGCGTGGCTTGCTTACATCACATCACACTATAATATTAAAAGGCAAAAGTTGTTGTGTATGTTTGTTACTTCTTCACGTCTAAATGCCAGCCATTTGCCAGCGACTTTAATAAATTAAAACTGTTTTTACACGGATTTCACACGTTTATTATATTTTCACAATTTTCCGACGTTTCGGCACTTTTACAGGTGCCGTGGTCTCGGATGAAAAAGTGCCGAAACGTCGGAAAATTGTAAAAATATAATAAACGAGTGATATCCGTGTAAAAACAGTTTTAATTATGACTTTAATTAAATTTGGTATGGATGACACCCTGGATTACCTAAGTTTCAAGTTATTGTGAATGTTTTTTTGTACAAAGAAACAAAGTAGGCAAATCTGAAGAAATCGATATAGGCAGTATTACTACAAACAGAATGTAAATTCTTTACGTCTAAATAAGTTTCTGATTTCCAATACTTTTAACTAGTTCCGGGCCCACATAACTCTCAACAGTAGGTTACACTCAAATAATCCCAAGCCAAGAGGGCATGAGAGGGTAACTCCGCGAGGTATTTCCGCACCGACGCCTCCATATTTTTCCCCAGATCTTGGGGTGTTGTCTTAAATAACATTATTGGAGTCAGCGAGACGTATAACGCGATTTATCTAAGACCTCCTGGGGTGTTTAACTTAATTTAATATAAAAACCCTATTTAGAGGCTAAAAATTCCACCCATGCCGGGACTCGAACCCGCGACCTCTGGCTAACCGTGCCAGCGCTCTCCCAACTGATGATCAGCTAAGCTGTCCCAGCTAATTTGCAAGTGATGCAAATTACTTCAGCCAGATGTCGCTGCCTGTACGTAATACAGAGTATATTATAAAGAGGTTCGAAACTTCGCTGATGCCGCTACTTGCCCATTAGCTCAGCTGAGAGAGCGCTGGCTCGGTAAGGGTCGCGGGTTCGAGTCCCGACATGGGTGGAATTTTTAGCCTCTAAATATGTTTTTAAAATGGTCCTTAGCACGGGTTAGTGCAACAAAAAGAATATTGTATAATATATGACTTCTTTTCGTCCACAGAATACCGGAACCAATCCCACATGGGGTCCCCGTGGCCCACGCTGGCCAAGCCCATCGCCAGTCGACCCTTGCCCATACAGCACCAGCATCTGCATCTGCTGCACTGCGCGCACCCATATTTAGCAGGTAAGTTATTATATACCTACAGAGTGCAACACACACATATACTCACGCCTGTAACCCGGGGGGTACGCAATGGCACTAATGTTTAGTGCTTGATGATGATAATGGTAGTAACCCCTGTATCTCCCCGCTGCTGGGTCACGAACTCTTTCTGCATCGCTCGAAGGTTAGGCCAAACTCAACCACGGGAGCCAAGGCCGGGTTGGTGGAGGATTGTAAGATAGTGGCGGGCCTTACTAACAGAAGTTATCGAGCGGCCTAAGGCCTCTGACATGGCTTAACGACTGTCATTACATGACAGCCGACACCGACGGCTTAAGGTGTCTTACGAAGCACGGAAGAGCTCGGACAAAATGCCACTAGCGGTAGTCACGGGACGTTCACCCATCCTGCGCCTGTTGTGGCTTACCTCAAGTGAATTGTTCCAATCACTCGGTTCGACTAGGCCACGAGCGCTTCTATGCATATTACCTACGTCGAATTATTCGAGTCATTCCTTCGATAACGTAGAACATCTCTAGAATTGTTTTTTTTTCCTTTTTCGTACTATTATCACTTGCCAGTAAACAAAAAGTACAACTTAATAAAAAAAAAGTATGGGACCCATACATGAGTAGGATGTTATTGGGCATTCTGGACCAGCTTCCATTCGTTTGAGCTCACGACGCACCGCGCCGGTTGGCGCGGCTTGTCGTTCACTCAAACTCATTACATCTGGTACGGATAGCCAGAGGTTGCGGGTTCGAATCCCGGCATGGGTGAAATTTTTAGCCTCTAAATAGGTTTTTAAATTTGTTCCTTAGCACGGGTTAGTGCATTAAAAATAAAAAAAAATAGTGTAATCATTACATCTGTTCCAGAATACCCAATAATATTGATTGATTCTGAATTTTACTTGCGGCAGGAAATGAAATGATGTTAGTAACACAGATAAATACTGAAGTTTAATCGTGATGATCGCATTTCAGTAATGAGGACATCACTGGTAACATATTTCTCCAAAAATGAAATTTGTTAAACAACCTACATCACTAAATCTTGAGAATATTGATGTAGGATCTGAAAAAAATACATATCGTCACGGAAAGCTTTTACCAAACACCATCCGTTGTATAGTTTGCGGACCGTCTAACTGCGGAAAAACAAACTTAGTCCTTGGGTTACTTTTACATCCTAATGGTTTACATTTCCGTAACGTGTACGTTTATTCGAAAACGTTGTATCAACCAAAATACATATTTTTAGAGAAGGTAATGAATCTCGTTCCAGGAATACGTTATTATAAATATCGCGATAACGAAGAAGTCTTAAATCCAAGCTTAGCGTCTCAAAATTCTGTCATTATTTTCGACGATGTTGCCTGTGAAAATCAAAATAACATTCGTGATTACTTTGCCATGGGTAGACATAAAAATATAGACTGTTTTTATTTGAACCAAACTTATAGCAAAGTCCCAAAACAACTGGTTCGCGACAATGCAAATCTACTCATCATATTCAAACAGGATGATATTAACTTACGTCATATTTATGATGAACATGTGAACACTGATATGCCTTGGCATCAATTTCGCGAACTTTGTTCACAAGTTTGGAAAGATACATTTAGCTATTTAGTGATTAATAAAGACTGTCAAAGAAATAACGGATGCTACAGAATGAAATTCGACACCTTTATTACTTTCGACGAGTGAGATACATAAATGCCGTTTTTTTTAAATCAGGAGCCACTTTCTTATTTTCTTTATATGCGAGTAGTTGTAAAATAAGAAAAAATGTGTGATGAAAAATCAATTAAACAACAAATAATTAAGTCTGCTGAGGCTGTTAAAAAGAAGGTTCAAAACATGAAAAATACTAAAATGGATTCTGAGTTGGCATTAGAAACTATGTTCAAACCAGTAACAGATCCACTTAAACAGCTAACGAGAACCCCGTATCAAGAACAGTTAAGTAATGAAGATGTTGATTCGCTTGAACATTTAGCACGACAGTCTACACCTACGAAGAAACGAAAATTTTCTGAAATTAACTCTTCAAGGGAATCACTCCAAGAGGTATCGAATGCTAGTAACAGCGATGATAACATAAGTGACTCTGAACTGAATCAAAGTCTTAGAAATAACATGAGTGACATATTTTTTGAAACAAATTCGGATGGTGCTTCAACACCAAATGCAAAGTCTTTATCGTCATGGTCTTTATCATCAGAAGTATTCAAAGATGTACCTTATGGAATTAGATTGGAAAATGGAAAACCTATGATAGGATCAGCACCGCTCTCCATAACTAATGATGCATTTGAAATAGCAGGTCATTCGTATGTCAAAACTAATGGACTCAGTGAATTACTTTACAAAAAAAATCCTGATCTAAACATTATCACTGAAGATGATAAAAGGA
Organism: Yponomeuta sedellus; assembly: GCA_934045075.1. Classification (NCBI taxonomy): domain Eukaryota; kingdom Metazoa; phylum Arthropoda; class Insecta; order Lepidoptera; family Yponomeutidae; genus Yponomeuta; species Yponomeuta sedellus. The sequence continues at coordinate 2,285,227 of OW203751.1, forward strand.
ATTATAAATTTATACTAATAAGCACAAACGCTCATCGACGTAAATATGATCCCAATCAACCAATCAATAGCAACAGAGGATTTAAGTATTTACAAATTGTAAAACCCTTATTATGTTCCGCCAATGTTTCCAAAGGAAAGGGTTTATCATTGCTTAAAAAAGTTGATAACAAAGTAGATTACATTTTTTGGAATGATCCAAACGAATTAGTTGAAACATTGAAATTATTAATAGCTTCGAAAGATGCCGGTAATACTGGCTTAGATGATGAAATTGTATCAGTTTTAACAAAACTGAAAAAACGTGGTGTGATATAAAATGAATAAATACTTATGTAATCTATATTTTATTTTATTTCTACTCTAACCTTCACATTATTTACAAGATGAATATAGATAAATTTGGACATCATGTTCATAAAAGACTGCGTGTGTCAGATCCATTAAATTTGGTTCCTATAAACACAGGGCTAAGTAAAAATGAGTCAGGAGTTTACGACTTAAAACAATGTATATTGAGAGGATTACCGTTAGCTGTAGCAGCAGATGAAGCTGTTAGCAAGGAGTATGTAGAAAAAAACAATAAATTATATTGTAAAAAACAAGATTTCATTAATGAACTTAAAAGTATAAAAACTCAAATACAACTGCTACAGAAACAGTTAGATGAGAAGTGTTCAAAGGTAGAAGCGAGTAATATTATTAAAGATCATATAGTAGCACTCAGAGACTCATCGAAACCAGCATGAGCAAACAATCTGTTGTAAATGAAATCCATAAAGCAGCTAGAAGAAATTTCCCACGTCGTTCTGTTATTTTAAAAGGGATTGATGATTGATGGCAAGCCGATTTGATTGATATGCAAAACTATCAGAAGGTTAACAAAGGATTCAAATTTATTTTAGTAGTCATCGATGCTTTTTCTAAATACGCATGGATCGCTCCATTAAAGAATAAAACAAAAACTGAGGTGTCTCTAGCGTTTGATAAGGTTTTACAAGAAGGCCGATCACCTGCTAATTTACAAACCGACAAGGGTACCGAATTTCACAATGACGTTTTTCAGAAGCTTACGAACCGATGGAAAATAAATCATTATTCAACTTATTCAACAAAAAAAGCGTCTATAGTAGAAAGATTAATAAGAACTTTGAAGAGCAAGTTGTTTAAACATTTTAGCTTGTTTGGAAATTATAAGTGGATTGGAGAACCTTTATGTGATATAGTTAAGAGCTATAATAATACTATGCATCGCACTACAAAACATATGCCGTCTGAAATAAACAAGTTAAATGAATCACTCGTTGCATGTAATATAAACAAATCACAACCTTCCTTACCTGCAAAGAAAATTAAATTTCGTGTTGGAGACTTTGTCCGTATCAGCAAGCACAAAGGAGATTTTCAAAAAGGATATACACCAAACTGGTCTACCGAATTATTCACTGTTGTAAAAGTAATAAAATCTATACCCACAACATATTACATACGAGATCAACATTGTATACCAATAAAAGGTTGTTTTTACGAACACGAACTGCAAAAAACTAGCTGTCCCAATATTTATTTAGTTGAGAAGGTAATTAAAAAAAAGGGAAATAAATATCTTGTTAAATGGCTCGGCTTAGGTCAAGAGGAAAATAGTTGGATTAATAAAAGTGCTATAATAAAGCATTGAAGTATATTACTACAGATTAGTTAACTTATTTTTCATTACATCGTTAGTTATGAAAGGGAAAGGACTTCTCAATACTTTAATCAATAATTTACCAATAGAGTTACACTTACCAGGCTACAACTACTGCGGTCCAGGTACTCGATTACAAGAACGTTTGCAAAGAGGCGATAAAGGCATAAACCCTTTGGACAGCGCTTGTATGCTGCACGACATAGCTTATTCAAAGTATTCAAGTTTAGAAGATCGACATAAGGCTGACTTAGAGCTAAGAAAGATGGCAAAGCAACGATTAAAATCAGAAGATGCTAGCAGAGGTGAAAAAGTTGCATCATGGTTGGTGAATAAAGTAATGAAAGCAAAAATTAAATCAGGTGCTGGAATTAAATCATTCAAAACTTCTATGGCTAAATTAAAATCGCATCTGAAAAAAAAGAAACCTAAAAATATTCAAGATGCTATTCAGTTTACATACTTAGCAGCAAAAAAAATATTTCATAAGAAAAATAATATGAAGCTGCCAAGAATTATTCCCATCCCTAAAACTGGAGGAATACTTCCACTCATTCCTATTTTTGCTGGTCTATCAGCATTGGGTTCTTTAGCTGGAGGTATTGGTGGAATAGCAAAAGCAGTTAATGATTACAAGTCAGCCCAAAAAAATCTTTCTGAATCCGTGCGTCACAATAAAATGATGGAATCGATCTCCTTAGGCAAAGGTTTATACATCAAACCATACAAGACAGGTAAGGGATTGTGCGTACATTCTTCAAAAAACTAGTTAAAAGGTTACCCAGACGAGCACTGAGTAATATAGATTTAATATATTATACTCGGGACATCCCATACTTTCGAGGTGTCTATATGAGAGACACTTTACCAAGCAAATCAAATAACATCGAGTGCGCTATCCTGAATCTAGATAATTCAATAAATCCGGGAACTCACTGGGTAGCCTACATTAAGATAAATAATTACAGCGTGTACTTTGATAGTTATGGTTTAAAACCACCTGTAGAATTAATCAAGTACTTAACAAAAAACACTAACGTTTATTATAGTTATATGAACTATCAACAAAACAACACCTATAATTGCGGTCATTTATGCATAAAATTTTTAAAAACATTCTGGTTGAAACATTTATATTAAGAAATCAAAAACTATTCTCACCATTATTACGATGTCATTCACGCTATCAATAACCGGTTGTAAACCAGCTTTGTCAACATTTTATTCGCCGGCTCTGCAGCTTGATGGTGAATATGAATGTGGGCTGATCTTTTTTTCGACGTTTAATTCGATTCCTAACATAGAATGCTACAACAACAAATTTCATTATGGCGACAACGAAATGATTGAAATACCCGAAGGATCATACGAGCTATTAGATATAAATGACTTTTTAAAAACAAATTTAGTAGACTGTACGTTTAATTTGATATGTAACAATAACACTTTGAGCACAAAAATAATTTGTTCAAAAGATATTCATTTTGAGAAATCCGGTTCAATCGGAAGGATATTGGGTTTTGGAAATCACACTCTTAAAGCTAATATATTACATGAGTCTCTCTTCCCTGTAAACATTCTACCAACAACCATCGTTCGAATAGAATGTGATATCGTGAGCGGATCGTACATAAATGGGAAGCCTAGCCATATAATTTACGAATTTGCACCTAATGTACCGCCAGGTTACAGGATTATAGAAATCCCAAAAAATTTGATATATTTCCCAGTAAATCAAAATACAGTTAGCGAGATTAATATAAGGATTTTGGATGCAAATAACAACCTTATAAATCTACGACAAGAAGAACTACAGTTATATTTACACCTAAGACGAAAATGATAGATTTCATAAATAAAACATTGGTACCCGAAACCAAAGATCTCAGTACAACACATCCACCGCAACAGAAACCACCTGCTAAAAAGAAAAAACTGACTAAGGAAAATAAACAATTTCTCAGATACTTAAAAGTCATAAAATGAATATCTTAAATATCTTGGATTCTTTCGCCTACGACAACAGCATTGAAAGCTACCAAATCCATTCGTATAAGCCCTACATTAATAGTTTTAACAAAAACGATGAAATACGCATTCCCATCAATCAACAAGACTTATACGTCTTACCGTCACAGAGTACACTATACATCGAAGGTTCTATCACAGTGCACCGTCCAAATGGCGATAAAAAAGAGAGAGTGAGTAATATTGAGTTGGTGAATAATGCAGCGCTTTTTCTTTTCCAAGACATTCGATATGAACTAAATGGTGTAGAAATTGATAGGATAAAAAATGCTGGGATCACAACTACTATTAAATCATTGCTCTCGATGAATGAAAATGAATCAAAAATGTCACGGCTATGGGGGTGGGACATTGATGGAATAAAAAATACTACTGGTAATTTTTCCGCCTGTATCCCATTGAATAAAGTTTTAGGTTTCGCTGAAGATTATAATAAAATAATAATGAACTGTAAACATGAGCTGGTTCTTTTGCGTAGTAATACAAACCTTAATTCTATTAAATTAACCACTAATGAAGTGTTAGATGACATAACCATTAACAAAATTGTATGGAGAGTACCGCATATAAAAGTATCTGATCGTGAAAGAGTTAACTTGCTGAGATGTTTGGAGAAAGATAGACCTATCAGTTTAGCATTTAGGAATTGGGATCTCTATGAATACCCTCTTTTACCACAGACTACAAAACATACTTGGTCTATAAAAACCACATCTCAATTAGAGAAACCACGTTATGTGATTATTGGTTTACAAACTAATCGGAAAAGTTTAGGTATGAAAGACATGTCTCACTTTGATCATTGTTATGTACGTGATGTCAAGGTTTTTTTAAATTCAACTTACTTTCCATATGAAAGTCTCAATATTAAGTTTACTGAAGAAAGGTATATGATATTATATGAGCAGTACGCTAGATTCCAACAGTCTTACTATGGACGTCGGTGTGAGCCGTTGTTAAATCTGAAGGATTTCAAAGATAAAGCACCATTATTTGTAATAGATTGCTGCAGGCAAAATGAGACCCTGAAGACAGGTCCCATTGATGTTAGAGTAGAAATAGAGAGTGATTTAGAAATACCAGATCAAACTTCTGCTTACTGACTCATACTAAACGATTGTGTAATCGAATATAAACCACTTTCTAACATCGTTAAAAAAATAACATGAACTCTGAACATATTTTTGTAGATTTACAAGGATTTAGAGATTATAAAAATAATTTTATTATTAAAGAGTTTGCTCTCGCTACTAAAGAATTTACTATGGTCTACTTGGTAAAACCTCCTTATCCATTTTCTACTTTATCAGATAGCGAAAAAAAGCAAGTTGTTTGGTTGGAAAAGAATAGAGGAATTTATTGGCGTGAAGGTTTTATTGACTACCGCGAATTTCATAGGTTAATTTATAGTTTATTGAGGAATAAGAAAATTTTTGTAAAAGGTTTAGAAAAAATCATGTGGGTAAATAAACTTTGTGGTGATTGTTGTGTTATTAATATCGAGGAAAATCAATGTCCTAATATAAAATACCTGCATGATAAATATAGTGTATGCAATTTTACGTGTTTTTCTCACCACAAACAATGTGCGTTGAAAAATGTATTATGCGTCAAGAAATGGTTTTATGAAAATAATGTTATAGAATTTATTTAGAATAAGCAAGTATTTATGTAACTTTTTTATTGAAAGTAAGAAATAAATGTAAATGTATTTAAAAAAGAAAACATGTTTTATTTAATTAATTTTTAATTTAAAACGAAATTAATAACTATTGCACATATTTTTAGAAATGTTCTTAACTACGTTTTCCACCATGTCCATTATTTCGTCTACAGGATCTATCACAACATATTGGGCACTTAACACCGCACTTTCACTGTTTGTGTCCTTACACTCATTTAAGTCGAATACTTCTATTTTTATCAACCGATTTCCTCTTCTTGCCGCCTTGCTGACCACATATGATGTAGACGTGGAGTCCTTTGCAACCCGTTTCCTTGAAGTCTTACTTTTCCGCTTCCCCACGTCTGATGGAGCCGGGTTTCGTATTTCTTCGACATCACTATCGAACCCACTCAAAATATTTTGCGCGTAGTAGTAAGGGTCAGTCGGATCAGTCTCGCCTAAAATCTGAAAAAAACAAAAAAAAAATTATTAAAAATATTCAAACCTATTTCAAACTGTGTAATATAAATTGGATGGAAAAAAATAATGCTTACCGAAATCGACATGTTTTCACGTCTGCTGATCTTCTAGTTGGCTCGAACGATGCAGTAACAATAAATTACTGAACCACCAAATATAAAATGGATTTGTAGATGAGTGTAACTTACCTATTCATACGTTTCGATCGCTCTAGAAAATTAATCCTGTCTCTTTTAATACATATAAGAGTGAGCGAGCTCGAATTCGTAGTCAGCATTATCAATATCGAATGTGTTTGAATCAAGTATGTCATTGCTGACTAAGTAAATAGTAGTCATTGAACCCTTGCGCGCTATGCAACATCGATGCGCCTCCCTTGCTGTTTGCAACATCGCTAACACCTTGACTTGACCTACTTTTGACTGTCTCGTCGGTCTAGTGATGATAGCGTTTGATTACTATTGCAGAGGTCGTGGGCTCGATTCCCACAGGGAGCTGTCATACTTTCAGTAGACACGAAATCAAAACTTCATTGAATATAGTTTAGCTCTCCTCATCCCACCGCGCTCAAGACTGTGTCTATAGCAAAAATTTCTGAGATATGTAGGAACTAACAATACTTACATATTCTTTTGTTTTTGTAACATTAGGTAACAATGTTAGGTCATGGAAATAAAAGAAGCTGGTAGTATAACCCAATTTATTCACCCAAAACTATACTTATTAGCTTATAGTACATAACACTTTTATAACTAAGTACCTATCTATTTTAATTCATTACATTATTAGTTCACTTAAATAAATACGCTATTCTTAACATACCTAAAGAGCTTTAGCTTTAACTTGAAGAGCATAAGAACGAAAACATAATATTAAGCTTATTCCACACTAGCTCTATCGCGGCGGTTACCGCAGCAGCAATCCATACACATAGCATCTAAGACTGAAACAGATCTATGAAATACATCATATCACGATATTTTGATTACATATTTTTAAATTTTATCCCATGGTCAATTTTACTATCTTATTTTCATAATATTGAGGTATGGCCCCACGCTTTAGTTGAGATTTGATCCCGATGAATCAAACGTTTATCATCATTTCTCGATAGAGCTATTTTGTTGACACTTTGCGTAAATATTTCATGTTTTATCGATTTAAACAAGATATTTCTCTTGCGCAGCACATTACCTTCAAACAAGGTCTGCTCATAATTACTAAAGTTAAGACCGCGAATAACGCTCATTTTTACCCCTTTGGCCTTTTTGACAGTTTTTTCTAAAGTTTTGAAACAGTACAGTTTTGATCGTAATCCTACAAATTCTGTAATAATTTCACCACCCATTTCATCCTTAAATAGCCCAGGAATCTTTTTGTTTTTTAATGGAATTTGATGTATATTATTACTATCGTAATTACTCGTATCAAAGTAAGGTAGTAAACGGTATTTCAAATCTAGGAAGAAGTCCTCTGCGGACAAATGATAGATGAAGCTATCCGTATCAGTATAGCACATCTCAACATATTTCCCATACATAGGTTTAATAATTGAATAATGAAAGTCATACATGTGGCTTTTGGATAACTCAAGAACAGTAAACCCAATGTAGATAGGTTTATCTAAAACCACACGTTCTGGTTTCATTTGGATGGCAACCAAATTTTCGGAAAAAACTGAAGCACTGTGAAAGTTTGGACGGGCTATCAATTTTTCTGCCGATGTGCATTTTTTCGTTTTGTTTTGACTATCGCTCCATTGATTTACCAAATAGACGTTTACTCTGTGTTCAGTATTTTCTATAGTCTTTCCAAATATGCTGTTGTTCAAGAGTTTGAAAAAGTCTTGTTCGAAAGTTGATTGGGCTTGTTGCCTCAGTTTTGTATTAAGTTCAATGTATTGTTTGAGATAAGCACTTTGACGAAAAGTAATGACTCTATGGATTTTTCTTAGTATTAATCCATGTTTCAAGCATGTTTTAAGATGCACATAATGAATAACATATCGATATTTATCGTATAGGTTTGGGATTAATTTCGAACTCTTTCCACCGGGTGGTATGCATCGCTCAGGACAAAATGGGAAATCATTGTGATAGTCGTGTAGGTGTGTGGGATAAATAATATCCACTTCAAGAATATAACCAAAAGATGCATTATCAGGAACTGATGTGATATCAATGGTATTCACTTCAGACTGTTCCAAAAATCTGAAATCTGACAAAGGTAATACTTGAGACATGCTGAAGCCGTATAAATTGTTAGCATCAATATACGTTATGAAGGACTCGGGACGTGATGGGTCGTACTCAGACATGTATTTATTGTTTGCTTTCGCATGTCGCTTGGAACACATACATACACCACCCCGTATTCCATCCTGAATCATCCGAATAATCGCTAAGTCGCTAAGCAATTCTAATCTGACCTTAGTTTTCAAAAGCATCGCATCAAATGATAAGCTGGGTGCTGTGAGGTAGAATGCCGGGTCTAATTGATAATATCGTTTACATGTTTTGCGGAAATGTTCAAAAATATCGGCTAGTAGCAAGACATCTGTTTTAACGTATAGATCAGTGTATTCACCTAAGTTACGAATGGAGAAAGTTGACCATACTGACTTGGCATGTTCATAATCTTGATCAGAAATTTCTTCACCACTGATAGTATTATAAAAAGCAGATTTGGGTGGGAGGGAATTTTCTTCGTAGCATTTCCAATGTGACATATAGTCATATGGATAAACACCTTTGCGAGTGAGTAATTTGAGTTCAGTGTCATTTGCAAAAAATGATTTCAACAACGAGAATTCCTCCACCTTCATTGTTTTCGTGAGTTTTTCTAAACTGGTACTTAAAAATTTAAATGAATCGATAAATCGAAGTTGGATACCTTCATCTTTCGATAATGGTATATACTTCGTGAAAGAAATATAGTTTTCTTTTGTTTTAGGTATTATTCTAATCGGACCAGGCGCCTCGCCTAGTTCTTTGATAAATAAATGGCAATCGTAGCCTGACAAATTGTGGAAAACAACTGGAACAAAATTTGGTAGTTTAAATTGTAAATTACAATGCCTGTGAGCTGCCCCCCGATAGTGACCAGTGATGTGACAGTGGTCTCGAACCTTGTCAAATATTAAAAGATTATCACAAATATGACAGCGGACAGCATTTTCAAAATTTTGTGAATCATTATCCGTGAATATAATTTTAATATTAGCTTTTAAAATAGTGTGTATTTGCTTCATGTCTCGATACAACCATTCTACAAATTTTGATACACAGTATGATCCCCGATAGCTGACGTAGCGATTATACTTGGCATCCACTGTACAAACAATATAGTAACCAAACGCTGAGGGCACATGTTGTTGTAGCAGGCTAGTGCTCGCAATGTTAGGGTCTGCTTCACACCCCAGATGACGTTGAAGCATAGTCTCAAAATCAGCATAAATGATAAAGGGTATGTTTTGTTTTCGTTCGTAATTCTTAAATTGAAGAACCGACCCTTGGTTAGGAAGAGCTGTAGCAATACCACCACATGCATGAATGACTAGTTCATTAGATGTTTTAAAAAATAACAGACATGATGAGCAAAAATGCAGTTGCTGATGGTGTTTAGATATTTGGCTTCTAACCAGACGGGGAAGGTTTTTGATCAAACAAAAGTGAGAGCCCTCATCATTCTCGAGAAATAGCAGATGAACGATATTTTTCGCAGTGGAAGACTCTGATCTGTATAGTGGACCTACAACAGTTTTTTTGCCTTGTAAGCCATACACAAAAATAGCGATATCTGGATTATTTTTTTCAAACACCGGGATGTCAGAAAAAGTTACTGGATATGATAAGCCTTGAGTGTTAAAAATATCGCGAAAATCGGGATAAGACGAGACACGATCGGGGTGGCTCTTTGAAGGGAATAGAGCAGCTGTAACACACCAAAGAAAACAATAAGGATCATCATTTTTTATATTCAAACATGCTTTTTTGTTTTTTATAAATTTTGGTAAATCTATAAACGATGACCCACTCAATGGTTGATATTTATTTACATTGATTTCCAAATGAGAGTTACTCAAAAATGTCCAACCGCTATCTCGCTCTTGAAACTCTTCAAGCTTTTTTTTCAATGTATTTATGATAGCTGAGAAAATGGAATTGAAGTTGTGGTTCATGTGTATGGTAATGTTCTTCGTGCCAAACGATTTTAGTTCTTGCAAATCGTTTTTGTACATAAGGAAAAATGAAAAAAGCTCAACATTGACTTTTATGCAAACGTGTTTTTTCAATGAAATATCAATCAGAGATTTTAATTTATTATGGATAGACTCGAAAAAGGTTTCAATTGAGTGCTGACCATCACCGTTAGCCTGTATCTTATAAGTTGCAATACGATTACGGAATGCAGAGGTCAGAACCTCAATATCTTCTGACAAATGATGAGTTGCGACTTTGCTTTTGTGGTCAGTGCTGCGCATATGACCCACCCAACTTTTTGGGTTGACAAGAGTTTTGCAAGTAATGCAATAAGGCATTGTAAATAAAAAGTAGTAAGATTGACCAGGAAACAGATAATTAAAATTTAGGTTTTAGACACAAAAATAAATAGGTAAGTAGCAAAATAATATGTTTATTATAAACTAAGGAATTTTATTTTATATTTATCTTATCACTAAAAAAACTCGCCTCACTATTATCATACAGTGAATAAACTTGTTTAATAAATTTCTGTAATACGTCCCAGTGCGGTGTGTCCGTATCAGTCTGCAATTTTATTACCATCAACGCTTTTTTCCACCTCTCTTGAGCGTTGGTACTTGCAGCATCGGTAGTGTTGTAGACCTTCAATTCTATATAGAATTCTCCTTCCGTCGTTGCTGTCCGACGAACGTGACCATTGGCGACCCGCGTCACTAGACTCGACCCCAGTTGGTGCTGCTCGGGAGTCGCTTTAGCGACCTTCTCTGCGTCTCGCAAAATCCCGAAAAGATCTCCCACCGTCTTTTTCTTTAAGGTGCTTGCAGACCTGTAAAAGTGAACAATATATTTTAAAACATAAGTACCTTCATAAACTTATACCTATATTCCGATTGGGTAGGCTATCTATAGGAGATACACATACATTGAAGGAGTATGAAGTGGATGATAGTTTAATATGAAGGGTACATATCTACTTTTGATCTATCCCATATATGTCATTCTTAATAAGCAAATATCCCAAGTGATTCTTAATAAGCATATCTTACATGGAAAACAAAAATACTACGCGAAGCGGGTATCGAACCCACGACTAGTAAGATGCAAAGTAAACAGTCGACAGCATGTTAACCTTTACGAGTACATGCCTGCAATGTAATCAAAGATTCAATGACTCAGCGGTGTGCTAGAGTCAAATGACGCGACAACGTAACAACGAATAATATAACGAGACTAATTCTATTCCAGTAAACTTTTCCCTGGATGTAAACATTTACCGTAACGATCAATGTTAAGCCGGGTCCGCTGCGCCATGTTACGCGTGTTACAAAAAATGTAACACGTTATTAAAACAAAAATGGGGAGTGGTATTAACACTTTACGTGTTACGTAACGTAACGTTATATAACAAGTACCTAACGTGTTATACCATGCCCCACTTTTATTATATTTAAGTGTTACGTTTTTTGTAACACGCGTAACATGGTGCAGCGGCCCCGGCTTTAGGCTATAGAAAATAAGGTTTAAGGGTCAAACCTATGGTTTGAATTATTAAGACGAATAAACAACTTTTAGTTATGAAACAAACAAATAAACAGTTGTTATCTCTTTCAATGTTCCAAGATTTTCATCAACAGCTTGATTACATCGAGGGAATCGTCATTTGAAACGATGTGTAAAGTGTACAATCATTTATAATAAACTATAGATGTATTGTATTCTTACCTAACTGTCTCCTCAACGTAGCTCGATGCTTTGCGTTTGGAGCTGGTTGGAGTCTTTTGCTTCTTACTCGACTGCACAGCAATAGGTACACCAGAGAATTCAAACTCGGAGTCAGACCTGAAATAATAATAACATAGTTTTATACCAGTCTTATACATTTAACCTAAACGATTTATACACCGTATTGTAATTACTATACTAGATAAATGTAGTGACTGGAACATATTTTTTAGACATAGTTCGGGACATAGTTTTCATATAGGGACTAATACGGTTTAGTCAGTGGAACACGTAAAAAAAAAATTTAGGATGTAAATAAATATACTTACTAACATTTTGATACCGATGGAGTGACTGGTAGCGAGGAAGTCGTAGATAATTACACCACACCGTGACTGTACTGAACAGCGTTATCACGTTATCGGAAGTGATGAGAATTTTAGATAAATCAGGGTGTTATAGGTTTATATCCTAAATGTGTATGTTGTTTTTTTATTACAAGTACTGTAATGAAGTAAATGCGAAAATCGCCTTTATTTATAGGTGTATGAATATAGGTGATTGTTGATAAAAGTAATACATATTACTTTTTAGTATCGAACACCCAAAATTTTTGCTTTGCCTTCAAAAGTAGGTACTTAACCAAATCATCTTGACCGGTAGCAAGGTCAAGCCTATATGTTATTCTCATAATGTCAGCACTATTTAATAGCTCAAGTTAATGTGGCTGGGTGCCATTGCAACATAATGTGACCAATATATCGATTATTGTAGGTAAGATGTTTCGCAATCAGAAGCTTGCAACGGATCCAATAACGTTGAATCGTCCCAGCCGACTCATTGGGGGTAGCACTTGAAAACAAATTTGTATGGATGAACGAAATGTGCTCGTCGACATTAAATACCAAATATCAATAAGAATATTCGTCTAATATTGACTCTTGACATAATAGAGTAAACTGCGTACGATACCTTCGGTTTGCTTGCAGTGCCTTGAAGAAAGTTCCACGAAAGTTCAGTTGTCGATCTCGTGGAAGAGAGAGGAAAGTCTCTGGTGGGCCCACCTTAATCAGCACTTGCACAGTAGGAAAATCGTTCTTAGCACATTCACTGCAAAACTTGAATGAAAATCTTATAATATTTCACACTTCGATCGAAAAACGTAGCCGTGTTTTGCCTCCAACCCAAAACAGAATGTCCGTTTTTTTTTCTTTTTTTTTTTTTTGGTGTTGCCACTTACACTTGCAAACTCCGCATTTTAATCGGGTACGTTGCATGCTCTTTTGAGCCTCCATTAAACAAGGGCAACACTAGACGAAAACGAAATAAAATAAAATGAACGAAAATTACGAATATGAATAATAAATTGGTAACGAAACATTCCGCCCACCAAAATACACGAAAGAGTATTTTTTTTTTTTTTTAAGTTCGAATAATCTTTTATAGGCATATGAACAACACTAGACCACCTAACATACTAGAATATAATTAACCATGAGAATTAACTTACTAAAATAAATACAACCACAAATTTGACCTCTATCTTGCGTTACTAGTCAATAGGAGCAGGTAAAGGACAAAGTTTAACGAGTGGTCGCGTAAAAATACCGGTTGCAGTACGTACCGTCGCTACGCGCACTATTCCATCCGGACCTGCATGTAGATTTATTACACGAGCGATGGGCCAGTATAATGGCACAGTATTATCTTGTTTTACTATAACGACAGAATTGATCTCGAGAGGCTTGCAATTTTTGGTCCACTTTGCTCGCTGCATGAGTGAATGGAGATATTCAGTTTTCCATCTCCTCCAAAACTCTTGTTGAAAACGTTGAATTAGTTGCCAACGCCCCAAGCGATTAATTTGTATGCTAGTCAGATCTGGGTCAGGAATTGACGTAAGTGGTTCCAGTGTCAAAAAATGTGCCGGAGTGAGGACGTTCAGATCATTAGGATCTGAACTCAATGGGCACAGTGGCCTTGAATTTAACATAGCCTCTATCTGTACAAACAAGGTAGCGAGTTCTTCGAACGTTAATGTTTGGGTACCTACTATTCGATATAAGTGTGTTTTTACAGCTTTTATTTGAATCTCCCAAACACCACCGAAATGAGGACTAGAAGGAGGATTAAAATTGAATTTAATTGTTTCCGAATGAGCAGCGCGTTCCATGCAAGATGCGAGTTCGGTCAATTCCCGCTGCGCACCCACAAAATTAGTCCCGCGATCAGAATGAATTGTAGATACTCGACCTCGTCTACCCACAAAACGACGAAGAGCAGCAATGAATGAGTCAGTGGACAAGTCTGAGGCGACTTCGAGATGCAGAGCTTTTGTAGCAAAACAGACGAAAAGACACAAATATGCCTTCTCTATCTTCGCTCCACGGTGTTTCCCTGCTTTGATACGAAAAGGACCTCCGAAATCAACACCAACAACTGAAAAAGGCTTGACTTCATTTAGTCGCACCGTAGGAAGATCGCTCATGTAGGGTTCCAGAGGAACTGGCTGAGTTTTGAAACATTTTAAGCATTTTGACAAACAGTGACGAATGGCTCGTTTCGCAGAAAGAATCCAAAATTGATGTGACAGTAAATATAGAGTTGTATTAATTCCGGGATGACAATGTTCTCTATGTAGAGCCTCTATTATTCGATAAGTCACCGTCGAATCGCGAGGAAGTAGAGCCGGATGTTTATGTTCGTATTCGAGCCCAGATCGGGATAATCTTCCACCCACACGCAGTACTCCAAAATTGTCTACAAATGGAGCTAACCTTTGTAACTGTTTCGCAAGAGGTTTATTCTCCCTCAACCGACTTAACTCTAAATCGAAACGAAGCTCTTGCTCACGCTTGACCACCACTAACAATGCTTCATGAAGTTCAGCGTGACCTAGGTACCCTGATTGACGAACCGGTACTTTACTTAGACCTCGAATGAAACGCAAACAATAAGCTAATATTCGCTGAATCTTACGAATGGACGAAAATCTTTCTATTAACGAGTCAACAAAATGAGGTTCATCTTGTACAATCAGGCATTGGACACGCTCTTCTACCGAAACTTCGGTTTCGTTAGCCCTCACGTCACGAATTGGCCAAGAGTCTCGTGGTAGCGTCAGCCACGACGGCCCCGCCCACCATAAGGAGTTATCGATCAAATCACCTGGCAGAGAACCTCGCGAAGCTATATCTGCAGGATTATCCGCCGAGCGTACGTGATTCCACTCAGTCGACGGTAACACCTCCTGGATGTGACTAACACGATTCGCTACGAAAGTTTTCCAACGCGAAGCGTGAGAAGAAATCCAGGCAAGCACGATGGTCGAATCGGACCAAGCGAATGTTTTTCGAATAGGTAACGAAGGCGAATAGACGCTGATGATGAAACTGAGGAGGTCAGCTAACAAGCCAGCACCGCATAGTTCCAACCGGGCTAATGTGACTTTCTTTGTGGGAGCTACTCTACTCTTTGCGCATAGAAAGAATACTCGCACTTTGCTGTCAGAGTCAGTAGCGCGTAAATACACCACAGCCCCGTAACCACCTTCCGAACTGTCTGAGAATCCATGAAGCTCGGCTGAAGACAACGACTGAACCGAAACCCCACGAGGAATTTTTAGTAATTTTACCAGTGGCAACTGTTCTAAGTATTGTGTCCACTGATGGACGATTTCCTCGGGGGGAGAAGAATCCCAATCAACATTGAGAAGCCACAGCTTCTGAACTAAATGTTTAGCAGTAAATGTCACTGGACAGAGAAATCCCAGCGGGTCGAAAATACGAGCAAGCTCGCTTAGAATTGTTCGCTTGGTGCACCTCTTTTCACCAGGAATTACTTCAAATGAAAATACATCATTCACAGGTTCCCATTTTAAACCAAGTACCTTTAGCGTGACAGACTGTTCTACATCCATAGAAACAAAGTCTGTAAGACAATACTCCGACGGCAAGTCAGCAAGTAACTCGGGTTTGTTACTCGCCCACTTGCGAAGTTCGAGGCCACCTCTCTTAAGAACCTCTATAACCTGGGACTTAGCCCCTTGTGCCTGTTCTAAGTCAGCGCAGCCAGTGACGATATCGTCCATATAGACATCATTACTGAGAATTTTCTGTGCAAGTGGAAAATTCTCACCTTCATCCTTTGCTAGCTGTTTCATGCTACGGCAAGCAAGGAAAGGTGCAGAAGAAACACCGTAAGTGACGGTATTTAACTTATACTCTTGGATAGGTTCGAATTCGTTAAACCTCCAGAAAATTCTCTGAAAGTCTCGGTCTTGCTCCCGGATCAGAATTTGTCGGTACATCTGACGTACGTCAGCTGTAAAGACTACGAAATGGATCCGAAAATTCAAGAGAATTTCCGAAATGCTGGACAACAACTTCGGACCAACAAGCAACGTATCGTTGAGTGATATACCGTTAACATCTTTTGCAGAGGCGTCGAAGACGACACGAAGTTTCGTGGTAGCACTTTCAGGGCGCAGAACGCAGTGATGAGGAATCATATACCTTCCCTTATGAAGGTCTTTGGTGAGCACCTTACTCATATGACCACTTTTCAAATAATCTTCCATGAAATCGCAATATTGCACTCGTAAAGCAGGATCACGAGCCAATTTTTTTTCTAAAGAATGAAATCTTTTTAGCGCCATGTCTCGAATATTTGGGAATCTCAGCTCCACACCTACTTCTTTGAATGGTAAACCTACAATGTACCTCCCCGAGGCATCACGAGAATGGTCTTTCACAAACATTTCTTCGCATCTTTCTTCTTCAGGTGTGAGCTTAGAACATTGAGGTACATTATCGAGCTCCCAGAACCGTTCAACATCCTTTTGAAGACGCTCGTCTGTACTCAAGAGTAACGAATGGACCTCACTATTATCCTTGCAACTAACGTGGCCCATAAGAATCCAACCGAAAATGGAGTTGACAGCAGAAGGTTCCTTTGGACCGCCCGATACACTGCCAGGAAGGAGAAGTGAAAGGAAAACTTCAGCACCGAGTAAAACGTCGATAGTCGCAGGTTTGTGACAGTCGGGATCTGCTAAAGGCAAATTCTTTACATTGTGCCACATCGATCGGTCTAAATGCACCGCTGGCATCTTTCCGCAAATGTAAGGTAATGTCAACGCATCCACCTCGAACAACACCTGACCCTTGGAACCTATTTTGAGCCGGGTTACTCCAGAAACATCTGCGCTCGCTTGACCTAACCCTCGTACCTGACGCGACGTAGGAGAACTCTTAATGCCGAGACGCTTCGCAGCTTGGTCAGTTATAAAATGAGCTTGACTACCAGAGTCGATTAATGCTCGAAAAGTCTGAAACCCTCCACGATCATCAAAAATCTCGATCAGCGCTGTTGAGAGTAGCACTAACGAACTTTCGCCGATATTGGTTAACACACGAACTGAATCTATCACCGCAGGCTCCGCTTGTTCATCAACACTGGCCGTCTTTACTTGTTGTGGTACATCCTGATGTAATAGAGTATGATGTCGCTTGTGACACTTCTGGCATTTGAAAATTGACTGGCAGTTATTAACGCCATGTGAACTTCGAAGACAATTGAAACACCAATTGTGACCTTTAGCATAGTCCATTCTCTCCTGTGAAGTTTTCTGGGCAAATTCTTTACAGTTATTGATGTGGTGATTCTGATGACAGAAGAAACATTTCAGAGCTACAGAAGGCAAAGCTGGTGTCACCGGTTTCTTTACTTCTATTGGAATTTTCGAAGATTTAGCGCCACCAGCAGAATTGGTAGCGTTAGCATTAGCCAACAGCACCGTCGCTTTCTTGGAACTAGGAAATTCCCTCTTAGATAGTATCGAAGATGACTGTGGCTTAGATTTGTTGGTCGAACCTTGAGAAAAATGAGTGTCGCGTAATAACGCTTCACACTGAGCATAAAGAAATTCGCTCAGTACTTGATATTGAGGAATTTCAGTGGAGACATGTTTTTTCTCAAAACTTAATCTCATTTTAGTATCCAACTTAGATAAAATGAGATAGCATAAAACAAAATCCCATTGATCTACAGGTAGTCCAACTCCCTTGAGAACAGTTAAATTTTCATTAATCGTGTCGAGAGCGCGCCGGAATTCAAGAGGAGAAGACTGTAAATGGACATTGAGAATCTCCTTCCAACACGAAAAGGAAAGATCGCGCTTATTCTGATAGCGCGCGATAAGACTTGCATAAGCCTCCTTATAAAAGGCACCTTGAATAGGAAAGGCCTTTAGGACACCGGAAGCATCGCCTGAAATGCTCGAAACCAAATAGTGCATACGTTCTGTATCAGACAACGCCGGATTCTTATTAATCAGCGAATCGAAAATGTCATAGAATTCTGGCCACGCCTTAATGTCGCCAGAAAATTTGGGAATGTCAATTTTTGGTAACTTGACCTTAAATGAAGCAGAAGAACTCTGAACTTTGGACTCATCTCCTTTCTTCGACTTAGTTGACAGCTGCAACTGCTGCTGAATCGCAACGACCTGAAAATATACTTCATCGAATTTACAGCGAATATCGTCGTGCTCTTCCTCGTCATCTTCATCGATTACAGAGAGAATATCCTCATGAATATGCTCGAACGAATCACGTATTTTATCCAAATCAGTGCAGTAAGCTTGGAAAATCTTCACCTTAGTGTCTATCCCTGACTGGGCTTCGGTTGCAATCGCTAATGTCTTTTTTAAACGATTAAAAGTGAGCGTACGCTTGCGAAGCAATGATGGCAACTCAAGTTCAAGCTCAGCTTTCGGCTTCTGATTTCCTTTTAAGGACATACGTTTACTTCTGTATGTTAAAGGCATTATGAATAAAAGAATTTATTTCACCTTGAAACAAAAAACGAAAACAGGAAATAGCTGGTGAGAATAAAAAACGAAGTTCCAACTAATATCCCTAATAACTTATAACTGTAACGTTATTTGTTATTGCAAATACAAAATTTGATTAACGTTAATAATAAATACCGTTATTATTACAATCGAAATTTTCCCAACACTATCAACACAGTTACCCCAACACTAGAAATGAATGAATGAAAGAATGAGTAACTGTATTGAACCGCTGAACGAATGTGTGGTGGGTGACAGTTGATTTAATTGTTCTGTGGGTGACAGTGACCGATGAACGTGAATGAAGAATGAACGAATAACACAAAAAAAAAACTATTTCATTCGGTCACCGAAACGTTTGTTTGTCGGAAAGAAATTATTTTTCTAACTAGATTATGAAGACGCAACGCAAGAATAATAACACGCGTTAACGGATGATACTTCGAAGTATGAATGGAAATACCGTGTGATGTAAAGTATTATCGTATTATATTATCGGAATCTAATAGGGAAACAATTTTCGTCGGATTAGAAGGAATAGTGCGAAAAAATACGAAATTCCGAACTCCAATTGAATATTCACCGCAAGTTGTAACAAAATATTGTTTCAAATGATTTTAACTAGAAGATAACTAGGTCACAGTATTGTTCTAAATGCCAAGAAAAATAACACTCGAACCAATATGGCAGATCGAAAATAGCAAACCAATGGCGTATAGTTACGTATAAAAGACAATACAAGTATTTTAAGAATGACAAGTATTTCTTGTGCGATATACTGAAATATACTGAATTAAGTTGCAATATAAAAGTTAGCAATAATATCTAAAGGATTTATTGGATTTTTCCCGGGTTTCGGCACCATAAAATGAATCGTCCCAGCCGACTCATTGGGGGTAGCACTTGAAAACAAATTTGTATGGATGAACGAAATGTGCTCGTCGACATTAAATACCAAATATCAATAAGAATATTCGTCTAATATTGACTCTTGACATAATAGAGTAAACTGCGTACGATACCTTCGGTTTGCTTGCAGTGCCTTGAAGAAAGTTCCACGAAAGTTCAGTTGTCGATCTCGTGGAAGAGAGAGGAAAGTCTCTGGTGGGCCCACCTTAATCAGCACTTGCACAGTAGGAAAATCGTTCTTAGCACATTCACTGCAAAACTTGAATGAAAATCTTATAATATTTCACACTTCGATCGAAAAACGTAGCCGTGTTTTGCCTCCAACCCAAAACAGAATGTCCGTTTTTTTTTCTTTTTTTTTTTTTTGGTGTTGCCACTTACACTTGCAAACTCCGCATTTTAATCGGGTACGTTGCATGCTCTTTTGAGCCTCCATTAAACAAGGGCAACACTAGACGAAAACGAAATAAAATAAAATGAACGAAAATTACGAATATGAATAATAAATTGGTAACGAAACAAACGTTAACGTAGCAAATTCGTAGGTTTCATACCTAGGTAGGTGTAAATAGTCCTAGATACACATGTTGCAATTTACTTTAGATTTTCTTAATCTTAATCAGATAATGTTCGAATTGGGTGAATATTTCACTATAGCAGAAGAAAATAAACTGTTATTTCCAGTTACCAGAAATCGGATGATGAGCTAAATAGGAAATTAAAATTAATTCCTCTAGCTTATCCATAGAAAACATCGTATGATATCGATGAAATTACTATATAAATGTATTTCAGGATAAATAATACTTATCTAGGTATTCTTTATAAAGCATTTGGTAGACTCCACAATATTATGTGAAAGTCAAACATTAGGTATTAATGATACCTACAGCTAAATATTTTGATGCAACGAGTTTTTTCCGTGTGGATCTTAGACTAGAGTATAGCTAGTATAGTCAACCTTTGGTTATCTCTTATGTAGGTGATACATTAAAATATTATGACCCCTCTAAATTCTTTATTTATGGGTTATGTAAAATTTACTGTATTTATTTTACTGTATGTTACAGATAAATTTAGATAGAAAATGAACGAGAACTGATGTTAGAAAACTGTTGAAAAAATATAAAACTATCTGCATAGGTTCAGTTACGTATAATGGGATGGGAGGAATAATATCTTCAAGTTTCAATTAAAAAAAGACAAAATGCTGTCGGTCGTATTTACAAAATCATGATTTCTTAAAATACTTTAACATCAAGTCTTAAAAAAATAATAACATGGAAAATGCTTTATTACCGGAATACCTTTAAGGAATGTTCAAAGGAACCAACTTTTATAAATAAAACTGTACTTTTTGACAACATATTTTTTCTTACACCGTGTATACTTCGTATCAAATTTATAACTCCTGCGTCAACAGCTAAAGGTTGACAATCCCTGCCAGCCACCTATCATATTCGCATTCGCGTTAACTAAAGTGACACGTTAGTAGGAAATAGATTTCCATTAATGAAAGTATACTTTTATGTGTCAGTGATATTATCATTAATTCACGATTTTACTTAAGTATACCCAAGGATTCAAGTAACTGTAGAAGTACATTTTTCCTACTGTGCAATGTTTTGTGTTTTCCGTAGTGAACGATAAACAGGAGACTTCAATCTGATCACTAACATTTTTGTGGGAAAAGTAAGGTATTCTTTGTGCCGACCATAAAATATGCCTAAAATACAAGTATTTCCTGGTTCTGCCAATCACCCAGTATTTGTGTCACATGAAAAGGATCACAAAATTTTGTTGTGTTGGAATCACCTTTTTTACAATGGGAGACGTCAATCTGACCATAAAATACAGTTAAGACGAAAATGTTTTGTGTCACTGTTGCGCAAGAAGGTTCATCACATGAAGTCAATCTGATCACAAAGTAATTTGTGGTGCTGAATCTTTCTAACAGTGGGAGCCGTCAATCTGACCACAAAATATGATTAAGTTGAAATTGTACTTTTATGTTATTGTATGAAGGGCCATCACGGGAAGTCAATCTGATAACAAAATTTGTGGTGTTGTACCTTGTTCATGTGGGAGACGTCAATCTGACTACAAAACAAACTGGGTTGAAAAAGCAAAGTTTTGTGTCTCTGTTATGAAAAGTAGACACCAGTGGTGTTAAACTCATTCAGTGGGAGAAGCCAATCTGGTCACAAAACTATGACTGGGTAAATACAAGTATCACTTGGAATATTTCATGTCATTGTCTTAATGAGGAAACCTAACCGATACCGCAAATAATGTGTGCTGTTTTATCTAGTATATTACGAAACTGCACAAAACATAGCTAGTGGGTAAATACAATTCAGTTGAGCTTGGGGATCCTTTATTTAATTCAACTCAGTGACTATGCGGACCTATCTCCACCAAGATGATGGTGAGTTGCATTCACTCAAGCTTCCTAGTGTCATTCGTTTTCATTGATGGAATTTATCATAAACTATGTAGGTTGCTCGTAAAATTATTGAAACTATAAATTAGAATCACTCGATGTTATTGGGTATTCTGGAATAGCTGTAATGAGTTTGAGAGAGCGACAAGCCGCGCCAACCGGCGCGGTGCGTCGTGAGCTCAAACGAATGGAAGCTGGTCCAGAATGCCCAATAACATCCTACTTACATGCTTGATACATTCGACAGAAAAATCATTAAACTCAAAATACAAAAAAAAAAAAATGTATAAAGTATAAATCCCGTCTCAAACTTCAAAGTTAATCTCGACCTCCCAGAGCAAAACCACAGGACTGGCAAAAGGTTACCTTTTTTAAAGAACCCCAGACAATAAAAAAAAAAATCTACTCACTACATTATTTGTGTAAGTTGCAATAATATTTCAAACAATGTTTCAATACAAGTTCTGGTTTTAGAAGTTTTCGCCCACCGTTGTAAAACGATCAAGCTTTGGACCACCAAAAACGTAATACCGCCGAGTTAAATAGCGTGCCACACCCAATTTGATAGACAAACAGTCGTAACAGACAATACCTCTTTTGTTATATTTAATCTGCAACATAAATATACCGTGGGGATTAGCTTTGGCAATGGCTCGGGTGTTTTGAGCGATAAAGAATTGAGGTCGGATTTTTTGGAGGGAAATTAAGTAAGTAGGTATTTGCTCGAATATAAGTTGTACCTAATCTTTAAGAACCTATTTAGAGGCTAAAAATTCCAGCCATGCCGGGATTCGAACCCGCGACCTCTGGCTAACCGTGCCAACGCTCTCCCAACTGATGATCAGCTAATCTGTCCCAGCTAATTTGCAAGTGATGCAAATTACTTCAGCCAGATGTCGCTGCCTGTACGTAATACAGAGAATATTATAAAGAGGTTCGAAACTTCGCTGATGCCGCTACTTGTCCATTAGCTCAGCTGGGAGAGCGTTGGCACGGTTAGCCAGAGGCCCTGGTTAGCGGGTTTGAGTCCCGACATGGCTGGAATTGTTGGCCTCTAAATAGGTTATTCTCTCTATTACGTACGTGTTATTCATTATACCTCCCATACAAATTTTGGCACCCCTTTTCGCCCCTTTAGGGGTTGAATTTAAACAAATCCGGTCTTACTCCTTGCCTACGTTATATATTTAAAAAAATGTCAAAGGCACATGGCTTAACAACTGCCATTACATGACAGCCGGCACCAACGGCTTAACATGCCTTGTGAAGCACGGAAGCGCTCGGAAAAATGCCACTAGCGGTAGTCACGGGACGGTCACCAATCCTGCACCTTACCGCGCCTGTTGTTGCGTAACTCAAGTGATTGATTCCAATCACTCAGTTTCGTTAGGCCAAGAACGCTTCAAGATAGGTAACAAATCTTGTTTAGCGATAATATTGCAACGTCTATACAATAGACCATTTATACAGCATTTGAGGAGTATTTTAAAGGAATCTGGTTTTTCTAAACGCCGTATTTTTAAGAACCGATTAGAGTAACGATTCTGGATGCTAAAAGTACGGATGCTATATTCGCGTGACGAAAGCCTCGAAAAAATAAATGATAAAAAGTATTTTTGAACTAAAACTTTCGTAAGCACAAAACGTAGGTAGCTGGGTTTATGGGCTGGCCTTGCCGTCCGTAACACGAAAAAATATCTAGGCCCACTTCTATTATTCCGATTATAAATCGACTTGATCCTTTTGTTGAAAAGCAATAATTCTGGCAATAACTTTTGCGCTTTTGTGCAAAAAGGAGCAGCGTTTGGTGAATGGTGCTTGTGGTCGATTTCATTATTTGTGTTGTGTGCTTTTTGTGGGTCAAATAAATATTGGATTTTTATTAATCAGCCGTATGGGCCTAATCCATTGTCACGATGGTACGGATAGGAAAGTATACCTGCCTACATGATTGCAAATAATGAAAATAAAATTAGCTTATTACATTCCTTTCCGTTTTGAATTTATTTTCGCAATGTCTAATGTGAAATTTGCGCTAAATTTTGTCCATTTTTTCTCCAATATCATCTTGACTTTGAAATGTAGTTTGACTTGTAACGTTGATTAAGCCGCAGTTTATGCGCTATATTGAATAAGATCTTTTGGATTTGATATGCAAAAAATGTGTCTACGACACAGCATGCGCACGTTGGCCCTTCACGGCCAACGTATGAAAGCAGCAGCGACGACCCGCCATTTTTTGATGACTTTTTCTGATCGATCCGTAAGGAGCAGTTAAACATTAAGCATTTATTTCCAATTAAACATTATACTGTCCACTCTCTCTCTCTTTATTATCAACTGGCCTATCTATTTGGTCCTAAATCTCAATGAATCATTGTGAAATACTGTTTATTTATTGTGCTTTGACTACAATTAATCGATGTTTTTCTTTTCTTTTTAGTGTATATGCCCAGCCTGAGCCAAAGTAAGCGACCTACTTATCTATACAGTTTTTTTTTTTTATAAAAAAACTAGCTGGTCCCGCGACTTCGTCTAGGCATGATTATCGGGTAGATGTTTTCCTACTTACTTGACACTTATCGTCAATCCTCATATTTTGGACAATTCATTTTCAGTCATTGGAATCAATCACTCGAGTTAAGCAACAACAGGCGCGGTCAGGTGCTGGATGGGTGAACGTCCCGTTACTACCGCTAGTGGCATTTTCCAGAGCGCTTCCGTGCTTCGCAAGGCACGTTAAGCCGTGGGTGCCGGTTGTCATGCAATGGCAGTCGTTAAGCCATGTCAGAGGCCTTATGTGCGGCTTGAAAACTTCTGACAGTAAGACCAGCCACTAGTCTTACAAAGCTCCACCAACCCGGACTTGGCCCCGGTAGTGGAGTATGGCCTGACCTTCCTGCGATACAGGAACAGACCCGTGCCCCAGCAGTGGGGACATACAAGGGTTGATAACGATATAATATTTTTATAAATTGTAGCCTATGTGTCATTCTGATTTATAAGCTATATTATTGTAAGATTTTATTAAAATCCATTCTATAGTAAGCCATGTCAGAGGCCTTATGGGCGGCTTGATAACTTCTGACATTAAGGCCCACCATTGCCTTACAATCCTCCACCAACCCGGACTTGGCCCCCGTGGTGGAGTATGGCCTAACCTTCCTGCGATGCAGGAAGGTGCCCGCGCCCCAGCAGTTAGGACATACAATACAAGGGTTGATATCGATTAGGGGTAGAATTACGTAGTTTTCCGCTCGGAATTTACTAAAAGTACGTTCTGTTTGTTGCAGTAAGACCGTCACAAGCGCACACGCAAGTTTTCCCTCTACCCGGTGCCTTCCCTTGGGCGCACAGTTCTCGGGGTGAGTAGAGTATATCATAATATATTCTTTTAATGCACTAACCCGTGCTAAGGACTGTGTTGAAGAATTGATGTGTGGTGTCGTCCTAGAGAATAGCACCAACCCAAATTCTTCCCGCGGGTGTCGTAAAAGGCGACTAATGGACACAAACCGGGGGGTGGGCAGCAGCGCCCCCTGCAGCAGAATTCCACCAAACTGCGATCCCCAACCCGCATGCCCAGCGAGGGCATTATGGGCATTACCCCCCCAATGAAGGCACAACCTTGCGCTATGGCGCTCATAAGGAGAGGGCTATGTCCAGCAGTGGACTAATATAGCCTGAAGAAGAAGAAGTGCTAAGGACAATTTTCGATAAGGGTTCGAGTCCCGGCACGGGTGGAATTTTTTGCCTCTAAATAGGTTTTTTTTTAAATGGTCCTTAGCACGGGTTAGTGCATTAAAAAGAATATAATTTTAATACTTTATCAACGCCATTCTTTATGTATTAACAATAATATAGTATAGTATAGTTATGACGATACGATTATGTATTAGCTTAGATTAAGTTAACTTTATGTTAACTTTGTGATGTAGACTTTTAGTCCGGATTTACTTGTCGTCGGTTGCTTGTCTCTCGGTTGCTTGTCTCACACTGAGAGACAAGCAACCGACGACGCGAGCTCCGTCTCTGCTCACCATGATTAAGCTCTGCGAATCGTAGCGAAACCTGGTCGGACTTTTCCGATATAACAATACCCGTAAGTAAATCCGGACTAAAAGTCTACAATGTGTTGTGCTTACGAAAGTTTTAGTTCAAAAACTTTGTGATGACTTAACAGTCAGTCAAAAATGTCACATGACTGACTGACCCAAAGGACTCTTACAGCCTTTATTAGATTTATTTATATAAAATAATAATCATCGCATGCATCAAATAAATATAGATTTGAACACCTCAGACCCTCAGGTTTTCTAAAGAAGTTTTCCTTCACCGTTGGCGAGTGGTATAGCTACTATAATTTCACAAAAAACAAAGTCATTGGTACCTGCATGCCGGGATTCGACCCCATAACCTCCCGATTGAGAAGTCTGTGTTCTATTGCTCCGCTACCACCGCTTTACACACTTACGAGTATATCGCAATACTATATAAAGCTCTATCTAATTTACTAGCTGTGCCCCGCGACGTTAACCGCGGTTTATCGATTTTCCCATGGGAATAAGATATTTTCCCGCAGTGAAACGTAGCCTTTGTGTCATTCCAGCGTGTCAGCTAACTTCCTACCAAATTTTATTAAAATCGCTCCAGCCGTTTAAATGTGAAGAAGTAACAAACATACACACTCACAAACTTTAGACCATTAGTGTGATGAGTGTTATTTTGCACTTGTTATATAATTATATAATCAAAGCGTTATATAATTCGCAAACGCAACTCGGCAAACGTAGTGTAGGACACGCTCCGACTAAGTGGGATGACGATCTGCGAAAAACTGCAGGCAGATGCTGGATGCGGCAAGCTGGAGACAGGGCGCTATGGCGCTCACTAGGGGAGGGCTATGTCCAGCAGTGGACTAGTAAAGCCTTGTAATGATGATGATGACTGTAGACTTTTAGTCCGGATCTACTTACGGGTGTTGTTATATCGGAAGAGTCCGACCAGGTTTCGCACCGATCGACATAGCTCAGAGAATTAGCGAGCTGAAGTGACAGTGGCCTGGCCATATCTCGCGAAGAACCGACAACCGCTGGAGTAAACGTGTTCTCGAGTGGAGACCGCGACTCGGCAAACGTAGTGAAGTACCTATGACTTTATCAAATAAAATAAACCCCCCCAACAGACGGACATCTTATTGATGTATTTTTGAATTAAAACTTTCGTAAGCACAACACATTGTAGACTTTTAGTCCGGATCTACTTACGAGTGTTGTTATATCGGAAGAGTCCGACCAGGTTTCGCTCCGATTCGCAGAGCTTAATCATGGTGAGCAGAGACTGAGCTCAATCGAGAGCGTCGTCAATGTCGCTGGGCATGACGGCACCCGCTCCACCCATCTCGGCGCGGGCGCGCCGCGCGCTTGCCCGCAGTGTGAGACGAGCAACCGACGACGCGAGCTCCGTCTCTGCTCACCATGATTAAGCTCTGCGAATCGGAGCGAAACCTGGTCGGACTCTTCCGATATAACAACACCCGTAAGTAGATCCGGACTAAAAGTCTACAATGAGTTGTGCTTACAAAGGTTTTAGTTCAAAAATTATGACGACTGGTCTGTCCCTCGCCAGGGAAGCCCCGACGCGGCATGATGAGGCGGGCCGTTTTCTCGGACCTGCAGCGCAAGGGGCTGGAGAAGCGGTTCCAGGTGCAAAAGTACATCAGCAAGCCTGACCGGAAGAAGCTGGCCGAGAAACTGGGCCTCAAGGACAGTCAGGTGGGTGTGTGCACAAATTATCTAGATGATCCCGGCTGCCTGAGTGATCTTAAACGATCGCGAAGGTTAGGCAACACGGGCGCGTTCAGTGCTTGGATGGGTAAGCCGTCTATGACTAACGCTAGTGTCATTTTTCCGAGCGGAATCGTGCTTCGCAAGGCATGTTAAGCAGATGGTGCCGGCTGCCGACGATAGATGGCAGTCGTTAAGCCAAGTCAGACGGTCTAAGATCCGCTGGAAGAAATCTCTGTCAGAGATAAGCTCGCCTTTGTACAAGTTATTTGTCATGTAATGTCCTGTTTCGTGTGCAATAAAGTATTTAATAAATAAATCAGAGACCAATTGAGCCAATGGGCGACTCACGGCATCAGTGAAATTTCGAACCTCTTTACTCACTGATGCCGTGAGTCGCCCATTGGCTCAATTGGTAGAGCGCTGGTACGGATAGCCAGAGGTTGCGGGTTCGAATCCCTGCATGGGTGAAAATTTTTAGCCTCTAAATAGGTTTTTAAATTTGTTCCTTAGCACGGGTTAGTGCATTAAAAATAAAAATAGTGCAAATCAGAGGCCTTAGGGCGGCGTGGTGGCGTATGGCCTTAGGGAAGAGACCCGTGCTCCTCGGTGGGGACATAATGGGTTGATGATCACACTGAATGTATAATAATATGGGTATTTTATTGTAAATAACATAACATAACATTTACATACTGGCACATACATTGCTTCTGGCCCCACACTAGGATACCCTGTGTCGTGGGAACCAGAAACAACGACATCACAAACATGTAAACATCCAAGACCTGGGGTTTTTTTTTTGTTCCCAGCCGGGATTCGAACCCGGGACCTCTTGCATGGTAGGCAAACGCGCTACCGCTACGCCACAGAGGTCGTCTAAATAATAACTTAAAAACAATAAATCAAAAAGAATAATCTACGAGATTAAAAGATTTTTGGCGTTAGGTAGACGTTTCGTTTCTAAAATAATTTTTTTCATCTAATATATTATGTACAATGTCAAAATACAAATTATTTTACAAAAATATTTTTCTAATGTCTTGCAGATAGATAATAGTTTTTAATTAAGAGAAAAATGTGTTACTAATTATTTAAACGAAACATCTAAAGTAATACTAAATTAATAACTAAACTAAAATCAAAATAAGATAAAGTAATAAAAATAAATACCTATTAGATAATTTACAAATGTCTTGGTTATTGTTTTTATATTAACTGTAGGTATGTCAAAATAACCACCGACTTAGATCATCGAAACGATAATAATATTTTATCAAAATTTTTATCGATTAGGTACCCTAAATAAATTACAATCAATAAATCTCAAAGGACTTCACGCAGATGTAACTAATTGTAATTCATTAATGTCTTTCTAAATAAAGTTTTCCAATCCATAGTGGGAAGAGGTTTCTTTTAAAGAAAACAAATGATGACCATTGGCTACATTTTGATGACTGTCGAAAAGTTTCAATTTGCTCGAATTTAGGAACAGTGCCTTTGAGTAAAACTTTCTTGAAAAAATTGTGAAAAAAACACTCCCACTCAACATCAAACCCAATCAAATCCCACCTCGACCGAAAAGAACCAAATTAATTAACGACAACCTCATTTCAGCACAGCGAAATTAGGGTTGGGCATAATATTATATCGATAGACTTTTAAAATGTTCATGGTATTATAAAGTGTATCAATAGATGTGCTATCTATATTTGTTAGTAAAAGTCGTGTCTTTTACAATAATGGCAATACATCGATATGTCAAAATATTCTAGCATTCTTAATCAAACTCGCTAATAGCTGCGTCTGAAATTTTTACAATTTAACTTCAATAGTTAAATACGTTTTGGGAAAATTTCGATGGATGCAGACGCCACAAGACCTTGGAGAGACTTGGAATACCATGAAGAAGGCAAATAGCTGATGATGGAAGCTAAAAGTATCGATATATCGATATACATTGATGCGCTCAAAAGAACCGTCGTTTAAATTAAAATTTATAAGAAAATATGAGTCCCCAAGATACAGGTTTAGTCCAGTTTGGGACATTAACATTTAAAAAAAAATGTAAAAAAATGTTAAAAAAAATTTAACTGACATTGAAATCTACATACTAAGTAAAACATAATCTTGTATTTCTGTGCGTCAAAATCTGTATAGAACTGTGTCATTTTAAATAAATATTTTCACTCTTTATTTCTTTACTTTTTAGCATTTTCTAAGGTTAACACGAAACGTCAGAAAATTGTAAATTAAACGAGCAAATATGCGGGCAAATACAGTGTTTATTACTTCTTTACTTTTTACCAATGTACCGTTTTTTCTCTATCAATATCAATAGGAATTGAAAACATCGCCACGATATTTCTCGATGTATTTCCTCACTTGCCCATCCCTAAACGCCGCCGGAACACCGCCAGCGATCGCCCCCTAAACGTCTAAGCCCCTCTGCCCCTCGTTACTCGGGTGTTACAAAAAATGCCCGCACTCCGGGCCCGAGGGAGTGTCAGTTGCAGCCGGGCGCTCCGCCCCTAACGTAGGGCTGCGCCCCGCTCGATAATAAGCCGCTCGGCCGATTCGAGTGACCTTGATATTTTCTATCAAAAAAGACATTATACCTCTTCTTCTTCTTCAGGCTATATTATGTAGTCCACTGCTGGACATAGCCCTCCCCTAATGAGCGCCATAGCTCCCTGTCTCAGCTTGCCGCATCCAGCATCTGCCGGCAGTTTTTCGCAGGTCGTCATCCCACTTGGTCGGTGGGCGTCCAACACTACGTTTAAAAAGACATTACATAAAGGCAAAAATCCCAAATTCATGTAATTATGAATATAAAGAAAATTACAATACATTTGGATTTTTCGATATTTATTGCGCAAAGGCGGCTGAATGGATATGGGTAATATTTGACTCATATTGATTTTCTACGATAAGGATGACACTTTTTTATAACAACCGTGATTTGTTAGATCCTGTTTCATAATGTTAAGTTCCCATCACGCTCGAAGCAGTTAATTACAATAACTTAACTTGCCGAATTAACTTTGCTAGTTACATATCAAAATTGTAAACTGTCCAGCAATCTCTCCAGCAGCCAGATATCAGATATCTGGCACGGATAGCCAGAGGTTGCGGGTTGGGTGAAATTTTTAGCCTCTAAATAGGTTTTTAAATTTGTTCCTTAGCACGGGTTAGTGCATTAAAAATAAAAATAGTATAATCATGTCCAGACATACCTACTTAGAACAAGCATGCCAATATCTAGCCCAAGTTCCTACGAGTTACATTTAAAAAAAATCCTCTGTTGAGTATTTTTATTAAATCGAAACTGTAAATATGTAACGGTGCAAACCTCTTTACACCATTTTTTATATTTCTTTTTCTATCTATAACTTTCAAATATTTAAAATTATGTCTCACATTTTTCTATTTCCCTCATTTTCATCATTACTACTTTACAACTTGACTACAGTCTATTTATTCTTACTTATCCAATTTAGTAAACAAGATTCTAACCTTAAAATTGAGATTAGATGCCTAAACTAGACATTTTCTGGCAAATTCATGAACTATGTTTATAAAATTGGCAGCGTGTTATCTAAAAGAGTGTTCCAGGTTACTTCATTTATGGAAATATGGCAGTTTTGGACTAAAAAGTCACACTTTAAGGGTAGAATCTTGTTTACTAAATTGAACAAGTAAGAATAAATAGACTGTAGATCTGATTATTTTACCTGCTTATCCGTTTTTAACCAGTTTTCTGTTTTGATTATAAAATATAAACTAAATAAAACAGTACAATAAATGGCAAAGTTCAAGTCTTTCCAGTTTTATTATTTATAATTATTATTTATATATATAAATATTATTTATAATAGTTCAACACACTACAAATAAATACTTACTTACCTAGGATTTGCATAATTTACCCTCCAATTTGACGCAAAACGTTTTTCCTAACCCTACCTATTAAAGGGAGAGCGGCGCCACGGCGCGGTGCGTTTTAAAACAATCACTTATTGATATTTGAATTTGGAACGGAAACGCCCCGATTGCGTTTTTAATTTTGTTCTCCATTATTTTGTGCATTTTCGTGGTGGTACCGCTTTGCCGCCGGATGGGGTTTTTTTTATTCGACTTTTTAAAAGAGGCTACCCAATAGGGATGTGGACTAATGTTCGGAATGGATTTTGTTTCATAGATAGACGCTATTTAAACACGAAAAAAATTATTTCATGAAAAAACACGTCACATTTTACTAAAAAAATACTTATTTAAAACTACTTTTTAAAATTCCCGCCAAAACGTTCTAAACTAACGCGTGAGTATGATGACGTCACAGACCGATAAACAATCTCGCGCTCTATGAAAGTTAACCTGATATTCAGTGAATTCTTACGAATAAATAAGTTTTCTGAAAGGTGTAAAAATGAATACGATGTACAAATGCTGTGCAGTACCCATGTGTAAAAGTACGTCAATAAGTACGCCGCAAAATGTTCATAAATGTTCCAAAAATTGCTAAAATAAGGAGAAAGTGGCTAACGCTTGCTAGAAGATGTTCAACATTATTGACATCTACAAGTACCAGCTATTTTTGTGAAGACCACATTGATGTAGGTAAGCCAAATATTCTAAAAGTATTGTACGATAAAATTTAAATACGAGTATGTACTTAGGTACAAAATAGTTTTAGATAGGTAGTTTTAACTTTACCCACCAACCATAGGTAGGTATTTCAAACGTACTTACAATGACATTTTTACGTTTCTAAGCTCCGCTGCACAAAAATTCTTATTTCGGGCAAAATAACTTGCCACCATCAACGAATCTATCTTCGGTAAGTTAGAACTACTTCCTTTGATGAATCCAGTCTCATTGTTATAATATTACAATAATATTATAATAATATCGTTGAAATTAGTTCGCCGGTGATACTTTTGACTACGTGAGCTTGTTTTTGTTTTGTTTAGCGGTCAGTGACGTCACCCGCGCTTTGATTGACGTTCGCAGTCACGTGATAATGGGTATTAAATAATGCAATTTAAACTATTTTTATTTATTTTATGGCAAATAAATATATTCTTAGAATGTTACTATACGTTTTTAAATACGGATTTTAATTTAAAAAAAATAACTTAACATGAATTGGTAACATGTGTCAACATCCGTATTTTAGTGATGGCTGGCTGGTTAATATTTTCTACGCCGCCAATTTAAAAAGTAAGTGAATGAAGTTGTGCTTCAGTTTAGTGCACTATGGAAAGAAAAAATTTGAGGAATAAATTACGAATAATGAATATTCAGGAAAGAACTAAGTGAAAACAATACGGGTTATCGTAAAAATGTAGCGTAAAAATAAGTAGATTTTATTTAGTCTGTAGTCTTCCTAATGCAGCCTATCACATCACATTAATCACACTATCTATAATATAAAAATGAATCCCCGAATGTGTTGGTAAGCGCAAATCTCGAGAACGGCTGAACCGATTTCGCTGATTCTTTTTTTAGAATATTCCTTGACGTACGGGGATGGTTCTTACGGAGAGAAAAATAAAAAAAATTAAGAATCGACTGTTAGGCGGTACGAAGTTCGCTGGGCCAGCTAGTATAATATAATAATGAATCGCTGAATGTGTTGGTAAGCGCAAATCTCGAGAGCAGCTGAACCGATTTCGCTAAGTCTTTTTTTAGAATATTCCTTGAAGTACGAGGATGGTTCTTACGGAAAGAAAAATTTAAAAAAAATTAAAGAATCGACTGTTAGGCAGTAGGTACGAAGTTCGCTGGGTCAGCTAGGCGAAAATTAATTATAAAGGCGAAAGTTTGTGAGTGTGTATGTTTGTTACTTCTTCACGTCTGAACGGCTGGAGCGATTTTAGTAAAATTTGGTATGGAGCTAGCTGACACCCTGGACTAACACATAGGCTACGTTTTACTGCGGGAAAATGTATTATTCCCATGGGAAAATCGATAAATCGCGGGTAACGCCGCGGGGCACAGCTAATCTTTTTATCAGCCAGGGCACAGCTTGTATATTATAATTCAAATTAAAAATTAAAAATGTGAATAAGAAATAAAACAATAATATCTAACACATTATTATTTTAGAACAATAGAACAATAGAACAATTAGAACAATTACTTATAGACGTTTCATATTAAACCGAGGGCCGTGTAACAGCCACATACCCCTGCCCGTTTTTTTAACGTTATTTAAATATTTAGGTCTACCTTCAACTTTTCAACATTCAATTAAATCTTTTAATATGAAAGTAGAAGCGAGGCGACGGCGCGTAGGTATTTCCCGCGAATAAAGCGGAAGGGAAAAATATATTTTCTTTTAATTTCAATATTTTTTTGCAAGCCATTAAAGACGTACAGGGCACAGGTCTTCTCTCAGGGAGAGAGTATGGGCTTTATTTCCACGCGTGCCCACCGCGGATGGGCAATTTCAAGCGCTGAGGGATTTTCTGAGACATTTGACTAAAGCTTTGGCATTTAGGGTTGTTAATGGCTATCATGAAATCTTATTAGGTATACGTATGGCAACTGATGTATTTGGTTTAAGATGACTTGAGAAAAGATGGTTAGAGTGGAGTTTTTTTTCCGCTGCCTTTTTCTCCACTACAATACGGCCCGAAGGCAGCGGCTTTTAACATTGTACATTGACATTCAGCAGACACAATGTAAATTCTTTACGTTGACATAAATTGATTTGAATTTGAATTTACCACCTCAACCACTCAGGTTTCCTCACGAGGTTTTCCTTCCAATTATCTTTATCTTCACTGTGAGCGAGTAGTACCTATGTATAAATTCACAAGTATATTATTTAAAAAAAATCCTAGGTACATGCCCGACTGGAAAGCCACCACCGTCCTAAAAGTATTTACTTACTTTGTTAAATTTAATTTAAATACTGTAAGAAAATTGGGCCTTTAGTTGTCATTAAACGAATTGAGTTATTATTATTTGTTTCTTTCTTTGTTTGTTTGTTTGTTTGTTTCTTTGTTTGTTTGTTTGTTTAATATTGGGAAAACTCGCAGCATATAACAAAGACTAACAAAAACATTAAACATACAGAAGGCCAAATATAAGTCTCCACTTATAGAAAAAAAAATTAGCACTTAATTAAGCTCTTAAAGCAAAAACCCAATAATTAATTCATTTACTTCTTCAATACTATAAATAACAAAACTTGCGTATACTATTTTTATTTTAATGCACTAACCCGTGCTAAGGAACAAATTTAAAAACCTATTTAGAGGCTAAAAACTTGCGTGTCATAATTTGGCGATTTTAAGCAGGTACTCACACGTTCAGGGTTTCTCACGACGATTTCCTTTACGAATTCACGATTCCTTCCTAAGGGGAGAGTCGGGAGCGGGCGCTTAAAACTAATTGATAGCCGCGAGGGGAGCGTGGGGTAATTGGGACCGCTTAGCGGATTACGACGGAGGGAAGTCGAAGAGAAGAAGCTATGTCCTATTTCGATCATCCTTTTTTATGTAAGTTTGAAGTACTGTCCATTTAATTTTTTTATTTCGAAATCCAACCACACAATATAACAGAAATATCTGCATTCAAGTAACGTGCTAATAAAGCCAAAAGTTTTAATTAATTTTTTTTAAATACACATTTTATTTCAAGGTTGTCTGGAAGAAATTACTTTTAGGGCTGATTTTTCAATAGTCAGAGAACTGTTATCTGAGGAATAAAAATGGCGGTTTGACATAATTTTCATACAT
Organism: Yponomeuta sedellus; assembly: GCA_934045075.1. Taxonomy (NCBI): domain Eukaryota; kingdom Metazoa; phylum Arthropoda; class Insecta; order Lepidoptera; family Yponomeutidae; genus Yponomeuta; species Yponomeuta sedellus. The sequence goes on from OW203751.1 coordinate 2,320,759, forward strand.
AAGCTGTCAAACCGCGAATTTTAGTCCTCAGATAAAAGTTATCTGACTATCGAAAAATCAGCCGTTAGCCTAATATTGCCGCCAATTATTGCACTTTGTATTTCTACATGTTTTATAATATTATGTGCTCTGGTGTACAATAAGCAATATTCTTATCTTATCTTATCTTCATTCGTTCACTGCTCCAAGTCAAGTCATTTAAGTCAATAAAATAGGAAGTAAGCTTTTGACTTTATTAACACCTTACATGATTGCAGATATTTCTGTTATGTTGTGCTGTTGAATTTCGAATGAAGAATAATAGTATTATGTAACCGTAGGATTTCTATTAAGGCGCTTAGGGGCGCTAACTAGCGACATCAATGGAATAAAAAAACACGACTTGTTTTATAATAATAATGATTGATAATAATAAAATCGTTCGTTATCAACCCTTGTTGTCCCCACTGCTGGGGCACGGGTCTCTTCCTGCATCGCAGGAAGGTTAGGCCATACTCCACCACAGGGGCCAAGTCCGGGTTGGTGGAGGATTGTAAGACAGTGGCAGGCCTTACTGTCAGAAGTTATCAAGCCGCCCATAAGGCCTCTGACATGGATTAACGACTGCCATTATATGACAATAATACCATAAAATAATATAATTACAATTAAAATGTCATAGGCTTAATTGGTTGGTGCCGGCTGTCATGTAATGGGAGTCGTTAAGTCATGTCAGAGGCCTTATGGGCGGCTCGATAACTTCTGACAGTAAGGCCTGCCACTATCTTACAATCCTCCGCCAACCCGGAATTGGCCCCGTGATGGAGTATGGCCTAACTTTCCTGCGCTAAAGGAAGAGACCCGTGCCCAACAGTGGGGACATACAAGGGTTGATAACGAGGCTTAATTATTTATAAAGGCCTCTTATAATTTAAAAGGTGCCCTACAGGGTCCATAAAGATCCATATTCTTAGTTATGTCATCTGTATATACTTGCGGAATGCAATAAATTATTGAGTATAAAACGTTTTTTTTTTTCAAAAAGTGAATGTCACACACAGAACATATTTTATGTTCTGTGATGATGACACACCACATTGACACATACATACCACACATATTAAGACAGAGAAATCTTAATATCTTTGACATCCGTGTATCTGTGGTAACTATTTTTAGAATATATCTACTTGTAGGCACAGATAAAGATCCTGGGACTTTAATAAATTTTCGCTAAAAACGGCCGTTTTTGGCGGAAATCGATTGAAGTCCTAGGATCTTTATACGGCTTTCTATTCTGTACCTATATTCTAAAAATAGTTACCACAGATCCTAGATTCTATACTATAGGTTCTAAAAATAGTTATCATAGTTGTTAAGATGTTGTTGAGTAAATACACTTTGTGCCAAAAGGACTACTACAAGTATAACATAAAGGATTATTAACCCTTCTCGCGTTTAGTGTACATACGTCTGTACACTATGCAACGCTCAGATTGGACTCTTTTTATCTATGCTCTGTGCATTCTCTATGGACAATATCTGTTGTTTTATTGGCCAATGGTTAGTAAGGATTACTTTCGCCAACCAATCAAATGACGTGACGTGGAAAAAAATTGAATTATCATCGAAACCACATGAGCTTGCTAGGTCAGACGCCATTTTGCGTTTTCGTCGTGAGTTGCTCCGCTCGCTAAAGTTTTATAAGTTATTTAGAGAAGGCAACGCTGCGTATGACAATGATGTCTGGAAATACAATACAATGCATGAGTTCTGTCTTATGATAATTGTGTAAACTCTGTTAATTCAAGACTTTGGAAATATTAAGTTTGGAGTTTTTCTGTCCATTTTTTCTCCTAGATTTCGAAACGGACACTTAGTTTGACTCGTCAGGTTCTGCCCCACTTTGAATAAAAACTTTTCACTTCATTTAATCAATTCTCTTGTGAGTCAACTAATGATTAAGTTCACAATAAGCCATAAATTCTACAGAAACTATCAAAAATTAGAGAAGGTTAATTTTCAGAAAACGGTAACTTAAATCCAACGGTGCAGTTGTAAACAACGACTGGCTGGGACGTTCGAAACAAAGGCAACAAGAAAGTCAGCTCAAAAACCGACCAATAGGAGCGCCCCGCAGTTTTATTCGATACAAATGGGCGAATAGAACGCGGGCGATCGAAGACGCAGTCCTAATGCTTCATCGCTCTCTTTTACTCGTGTATGTAATCGCGGCGCGGTGAGAGGGACGGGTGGTTGTCTTGAGACGGGGTCAAATGGTTGTGTGTGCTTTTTTCTTGCAGGTTTTTAGGGTTCCTTGGGGAGTTTGTTTGAGAGGGCAGAGGGTTTCTTACTCGGGAGACTTTTTCTGCTGAGCTATCCTTGTTTTTACTGTAATGTGTTTGGGTCTTTGCAACGTAACGTGAATTTCCGCATGTGTCCCGTATCGATAGGCAGGGACTGGTTTCAGAAACTTGTCGCAGTCCTGACATACCTACTATGTTAAATAGAAATCAAAATAAATATCAAAAAAAATATAAAAAAAATGTTTCTTTTTCATTTATGTTTTTGGGTTTTTACTTCTATGCATAGTTATAGTGCCCGCTCTTACTAATCCATGACTTCTGTGGGGCAACTCATTAAATCACCAAGCCAAATATGCCGACGATACCTAAAATATCTAATACTTATTTACTTATTTATTTGGTCTTTTTACTCAAAGTTTTTAAGGTGGTATAGTTGCTGGGCAAGCCTAATCCATCTAAAACAATGTCCCAGGCACTGCAGCGTCCAAGTGGTCACTTTTCTTTTTTCCACACGATATTTTCATTGACAGCGAGTGGTATTGCTACTAACTACTAAGACTGCACAAATCTACGCATTTTAGAAAACAAAGTTCGACCAATAATATAATAGAAAAATAACTAGATAATAATGCTATGTAATTTTTTCTCTGTGTTATCCTACCTACAATATTATAAACGCAAAAGTTTGTTAGTATGGATGGATGTTTGTTACTCTTTCATAAAAAAACTACCAAATGGATTTTAATGAAACTTTACAATAATATTTAAAAACCTATTTAGAGGCTAAAAATTTCACCCATGCCGGGATTCGAACCCGCAACCTCTGGCTACCCGTGCCAGCGCTCTACCAATTGAGCCAATGGGCGACTCACGGCATCAGTGAAATTTCGAACCTCTTTACACTATTCTCTGTATTACGTAATATTGTTAAGTTATTATAGTGCGACTGTACAACATCTCAATATTGTCAGGCTGCTATATTTTTCAAGTGCGACCCAAAAATTATTTATGTGATTTTTTTAATGTCATAATGTTATTTCTTTTCTACGCCACGCTGTAATAAGCTACTCGAAATACTAATCCTGCGCAGACAAAGTCGCGGGCAATAACTAGTTTACAATACCTAAAATAACATTTACAGTCAGACATTGCTTCTGGTCCAACACTAGGATACCCTGTGTCGTGGGAACCAGAAACAACGACATCACAAACATGTAAACATCCAAAACCTCAGGTTTTTTCTTGTCCCCAGCCTGGGTTCGAACCCGGGACCTCTCGCATGATAGGCAGATACGCTACCGCTGCGCCACCGAGGCGTACAACTCAGTCTATGTTATAAGACGGCTTATACAAAGTACAAAGAGCTGAAGTGGCAGCGGGCTGGCCATAGCTCGCGAAGAACCGACTATCGTTGGAGTAAACGTGTTCTTGAGAGGAGACCGCGACTCGGCAAACGTAGTGTAGGACGCCCTGCGACCAGGTGGGATGACGATCTGCGAAAAACTGCCGGCAGATGCTGGACCGAGTGATTGAAATCAATCACTTGGTTAAGCAACAACAGGCGCGGTCAGGGTACGGGATGGGTGAGCGTCCCGAGACTACCGCTAGGGGCATTTTTCCGAGCGCTTCCGTGCTTCGCAAGGCACGCTAAGCCATTGGTGCCAGCCGTCATATAATGGCAGTCGTTAAGCCATGTCAGAGGCCTTATGGGCGACTTGATAGCTTCTGACAGGAAGACCCGCCATTGTCTTACAATCCTCCACCAACCCGGACTTGGCCCCCGTGGTGGAGTATGGCCTAACCTTCCTTCGGTGCAGGAAGAGACCCGTGCCCCAGCAGTGGGGACATACAAGGGTTGATAACGAACGATAAAGAAAGATGCTGGATGCGGCAAGCTGAAGACAGGGCGCTATGGCGCACATCAGGGGAGGGCTATGTCCAGCAGTGGACTACATAATATAGCCTGAAGAAGCAAAGAAGCGCACCCTGTATAGTTTTTATTGACTACAATATCGCTGGAACCGTTCAGTTATGGATTTGGCAAGTAATTTTCTACATCCCTCGCTTGGAGCTCGCTTTTTTATTGTATCGACGCGGGGTCGCGATTTTGTGATATTTTTCCTCCTTTTATTGTTTGGAATGGCGTGTTTCGTATAATAGAGACCCCTTAGGGGTATTTCCGTTGTTGTATTGTATTACCGTTGTTGGTATTTGAGGAAACGATTCGATTAAGAAGCGCTTTGTCTTTGGGAATTGTTTTAGATGCTATACTCGTTAGGTTTTTTTTTAAAAACCTATTTAGAGGCTAAAAATTTCACCCATGCCGGGATTCGAACCCGCAACCTCTGGCTATCCGTACCAGCGCTCTACCAATTGAGCCAATGGGCGACTCACGGCATCAGTGAAATTTCGAACCTCTTTACAATATTCTCTGTATTACGTACAGGCAGCGACATCTGACTTAAGCAAATTGCATTACTTACAGCCCCGACTACCTACTTTGCAGTTAGGTTTAACATCGGAACGATATCACTGTACCCACATGATTACATTATTTTTATTTTTAATGCACTAACCCGTGCTAAGGAACAAATTTAAAAAGGTTTTTTTTTATTCAAGACATTTACAGAATACTTCTTCTTCTTCAGGCTATATTAGTCCACTGCTGGACATAGCCCTCTCCTAATGAGCGCCATAGCGCAAGGTTGTGCCATAGTTGGGGGGTAATGCCCATAATCCCCACTCTGGGCATGCGGGTTGGGGATCGCAGTTTGGTGGAATTGTACTGCAGGGGGCGCTGCTGCCCACCCCCCGGTTTGTGTCCCTTAGTCGCCTTTTACAACACCCGCAGGAAGAATTTGGGTCGGTGCTATTCTCTAGGCCGACACCACTACTAATTGAATACAAAAAAAACCTTCACTGAAACCTGTACAGGTTTATCTGTGAGGTGATAATGAAGGTACAGTCTGTTAGCTTTTAGAATATACCTCGGGCTCTAGATTAAACTTCGGTTTTCGCCGAAAGCACACGAGTGCAATACTATGCTCTGATTTCGAAATTAAGGGCGAGATAAATAGTCGTTGCTTAGCCCAAGTCCGTACTCAAGCTTCCCTAAGCATTACTTCAGGCTAACTTAGCTAAGTATCAAAGTAGACGTTTGCTTAGCTAAGCATGTTCTTAGGCCAATGATAAGAATTAGTCCGGGTTTCGCGACTTAGAGAGTGCCAAAGTACTGTCTATGATAGACAAATCGATTCTTAAGCTAGTGCTTTCGCTAAGACTCGTTCTTAGAAGCGACTATTTATCTCGCCCTAAGTGTCATACTAGTTCCGATATTTCTATTACAAGAATATATCCGATTCTATCCGATAGTAGCCGAGGTATATTCTAAAACCTATCAGACTGTAATGAAGTGGTTTGTAATACAGCCTTAATATGTCTCACTGTAGGGCACGGGCCTTCTCTCAGAGAGAGGTGGGCTTAATGGCCACGCGTGCCCGCCGCGGAGTGGCAATTTCAAGCGCTGAGGTATGTGAACACCGCAGACACTCAGGTTTCCTCACGACGTTTTTCTTCGCCGTGAGCGAGTGGTATTGCTACTATAACCCACTATTTGGGCTGGCAAAGGTTAATACATCCTTCATGGGGCATTGTATACGCTTCTATAATAAAATCCCTGAAGATATAGGTATTAGGCTTGCCTGAAACGCGGTTCTAAAAAATATGTAAAGTACACTTTGTGCCAAAAGGGCTACTATAGCATAAAGGATTATTTAGATGACGACGATGTCTGGAATAAAAGCCAGTACAATGCATGAGTTCTATGTTTTAAAATAATCATGTAAACTCTGTTAATTAAGGACTTTGAAAACGACTAAGTTTGGAGTTCCTTTGTCCATTTTTTCTCGAAAATGATCTAGATTTTGAAATGGACACCTAGTGTGAATTGTAACGTTTATAAAGCCGCAGCTTCTGCACTACTTTGAATAAAACCTTTCCATTTTATTTCATGTCATAACTTCACAAACGTAGGTAGGTACATAAATAAATAAATAAAATAAATAAATAAATATTCATGGACATATAACACAGATCTCGTTAGCCCTATACTAAGTACAACTAAATGACTTGTGTTATAGGTGCTAACTCGACGATAGATTTAATACAATAAATACATAGATAACATCCAGGACCCGAGACAAACTAGAAAAGTTCGTTTCCTAGTTTGACCCGACCGGGGATCAAACCCGAGACCTTTGGTTTTACAGTCAGCGTGCCAAACCGCTGCGCCACCGAGGCCGTCTTATAACATAACTTAGAAAACAAAGTCATCGGTACTACGTGCCGGAGTTCGGTAGCAGCATCTACCTGCTTCATCATCATCACCATCACCGATAAGACCGCCAATTGTATAACATTACTTAGATTTAAGATATCATGGTTCTATATTTTTTTTCTTTTCCGTCCGTCCGTCCGTCCGTCCGTCCGTCCATCCATCCATCCATCCATCCATCCATCCATCCATCCATCCATCCATCCATCCATCCATCCATCCATCCATCCATCCATCCATCCATCCATCCATCCATCCATCCATCCATCCATCCATCCATCCATCCATAAGCTCCATCTCAAATATTTGTATGTAAGACATGCCAAAGTAGGTAAACACAAGACGCTTAGCAACAGTTTCCAGAGCTCTCTGCAACAGCGGGCTTAGTCACACGGTCATAAAGCTTGACCACCCACTAGGGACTCAATCCCGTCGAAGTGCACGTTAAACCGCCACACCGTCTAGGCCTAGAGCCCCCCGCGCCCCGCGTCCCGCCACACGGTTATAAAGCTGAGCACCCACTGAAGTCTCAATCCGCTCGATGCTGTCGTTAAATAAATTCCTCGACTCGCCAACTTTCCTCCCCTTTGTGCAGAGTCAGGGAGCGATTAGAAGTGGCACGTAAGTAATGTCACAGTATTGAAATGAAAAGGTTATTTGCACACAAAAAGCATGAAAATTATATACATGTATACTTAATCAATTTTGATGCTAAAATTTTCGCTAGTACAAAAAGACACAACACACATTATTGACCTAAATCCTGATTAAGTTACATGATTTTTTGTCGGACTGACTGATACTGATTTGCAGTCAGAGACGAGCAACCAACGACGCGAGCTCTGCCTCTATTGACAATGATTAATCTCTGAGAATTAGAGCGAAACCTGTTCGGACTCTCACTACAAAAAATTAAGTAAGTTGATCTGTATCTAAGTCAATACTCCTAAAGTGTCCTGTGGCTGTTTGTGGTTACGAAAGTTTTAGTGCGAAAATTGATTGATTGATTTTTATAGTGATGATAAAGGAAAAAAATGATGTCTTTCATTATTTTTTTCCTTTATCATCACTATATGCAGGATATTTTATATGCAAATGGTGCCTACAATTTTTATAACAGAGGGTAACGTTATCCTGTTTGTTAATTCAAGATTTTGAATCCCGGAACGCAGGCTAAGAGAAGTTTCATGCTAATTGGTCGAGTTACAAAACTTTTACGTACTAGGTATATCAGAGGGTAATCTAAAAAAATGTTGATTTGTTCAAGAGACTGATATTAGTAGCGTAACAAGTTTTTACCTTACTAATCAGTAGGGTTAAAACTTAGGAACTAGGAATTATGCCGCTGAATGCGACGATAATTAATGCGGTGGCTATTAATTTAGCGAAGCGATGGTTTATATAATTTTAAGAACATTACAATGTTGTCGTTTAATTTCTTTCAAAATATTTTAATAAAGAGTTATTGCTTTGCTGATATCTAATACTCTAGGTCCAAGAGCACTACAAATAGCTTTTGTCATCTGATACAGTCTTTAAATTTTCTCTCTCTTTTTTATTTCGGTTTCCACCTCTCTCCATCATTCTCTCGCTCTCCAGAATTTATCTGATAGAAGCATAGTTGTAGTAAGAATGTTGTAAAAGAAGCCAACGAGATGACATTTATGGTTATTGAAAATATAACGTAAATAATTTTGCCGCCTCTAACCCCTCAGCAAGCTCTACAAAAATCGCGCCCGTCCAGGCACCCAACAATTATTTAACGTCAGACGCAAGCAGCGGCAAGATTGCGCGGGAACAGAGCCCTGCAGCGGCCATGTTGAAAAATTTCAAATTTCAAACGTTGTGTTGCTAGTTGGTTGCTACGGACTTGTTTTCTTTTTTGCTGGTAGCGATGGAATGTTTTTGCTGGCCAGTTTGAAATGTGTTTTTGTTTTGTTTGTGTAGTTAGAAGTTAGGTTTCCTAACATTCAGCCAATTAAAAGTCTAGTAATGCCGTTACGTGGTTACAAATACGCTACGAATCTACTACGGTGCTACGCCGTAGCGTGTAGCCATCTTCTGTTTTCAAGACTGTATTTTTTGGTAACGTTAATGCAATAACTTAGACGGAACTCACTAGAATTGGGTTATATCGAAACAATTTTGTCAGAGCCATGGTGGCTGGCTGCATTTTATATTTATCGTTTTGTCAAAGTTTTTCCTTGGGGGCACCACCCCAATAATAATAAAAACTGCAATTACTTTTCAAAATATTGAAGAAAAAAATATACAGAGTAGGAAGTAGTATTACACTCGTGTGCTTTCGGCGAAAACCGAAGCCTACTCTAGAGCCCGAGGTATATTCTAAAAGCTAACGGACTGTAATATATTTAATCAACAAAATTCAAATAGCAACTCCACGCCAGCCGCTGTCTCCGAACATTCGGCAGAACAATGCGATCCAGAGATCCGGCAAAAGATATAATTATTAGAGGGTTATCATCATTCCCTTTGCCCGCTATCCGATTGCTGTGGGGTTAGTTAATTAATTTTATAACGTATTGTTGGCTGAGTATTGATGGGAGATAGCGGTGGTAGCTCAGTGGGTAGAACCTTGGACTGGCAAGCGAGAGCCCCAGGTTCGATCCCGAGTGCGGGCATACCAATGACTTTCAATAATTTCAAAGTTACGTACATTTGCGAATTTGTAGTCGCAATACCACACGGTAATCGTGAAGGAAAACATCGTGAGGAAACCCGCGGCTTGGTTGGCTCCGCACGTATTGACTAGTCTTTCCTGTGGGCTTGGCCGACTAAGCTGTCAGGATGATATAGGTGCTGGGCAAGCCTACACCATCTATAAAACTATGTCTCAGGCACTACAGCGTCGGAGTGGTCCCTTCACCCATCTAGTGTGAGTAAAGATACCACTGGAAGCTGTACAAATCATCTCATTAAGTAGATGCACAAGGCCAATATTATTTATTGATGGGAGATAGGGACAGCGTTTGTATTAAAAAATTCTTTATTGCACAAAAAAGGAGGTTTGTACAAAGACGAGCTTAATACTAATAAGCATTTTCTTCCAGCTAACCTTAGTTTATGTGGATAATGGAAGAGGGGAGTGCCATAAAATATTTATTGCGAAGAGTATACCTACTTATATATGTATTTATGAAATATAAAAATATATGTTCCTATATATACATAATATAATTAATTGATATACCAAATTCTGTGTGGTGTCGGCCTAGAGAATAGCACCAACCCAATTCTTCCCGTGGGCGTCGTAAAAGACGACTAAGGGACGCAAACCGGGGGGTGGGCAGCAGCGCCCCCTGCAATACAATTCCACCGAACTGCGATCCCCAACCCGCACGACCAGCGTGGGGATTATGGGCATCACCCCCTATGATGGCACAACGGGGCGCTCTTTAGGGGAGGGCTATGTCCAGCAGTGGACTAGTATAGCCTGACGATGACCATATACCAAATACATGAACATAAAATACACACTATATTATATACGAGTACAACTACATAAAATTTACCTATTGCTTATTACTCTGAAGTGTGAAGTAGTATCAATAAATATTCAAATGAAATCAAATCAAAAGTGTATTAATAAAATAATCTTATGACTTTTCTAAATAATCTTATGAAAAAGTGCCACTAGCGGTAGTCCGAGGATAAATAAATAAGATAATAATATCTTATTTATTTATCCTCGGACTACCGCTAGTGGCACTTTTTCCGAGCGCTTCCTCGCTTCAAAAGGCACGCTAAGCCGTTGGTGTTGGCTGTCATGTAATGGCAGCCGTTAAGCCATGTCAGAGGCCTTATGGGCCGCTTGATAACTTCTGACAGTAAGACCCGCCATTGTCTTGCAATCCTATACCAACCCGGACTTGGCCCCCGTGGTGGAGTATGGCCTAACCTTCCTGCGATGCAGAAAGAGATCGGTGCTCCAGCAGTGGGGACACACAAGGGTTGATATCGACATCGATTTCTGATTTCGATACTTTTCGACAGTTGTTACTAAAAGTTCGTATTGGCATGTGCAACACCCTGTTTTTAGAAAGACAGAATAGAATAGAAGTATATTTATTTACGAACACAATACTAAAAATTAACATACAAAAACGGACTAATAACAAAGAAATTAAATACGAACACATGTAAAAACCATCATTGGGGGTTAATGCCCATAATCCCCACGCTGGGCATGCGGGTTGGGGATCGCAGATTGGTGGCATTGTACTGCAGGGGGCGCTGCTGCCCACCCCCCGGTTTGTGTCCCTTAGTCGCCTTTTACGACACCCGCGGGAAGAATTTGGGTTGGTGCTATTCTTTAAGCCGACACCACACAGCAAGTTATGAGCATTAACCCCCAATGATGGTATAAGACAGGGCGCTATGATCATCATTAGGGGAGGGCTATGTCCAGCAGTGGACTAAATAATATAGCCTGAAGAAGAAGAAGAAGACATGTAAAAACAATATAGAAACAAATATATGTAAAATATTAAAATAAAAACAACAGTAATAAACATCAAGAACAGTTATTTGGTTTTCTTTCTTATTGCTATTGAGCCCCTAAAGTGGACTCGAATTTTATTAGTATGTATATTTTATTACCTACCCACAACTCTGGTATTCTATCGAGACGTAGCGGTTAGTTGGATTCGCGGAGATTAAAAGGACAAAGGACACGAACAGATATTTAAAAACCTATTTAGAGGCTAAAAATTTCACCCATGCCGGGATTCGAACCCGCAACCTCTGGCTATCCGTACCAGCGCTCTACCAATTGAGCCAATGGGCGACTCACGGCATCAGTGAAATTTCGAACCTCTTTACAATATTCTCTGTATTACGTACAGGCAGCGACATCTGACTTAAGCAAATTGCATTACTTACAGCCCCGACTACCTACTTTGCAGTTAGGTTTAACGAACAGATATATTTTTTACACTATGTATTACAATTTTAATAACATCCAAAATAAAATAAACTCTTCGCACAACAATAGCAAGCGGCTAAATTGTTTAGAGCCGTTTAGTCATCTATTGAAATAAATCTCCGAAAGAAAGGGGGTGACCCGATATTTGAGCATGTTTGTTTATTGTTATCAAAAGACGCCCTGCGAAACCACACTTGACACAAATTTTATACACAAACTAGCTGTACCTGTGACTTTGCTTGTATAAGATTTTGATTAAAATTGATTGTGTCAATGTTAGAGCAGTTAATTATCTTCGTGAAGTGGTATTTCTTACGCGCATTGCGATTAGACCAGTTGATATAGCTCTGTAAAGTAGTTACGGAGTTACTGAGTCTCTCTCTCTCTCTGAGAGAAGGCATGTGTCCTACATTGGGACGTTAATAAAAGCTTTAGCCTGTGCAAACCTCTTACACCATTTTTATATTTTTTTCTGTCTATAATTTTCAAAATTTTAAATTACGTCACCCATTTTTGTGATTTCCCTCATTTTTAGCATTACTACTTAACATCTTGAATATACCTGACTATTTTTACCTGCTAATTCCGTTTTTATCCAGTTTTTTGTTTTTATTATGAATAAAATAAATAAATCATAGTATAAATAAATCACAAGGTTGAAGTCGTTTCAGTTTTTACATGCTAACAGACTAAACGCTTCGTTCAATCACATGGCTGAATGAACCTTAGTCATATAATTGGATTCCGCCACCTAATGAATGTCCTAGGCAATTGAATGGACGGGTAGTTTAACTATTCACCGGCGACGTAATTATATGCCTCTGCATAAAAAAAATGTTGGTTGGTAAGCGCAATAATTGAGAACGGATTGTACTTTTTTGTAATATTCTGATTCTGAAAGATTAGAAAATTCGGATAAAACACAGATGGAAAAGATTGATAACACGTTCATCACCTGCCATCGCCAATCCACGGTGGGCACGCGCGGTGACTGAGCCCGCTCTCTCTCTCTCTCAGAGAGAGACCCTGCAATGGGATGTATAAAGGGTATTTATACTAAAGGAAGGCCAATGAGACGATATAAAGAATGTAAACAAAGTTTCAGGGCTTCTAAACATTTTTATTTGAGTAAATTATAGTTATATACAAATTTCGGATTCCCTATTCTAGTCGCTGTCATCTGTATTAGTCAAACATGATTCACCGGAAGAGTCCTAGGCTGTCTAGAGCCGCCAGGCTCTGATTTCGTAATTAAAACCAACAACTAATTACAATAACAGCAAAAATCAACAAGAAACTAACAGTAACGGATTAAATAAAAACAATAAACTTAGTAAATACGGAAACGAAAAAATACGTATCACTTCGAACGCAATCTAAACAGGAATGAACTATTATTCACAAAATTGCGGATGACCCCAAATGTTGACAACTGCCGTACTGAAGGATTTCCTGTAGAAATACGCAACGACAGCTGTCGTCGATCAAATGACGCCATTACCGCATACGTGTGACAAGGACAGATAATAATCGCCGACTATCGTAATGTAACATAATAACGGTCCGTTTGTTTACATTCTTTATCTCGTCTCATTAGCCTTCCTTTACTATCACTCATGCATGGCTGCAAGTGATAAAAATTACTTCAGCCAGATGTCGCTGCCTGTAAGTGCTCTGTAAGTAATACAGGGAGTATTGTAAAGAGGTTCCAAATTTCACTGATGCCGGTCGTTGCCCATTTTAGCTCAGTTGGAAGAGCTCTGGCACGGTTAGGCAGAGGTCGCGGGTACGAGTCCCGGCTTGGGTGGAATGTTTAGCCTCTAAATAGGTTTTTAAAATTGTCCTTAGCACGGTTTAGTGCAATAAAAAGAATATACTACTTATACTATTATGTCCACTATGTTATTGGCTGGGTTGTTTTATTATAAATAAATAACATTTACATTTACGGAACCGGCGTGCGTGCATGCAACGACTTATGAACGTTGATGAAGCGAAGGTGATCTGTCAGGATCGTGGCAAGTGGCAGTCCCTGATCTCTGCCTACCCCTCTGGGATACAGGTGTGAGGTTATGTATGTATGTATATGAAATTTACATACAGGCACATACATTGCTTCTGGCCTCACACTAGGATACCCTGTGTCGTGGGAACCAGAAACAACGACATCATAAACATTTAAACATCCAAAACCTAGGGTTTTTTTTATCCCCAGCCGGGATTCGAACCCGGGACCTCTTGCATGGGAGTTAGACGCGCCACCGCTACGCCACAGAGGTATTATATGGGTGTTGGTCAGACTTTACTGTTTCACCTGTTGTGATTGAATAATCTAGGTATTTCCCTAACATCTAAAATGTCGCCATAAGTGAAAACCTTTTAATGACTCTCTGCTTCTATATTGTACAATGTACCTTGTATTCTGTCATTATTGTCGATGGTTTTGTTAAAAATCAGTAAATAAATAAATAAATATATATAGATAGTCTTTTAAAAATGACGTCCATAGCCGCTTAATAAAATGACAAACTAACAAACCTATTACATGTCATATTTATAAGGATCTACATTGCATGCAAATATTGAGACACGAATTTGAATGGCACTATGTATTTAAAAGTAAAAAACGCCAACTGTCAATCAAACCGCAGAAGTTCGCCGAAAAACAAACAAAGCTCGCGGGTTCGAAATTCAAAATGTAAATAAATAAAAATGAATGCAAATAAATTTCGAAATTGGAACGCCGGGAATGTAAACATGGCGGACGGTTTTGAATATTCATATCGAAAATGAATATTTCACATTTGGGCTTCGCGTCCGAAAATCAGATTCATTGGCGGGCGGCGTATTTAGTCTCTATTTATTGGTCCTAGGGTTTGCGTCAACAGAGGAGATAAACATAAGTAACATAGTCTACTATTTTACATATGTTTAGATGCTAATCTACAGGACGGACATAAATATAGATAGATAAATAGAGATAGAGAACACTTTATAGTACATAAAAATGGAAATTACACAGATATTTCTTAACCTATGAGTACAGACGGCGGCCGTATCACTAAAAGTGATCTCTTCCAGACAACCTTTGGATGAACATTTACAGAGTATTTATTGATAACTTATCAAGCGTTACATGTCATACATCTTACGTATGACATCATACGTTCCGGGTTCGAGTCCCGGCTGGGAACCAAAAAAAACCCCCTAGGTCTTGGATTTTTACATGTTTGTGATGTCGTTGTTTCTGGTTCCCACGACACAGGGTATCCTAGTGTGGGGCCAGAAGCAATGTATGTGCCAGTATGTAATATGTTATTATTATAATAATAATAATAACATAACATAACATTTACATACTTCCCACGACACAGGGTATCCTAGTGTGGGGCCAGAAGCAATGTATGTGCCAGTATGTAATATGTTATTATTATAATAATAATAATAACATAACATAACATTTACATACTGGCACATACATTGCTTCTGGCCCCACACTAGGATACCCTGTGTCGTGGGAACCAGAAACAACGACATCACAAACATGTAAACATCCAAGACCTGGGTTTTTTTTTTTGTTCCCAGCCGGGATTCGAACCCGGGACCTCTTGCACGGTAGGCAGACGCGCTACCGTTACGCCACAGAGGTCGTCTATTCTAATAATATTTAATGTCTATGTACAAAAAATACATTATATAGTATTAAAAAAATATATGTAAAAAATACGATATTCAATTATCATTTTTTTTGTTGCATTTATTCTTATATACATTTACATAATTATTATTTACATTTACATTGACTGACTGAACTTGAATAATATATTAGAGAAGATAAGATAAGATAAGAATATTCTTTATTGTATACCGGAAAATTGATACAGAACAGCAGATACAGAAGATCTGTACCTTGGATGTGGATAATTTTAATTTTAAGTATATATTAACGCTACAATCCTGGCAGGGTCACCATGTGGTATCAGGAGATGGACGTAGGTAGAGAATAGAAATCACATCTTAGTTGTAGTGTGACCTCGTATATTGTATGAAGTGAACTTAAATAACATTGTGCATTTGCTTATATTCTATGTTAAGTGCTGGCTAAACATAAAGTGCAAGTTATTGTAATAATTAGGCTACACGCCTACTACAATAGAAAACGATAATTTCAAAGGTTCCTATATAAATACATGCCTCAATAACAGTTTGAATAAATAAAATTATCAACTGAGTGCTTAGTGCGAGTTTTTTAACTACTCGATCGCGTTAACGTAAACTCATATTTCTATGGCATCGAGGAAGCGCCACCTAGCGACAAGTATGGAAATTAAAATTGCTGAGTGCGAGTTGTAATGGTTTACGTTGAGAAGTGAACACGTTTACCAGCCAAAATACGAATAAACGCGAGTGCGAGTTGTACTGTGACAGCGTTTTGCCAGTTCGAACGCTTAACTTACTCATACTCACTACTCAATGCTCGATTAACGCGGTAGTAAAGTTATTCGATTGGATCTGTCAAACACGCACTAAGCACTCTGATACATACAAATAATTTACATAAATAAAAAAAAGAAATATATAAATACATAAATAATTAACAAAATATACGCATTCAAAGGACTTAAGTAGAACACAACATATTTGTCTCTTATTTTTTATACAATTTTTATTTTTAATGCACTAACCCGTGCTAAGGACAATTTTAAAAACCTATTTATAGGCTAAAAATTCCACCTCTTATTTTTTGTCATAGTATTTATGTTCTCGAATCTGTATGTGATAAATAACCATTTTTTCAATTTCAATTTTAATTCGTTATCAACCCTTGTATGTCCCCACTGCTAGGGCACGGGTCTCTCCCTGCATCGCAGGAAGGTTAGGCCATACTCCACGGGGGCCAAGTCCGGGTTGGTGGAGGATTGTAAGACAGTGGCGGGCCTTACTGTCAGAAGTTATCAAGCCGCCCATAAGGCCTCTGACATGGCTTAACGACTGCCATTATATGACAGCCGGCACTAACGGCTTAACTTGCCTTGCGAAGCACGGAAGCGCTCGGAAAAATGCCACTAGCGGTAGACACGGGACGCTCCCCCATCCTGTACCTGATAGCGCCTGTTGTTGCTTAACTAAGTGATTGATTCCAATTACTCGGTTCGTCTAGGCCACGAGCGCTTCGAAATTTAAGTGTCGTAATGAAAATTAGGAGTGGTTTTGTGATAACTGATGATTAAGTTGTTGATTCCGAAATTGCTAGCAGTGACGTGATCACACAAAACCTCTTCACACTTGCACGCAAACTCGTATGGAAGGCGGAATAGTAAATGTAAATCATCAACGAAACTTAAGATATTTCTTTTGTTTTCCCCTATTACCTTTCTCTTTCTCTCGCGCCTCGTCTCGCTCCCCCTCGTAATAGCTCAGTCGGCACGGATCTCTTTATTCGATATAAATTGTAATAAAAAGGAATATGTCACAAAGTAATTAATTCCAAGGCGTCGCACCCCTGTCGCTGACTAGAGATGGGTGATTTATCGACGGAAAATATCGATAAAGTGAGATCCGAAGGAACATGAACTGTTTTTTTTTATTTCCCGATAAACTTCTGCTTTAGTTTCAATAGAATTCAAAAAGATAATTAGGTATTTAGGTCCACACTCAAATAGCTGTTATATATAGAACTAATACTAAAATAATGTTAATCCATATTAAACTTTGTTAACTGGAGGCACATTCTTTTGACATAATCGCGGTCATGTACAAATCTCTAAAATTATGCCTCTGGCGCACCGGTAGCGTATCTGTCTACCATGCAAGAAATCCCGAGTTCGAAATCCGGCTGGGGACAAAACATACCCCCGGTCTTGAATATTAACAGGTTTGTGATGTTGCTGTTTCTCGTTCCCTCGTACACATGGTATCGTAGTGTGGGGCCAGTAGCAATGTATGTGGCTGAATGTAAATATTATGTTATGTTTGTTTATTAGGCACGTAAAAAGGGTAACAATATAATAAATGTATCTTTCTTTCTTTCAATATTAGTATAACATGATATTGTAGCATATTTTAGTGCTTATGCAAAGATAGACAACGTATTTGTATAATTTATTTATATTTTTTTTAATTTATTTATACCAAAAAACTTAACGCTAACATTACAGGGAGCCCCTATTGCGGTAGCAAGTTCCAGAAATAATGTTTATACGATGCTGATAAGATAAGAATATTCTTTATTGTACTCACCAGAGACAACAGTTACAAAAGAAGAGGCACAATTGGCGGCTTTATTGCTGATAGCACTTTCTTCCGGGCAACGTTAAATCGGAAAGATTGCAGAATTATTGTGATAATTGTATGCCAAGAATATTCTATGTTTATATTATTTACTGACAGCTGACAGTTTTTTCATATTTTGTCCTGTAAAGTAAGCTGCTTAGATGATGGGCCCTCCTTTTAAAGCGCAATCATCACTAAATTTACTGTAATCGTATATGATATAAAAAAATAGTTTGTTAATTTTTTTACATAAACACTGAACAACTTAAGGAACGTTTTTTTATTAACAATAATATTGTCATGAGTTGCCTAGTTTATATATCCGTCAGATATCGCAGTCAAGGCAAAAATCAAACTCAGTCTCTTTTTATTTTCTATAAGAGCAATGTGTTTTTTAAATAATGAACTTCAAAACTTAAAAAAAAAATAAAGTAATAACCTTTATCGACAAGTCCCTGGCCCCTCGCTACGTCCGGCATCCCAAAAAGGGCCGCGTCAGCTGCGGCCGGCATATTGTCGGGCGCTCCCGAGACGTGTCGGCGCCGCGTGTCCCTGGCGTAGGGCTCCGTAGGGCTCCAAGGGGTAAAGGGCCAGTGTAAGACGCCTTCACATTATGTTCCGCACATGCATTAGTTTTACGTCAGATTCTATGATCCCTTGACGTGTTGGCGCTGCGTGCTGCTGATGACGTAGGGCTCCGTTGGTTTAAGGGGCAGTCTAAGACGCGTTGAGATTTCAATTCGTACGAATACATCATTTTACGCTAGAAAACCGAGTCTGAGGTATTTTAAACGATCACGAAGGTTAAGTAAACGCCTCAGACATTCAGGTTTCCTCAGGATGTTTTTCTTCACTCAGCGAGTGATATTGTTGGTGTAACTTCACAATGCCGGGATTCGATCCCACGACTTTCCATATAAGAAGCCTGTTTTTTACCGCTCTGCCACCACCCGCCTTAAACTGGTTAAGTAGGCCTTATACCGGTGAAATCCAGCATTAAGTACTTGACAGTTACATCTTACTATTATCATCAATCTTAGTAAACATTGATCATTTTGGTAGCCTTTCTAAGTCTAAAATTTTTCACTTGTTCGAGATCACCAACAACTTTTATGCAGCTACCGTAACGAAGAAATCGATTATCGACAAAGCGGAATTACAATAAAGTCACGGCTGTAAAAAAGGAAAAAAAGCAAGTTCCATATTTAAACTTTTTGACAAACGATCGTCATTCGAATCGAACGTGCACGCCGATCAATAAACGATTCGTTCGGCCAATCGCCGAGAGCGATTTGTCATTCGAGAAATCATTACCTACTGTAAGTTTTTTTTTTTGCAAGGCTGATATTACTTCATCAATTTGTTGGAAGGGGCATGCATCATCACTGTTGCCGACCGGCCAATCAACCTTTTTTAAGTATTTTACTTTTTGATAGCGTTTTATATTATTATGTCTACTTTTGAAAATGGGACAATGTCTTGTAGACTTTTAGTCCGGATCTACTTACGGGTGTTGTTATATAGGAAGAGTCCGACCAAGTTTCGCTCCGATTCGCAGAGCTTAATCATGTGTGGGAGAATGTCATTGGAAAACAAGCAAAAGACAGAATAAAGATCCCTACAAGATATTCGCGTTTTCATCAATTTTACGTGCATTCGTTTCAATCACAATTTCACGATGCTTGCTACGTAACCGGTGGCAATGCAGTGGATAAATCAGTTGATTCACATGCTTGTGGTCTTGGGTTCAAATCACTGTACTATGCCTGCAAACAAAGTAAAACTAACTGTTAGAGGTGTTCTTCTAACTTAGCAATTGAAATTTAATCTGGGGTGAAAAATTAAACTTAAGCCTCTTTGGATAGCCCCTGTGGATATCCACGGGGACGTATTACCGGGATATCAAGTATCCGATGTCTCAATTTAGATCTATCTCTATGCGTATGCCAAGCTTCGTGAAATTCCGTTCAGCCATCATTACGTGATTGAGAACCAAATTTTCCTTTTTTGAGGTAGAGAAGCCTAAAAATTACAAATATCGTTGTATAATTCGATTCTACCAAAAGAATCGAATATTTACTTACCTAAGTTGATTTTGTTCTAAAGTTTTGTTTCTTTTTTAATCCCATGTCATTTTGAAAGCTCTTTTCCACTATTTTGTGCCTGATATAAAATCCAAATAGAAATTATTTGCTAGTAAAAGACCGATAAAATTCAATAAAATTAATACGTCACCTAGCACAATGCCGCAGTCAGCGTAATAATCGGGACAAAACCCTAAAATGACAAATATGATTCGTAATAATCGAATCTTCAGTGATTCATCATTTGTGCCAACGATTCGGGGCATTCGGCCCACCGTGTGGGCGAGGGGCGTGAATCGGAACACAATTTACGCAACTGTAAAAAATATTGTTTTTATTAAAATAACGAACTCCTTTTATAAGTTATCGAATACTAAAAAAACTAATTGGTGAGTCGTCGCTCACCATTCCTCTATTGTACATCTGTTGGTCTGTGCATGTCTTATTTTAGATTTGTTGGCCTTAGTTTCTAAATTGGGTTAGACTTATTGGCCTACGTATTTTATCTGTATGTATGTATTATTGAGCGGAAGTGGCAGTGGGCTGGCCATAATTATCTCGCGAAGAACTGAGAACCGTTGGAGTAAACGTGTTCTTAAGTGGAGACCCCGACTCGGCAAACGTAGTGTAGGACGCCCTCCGACCAGGTGGGATGACGATCTGCGAAAACCTGCAGGCTGCGGCAAGCTGAAGACAGGGCGCTACGGCGCTCATTAGGGGAGGGCTATGTCCAGCAGTGGACTAATATAGCCTGAAAAAGAAGAAGAAGTATGTATTATATAAGAGAGATAAGAGATAAAAATTGCATTAATTCAAAAGTAAAATCCAGACAACATTATATGTATCTGACGGCTAAATATATGAAATAAATTAATGTTGAAAGACTTAAGATTATAATAAACATCAATGATATCCTAGGCATCATAAGGTTGTACCTGCGGCCTCCACACTAGGAAACAACCTCAACACCCTGTGTTGTGGAGACCCGGTTCGCTCTGTAGTACCTAGTAACATTGTTGGAGTGTTTCTAACGTTAATCATTAATAAATTAAGAAATGGGCGTAGAAATAATGTTTATGTTCATGCAAGATTACGTTTAAAAGAATACTACTGTGAATGAGTATGTGATTGTGAGTGTGGGTGTGTGTTTGTTTGTATATCTGTACAAACAATTCACACTGGACCTCGCGAACCCTGGTCTCTTTCTACCCCTCTGGATTGTGTATGTTAAGATTACGTCTTCAAATCATCGCTCAAGTTATTATCGATTACAAGATTCTTTCTTTCTTTTGTAAAAAACTTAGACTGACTTTCATCACATTTCATAATATAGTTTTACTAGCGTTTAACTAAAATGCTTAACACAAAATTCGATTTACATTGCGACTTAAGTGGCGTTTGCCAAGTGGTGCAAGTTGACCGTTTGTCTTACATTACAATCTATAAATCTACTGCTAACAGCTATCAGTTGGTCAAAATTTATACAAAAAAACAATTGACCACTGTTAACATACATAAGGTAGAACACACATAAATATAGCCTATACATGTTCTACTTTAGGGCATAGGCTTTTTCTCGCAAAGAGGGTGTGGGCTTAATCACCACGCGCGCCCAGCGCGTATTGACGATTTCAAGCGTTGAGGTATCTGAAAACATTAGTCACATATAATATTCTTTTCGGACTTAGCAATGGCAAATTAAAAAAATATATATATTCTTTTAGAGCACGGGAAACAGGCGGTAGGTCCTACCGTTATTATTTAGTATTGATTTAGTATTATTTTGTTTGAGAGAAAAAAAGAACAAAACCAGCGTTTTAGCAGCAAAATAATAATCGCCAATAAAAAAAAAACGCGAACGGCTCTTCCACATTTGCACAAAGGAGGCCGGAACGCCTTACACCATCAATAAGCGAGTGTCAAACACACAATATACGGTCACGGGGTGTTTGGGCGGCAAACGGTAAAAACGCGCGAAAATTGTGAAAAAAAAAAACATTGGTCCGTCATTAATGGAGTATAATGGGGGCATGTTTCGCGCGTATTTTGCTGATGACTCCGTTAACGATTGTGATTTTTAGGGTTATAATAGCGTGATTTGGGGAAATAACTGTGTTGATTATTTTATACCTACCTACTACTAGCAAATATACGTACCAAGTTGCATATATGTACCAGTGCAGGGCACAGGGCCTCACTCAGGAAGAGATCGTGGGCTTAGTTGCCACCCGTGCCCACCGCGGATTGGCAATCTCAAGCGCTGAGTACGTGAAAAACACAGACAGGTTTCCTTACGATGTTTTCTTTTATCGTTAGCGAGTAATATTGATAGTTCAACTTTACAAATGGAACTACGTTATCGTTATCAACCCTTGTATTTCCCCACTGCTGGGGCGCGGGTCTCTTCCTACATCGCAGGAAGGTTAGGCCATACTCCACCACGGGGGCCAAGTCCGGGTTGAATGGAACTACAAAACTTAGAAAAGGAAATGAAATTAAATTAATTGGTGTCACAAAAATATGTTACAGCTATCCGTAAAATAAAATTAGCGTGTTTGTCAATGGTATTCAAACCCACGCCCTCCTCAATATGTGGCCGGCTATCTACCACTCGAATCGCTCGCAGCCCAGGCTGCCTGAGAGATCTTTCGTGTGATCTGATCGATCACAAAGGTTAAGCAACATAGAGTGCGTTCAGTGCATGGATGGGTCTATGACTAACGCTAGTGGCATTTTCCCGAGCGATCCCGTGCTTCGCAAGGCATTAAGCAGACCGGCCACTAGTCTTGCAAGCCTACACTAATCCGGACATGGCCTCCGTGGCCTAACCTTCCTGCGATGCAGGAAGAGATCCGTGCCCCAGCAGTGGGGACATACAAGGGTTGATACCGAATCTACCACTGCGCTACCACCTCGCTTTTTATATTACTTTAAAAAATGCAAGGCGCAACAAAATCTTTGTATAGGTACATGCAAAAAGGTACGTTTTGACGGCCATACCAACGAGGCAAAACCATATTGTGTTCAGCCATCCTCATCCAGCCGCCGTCCATCGTCGGTCCAGCAAACGTAACTTTTTTTACATTTCTTTAGTTCTGTCTATCATTTCAAAAAATTTAACCCTTAAGTAGGCAAGGGGACAATAGTTCCCACGTTAAATTGAACTTTAAAATAGAGTCCAAAACAAAAAAAAAGCAAACTACCCATGCCTTATCTTACTAAGGGTTAAAATTACGTCAACACTTTTTGAGATTTCCCTCATTTTTAGCATTACTACTTCACATCTTGACTTATGACTGTTTTTACCTGCTTATTCCGTGTTTTAACCAGTTTTCTGTTTGTGTAATACTTAAATAAAACAATAGGTAACCATATTTAAATAAAGCACAAAGTTCAAGTCGTTCTCAAAAGTCGTTAAAGTTTTACTATTCATTCAACATCACAACGCTAAGAAGATAAGATAAGAATATTCTTTATTGTACACCAGGAAAAAAGAAACAAAAAATAGTTACGAAGATACAGTACAATTGGCGGCCTTATTGCTTAAAGGCATTTCTTCCAGACAACCCAACAAGAATTTCGAGTCCTTTTAATTCCAACACATATTTTCCCTTGTTGCAGGTCAAAATATGGTTCCAGAACCGCCGCATGAAATGGCGGAACTCCAAGGAACGCGAGCTGCTGGCTTCGGGAGGATCTAGAGAGCAAACGCTCCCGAACAAGAACAACCCGCACCCAGACCTCTCCGACGCGGAGGCTGACAAGCATAAGCTCTCCCCCTCCCCCGTGCAGGACGAGCAGGCAGCAGAAGAGACAAAGAAGATGTACACGGCCCCGTCGCAGAGTGAGTTTAGAGGTTATGACGACAAAATGGCGGCCGGACCGTTTTTTAATCGCGATACGTTCTCAAACGTCGCCGATGACCAGGAGGACTTTGAAAGCGACGCTTCGGCATCTGACGAGGAGATCAATGTGACATGACGTGTTTTGCTTGTCTAAATGGTGATGTAGATTTGTATTATATTAACTCTTAGGTAATTATTTTTTTTAGCAGTCTATTTTTGAAGTGTGAGAGTCAATCTGGAAATGTGCTGCCATTGTTAGTTGAACCCGTTTGTATAAATCAGTTGTTTCCAATAGGCGGTCCACAGGTGGGCTAAGAGTTCCTCGGGAATAGTCACTCCGTGTGGTCAAAGTGGTCCTTGGTCGAAAAAAGGTTAGGAGTCACTGGTTTACATTAAAGGGTTGCCATATTACAGCCTGAGCGACAGTGTTAAAACAATTATTCATAATTCACTAAATGTTTGTAAATATAGTAATATAGTAATATTTGCAATGTAATATAATTCTTTTTATGAAAAAAATATTGATCATAGAATAACCATACATCAATAATATAATTCTTTTTATGAAAAAAATATTGATTATAGAATCTCAGAATTTTCCTTTTTTTTTTTAAATTCGTTTTTACTGGCCAGAAAGTTATTGTAATTTTTATTCTCCTACCATCAATATATTGCGTCGTTCATACTGCAAAGTGTCCTATGTTAAAAAAAAAATTACTTACTTTCACCAAATTTGTAGGAAAATTTGAAAAATTACAAAGATTGCTAGACATCATAATCATTACATACTCAGTCTGATATTACGAGTATAATGTCTTACACTGACATTCAGAATTAAGTTTTCCTTCAATTCAGATCATGTTTTTTCACATATGACCTTTTGCAATATGAACGAAGATTGTTTGTTTATTATATTATACAGAGTGTCTCATTCAAATCGGTCAGTATGGGAAAGTCTTAAACTATAAGACATACGAAGATCTGTTTTGAGGAACCATGTCACCAATTTTAATAACAAGAAAAACTGCATTCATACATTTTAAAAAACATCTGTACTCCGTTCGGGAATCGAGCCCGGTTGTTTTGAAAAAAAAAACCTACACTATTTCTATTTAGGTTTTATCACGTCTCTGTATCTACATAATTATTTTAAGTGGGCTTTTCAATTGATTGTTAGTGTTTGATTAATAGAAGTTTTTTTTTCTTCAAAACAACCGGGTTCGATTCCCGAACGGAGTACAGATGTTTTTTAAAAAGTATGAATGCAGTTTTTCTTGTTATTAAAATCGATGACATGGTTCCTCAGAACAGATCTTCGTAAGTCTTATAGTTTCAGACTTTCCCATACTGACCGATTTGAATGAGACACCCTGTATAGACTGTTTTAGCAGGGCATTAACATATTTTTGTGATTAAATATTTCGTTGACAGAGCCGACTTCAGTCTACGTCACCGTATCAGTAAATAAGTTTTGGATTGTAAAATATACTTGTACCTATTACCATGTGATGTAAAATAAGACAAATCTAGTTTAGAAATTAATTCAAATTCAATGTAATCTAACGTAACAAATAGCAAGTAAAACCAAAAATATTTTGTACATAATCCGTAATTTCGAACTATTAATTTATCGTATATTTTTAAAATAACATAAAGTGCACTGTATTGAATATTGTAAAAAAAAAACTATATAAAATGTATAAAATAAGCTTCAAGACTTCAACGTTAGTGAAAATAAATCTAATCTGCTATTAATTATTGTGAAATAAAATCAACTAAAATCACATTTTCGTCATTTTATTTATTTTTATTGTAATAAACTAGGCCAACTTGAACCACTTCTTAAATTTCTCTTGAGTCGCATTTTAAATTGCGTTTTTATGAAGAATATTAGTTAAATGCTACTTAAGCCACATTTAACAAAATTAGCCTTGTCTATTTACTAAAAAAAAACAAAAATATTTAAATAATGTTGCCAGTAAAATTCACGGGTTTTCTTGTCACGACACGTCACAAATTTTATGTCCCTTCCACACGTCCCTTCCGATACAAGCATGAGCTCAGAATTGTACGTATAGTTATGCGAGTACGAGTCGCGCCAAAAGACTGTCAAAAGTGGCAACTTTCTAAAGGAAGGCCAATAAGACGAGATAAAGAATGTAAACAAAGTTTCAGGGGTTCAAAACATTTTTATTTGAATAAATTATAGTTATACAAATTTTGGATTCCTTATTCTAATTGCTGTCGTCTATATTAGTTAAACATGATTCACCGGAAGAGTACGAATCAGCCGTATTTATGACAAAACTATCCATAGTATTATCAATCATGTTGTCAATATGGCTATAAAAATTGTCCTCGTATCACTTCGAACGCAATCTAAACAGGAATCACCTATTATAGTTCATAAAATGGCGGATGACACCAAATGTTGACAACTGCCTTACTGAAAGTTTTGCTGTACCACGACATACGCAACGACAGCTGTCGTCGAACAAATGTCGCCATTACCGCATACGTTTGACAAGGACAGAGATAATAATCGCTCACTATTGCAATGTAACTCAGTAACGGTCCGTTTGTTTACATTCTTTATCTCGTCTCATGGATATTCCTTTAGTACATTAATTATCAAATTCTGACATTTTAGCGGAACAACACACGTGACTCATGTCATTGTATGTGGCCCTGTAGTGCTTTTATCTAAAATGTCACAATTTGACAGATACTGGAAAACGCGACTTTTAACCTTAAAATTTTATTTTTCTAAGCGCGCGACTCAGGTAATGTCGCGTCACGTCAACGTCATCGAATGACGTCACCGTCAGCCATGCTAC
Source organism: Yponomeuta sedellus (assembly GCA_934045075.1). Classification (NCBI taxonomy): domain Eukaryota; kingdom Metazoa; phylum Arthropoda; class Insecta; order Lepidoptera; family Yponomeutidae; genus Yponomeuta; species Yponomeuta sedellus. Next base: position 2,347,361 of record OW203751.1, read on the forward strand.
CATGGCTGAATGAAATTTTACACAGAAATTGATTGCTTTTCAAGAAGCAATTTCCATATTAAGCTTGCCTGAAACGCGGTTCAAAAAATGTGTTAAGTACACTTTGCGCCAAAAGGGGTACTATAACATAAAGGATTATTTAGATGACAATGATGTCTGGAATTAAAGTCAGTACACTGCACAAGTTCTATGATTTATAATAATTATGTAAACTCTAAATTAAGGTCTTTGAAAAGACTAAGTTTGGAGTTTTTCTGTCCATGACAATGATGTCTGGAATTAAAGTCAGTACAAAGCAAGAGTTCTAAGTTTTATAAATTATGTAAACTCTGTTAATTAAGGTCTTCGAAAAGACTAAGTTTGGAGTTTATCTGTGCATTTTTCTCCAAACTGATCTAGTATTTGAAATGGATACCTAGTTTGAATTGTAACGTTCATTAAGCCGCAGTTTCTGCGCTACTTTGAATAAAACCTTTTCATTTAATTTCATAGAAAAGAAAGAAAGATAAATCAAATTTCACTTGTGCGGGAATTATTCCTTGAGGTAGACTCTTAAAGTCTTAAAAATATGACATAGGCTACTTTTTATACCGGGAGGACTTGCATCAGAATTCCCCCAGTTGCATTGGCATTTACGTCTACGTAATGAGATATTTATCCAGCGTCCAGTGGCATCGTCACTAGTCGGCCTAGTCCATAGGACAGACTCGTCAATACGTGCCGAGCCACGCTAACGTGCTCCGCAATACGTGCGGAGCACGTTATCGTATAGTATTAAGATCCAAATTCGCAAAACCTAACTGTGAAATTAAACGAAGTCATTGATAAAAGCCTGCACTGGGGATCGAACCTGGGTCTCTCGCTTGAGAGTGCATTGTTCAACCCACTGGACTACCACCGCTAATAGGTCAATAAAACAATAAAATGTTTGAAGAAATCGCAAAAGTATATAGTAACTTTTGGTCCCAATTTTGCGGAGTTTAACCACTGTGCGTTGGCCGTGTCAAACAAGTATAAGCTAAAGGCGTGAACGCATGTCACCGGCAGAATGCCCCGTGTGGTGACCGCTTTATTTATTTCATTCATTCGTTCACACTTCCGGAAAGGTGACCTGCCCTCGGGGCTTTTGTGGGTCAGAGATTGTCGCAATATTTTTGTACTCCACATGCCTACTTTGTTTTCTCTGTTTCGTACTTTTGTGAAGTTGCTTTAGCAATCGATATCAATCCGTGTTTGTCCCCACTGCTGGGGCGCGGGTCACTATAAGGCTTACGTTAATAGGCTGAAAAAGCGTATTTATTTATGATTTTCTGCGAAGTGCTCTGCTACTGGAAGTTAGCAGATCATTTTGTCAAGTGATTTTTTTTGAGTAAAATCACTAGAACTATTTCTAAAATGTATCAGGAACTGTAGAACTCAACTGCATGCTGCGAGAACTCTCATTTGTTATTGATTTTCTGCAAAATGATCTGCTATGGGAAATTAGCAGATCATTTTTCGATTAAGTTTTTTTAAGGACAAAACGCCAGAACTATTTCTGAGACCTACCAGGAACTATAGAACTCTGCTGCATGCGACAAGAACTCTAATTTTTTCATGATCAGCTGGACAATGATCTGCTAAGTTCACTGACATGGTCTCTTCCTGTATATCGCAGGAAGGTTAGGCCATAATCCATCACGAGGGTTAAACTAAGTGTTACCTCACTTACAGGCAGTCACAACATGCACCGTTAGTATCAAGTTGTTTGAGGACTTAATGTGTTAATTCGTTATCATCACACTACCAAACGATCACATCACACTTCTCACTAATATTTTAAGGTGAAAGTTTGTGGGTATGTATGTTTGTTACTTCTTCAAGTCTAAAAGGCTGGAGCGATTTTAATAAAATTTGGTATGGAGTTAGCTGATACCCTGGATTAACACATAGGCTACGTTTCACTGCGGGAAAAATTCTTATTCCCATGGGAAAATCAATAAACCTCGGGTAACACCGCGAGGCACAACTAGTTGCATCTGTAACTTTACAAATGGACATAACATAGAAAACAAAGTTATTGGTAGCTTGCTGGGATCCGAAACCACGACTTGCCAAATGAGAAGACGCTTTAGCGCTCCGCCCTTGCCACAGCATTAAAGAAAGGCCTTAAACGAATCAAAAACCCTACCCACGTATTGGCTCAATTGGCACGGACATTTTATTTTATAGGTTATATTATTCTAACCTATAAAATGTGAAAAAAACAAATACGCCACCCCAGAAGTGACTAGAGAATCAATAGCCAACAGATGGCGCCAAAAAGTCGGCTCGTGAAGTTCGTGGTGGCCTGTTAGTTGAAGAAGGTGCTCCTAAGCGGAGATCACCAACTACGGTGGTGAGTATTCGTACTGGAAGCGTGGCACGCACGCTCCCGCCAAAATTGCAATAAACAGACTAAATCTAAGGAAGTGTGACAGAAGGTCGGTTCTGGATTAATTTATTAAAAATAAAATTCATTAAGAAATACGTTTTTTTTAATTGTATTTACACGTATTCTAAAATGTGTCCTGGCTTGCAAACTAGGATAGCCATGCTATGATAGTGTAGCCATTTATTGTAGCACAGTGAATGACTACGCTACATTTAAACACTATTTAGCAAAGGTGCATGCTGCGGCAATCATAATAGCCTAGGCTCTTAACTTAAAACCCTTTATGTTTTATAACTACGATTTATTAGTTTACTAGTTACTGGTTCTCCTAATTAAATAAATACACTTTAAAAAACGTCAAGAATTTTAAGAAGAATTTAGAATAGAATAGAAAAACATTTATTCAAATACCACAACACACATAAAAACTTAAAAATAATAACATGGCCAGTAAAAGAACACACTTCAGGTAAGAAATACCAATAATTACAGTAATTTTATAAAATAAATGCATACAGACAACAAAATGAGCTTAGCTGGTGGAGGAGCTGTGTGTCATGGTACCAGAAAAGGTTCTAGACTCAGCATATGTCCCAGGTTGTCAGTGGACAACCAGTGACGCTGGTATTCTGCTAGAACCTGTTTAAGTGACGTACGAACAATCAACGCAAGCATTTGTAATAGAGAACCAAAAATACCTGTCTACGTTAAAGCAGTGTTGAAATTTATAAATGTATGGTAAATTAGTAGCACGACAGATTATAATTCATAAGAATGAAATAGACAATAAATTATTTCGTTATTATTTTGGGACAACAAGTCAGGAAATAGGACACAGATTAATTAATTGTTTCATATAGATAAAGTCGAGCGTTGTGATGAGAGTGTTTTCAGCGCAGGGGATAAATATAAAATAAATCAGGTGAGACAAGTGTTATTGAAGCGCACTGGGGTGTATTTCTTTTTTACTTGTTTTGACTTTGTTTATCATTAATTTAAAATTGTTATCTTATGTCACCTTATTTTTTTGTATGGACAATAAGTATTCTTTTAGTTTTAATTTAAATGTGTAAATAGATTTTATAATTCTCAAAGGCGGAGGGATATTGTTCCAGCATTTGGAAGCTGCGTATCTAAAGCTTCCCCGAAAAGCGATAGTTTTATGAGAAGGACAGAGAATATAACACATTCTACGTTGACTATATGCAGAAGATAAAGAGTCCGAGGACCACTTGAGTTTGTCGTACAAATACTTGGGGGAACCCGACTTGACAACGCCAAAAAGTAAACAGTAATTTAGGAAGTTAGAGCAAACAATCAGTTTACTTACCTAGGTACTTAGACTTAGGATTAGCGAAGGACAACATAAAAAGTCGATATTCAGCAAAAAAATGCCTCTGACTTGGTTTAACGACTACCATCTAACGTCGACGGCAGCCGGCACCAACTGCTTAGCGTGGCTTGCGAAGCACGGATCCGCTTGGAAAAATGCCACTAGTTTTAGTCTTAGACGGTTACCAATGCATGCACTGAACGCGCCCTATGTTGCTTAACATTCGTGATCGCTTAAGATCACTCAGGAAGCCGGGGCTACGAGCGATTTAAGATCTTGTGCGTAAAATATTACTAAAAATACTAGTACCTACTTCGATGCACCAGATGCACCAAAATGTGTGTCGTGCTTCTGTTCGTATGACACTCTATAGCAGACGTCAAAAACACGCGCGTTCAAAAACATATTGTGCCGCGTTTGATCTGGCGCTTGGTTTATCGTCCACTTACGATTTTTGAACGGCTTAGGGGTGGTAAGGCTGGGGGTGTACTGCGCGCAAAATATCCATGTTTTTATTTTAAAACTAGCTGACCCAACGAACTTCGTACCGCCTAACAGTCGATTCTTTATTTTTTTATTTTTCTCTCCGTAAGAACCATCCTCGAAATGTCAAGGAATATTCTAAAAAAAGCGAAATTAGCGATTAGCGAAATCGGTTGAGCTACTCTCGAGATTTGCGCTTACCAACACATTCATCGATTCATTTTTATATTTTAAAATATTGTTTATCTGTCTATATTATTTTTTTATTTTTAGGACAGGTTACACTTGACCCCAGTCACGCCTAATGGTAAGCGAAGACGGGGTTTACGATGCTACGTGCTTACAGTCTGTTAGCATTTAGAATATACCTCGGCTACTATCGATAGAATCGGAAATATTCGTGTAATAGAAATATCGGAACTAATATGACACTTAATTTCGAAATCAGAACTCGATCATCAGTACGAAAACCGGCCAAAACCGAAGCCTACTCTAGAGCCCGATGTATATTCTTAAAGCTAAACAGACTGTACCTGATATAGTTCTAGAGAGAACTAAGATTTCCGCACGCCTTATATTGTGTCTTTGTACGAGTACGTAGCAAGCGCTTCCTCTTCGGCCCCTTTACTGGGGCTGACACAAGGGCTTTCCATTTATCTCTATTCAGGTCTAGACATGGTGTCTCTAGCCAAGTTACTCCCTCCTCCTTCGTCTCAGAGAGAATGGGTCTCTTCAACGTCTGGAACGGTCTTTCTGGTTCTCGTGAGCCTCCGGCGGGCTTCCAATCGGGAGCCACCTTCGGAATGTGGTGATCTTGGGCTAGGGGTTTTAGTTTTGTAATATGCCAGAGGTCTGCATTTGAGTAGTAGTAAGCGGTAAGGTATTGTAACATAGGTACCTGATTCCTCTGTGCTGATACTCAGATTTCCTCACGATGTATTCCTTCACGGTTAGCAAGTGGTACTGCTACTAAACTTCATAAATGTACGTAACTTAGAAGTTCAAAGTCATCCACTTCAAATAATCGAGTAAAGAAATAATAATTTAATAATAATTTATTATAATGACAAAAACTAAAATGTGTTGATTCTGTCGGAAACCCAATATGGTAATTAGTATTTCTTTAAGGAATGATGACAATATAATAAATCTACCTAATTATTATAAATCATAATTGAAAATTTTTAATTAAATTTTTTTGAACAAATTGTTTCTATAATGTAAGAAAAATTTTTTTTTATCTCTACAATGTAAGTACTAGTCTTTTTTTTAAACAAGATCATTACATAATAAAATTATGGTGTGGTATTTTACTTTTTTCTATTTAGTGTACGAGGGAGTCTTTTTAAAAAAAACCAGCCACACTACACTGCGACATTTGAATGGGGAATTTTCGTCGCATTACTCTGTACGTCACCAGCTTTATTTCCTGAGGCGATTTCGTTTATTTAAAAGAGAGGGTGTGTTTAGATTCTGCCGCCCATTTGCCGTCTTTCCTATGCATGAGGTTAAAGCCGTGGAGGAGTCAGCGACCGTCATGGCCCGGCTACGCTATAATAGCTCTTGTAACGGCTAAGAATAAAGGCGAGGGTTTTACAAAGTGGCTATGATTCCACGGAGACTCTTGTCAAGTTTCTGATGGTTGCTTGCGGGTATAAAAATCTTTCCTTGTTATGTAGAGGTAATTGGAGGTAACATGCATAGATTTCTTTATTTTGCCTATAAACGTGCAGAGCGTATTTTTTTTATTAAGGATGACCAACAACAGTTCTCTCCAATAACTTAGATGTCATGTGTTCGATCCAAGGATGTTTGATTCCATGGGATCGAAAGACATTTATTTTTCCTTTTGAATCCTATATATATGGGATTTAAGTGCACTAATAAAACATGGGTTAGCTTCGATCCTATTTTAGTTTTGAACGGATTCTAAGACATTGTTTTAACCTCTGACTGCCTTCCTGGTACTTTATGAATGAATAAATCCCTTATTCCCTACCGACCAACCTTTAGTTATTGATCTGAGCGACCAACTAATCGGATCAACTAGTTGCTTCGATCGGAAATCAGTACGTGGTTTATATAAAAAATATATAAAAAAAATTGTAAAACGCCACGTGCACAGGTAACCACAACTTGCGTAAGTAGTTAGTTAACAAAAAATGCTATGAAGTGGGTAGTCCCACATAGTAAAAAATACAATATTAATTATGTAACTTACACATGTGTCGATACATATCAAAGGTGCCTAAGTCCACTATAGTAACGAATGAATGTTTTGGATTGGCCGGATTCTTGGTACATAAAATTAAATATTGTTTTGGATGAAACCAGCTTAAGTCCTCTGTAACTGGTGGAAATAAGGCTCAAAATATTCGTTTTGTTTTCATACAAACCTAAGTCACAACGTCATTGGAAATCGAACTCGCCTAAAGCCCTGTATAGTGTCATGGCTGCAGTTGTTGGCGTTACATTACATCAAACCGGCCTAAGTCACATTGTATTTTTTCAGATTCGCTTATGTCCAATAACAGTTGCTTTCAAACAAACCAAAAGTGCTTAAGTCCAAAATAAAAACCGGTTTAATTTAAAGTCTGACGGTTGTTTCACCCATTTTTTTGACAATGTTACCAGTAGACATTATTATGAGAGTGTTGGTAGTATTGCTCTGTATTCAAGAGTCATGGATAAAGCAAACAGAAACAAATGCGTTTTCCCAGAAGTTGTTTATGCGTGACTTAAGTGCGTTTGATAAGTATCGACACACATATCCCAGATACTCCCCAGCATTGATCAGCTCGGCTCTTTTATTTCGTTCACCATTTATTTCGTGGCAACCTTTGAGTCATGTTTAAAATGTAAAATAATTCAAAATCAATAGGAAGTGTTAAATGTTAATGTGATATAAAACAAAAATGAATATTAAAATCGATGATATGACATTAATTTACAATTTTAATTTAAACTAAGTCAACTTGGTACGTTAAGATATAACACAAAAGCATGTTTATGTATATACTTAGACTAATGGGTTTTATTTAATGTTTCTTTTCTTTTTCCCGCCTTATTTTGCCTCGTTTTCTATAAGTTTTTTTTTTGTTTTTCCTTATACGTTTTTTTTTTCTTCTCCATTTCTTTTTTTTTCTCAATTAAAGCCCATTCACATGAAATCACTAACCTTTTTACCATAAACGCAGTCAAAAATTAATAAAACTAATAATTAAAAAAAAAAAATTTAATTAAATTTAAACAGTTAAAAAAAATTACAATTTTAAAATTACACACAATGTCGTGTTTACTCCGACGCCTTATCTCTGTTTACTCCGACGAGTAGTCACAAGCAAGGCGCCGGGGTACAAAATAAGAGTATAATAAAAATTAAAATTATTAATAAAATTACAATTATTATAAGAAATACTTAAGCCACCCCTCGCTCGGACTGACCAGAGTTAAATTTAATAAAAACAGTTACAATTTATAATTTACACTCGGGCTAAAACCGGCCCCAATTCGCCCTTGAGGCCGCGCGCGTCACCCCAGGGCGAAGGCAAGGAAGGCCTCTCGACTCTTGGAGTCGGCCATGAAGGCGGCGAACGCCTCGCACCTCACCGCTCTTTCCAGGCGTATCTCGCAATCGGCCCTAGCAGCTCCGAAACGGGGACACTCCTCCAGCAGGTGCTCCAGCGTTTCGGGAGTCTCGTCATCACAGATGCAGGACGGACTCCCCGCGAGCTTGAACCTGTGGAGGTACGCTCGAAAGCCGCCGTGCCCTGTAAGGAGCTGCGCCTTGGCATTGCACATTGTGAGTTTGCCAAGGACTTTGTGGGCCGATGCAACGTCCGGGAAGAAGAGCGAGGTGACGCGGCTTGTGGCAGACTCGATGTAGCGGGTCTGCCACTTTGCCACTGTCTCCCGTCTCACCTGCAGTTTTGCGTGTGAGACGGGATACAGGTCGTAGGCTGCCGCGTCTTTGCGGGACAATGCCGCCCTCTTCCGCGCGTTCGTTGCCGAGGATCCCGACGTGGGCCTTGATCCAGTAAAACCGGATCAGGCCCCCGTTTTGCTGGATATCCGCCAGCTGGCCGTGAATCTTCACGGCCAGCGGGTGTGTGGGCGAAGTATTTCTGAGCAACTCCAGAGCTGATCTGGAGTCGCTCAGAACACTCGCCTTGATGGGAACGGGTCCCCCGGCAACGAGGTCGAGAGCCTTAGAGATCGCCACCATCTCCGCTTGGAAGACGGTGGCGAATCCCTGCAGCCTGAACCCCCTGGTGCGGACCTCAGCGCCGCCCATCCACAGTGTGACCGCTCCCCCCGCCTTGCCCTCAATCTTGCTGCCGTCCGTATAGGCCCTAGGCCAGTCGTCGGGTCATCGAGGAGGGTTAGGCTAAACTCCACCAAGGGGGCCATGTCCGGATTGGTGGAGAAACATTATTCAGCCTATAAACATCCCCCTGCAGTGACAGACCTTCTCTTAGAGAGAGTGCACGTGGCGTTTTACAATTTTCAGGGACCCGTGACCCTCGGTGGGGACATAATAGGTTGATCATGAAGATTTTTTCTCTACCTATACTTAAAAATGGCTTACATTTGGGCATTTGGGAGCCTGAGGATGCTTCGTGTTAGAGGCGAAACGCGTCGCGTGTTTTCTCACACAAGTATTGGTGTTGGTGGTGGTGTGTTCGTGTCCTGCTTCTGCTTGAAAAAGTAGGAGGGAGGGCGGTGCATTAACTAACCGCATGGTGCTTGTGGGATTTTTGGCGGAATTTAGCAAAGTAATTTTAACATTTTAAATGCTATTATGGATTTCCGCAAAGTACCGCCTGATTCTATACAACATCTTAAAAATGGCTTATCTTTCCTTACCTCTCTCTCTCTTACCTCTCCCTCTGCCGTAATAATTTGCAAGAGCAAAGATCATCAATATGCCACCGGCAGCTGTTTATCGCGCACAAATGCATGACAAATCCGCGCAATTCGGTCACGTGACCGGCACGTGGCGGCAAACGTCAGCTGGTGTGCGAGCGAGACGCCCTGGCGAGTGAGAAAGGGACGCCGACACAGTGCGTTTAAGAACTTGGCGGGGTGGTGACGAGAATTGTTTATTCGGAATTTCGGGTTTATTGATTTGGCGATGGTTTTAGATCTGTAAACATTAGTTTTGGTGGCGATAAGTGGTTTGGTGGTGAAACGTAACGTAGGACGTTCTATGACACCCTAGTCGTAGAAGCCAGAAACCAACCCATTTTATTCTATTTTATGTGCGATGCAGGAAGAGACCTTCGCAAGGCACCTTAAGCCGTCGGTGCCGACTGTCATGTAATGGCAGTCGTTGAGACATGTCATGTAGTAAGACTAAATATAGCAATGCTATTTTCTCGCACAAACTCTCCCAGTGTAGTAATTGTTGTAGTTACACCTGTTTCCGCAATTAGCCTTATAGTTGGGCCATTCTATGTTTATACACTTCAGACACTAGGCTTTCCTCACAATGTTTTCCTTCACGGCTAGCGAGTAGTATTGCTACTGTAAGCTCATAAATGTCATCATCATCATCATTTCAGCCTATTGCAGTCCACTGCTGGACATAAGCCTCCCCCAGGGTGCGCCACAAGACCCGATCTCCCGTTTGCGCCATCCAGTCACCACCAGCCACCTTTTTCAGGTCACCGGTCCAACCGGCCGGCGTCCGGGCGTCCTACACTACGCTTGCCGAGTCGTGGTCTCTAGGTAGGCCAGTTGGTAATAAAGAGAGAGAGAGTGGACTGTATAATGAGAGAGTGTAATATTTAATTGCACCTCTGCTCCTTACGGATCGAACAGAAAAAGTCATCAAAAAATGACTCATACGTTGGCCGTGAAGGGCCAACGTGTGCATGCTGTGTCGTAGACATTCTGCCGCCCGGCAAAGTTAATCCGTAGGTAGGGGACAGAACATTCGAGAACCCGTCTACTCCAAATTAATGTACTCGACTTAAAAAACAAAGTCATTGTGTACATGAGGGGATTCGAACCTACGACCTCCCGGTTGAGAAACCGGTACGACCGCTCTCTACCAGTGTAAGCGAGCCTCGGCCTCGAGCGAGTCTTCGCCCCCAGAGAGATAAAAGACGCTCCGATAAGATATAAAATGCATACTCTGCATTTGACATATTCATTCATTCAATTTACAATGGAGGCGGGCGCTTTCATGTAAACCACTTTCTTTTAAGTGGATATGGAAGCGGGCGGTAGCCTTGTTGGTAGAAGAAGGGACTCGGCAGCGAGGGACCAGGTTCAATTCCGTGCGCGGGCATGTACAGACTTCATAAGAAATAACATGTACAAGGGCGAGCTTATCTCTGAAAGAGATTTCTTCCAGCAAGCCTGTAACGGTGCAAACCTCTTCACACCATTTTTGGCTGGCTAAATAAGCCTATTACTAATTTAGGCCAGTTTCTGGATAAATCTAATTAATAAAAATAGGTAGATTTTGTCTATACTGAATGAACGTCTTCACCTTCACTTTAGATGAAGACAATGATAGATGATGCATGCTAGGGATCGACTTTAAATTTTAAATTTAAATTTTTTACTTGACAATATTTTTTATAAAAAAAATTTTTTAAATATATTTTTTAAATAAATATATTTAAAAAAAATCTTTTTTTTTTACCGGTTGCCCCCGGGTAGTGTAACGGTGCAAACCTCTTCACACCATTTTTATTTCTTTTCTATCTATCATTTTCAAATATTTAAATTATGTACGTCACACATTCTTCGATTTCTATAATTTTTCACCACTGGGTGAATTTCCCGGCACTAAAAATTGCGTGGCACCAATGAAATTGGTAATAAAAAAGAAAGTGTTAATGTTCTAACATTTTTTTACGGTTAGATGATATGGTAATCTATGTGTAGCACTAAACATTTTGTTAAAAAGAATAATGGATACTCCAAAAAAAATAATTAAATCCCGAAATCTTTCATTGCCATGTTTGTCCGCACGTCACCTTGTTGTGTATTATTGTTCATTGATAAACATCTATTGGTTCTTTGTACTAAAAACTAATTTTATTTGATACATTAATAGTCAAAGTATTGTTACGAAATACATTTATTGAAATATTTACACAGTACAACGAATGGTTAATAAAAATGTATCTGTCCCAGAACTACCGTTAATCGCCGTGTCCTAATCATGTTCAAGTATATTGTTTTACCTAACGACTTGTTTCCCATCCCCGGTGCGCGAAACGTTTGTGTTTAATGCCGCTTAATGCTCGTCGCAGAAAGACGTACGCACGTGCCTGCGTTTTCGCGATATTCGTTAAGTCAATATTTTTTTTTGTTGCTGGACATGTTTTCTTTCATTGCCGTGGATAGGTATAACTTCTATTTAAATTAAGATTGTCATCTTAAGTAAACATTCGATAGAAAGCTATTTCTCTTATGATTATTTGTCAAGTGTTTATTTTGTCGAATGGTTAATAGATTTTTTGTTATTTCTATTTATGGCCTCGATTTTCATCACCGTGTTTTCATTGCTGTGGTTTCCGTGGGCGAAATTTGCTATGGTAATGAAAAAAAAAGACAAATCAATGAAAGAAAATTAATTGCCATGCTTTATAAAACAAATTTTTTTCATTGCCGTGGCCAAGTATTTCATTTCCGTGACTTTTGTTTTCATCGCCATGTTATGATTAGGTAAAGAAAATGTATTTTTTCATCTTTTAGTAACATTTAGTACTTTATCAATCGTATAATACACCCTCACAAACGAACGCATCAGCACATACTGCAGTCTGATTTTAATAATGGATTGTTTATTTTTAAGATGCCAAGATGCCCAAACCAAAATTATCTGAGGAGGAGAGAAAGGAGAGAAAAAGATTGGCTGAAAAAAAAAGACGTCAAAAATTAAGAAACTACCTATATCTGGGTTTGCATTTCCCTCTCGGAGAAATAAAATATATTTTCATTTATGTGGGTTGATTCTTTCATTCCTATGGCATAGTTATTTCATTGCCGTGGACGCTTGTTTCATTGCCGTGCACTCATGTTTCATCGCCGTGGCACGAAATTTTTAGACCAGTTTATCTTGTTAGTTTTTTAAGTTATCAGATAGATACTAAACAAGAGTACATAAATTAACAAAAACAACAATAAAAGAGTTTTGTTTTGTAAAAAAACCTTAAGATAAAAAAGTACATGGAAATGAAGATTTTATAAGACCTGTTGAAATTCACTCCACTACTACTTTACGCTTTCACCAGATCTGACTTTTTACCTGCTTCTCCGTTTATCCGCTTTTATCCAGTTTTCTGTTAATATTACTACAATTCTACAAATGAAACCACACCTAAAGTCGTTTCAGAGTTTATTTATTATTATAAAAGTTATCCTACGTTCCACTGGCGCCCAACCCGAATACCAGCGGGTGGTAACTCGCTAAATAAGCCTATTACTAATTTAGGCTAGTTTCTGGATAAATCTAATTAATAAAAATAGGTAGTTTTTGTCTATACTGAATGAACGTCTTCACCTTCACTTTAGATGAAGACAATGATAGATGATGCATGCTAGGGATGAATGATAGATGATGAATAAAAGTGGAACTGCCTAAGTAAATATTCATTGTAAATATCACCCCACACACTCTAAGTTTTTAGGGTTCCGTACCTCAAAAGGAAAAAACGGAACCCTTATAGGATCACTTTGTAGTCCGTCTGTCCGTCCGTCCGTCTGTCAAGACCCTTTTTCTCAGGAACGCGTGGAGGTATGAAGCTGAAATTTATATCAATTACTCAGGTCTACTGTCCCTTGAAGCTGTGAAAAAATCAAACTTCTAAGCCAACGCAATCAAAAGATACAGCCGTTTATGCCGCAAATTTTCGACACTTGCAAGGGAATCAAAACCTACAGGGTGCTTCCCGTGAACTCAGAATCTTGAAATTTGGTACGAAGCAACGTCTTATAGCATAGATAAAGGAAAAATTACGAAAACCATAAATTTTTAGTTACATCACATAATATATATTTTTTTAATAATTTTAAACTTACTACCCATTTCCTCATAAACGCGTAGAGGTAATAAATTGAAATTCATACCAAATACTCAGGTCTATAATACAGGTTTGTAGAGGAACCCTCGGTGCGCGAGTCTGACTCGCACTTGGCCGGTTTTTTTTTCATCGCCCATCCTTTATATTTTATTTTAATATTTAAGAATAACCATATTTACTTACCCATCCCACATCCCCAACCTTCATCGACCTGACTCATGTTATGACTTTAAATTTAAATTTTATTATTTCGACAATTTATTTTTAAACTTCGACTTTACTCTCGACTTTAAATTTTAAATTTAAATTTTTTACTTGACAATATTTTTTATAAAAAAAATTTTTTTAAATATATTTTTTAAATAAATATATTTAAAAAAAATCTTTTTTTTTTACCGGTTGCCCCCGGGTAGTGTAACGGTGCAAACCTCTTCACACCATTTTTATTTCTATTCTATCTATCATTTTCAAATATTTAAATTATGTACGTCACACATTCTTCGATTTCCCTTATTTTTCACCACTACTACTTTACGCGTTGACCAGATCTGACTTTTTACCTGCTTCTCTGTTTATCCGTTTTTTATCTAGTTTTCTGTTAACATTACTACAATTCTACAAATAAAACCACACCTAAAGTCGTTCCAGAGTTTATTTATTATTATAAAAGTTATCCAACGTACCAAGCCTTGAGAGGCCTTGAGAGGCGGAGAAGCAGTAAAAAGCGGGTCTATATACGTGTACAAAATATACAACATAAATATTGAATCCGACAAAGAACCAAAGTGGCAGTGGGCTGGCCATATCTCGCGAAGATCCGACAACCGTTGGAGTAAACGTGTTCTTGAGTGGAGACCGCGACTCGGCAAACGTAGTGTAGGACGCCCTCCGACCAGGTGGGATGACGATCTGCGAAAAACTGCCGGCAGATGCGGGATGCGGCAAGCTGAAGACAGGGCGTTATGGCGCTCATTAGGGGAGGGCTATGTCCAGCAGTCCTATATTATGTAATAGCCTGAAGAAGAAGTATTGAATAACCTACCTAACTATGAAAGAAACAAGACATACAAGGGTTGATAACGAACGATAACGATCGTGGACGGTCGTGTATCGTTATTGTGTGCATAATTTGCACAAATTATGATTTAAAAACCCATTTAGAGGCTAAAAATTTCACCCATGTCGGGATTCGAACCCGCAACTTCTGGCTATCCGTGCCAGCGCTCTACCAATTGAGCTAATAATGCAATTTGCTTAAGTCAGATGTCGCTGCTTGTACGTAATACAGAGAATAGTGTAAAGAGGTTCGAAGTTTCACTGATGTCGTGAGTCGCCCTTTGGCTCAATTGGTAGAGCGCTGGCACGGATAGCCAGAGGCTGCGGGTTCGAATCCCGGCATGGGTGAAATTTTTAGCCTCTAAATAGGTTTTTAAATTTGTTCCTTAGCACGGGTTAGTGCATTAAAATAAAAATAGTATAATCAAATTATGATTGGTTGTCTATTTAATCCTCACCGCCCCAAGTTGGATTTACGTTGTAGTTATACCGGCGCCAGACAGAAGTTCAAACAAGTGATCACATAAGTGTGCACATGTGTGGCACGGACCTTTATTACTATTGTCACATGAAATGTCCGTGCTACACATGTGCACACTTGTTTGAACTTCTGTCTGGCGCCGGCATTAGAAGTGAAGTGGAAAAGCGTCTTTTCCACGCCCTCGCCCGACATAATTTTTGTGCCTCAGATCCTGGAACCGAAGTCCAATCTATCAATTATAGTCTGTAACAAAATAAGTAACATATTGACCCGCCTCCCCCAAAACAAATCCACGTAAGTGACCCCTTACGTTGTTGGCCGAAGCACTTTGCTAAAACTATCGGATTTCGGACAGATTGTGTTGCGAAAATGCATTTGGAGCTGCGACTTGTTTGACCAATCGGTTGGCGATTTGTTGTACTTTTATACCGAGTAACATATTGACAAAGTGTTAATTGTTTTTATAAGTAGCCAATAGGCTATTTTATACGAAACGCTCGTGGCCTAGTGGAACCGAGTGATTGGTCGGGTGACCATTCCGTGACAACCGCTAGTGGTATTTATTCCGAGGGCTTCCGTGCTTCGCAAGGCGTTTTCCAATTGACAAAACCTAGAGAATATAGTCTAGAATCATATACTCTGAAATCAAATTTATAAACCCTGTATCAATGAAATACGAGCAAATGAAAAACTCCTAATATCAGCCTTAAGCCGTCGGTGCCGTTTGTCATGTAATGGCAGTCGTTAAGCCATGACAGAGGCCTTACGGGCGGCGTGATAATTTCTGACAGTAAGGCCCGCCACTGTCTTACAATCCTCCACCAAGCCGGACTTTGCCCCCGTGGTGGAGTATGGCGTACTTTCCTGCGATGCAGGAAGAGACCCGTGCCCCAACAGTGGGGACATATAAAGGGTTGATATCGAAACAATTAAAACACCCTATACGTACAACAGGATCTCTTTCAAAATGGTTTCTGCTTAACTCTTCTGGGCACAGGTGTGAGTCGATTTATGTATGTATGCGTTAACAGTACCCCTATATTCAAGGCTTTGTTATGTAGTTGACAGAAAACATCGTTAG
Source organism: Yponomeuta sedellus (assembly GCA_934045075.1). Lineage (NCBI taxonomy): Eukaryota > Metazoa > Arthropoda > Insecta > Lepidoptera > Yponomeutidae > Yponomeuta > Yponomeuta sedellus. The sequence continues at coordinate 2,363,252 of OW203751.1, forward strand.
GAAACCTGGGTGTGAGATGTTTAAATACCTCAGCGCTTGAAATTGCGATTCGAATCCCGGCTGGAAACAAAAAAAAAGTCCAGGTCTTGGATGTTTACATGTTTGTGATGTCGTTGTTTCTGGTTCCCACGACACAGGGTATCCTAGTGTGGGGCCAGAAGCAATGTATGTGCCAGTATGTAAAATGTTATGTTAATGTTATGTTAATGTTATGTTAATGTTATGTTAATGTTATGTTAATGTTATGTTAATTTTATGTTAATGTTATGTTAATGTTATGTTAATGTTATGTTAATGTTATGTTAATGTTATGTTAATGTTATGTTAATGTTATGTTAATGTTATGTTAATGTTATGTTAATGTTATGTTAATGTTATGTTAATGTTATGTTAATGTTATGTTAATGTTATGTTAATGTTATGTTAATGTTATGTTAATGTTATGTTAATGTTATGTTAATGTTATGTTAATGTTATGTTAATGTTATGTTAATGTTATGTTAATGTTATGTTAATGTTATGTTAATGTTATGATAATGTTATGTTAATGTTATGTTAATGTTATGTTAATGTTATGATAATGTTATGTTAATGTTATGTTAATGTTATGTTAATAGGCTACATAAAATAATACTCTTTTTCTGGTTGTGCAATAAAGTATTCTCTATCTACCTATCTAGTAGTAGCCAATTAATCGATCAATCGATTCTAATTAGCAATTAACTGAAAAATATATGCGTATTTTTTTTAATAGGTGCGTTACGACTAGGGAATACTTATAAGACCAAGTGAAGAAAGGACTCGAGTCTTTTAAGCCTTTTAAGAGAGACTCGCCTCATTTTTTACGCCTGAAAACCAAGTCGAGTGTTTTAGCCTTTTAGCCCCGAGCTTTTCAAGCCTTTTAAGCCTTTTGGTCTTTTAAAGAGCCTTTTATGTATCTATATAGCCTCGATTCTTTTAGCTTTATTTTATTAAAGACTCAGCTTAAAGAAAAAGACTTAAGCTTTAAAGAACCGAGTCGCTAATTGAGGCTCTTCTTCCTCATTCTATATTATATAGTCCACTGCTGGAGATAGCCCTCCCCTAATGGGCGCCATAGCGCCCTGTCTTCAGCTTGCCGCATCCAGCATCTGCCGGCAGTATTTCGCAGATCGTCATCCCACCTGGCTCGCCTTAATAATAAAGGCTTAAAAGCTCGAGTCTTTACATCACTAATTAGACCGTTTATTATTAGATTATCGTATTTTTTTTTTTACGTAGCCTCGTTTGTGTCCCACTGCTGGGCAAAGGCCTCCCCCAACTCAGACCAGATGTTTCTGTCTTGGATTATCGTATTAACACGGCAATTACTTACGTATTGGTAGGTACGAGTATATGACGTTTCCCTACACCCGTAGGGTATATAGGTACCTACTTCATTAGTGAGAGGGAAATGCGAACCTACAAATGTTCAACGTATGTTTGTTTGTGTGTATGTACTTAACTATCGAATGTTGTTAAATTGCTTGTGAAACGTGATACCTACGCTGCCAGTTAAGTGAAGGCTGCAGGGCCGGACTCAGGGACACTTACCCAATCCTGGCTTAAGCGGAATAATTGTCTTTGATAATAATAATAATAATAAATATTGATGGGCATATTACACAAATCACGTTAGCCTTATTATTTTAAGTACAACCAAATGACTTGTATTACAGGTGTTAACTCGACGATAGATTTAATACAATAAATATATAAATAACATCCAAGACCCGAGACAAACTAGAAAAGTTCGTTTCCTAGTTTGACCCGGCTGGGGATCGAACTCGAGCCCTTCGTATTTACAGTCCGCGTGCCAAGCTAGCTGCGCCAGCTAATGTTTGGTTAGCTAAGGTACACATCCAATTCAATCTATCAACTCATATTTAGGGGGCCATATTTTCCGTGACCTGAGACAACCTGGGTGTCTATAAAACTAGACTTAACCGGCATTTAACAGGTGAGCACGGGACATCTTCCACCCCGTCTTCGCTTACTGTTAAGCGTGACTAGGGTCAAGTGTCAACTTGTCTTACTAAAAAAAGAACAATGGATTAAATAATTGGATTTTTTACAAATTGGTGTTACATTCTTCCAATGATTTGAAACGATCTATCCACCGAACTTGTCGAAAAAAGTCTTGCGTAATAACTTTCTAAATCCTGATCTTGAAAATAGCAATGTTCTTCGATTGTTGTTCATAACGTCGTCGGGACTTAGGAGGATATGTACCGAAATGTCCTAAAACCACACTTCTTAAGTTGATTGTAAGAAAAGAGTAACTTACCTTATAGATGTATCTACTCGTATACGTTGTAGACTTTTAGTCCGGATCTACTTACGGTTGTTATATTGGAAAAGTCCGACCAGGTTTCGCTCCGATTCGCAGATATAACAACACCCGTAAGTAGATCCGGACTAAAAGTCTACAATGTGTTGTGCTTTCGAAAGTTTTACTCGTATACAGGTTTCCTTTAAGTTGCAGAGTAAGAGGGCATTTTGCGCCCGGGATCCGAACCTCCCTAAACGCGCCCTGAGTCCGCCCCTGCGGCACATCCGCCCTCGCTTTGTTAACACGCTGCTCACTATAAACTACAAGCCACATAGGTACGTCGGTTGTGTGCCCTGGGTGATGCCACAAACTACTGTACACCAGAAGTTTAGCCTTCGAAGCAGCGTCTACAAAGTGACTTCGAATTGGACCACCGATTTTATTAATAAGGCGTAACTGTTAAAATACTTTTAAAAACCTATTTAGAGGCTGAAAATTCCACCCATGCCGGGATCCGAACCCGCGACCTCTGGCTATCCGCGCCAGCGCCCTTTCCAACTGAGCTAATGGGCGACTCACCGGCATCAGTGAAATTTCAAACCTCTTTACAATATTCCCTGTATTACGTACGTGTTAAAATACTGTGTATATATTGCGAATTTGAGTGGAAGGGCTGGTAAGGGACATCCCAGGCGGACTTACATCGACCAAATAGGGGATGTATTAGCAGAGGGGAAGATAAAAATTACCCGGAGTACCCGGAAACGGCGTGCATGTAACGACTTGCGAACGTTAATGAAGCGAATGTGATCTGTCAGGATCGTGGCAAGTGGCAGTTCCTGGTATCTGCCTACTTCTCTGGGATATAGACCTGAGGTTATGTTTATTTATTGTTATATTTTTAACAGTTGCATACATACTTACATACATAACCTCACGCCTCTATCCCAGAGGAGTAGGCAGAGACCAGGGACAGCCACTTGCCACGATCCTGACAGTTGACATTCGCTTCATCAACGGCCCTTCCCCTCACATAGGCAATATATATTTTAAGCTCGCAGTGGCGCGGTTTTGGGAGCGAGATGTCTGAGAGGAGGGCGGCGCTTTCGATACGAAAGAAGAAGAAAAAGCCATGTCATGAGGCTTTATGGGCGGCTTGATAACTTCTGATAGTAAGGCCCGCCACTGTCTTACAATCCTCCACCAACCGGGACTTGGCCCCTGTGGTGGAGTATGGCCTATACCTCCCTTAGGTAAGAGACCCGTGCCCCTCAGTGGGGACATAATGGGTTGATGATGACATTTTTAAAAACCTATTAAGAGGCAAAAAATTTCACCCATGCCGGGATTCCAACCGGCAACCTCTGGCTATCCGTGCCAGCGCTCTACCAATTGAGCCAATGGGCGACTCACCGGCATCAGTGAAATTTCGAACCTCTTTACACTATTCTCTGTATTACGTACAGGCAGCGACATCTGGCTTAAGCAAATTGCATCACTTACAGCCCCGACTACCTACTTTGCAGTTAGGTTTTACATCGGAACGATATCACTGTACCCACATGATTATACTATATTTTTATTTTTAATGCACTAACCCGTGCTAAGGACAAATTTAAAAACCTATCTAGAGGCTAAAAATTTCACCCTTGCCGGGATTCGAACCCGCAACCTCTGGCTATCAGTGCCAGCGCTCTACCAATTGAGCAAATGGGCGACTCACCGGCATCAGTGAAATTTCGAACCTCTTTACACTATTCTCTGTATTACGTACAGGCAGCGACATCCGGCTTAAGCAAATTGCATCACTTACAGCCCCGAGTACCTACTTTGCAGTTAGGTTTTACATCGGAACGATATCACTGTACCCACATGATTATACTATATTTTTATTTTTAATGCACTAACCCGTGCTAAGGACAAATTTAAAAACCTATTTAGAGGCTAAAAATTTCACCCATGCCGGGATGCAATTGGTAGAGCGCTAGCACGGATAGCCAGAGGTTGCGGGTTCGAATGGGTGAAATTTTAAGCCTCTAAATAGGTTTTTAAATTTGTCCTTAGCACGGGTTAGTGCATTAAAAATAAAAATAGTATATTGATGATGACATGTTTTATAATATATACACCGGATACAATAATATTCTTATCTTATCTTTTTTACGGAGCACAGGTTAGAACCGTCTGATATTGTATGGAATCAGGCGTTACTCAGCGGAAATTCAGAATAGCATTAAAGTGTGAAAATTACTATAGTAGGTAAGTACTTACAGTAAGTTACACTTGTGAGCCTGAGGATGCCTCGTGTTACAGGCGTCACACAAGTATAATTATTGGTGTGATCGTGTCTTTCTACTGCTTGAAAAAGTGGGAGGGAGGACGGTGAATTAACTAACCGCATGGTGCTGTGTGGTGTCGGTCTAGAGAATAGCACCAACCCAAATTCTTCCCGCGGGTGTCGTAAAAGGCGACTCAGGGACACAAAACAGAGGGTGGGCAGCAGCGCCCCCTGCAGTACAATTCCACCAAACTGCGATCCCAACCCGCATGCCCAGCGTAGGGATTATGGGCATTACAATGTCGCGCTATGGCGCTCATTAAGGGAGGGCTATTTCCAGCAGTGGACTAATATAGCCTGAAGAAGAAGAACACGGTGCTTGTGGGATATTTGGCGGAATTTAGCAAAGTAATTTTCACATTCGATGGCCTCGGTGGCGCAGCGGTTTGGCACGCTGACTGTAAAACCGAAGGTCTCGGGTTTGATCCCCGGCCGGGTCAAACTAGGAAACGAACTTTTCTAGTCTGTCTCGGGTCTTGAATGTTATCTATTGTATTATATCTATCGTCAAGTTAGCACCTATAACACAAGTCATTTAGTTGTACTTAGTATAGGGCTAACAAGATCTGTGTATTATGTCCACGACTATTTATTTATTTTAATGTTAGAAACTTCTGTTTACCTGTGAGGTGCACGTGCAGTGTATGATATATTGATGAGTTTGACTCAGAACGGAGGTGTTCGTGTGTGTTTGAGCATGTTTTATAGCTCCATTGATCCGCGCGCATCGATACTACCTGAGTCGGCTCTCAAAACTGTAATAGACTGTTTGATAATGTTAAAAAGAAAGTATTAATCATTTACATTTGGAAACAACAAATCATTTACCTTTACATTTGTCTCTTAGCGATAAGACCGCCAATTGTATAATATTACTTAGATTTTTTGTAATATTTGGACTCCAGCAGAGCTACGCACAGAAGTAATACGAACCAAATAGGTACTCGAAAACAGCACCAGCTGACTTTATTGTAGACAAACGAATATTTATAAACACGAGCGTCACTCACGTCATGTGCTGGATTGCTCTCCAAAGAGAACGTATCTCCAAAACGCACCCTCAATCCATCACATGCGATAGTGTACGTACAGTGAAGGAACACAATAATCACTTATGGTTAAATGAGCATATTTGGTACACGCACCCTTAATCTCTAAGGTACCCTTAACAGTTTTGAAGATTCACCCACCCTTAAGTAGATAAACAAGTAAGCAAATAAATTAACCATTACAAGAACAATAAACAATAATGTATAAAATGTAAATCCATATCCAATAACCTATATTTACATTTTGTAATATTTGGACTCCAGTAGAGGTACGCACAGAATTAATACGAACCAAATACTCGAAAACAGCACCAGCTGACTTTATTGTAGACAAACGAATATTTATAAACACGAGCGCCACTCACGTCATGTGCTGGATTGCTCTCCAAAGAGAACGCATCTCCAAAAAGATTCAAGAAATCATGGCTGTATTCTTTTTTTCTGGTTGTGCAATAGTGTTCTTTATCTATCAATCTATTTACATTTGTATTAAGATAAGATAAAGTTTAGGTACTCGTCCAAAGCACAAGTATAAATCACTTACATTGTATGTTATATTGATTTATACTATTTTTATTTTTAATGCACTAACCCGTGCTAAGGAACAAATTTAAAAATGTGGGTACAGTGATATCGTTCCGATGTTAAACCTAACTGCAAAGTAGGTAGTCGGAGCTGTAAGTAATGCAATTTGCTTAAGTCAGATGTCGCTGCCTGTACCTAATACAGATAATAGTGTAAAGAGGTTCGAAATTTCACTGATGCCGTGAGTCGCCCATTGGCTCAATTGGTAGAGCGCTGGCACAGATAGCCAGAGGTTGCGGGTTCGAATCCCGGCATGGGTGAAATTTTTTGCCTCTAATTAGGTTTTTATATTGATTTATTAATAGTTGCTTGGTATACATAGTAGGCTACAAACCTGTGTTATGAAATTATGAGTTTAAAACCCGGCTTAAGGCACTAAAACTAATAAAACAGGATAAAACTTGATAATTTTGTATCTGTAGAGATTTTGTCAAAAACGGCCAGGATTGATCAATCTATAATGTTGTGACAGGTCAGTAAATATAGCGATCCGAGAACCCCGGAGTTGACTTGACATTTCTTTGTTTACAGAGTGCTTAGTGCGAGTTTGACAGATCCAATCGAATAACTTTACTACCGCGTTAATCGAGCATTGAGTAGTGAGTATGAGTAAGTTAACCGTTCGAAATGGCAAAACGCTGTCACAGTACAACTCGCACTCGCGTTTATTCGTGTTTTGGCTGGTAAACGTGTTCACTTCTCAACGTAAACCATTACAACTCGCACTCAACAATTTTAATTTCCATACTTGTCGCTAGGTGGCGCTTCCTCGATGCCATAGAAATATGAGTTTACGTTAACGCGATCGAGTAGTTAAAAAACTCGCACTAAGCACTCTGACCGGTGACGCGCTTCGTTTCGGCTGCTTATTTCAAAACGCATTTCATTTACTATTTTAGATAATATACACGAAAGATTTATTAAGAATTATCACTTTCTAACTACTATTAGTATTACACCAATGAAAAATCCGAGTTGGTTTTCAAAAACCTGACAAATACCCTATTCCTATTTTGCACTACATACGTACATTACAATTTTATGTAGACTGCGTACTAGAGCAGAGTCTACGTGTTAATCAGCGGGTAAATAAATGTACGTCAATTTGGCCCATGGGCTGCGTGTCACAAAACTACGGTAATTAAATTAAATTCGTAGTATATTATGACATTGTGGCGCATCTACGTTGCGGAACTCTTGGCCGCCATATTATTAAAAAACAAATTACAAAAACGCTAATGTCCTTTGTTTTTAATTTTCGTCAAAGATGTTACTTTAATATTTAGTGGCCAGTTATGATTTAAAACGTAAACAAAGAGTTTTCTGTCCGCTTCGAAATCTTATTCTCCTATTGAGCCGAAAAAAAAATACCAGCTGATCGATTTTTTTTTTTATAATAGCTTCAATAATAAAGTTCCTCACTGCAGGGCAAAGGAGACCAAGATATTCAGCTTTTTATACTAATTTTTTATATTTTCTCTACATTATGTAGGTAAGTTGCACGAATCTGAATGTAGAGTATTTGTTTTTATTTCAAGTAACACAAAAGGCTAGAAACCCAAACCGTAACAACTTTGAACGAAAAAAGGGGCTCGTCCAAGGAGTTTATGTAGCGAAATAATGTGTCTAATTAAGACCTCAGAAAACCAGTTTCGGAACGCACGATAGCGCAAGATTCGTCGATTTGTAAACATTACCAGCTTTAAAATCAACTGTTGCGTGAAACTACTCAAAAGCAGCATTATTTAGGGTCTGCAAATGCCTTTTTTTAGTCCTCCCTTGGTGCAGTTACACAAAATATCATTAATAACAGCAACAACTTTTTATTTCTGAACGTCGATAAATTACACGAGTGACAATTTACTTTTTTCATCTGTCAAATTAGCCCTCCATTTTTTGACAATTGTCAAACCTTTTTTCTGCTTTTGGGGTTCCGTAGTCGTTCAAATCTTCTTCTTCTTCAGGCTTTATTAGTCCACTGCTGGACATAGCCCTCCCCTAATGAGCGCAAGGTTGTGCTATCATTTAAGGGGTAATGCCCACGCTGGGCATGCGGGTTGGGGATCGCAGTTTGGTGGAATCGTACTGCAGGAGGCGCGGCTGCCCACCCCCCGGTTTGTGTCATAATAGCATTAAAAAGTGAAAATTACTTTGCCAAATTCCGCCAAAAATCCCACAAGCACCATGCGGTTAGTTAATGCAACGCCCTCCCTCCCACTTTTTCAAGCAACAGCAAGACACGAACACACCACCACCGACACCAACACTTGTGTTAGGAAACACGCGACGCGTTTCGCCTCTAACACGAGGCATCCTCAGACTCGTCCTCATCCTCATCCAAGGCTCCCAAATGCCTTTGCTCTAACCGCATGGTGCTTGTGGGATTTTTGGCGGAATTCATCAAAGTAATTTTCACTTTTTAATACAAACTGTGCTTATGTTGTGTGCAAGTTAATAATCTATTTATTTGATAGTTTAACTATTGGCATCGTTCAAATCAAAACAATTAATTTCAACGCAAAGAATTTTAATTCTTACACTATTTTTATTTTTAATGCACTAACCCTAAATAGCCTCTAAATAGGTTTTTAAATTTTAATTCTGTTTGCTGAATGTTAATGTACAATGTAAAATGTAAGCCGCTGCCTTCGGGTCGTTTTGTAGTGGAGAAAAAGGCAGCGGAGAAAAAAAACTCCACTCTGACCATCTTTTCTCAATTCATCTTAAACCAAATAAATCAGTTGTCATCTATACCTAATAACATTTCATGATTGCCATCAAAACTGGAAATGCCAAAGTGTTAGTTAAATGTCTTACAAAAGGGAAAACATAAGTGTTGCGGCCTGACACACGAACAACACTCGTTCACGAGCATAACAGGATTTAGTACGCGTAAAATAAGACAAGGACTGAACGAAGATGACAGATAGATACGGTCTATTTATTCTTACTTGTCCAATTTAGTAAACAAGATTCTACCCGTGAACTGTAACTTTTTAGTCCAAAACTGCCATATTTCCATAAATGAAGTAACTTGGAACACTCTTTAAGATAACACGCTGCCAATTTTATAAACATAGTTCATGATAGTTTAAGAATTTGCGAGTTAATGTCTAGTTTAGGCATCTAATCTCAATTTTAAGGTTAGAATCTTGTTTACTAAATTGGACAAGTAAGAACAAATAGACTGTAGGTAAAATTGCTCATAAGATATAATACATTAATTATTTTGTAACGTTAGTCAAGAGTACAGGAACTGTACAAAACCAACCTACGGGACCCTCTAAGTTGCGTACAATATGCTCACTTAGCCGCGTGCATCCGAGCGTTCACCTGACGACGCAATGTTTATTTAGGGTTGATCTTTTTGTTGCAAATTGCAATAGTTTTTTTATATCATTGTGTGTGGCCTGCGACGCTGGGAGTCTGGATTATCTTGTATTTTGGTGTCCTGTTAATTCCTGCTTGATGTGTCCCGTTTCTTGTGTAAAAGAACACGATTCCTTAAGGCACTACGCGGGGGTAACTAGCCACTAAAAGAAAAAAATCATATCTTCTTTTATAACGCGATTAACACGACTTTGGTAAATGTAAAAAACTTTATCTTTATAAATAAAATTCAAAGTCCTGGCTGACTGACTGACTCATCAACGCCCAGCCCAAGCCGTTGGACCTAAGAAGCTGAAATTTTGCACACATGGTCTATATATAATGGAGGCAAGGAATAAGACGGTTTTTTTTAACTTCAACCCCTAAGCGGGCGAAAACCGTTGCCAAAATTTGTATCATCGTGAGGCTATACTAGTCCACTGCTGGACATAGCCCTCCCCTAATGAGCGCCTTAGCGCCCTGTCTTCAGCTTGCCGCATCCAGCATCCGCCTGCAGTTTGTATTAAAATTTGTATGGAAGGTATAAATAATGTTGTCTAATTTTCTTGAAACTTAAAATACTTAAATACTCTTCAACACAGTTGATTGAACACGTATTTCGCCGTTTTCCTAAATTTAACCCTTAAGGGAGTGAACGGGGTTGCAAAAAGGAGTCGCGGGCAAAAGCTATGCTTCATTCATGTAGTAGCTCTTATTACAGCCTACTGGCAAGAACCTAGGACTTTAAAGCAGTTGTAGCAGAAACGACTGTTTTTACGAGCAACGAGCGGAGATCGATTAAAGTCCTAGGTTGTTGATCCTAGGTTCTACGTCTAGACTGCAGGTTCTGAAAATAGATAACATAGTAAATATGACGTTCACTTAAAAGAAACCTATTATATAGTAAGACAATGATTTTCATTACATTGGTTTCGCTAGCACCGCGTAGCGCATTGAAACATTTTAAATGCAGTTAAAACTAGTATTTTACTTCACGCAGGGCTATTTAAACTGCAATTTAGAAGTGTTCTATAGGAAGTGGACATAACATAACATTTACATACAGGCACATTCTGGCCCCACACTAGGATACCTTGTGTCGTGAGAAACAGAAACAGAGACTTCACAAACATGTGACGCCTCTGTGGCGCAGCGGTAGCGCATCTGCCTACCATGCAAGAGGTCCCGGGTTCGAATCCCGGCTGGGGACAAAAAAAAACAGGTCTTGGATGTTTACATGTTTGTGATGTCGTCGTTTCTGGTATCACGACACAGGGTGTCCTAGTGTGGGACCAGAAGCAATGTATGTGCCTGTATGATGTAAATATTATGTTATGTTTATGATATTATGTTTATGACACCCAAGACCTGGGGTTTTTTTGTCCACAGCCGGGGCTCGAACCCGGAACCCCTCGCATGGTAGGCAGATGCGCTACCGACGCGCCACAGAGGTCGCCAGGACAGATTTTAGCGTTTGCGTTTTATATCGCGATGTATTAGAAGTACTATAGTCATGTAAACCGATTACAATTTGATTTTTTTATAAAGGGGAGAGTGGGTGATCGTGCTCTTCCACTATAAAGGGAAATTTCCCGCCAGGCAGATCGTATGCCTGGGGACGGCCGGTCCAACTATTATTAGTCGAACGTTATATTTGTGGTATGTCATTGAAACACTGATGGCGCGATGCAGGAATGTTGGAGTTTGTAGTGCGCGCGCAGAGTTGACATGCTCGCCACACTTGTTTCAATCAAAAAGTATTTTGAGATTTACGAAAAGTAATGAAAATTCATTGATGAAATAAAGAAGAGTATGACAGTAATTAAATGTTGAAAATCCTAACTTTAGCGCAAAAACAGGTCAAAATATATTTTTTTTTATTAAATAATAATAAATATTCATGGACATACCTACTACACAGATCTCGTTAGCCCTATACTAAGTACAACTAAATGACTTGTGTTATAGGTGCTAACTCGACGATAGATTTAATACAATAAATACATAGATAACATCCAAGACCCGAGGCATACTAGAAAAGTTCGTTTCCTAGTTTGATCCGGCCGGGGATCGAGCCCGAGACCTTCGGTTTTACAGTCAGCGTGCCAAACCGCTGCGCCACAGAGGTCGTCTATTTTGTATATTATTATCGTCTACTCTCTCTTGTCTTCTCTTGGCTACTGTCCGCACCCTATTACCGCTATTATCGGTTTTATAGAAAACATGTTTTATGAAAAACGCAATAACCGGTTATGGTCGGTTTTGGTTTTATAAAAAACCGATACATCACAAAAATGTGTTAATCCAAACTTTGGCCTTTGTGCGCCAGAACTTCAAATCCCGTGGATTAGTTTGATGGAGGACCGTGATTTTTTGCAAGATCCAAGATTATGCTTCGGCGTCGGCGTGAGAAAATGTAGTTTTTGTTACCTACAGCATTTATTAAACGTTTCAATTTAAAAAGTTTCACCAATAATGACGGGTAAATATTGCTATTAATTACCTACCTGGGTACGGACTGTTATTAACATATCTGTTGGTCTTAAAAAAGCCTATTTAGAGGCAAAAAATTCCACCCATGCCGGGACTCGAGCCCGCGACCTCTGGCTAACCGTCCCAGCGCTCTCCCAACTGAGCCAATGTAATACAGAGAGCGTAATAAATAGCCTTGGGTAACTCAAGAGCCAGATATGAGTGGACACACAACTCCCTCACCGTCAAGTGTGTCCCATTCATATCCCAGAGATGTCAACTATATCTGGCTCCCTCACACATACTATCAACTCAGTACGGTAGTCATCTCCTGCTACTTTATCCAGCTCACACACAATACGCAAGAGCAAGATCAAGATCGTCTGACATCGGTTACATTCGGCCGCATTTCTCGTCGTAACCAACGAGCGATGAGAGAAAGTTCACCAAAAGAAACGGTGATCTGGATAAAGTAGGGAATAGGTAGACTAGACTGACTCACCACTTGTGTCTCTTGTTTCCACACGCACTTAGTTGATTGGACGTCGTATGAGCTAGGACACAAGTGGTGAGCAAGATATGATAGAGATATAGTCTATAGTATAGTATGTGTCTCGGTGAGCAAAGATATGAGATATAACAATTCCCTCTAAGGACACACTTTGCCCAAGTCTAGTAATAAAGTGAATCCGGAATCGTTCGCGTTACCTACGTTATTTTTTTAAGTTACCTATGTTCAAAAACATCGCTGTTCAAAACGCACAAGCCAACAACCATCACCCGGCCGCCGCGGCCAGCGCCGTTCATTTCTAAACTTTTCCGCGCTCGAAAAACGAAACAGGCGGGAAAGTCAATCAAAGCGGACATGGCTGCGCGGGGCAGCTGACAGCGCGCCTTGTCGGCCCGGCTATGTTCCAGAAAAAAATCTCTTTATCTCGTGCACATTCACTAACGCCAATGAAAAAAATTCATTAGTTACTTTACAGGCTTTTTTTGCATTAAGTACTTTTACATTTTTTTTTACATAGGTTACTTTTACATAGGTTTTTAAAATTTTCCTTAGCACGGGTTACTGGAACAAAAAGAATATAATCATGTGGGTACAGATATCATTCCGATGTAAAACCTAACTGCAGAGTAGGTACTCGGGCCTGCAAGTGATGCAAATTACTTCAACCAGATTTCACTGCCTGTAAGTACCTAATACAGAGAGTATTGTAAAGAGGTTCGTAATTTCACAGATGACGGTTTTCGTCCATAGCTCAGTTGGGAGAGCGCTAGCACGGTTAGCCAGAGGTCGCGGGTTCGAGTCCCGGCATGGGTGGATTTTTTTCGAATACGACAGAACACACTAATTCTTACATCTTATGCCCAGAGCACAAAACCGCAGCTTTCAGGGGCAGTTTTAGATACGCGGCCACGATATGTTGGAATAATATCCCACCACCTATTCGTCATTTAAATTCAAAATATTCCTTTAAGTTGAGACTTAAATCGCACTTAATCACGTTACAAAAATCTTTTACCGGCTAATATCACTTTTTCAGTAACAGCCTGATAAAACCAGCTTGAAAAACTATGTTGTGTCTGTGTCTGTTGTGGTACCTATATTATATTTAGATTAGATTAGAACTCTTTATTGTACACAGTAGAAAACAAATTATATAATAAGGCATAACTTGATCATTCTAAACTCTGTTTCTGGTATTATTAAGCGTTGAACTGATTTTGGGCTCCGTACATATTTATCTAAATAATTTAAATGTTAAAATGTATAATTTGCCTATGTCTGCGGAGGAACGGCACGAAGTATAGTCTTGTGTAATTTTATTAATTTACACATGTGAGAGCATGTTTCCATGTATCGTCACGGGTCGTTGTGCTGCTGTAATACTCGTGACTGTCTCTCAAAAGGGTCTGGCTGAAAACCAGCGTTGCAGATTTTATCTATAGCACATGCTGAGCCCAGTCACCTTTTTATATCCAGGACACACATTGCCGCACTTACTGATTGAGAATTTTGATCGAGAATTGCTTGTTTCTTGATGCAAGTGGATTTTAATTAAAATTGGGTGTAAATCTTAATTTCACCCAAATATTTTAATGTGTTTTGTGCATGAGTTTTCTTTTTTTTTGTGTTTAGTATTAATTTCATCCAAATGTTTAATGTGTGTCTTGTGTATGAATAAAGCATGATCTTATCTTAATTGAATACGAGCTATGTCCCTGCGGCGGTAAAACGGCCTCAGGCTCAGTAATTGCTGCAGGTTTATCGCACACAACTAGATTTTCAGCCAGGGTCCAGAGACTCAAGGAACTTCGCATCGAGACACACAAAGTACGATACAACACAATACAATTTGCAACCACAATCAGTTTAAAAAATAAATATATTCCTTTTTATCTGTACCTAATGTACCCACTAATGAGCGATTTTCTGACAGCTTCTAAAAAATAGTTCCAATCTCGCTACTAGATGGCGATGCTGTCTACGTACGTAGTTTTTTTTTAATACTGCTGAGAGACCTTTATTAGTCTGTGTATGTATATCACTGTCACAGAACAATTAAATCAAATCACTGTCGAAGTTGAAGTTATGGCATCACTTATCACTGTCGAAGATTTTATTACAAAACAGACGTCATTATACCTACTTAATTTTAAGTTTTTAACAGTGCATTTGCATGACTTCTCATAAATTGATGATTTGTTGATTACCTTAAAAACAACCGGTTTTTTTGTAAAAGAAATTACTAGAGTTGGTTAAATTGTTCTGTGGTCTAGACGGAACACAGAGTATATTACTTTTTTTTTTTTTTAGTTCGTCCCGCAAGGAACCGGCTAAGGTCTTAGACCATGCTGCCACGTCTTTGGGGAGTATATTACTATATGAGACGGAATGACAGAAGTTCACAGATTACAGATATATTGTGAAAAAAAAAATCAAGTCAAGTTTTATCAGAGCCATCTGTCGGAGTTTCAAGAACTATTTTTTGTTTTTAATTTGCTCTAGGAAAATCCCTCATTATAGTCTGTTAGCTTTTAGAATATACCTCGGCTACTATCGGAAAGAATCGGATATATTCGTGTAATAGAAATATCGGAACTAATATGTCACTTAACTTTAAATAACTTTATATAATAGTGAAGCAAAGTTTTATACAGAGCAGGTATTACACTCGTGTCCTTTAGGCGAAAAACGAAGCTTACTCTAGAGTGAAATGAAATGGCTGACCGCGTTTTTGGCTGTTCAGCAAAGCAAAGTTTTAAAATATATATTTTGGTTGCTTTTAGGTCCTCAAAAAAGATGCTTACTAAAATATTTTTTGGTCTAATGAAAGAGACCATTTAAGACTTACTTGCAAAGAGAGCCAAATAGCGGATTAGGTAAGTATAGGGGAAATACCGGACCCCGTGATCTCTAATTTAAAACGGATAAAACCTACACCTGAGGGCTTAGTGCGAGTTTTTTAACTACGCGATCGCGTTAACTTAAACTCATATTTCTATGGCATCGAGGAAGCGCCACCTAGGGACAATTATGGAAATTAAAATTGCTGAGTGCGAATTGTATGTAATGGTTTACGTTGAGAAGTGAACACGTTTACCAGCCAAAACACGAATAAACGCGAGTGCGAGTTGTACTGTGACAGCGTTTTGCCAGTTCGAACGGTTAAGTTACTCATACTCACTACTCAATGCTCGATTAACGCGTAAGTAAAGTTATTCGATTGGACCTGTCAAACTCGCACTAAGCACTCTGGTCTTCAAACCATAGACAAAAATGGCTGACCGCGTTTTTGGCTGTTTAGCACAGCAAAGTTTTAAAATATATATTTTGGTTGTTTTTAGGTCCTCAAAAAAGATACTAAAATATTTTTTGGTCTAATGGAAGAGATATTTACCAAAATGGTAAATATCTTACTTGCAAAGAGAGTCAAATAGCGGATTATAGGGGAAATAACGGACCCCGTGGACTCTAATTAAAAAAGGGAAAAAACCTTCACCTGCCGAAATGATACCTTCGCACAGTAAAGAGTGCAACCCGACACAGGGGTGGCGAATCGTCAAACTTTACGACGTTTTCATAACGCCATGCTGTGGGGTCGTTACTCAAAATACAATCATGCAGTCTGCTTTTATTTCGAGCTAAACATCGGGATATTACACGCGTCATTAGCTCGAAAGTTGATTTATCTGACGCAATACGAATTCGCCGATCGTGTTGTCATTTGTTGTGAGCGAAAATGAGTTATTTAAAGGGTTGATAGGTGCGTATAATAATAGTTATTAAACGATTCACAGAATCACATATTTTTAACCGTTACGTCAGTAAAAAAAACTGAACGGGCGTGACGACAGTATCAAATAATTAAAGGTTTAACTAGGTACCTATATTAGGGGATACCTAATATAGGTACCTAGTACCTACATATTAAAAGGATTTAAAACACTATTACAGTTTTATAAAACAAAGGGATTCCCAATATATAGAATAAAATACAAGATTATAATACTACTGTCAGCCATTTTGACTGAAACAATATTTTGACTAAAATGCACAACAAAAGTTCGGGGGAGTCCCGGAAAGAAATAGAACGAATGGTACCGACTTATTGGTTTGGTTGATATATGCCTCAATTTGGTAGTCTACAAAGCAATATGTTCCCTGTGTTCATGAATAAATAATTCTTATTCTTATAATAGCAGTGCAATGTCATTCCAGGGGTATGACCCGTGCAAACTAAATAGGCGTCTCTCGCGAAGAAGATCGAATCGCGAGAGGCGCCGTGTTATGTAGCATTGCAATCCGATTGGTTACTAGACTACCGATAGAGAGAGAGAGACATTTATTTGAAGCCACAAAGATACAATACACATAACACAATGTAACACGATATTACAACAATACAGACAAATAAGAAAAGAAAGAACAAAGAAAAATATTATAAAACAAAGAATAGAATAGCGTGAGTAAAACGACCATTACCGGACTAATATGACTCTATTGAAAAACTATGCATTTTAGAGACTCACCTCCCAGAGTTTGCCACTTGCCACGATCCTACTAAGCGATATTATTCGCTTCATCAACATTCATTAGTCGCTGCATGCCCGCAAGCAGGTTTTTCTGCATTTTTTGTTGCCCTTTGCTCATTCAGCCCTATTTACTGGTAGCTCTTCACAGGTACATAGGTACAGATTATCCTAGCCACCAATGCTCAGCAATCACGCCAGGCAGGTAATGCATCGGACACAGACAGACACAATTTTAATTAACAAACTGCCAAAACAACGGCAGCGGACTGGACGGCTAGATGGAACTTCGGAATACTGCCCGGGGCGTACAGATGGACTGTGGCAATGCCTAGTTGTGTGTAGCCCTGATAATAATTATCGAGATACAGCCGCCAGTACGCGCTGACAAAGCGCTCGTGGCCTCGTGGAACCGAGTGATTGAAATCAATCACTTGGGTTGAAGCAACAACGGGCGCGATCAGGTTCTGGAGGGGTGACCATCCCGTGACTACCGCTAGTGGTATTTTTTCCGAGCGCTTCCCTGCTTCGCAAGGCACGCTAAGCCATTGGTGCCGGCTGTCATGTAATGGCTGTCGTTGCCGTGTCAGAGGCCGTATGGGTGGCTAGATAACTTCTGACAGTAAGGCCCGCAACTGTCCTACAATCCTCCACCAACCCTGACCTGGCTCCCGTGGTGGAGTATAGCCTAACCTACTTGCGATGCAGGAAGACACCCGTGCCCTAGCAGTGGGGACATACAAAGGTTTGATCAATCATCAGTCGCCAGTACATCAATCATAACTGCACTATGGCTCGTTACAATGTAAGAGTTCCTTAGAGCAAAATTAATCTAAACTATTGTGTTTAATACGCGCGTATAGTAGGTACCTATATATAGGTACAATCTTGTCTCTCTTTCTTCCTTCATCCTCTCCACATTTCCAAACCAACGCAACATTCCTTTCTCAATCCTAGTCACTACATCCTCTTTCAGTCCACAACGTTCTCTAATCAGATTATTGAGTATCCTGTCATTAAAAGTGACACTACACATACTTCTCAAGGACCTCATTTCTACTGCATTAATTCTTTCTTGGTTCTTTTGCCACACCCAAGTCTCGCTACCATACATAAGTGTTGGGACCAGCACACCATTATAAATAGCCATCCTTTAGGAGATGTTTCGGCTGGCCAATGGAGTGCAAGGCACCGTTTACACAATTTCCCGCTTTTACTCTTCTTTCCAGATCACCTTCACACTTTCCATCCCTCGTACTCAGGCTCCCCAAATAGACAAATTCTTTTACTTGTTCCACTCTGTCGCCTCTAATCGTTATCTTGCACTCAGTCATTTCATCATCTTTTCAAAGACCAGTACTTTCGTCTTACTCACATTAATGTGCATACCTTTCCTTTTATATGCCTCATCCATTACTGTGAGTTGTGTCTGCAGTTCTTCGTCCGACGATAATTTATTTAATTTTTACTTTATGAAAAAACGCATTTTAAAATAAATTACGCTTTTTTTCCATTGGTGGCGCCAATTAGAAGCCCGAAGACTTGAATCTGTTAACCTAAGCACCCCGAAGCGCCTTAATAATAGGCGCCTCCAATTCTAGGAAGGACCTACCAAATGATGTGTCTGTTTCTGACCGGGCCGCCCCCAGGCATGTCTACTTAGCAGGGACTGCGATTTGTCGAAATGTTGTCCGAATGTCTGCATTTCACTATATTGGGGCGGGCAAACTCGCCAGCTTATTATTATTAAATTCTTTATTGTACCTATAAAGGTTGTGCAATTGGCGGGCTTAGTACTAAATAGTAAGTATTTTAATCTAGCCAACCAACAGGTGACGTGGAGACGGCGGGGGTAGTCTCAAACAGTGAGGTGATATTTTGTTGTCAAGTATTTTTTTTTATGCCACACCTGGCAATAAAGTGGCTTTTTCGCTAAAAAGCCGCTTTCTGGCCAAGTGTAGACATAAAAAGATGTACACAACACGGGAGGTAATAAAGAAAGCTCTCGATCGCATATTTACGTCCCTCGCTTGCAGCTCGGGCCGCAAACTTCTGCGATCTCGGCCTTTCTTTGTATTACCACCCTAGTTGTGTAATGTACTATTACAATGGGCTTAAAAACTGCCAAATGCTCACTCCCGATGTCACCACTGTTGTGAGTACCATCAATTTGACAGTTCTCCATAGTATTTTTGTAAAGAAATTAATTGATTTGTGAATAATATAATTGTCTTTGTGCATCCGTTGATTGCAAAAATACGGGAATTCATTTATTTTCCCAAGGAACCTAAAAGAAGAAAACTGTGGGAAAAAGCTCTTCGTAGAAAAAAATGGAAGGTTAGTACCTCGTACTGTATGCATAGTCTTAAATGGAAGGTTAGTACTTCGTACTAACCTTCCATTTAAGACTATGCATGTGATCCCATTTTCAACCTGAAGATTACTATGGACGCAATTCATAAACAGATCTATATACATATAAATAGACTTAATAATATATTTTTGCATACTTACGGATGGAATTACACATTCTTCTGAATATGTAGATAGTGTTCTTGAACTCTACTTTTAAAGACGCCGACTGACGGTGCCTGGCGAATGTATAGCGGTAGCGCGCGCACCCTCAGAACGAAAGAGGCCTAAGTCAAAAAATAGTTTAAATACTCAAAAAAATCTCAAAAAATTGAGTACCTAACAATCATAGAGAGACATAAAAAGGTATGCTCTATCCGATGAATAGCAAAACAAAGGCACTTATTGTAAAAAAAGAGCATAGCGAATCTTCCGTCCACGGCATACCTTTTTATGACTCTATGATTGTAACTCAATTTCACTATTTTTTTACTTAGGCCTCTTTTGTTCTGAGGGTGCGGCGCGTTCCTACCTTACCTTACCTACCTGAAATCATTTTATGCAATTCAATTCAATATTCAATGGTTGGTCTTTAAGGCGCCGGGCCGTGTGAAGTAGCGCCAGCATTGGATTAATATCATAACCACAAAAAGTGAGCATTAGAAAGCTTAACAACAGTTGTTACTGTGACAACTATCTTTAGAAGCTACAGTCTCGGACCTAGGATCATCAAACTAGGACTAAACACAGCTAGTAGATTATAAAGTAGATAATATCTTCTGAGGGCCAGTTTCTGAAGTGAGAATTTCGTTAAGTAAATAGTTAAGTGTAATGAATTAATGCATGAAAATTCTTTATGCCACTAAAAACGAATTTGTAGAAAGGCGAGCTTAATACTAGATAGTATTTTCTAGTGTAGTAATGGTGTCTCTTTGAATTTCTCAGAAAAGAGCGTAACAGAACGTTAGTTAAGTATTAAAAAAATCTTACTTAAATTCTCAATTCAGAAACTGGCTCTGAGTGGCTGCCGCTGGCCAAAGATCAGACTGCACCAAAAGGAAAATGACACTTAGCGCCATCTGTTGCCGAGTAGCGTAAACAGTTGTAAAGCGCCATCTCGTGCGTTGTAGCTACCTACTTAAAATCAACTTGGTGTAAGTAGGTATTGTATAACTATGGAGTGTTTTGTCTCTTTTCTTCCAACTGAAAATTACGTTAAAATGACGTGAACAAAACACGTAGTAAGTTTAGTAGAAAGAGTCCTAGGGTCTCAGAATAAGAAGGGTCTAACAACCTATTTAGAGGCTAAAAATTCCACCCATGCCGGACTCGAACCCGCGACCTCTGGCTAACCGTGCCAGCGCTCTCCCAACTGAGCTAATGGGCTACTCACTGGCATCAGTGAAATTTCGAACCTCTTTACAATAGTCTCTGTATTCGGGTTGGTAACTAGTGCCATCAATGGAAAATCATAACTATAAAATTTTATAATATGAGAAATGCCAAAAACATGAGAAATGCCAAAAAACTGTGATGATTTGTGAGATGAACGTCACTTTCGCGATTCGTCACATGAGACATAGACCAACTTGGCGAGAAGCCACAAGAGATATAGGTGGCTTTCGTTATTCCTCACATTATCATGCAGTCGCATACTGCATTGGTTACAGCGGTTTGGCACGCTGACCGTAAAACCGAAGGTCTCGGGTTCGATCCCCGGACGGCTCAAACTAGGAAACGAACTTTTCTAGTTTGTCTCGGGTCTTGGATTTTATCTATGTATTTATTGCATTAAATCTATCGTCGAGTTAGCACCTATAACACAAGTCATTTAGTTGTACTTAGTTTAGGGCTAACGAGATCTGTGTAATATGTCCATGAATATTTATTTATTTATGAAATTGACAGATTCATATTAAACCATATTCTTAGTTCAGTGTAGTTTCAGAACCTACAGTCTAGGACCCAGAGTGCTTAGTGCGAGTTTTTTAACTACTCGATCGCGTTAACGTAAACTCATATTTCTATGGCATCGAGGAAGCGCCACCTAACGACAAGTATGGAAATTAAAATTGCTGAGTGCGTGTTGTAATGGTTTACGTTGAGAAGTGAACACGTTTACCAGCCGAATAAACGCGAGTGCGAGTTGTACTGTGACAGCGTTTTGCCAGTTCGAACGGTTAACTTACTCATACTCACTACTCGATTAACGCGTTAGTAAAGTTATTCGATAAGTTATTCGATTGAAACTCGCACTCAGGACGAACAGCGTAGATCTTAATTCGATTTCCGCTAAAAAAAACGGCCGTTTTTGCGGAAATTCAATTCAATTTATTTCAACGAAAAGAATTTACATTCTGTTTGCTGAATGTCAAAGTACAATGTAACATGAAAGTGAAAGCCGCACTAAATAGACTACAGTCGTTGGTTGTTGATTCTAGGACCTGCGTCCCGCCCAGTTTCATTTCGATAGAATCGGTCGATCGATATCAACCCCACTGCTGGGGCACGGGTCTCTTCCTGCATCGCAGAAAGGTTAGGCCACACTCCACCACGGGGGCCAAGTCCGGGTTGGTGGAGGGTAGTAAGACAGTGGCGGGTACTATCAGAAGTTATCAAGCCGCGCCCATGAGGCGTCTGACATGGCTTAACGACCCATTACATGACAGCCAGCACCAACGGCTTAACGTGCCTTGCGAAGCACGGAAGCGCTCGTAGAAATGCCACTAGCGGTAGTCAGTTGTTGCTTAACTCAAGTGATTGATTCCAATCACTCGGTTCGACCAGGCCAAGAGCGCTTCAATAGAATATTCATGGCGAAATAAAATCCCAAAGCTTTGGCATAACGCGTTTATTACAAAAAAATTTTACTTACATAAACAAAGGACTTAATAATAGTGCGTGTAAAAAATATATCACTAAAATCATTTCGATTTTTCATTCAGAGTGTGATGTTTAACTGATTTGTACAATATAATGCATTGGCAAAAGAAAACTCATAATATAAGACAATAGGTACAGTTTACAACCATCAGTGATGTCAATATTTAATTCTATTATAACAAACTGCTGCTGTGTGGTGTCGGCCTAAAGAATAGCACCGACCCAAGTTCTTCCCGCGGGTGTCGTAAAAGGCGACTAAGGCGACTAAGGGACACAAACCGCGGGGTGGGCAGCAGCGCCCTCTGCAGTACAATTCCACCAAACTGCGATCCCCAACCCGCATGCCCAGCGAGGGGATTATGGGCATAACCCCCCAATGATGGCACAACCTTGCGCTATGGCGCTCATTAGGGGAGGGCTTTGTCCAGCAGTGGACTAATATAGCCTGAAGAAGAAGATTATAACAAAGGGGCAGTTTCAAAATCACAGTCGAAATAGGACTGATTATGCCGTGGGTTATTTTCAAATTGGAAAGTTTCTGAAACATTCCAATTCGAGTGTTTTGCAAACAGTTACAGTTGGTTTTTCTAATTCATATTTTTCGTAATATTGAGACAAAATATTTGTAAATTCACGCGTCACTCTCTACATTGTGTATTTTACAAAAAATAATTCCAGAAGTTCTTTGCCCAGAATTTATTTGTCATATTTATATTATTGGAAATATTAGGATTTACACAGTTTTAGTAAATTGACGCTTTCAAGCGCTCTACATTAGTGTGTTTTATAAACCTAAGTTCCAAAGGATTTTTTCTCAATTTTCCATTTTCCGAAATATTACGATTTATAGTTTGGCAAAAAAGTCTAGAAATTTAAAAAGAAAACTTTGTATGGAGGAAAGTCACTTTTTGGGACTTTTTAATATCTTAACTTTTTTGCCAAGCTGTACACTATTTTAGTTAATTCGCGCTTTACACGTTCCATTAAAGACTTCCGTAAATCATTGTCTTACATAGAAGAATGTTCATTGTTTGTAAGACAGATGAGTTTAAGAGTTATCTATCAAACAGCGCAACTACAAATCAGAAAAACCGCAAAAATAATTTTTATGTAGCCTATAAACGTCCTACAGCAGGGCACAGGGCTTTCAGAGAG
The DNA here is from genome assembly GCA_934045075.1 of Yponomeuta sedellus. Classification (NCBI taxonomy): domain Eukaryota; kingdom Metazoa; phylum Arthropoda; class Insecta; order Lepidoptera; family Yponomeutidae; genus Yponomeuta; species Yponomeuta sedellus. The sequence continues at coordinate 2,386,782 of OW203751.1, forward strand.
CGTGAGAGAGTGTGGGCCTAATTACCACGCGAACCCGCCGCGATTTAACTAACTCGGCGCTTGAAATTTCAAGAGACGAGTTATTAATTTCAGTCTCCAAAAAATTTTCTTCAAACAAATTCTTTCCAAGAGACGTAGAACAGAAGTGCTTTAACCTGTAGAATTCTATCTGTTGCATGCTTTTCATTGTTAATTTTCAAGGTCATAGAGGTTGTAGTGTAGTGTACTCTAAGGTAAGCAAAAATTGACAGTTATGGTCACATAACTGTAAATTCATCATTCATGATATTCACGTTCTGCAAAATAATTTTATATTATTATGTCCGTTGGTGGCGCAGGTTAGCACAGATTTTATGACAATAAAAACAACACGACACCTATCGGGCATAATAGAAACCCAGCACACCAGCCACGTCAGATTGAAACTGCCCCATTTTTCGCCTAACTTGGTAACAACTTAAAAAACACATATTTCATTAATAAGACTTATGTTTAAAAGAAACTTCGCATCACAGCCTAATTAATTATTAATTTCAAGTTATTAAAGACATGACCCTATTTCTAAAAACACGATTCCCCTAAAGCACTCCTCAGAGGCAGTTTTTTTAATCTGTGGTTACATACTTTGTAAAATCACCACCACAGACTATTTTAATCAGCGTTGATTTCAATATACAATCAGTATTTTAAGAAATCGTGTCTTTATTCAACAAAAATCGTAGCTTAGCTCCGCACGCATAGACTTATCTTTCCTGTAGCCGTCTAAGCTGTCAAGATGGTATAGGTGCTGGGCAAGCCTAACTCCATCTAAATGTCCCGGGCACTGCAGCGTCCGAGTGATCCCTTCGCCAATCTAGTGCGAGTAAAGGTGCCACTGGACGCTGTATAAATCATCCCATTGCGTAGATGCAAAAAGCTAATTTTTAAATAAGGATTTTTTAAAAACCTATTTAGAGGCTAAAAAATCCACCCACGCCGGGATTCCAACCCGCGACGTCTGGCTATCCGTGCCAGAGATCTTTCCAACTGAGCTAATGGGCGACTCACCGGCATCAGTGAAATTTCGAACCTCTTTACAATATTCTCTGTATTACGTACAGGCAGCGACATCAGGCTGAGGTAATTTGCATCACTTACAGCCCCGAGTTTGCAGTTAGGTTTTAACACCGGAATGATATCGCTGTACCCACATGATTATACATAAATAAGTATTATCAAGTCTAACCCACTTTTAGTGTCTTATTATAAATCGAGAATTTCGCTAAGTAAATACTTAACTGTAAGATAAGATTATATTCTTTTTAATGCACTAACCCGTGCTAAGGACAATTTTTAAAAACCTGTTTAGAGGCCAAAAATTCCACCCATGTACGTGATACAGAGAATATTATAAAGAGGTTCGAAATTTCACTGATGCCGGAGAGTCGACCATTAGCTCAGTTGGAAAGAGCGCTGGCACGGATAGCCAGAGGTCCCGGGTTTGAATCCCGGCATGGGTGGAATTTTTAGCCTCTAAATGATGATGATTGGCCTTTTTGCATCTACGTAATGAGATGATTTATACAGCGTCCAGCGGTATCCTCACTCACACTAGATGGGTGAAGGGACCTCTCCGACGCTCTAGTGCCTGGGACATGGTTTTATAGATGGTGTAGCCTCTAAATAGGTTTGTAAGATAACATACGAATATTCTTTATCGTACACCAGAGCACATATTATAAAACATGGAAAGATACAAAGTACAATTGGCGGCCTTATTGCTAAAAGCAAGTGCTTTAATGCTATCTCTTCGAACATTTCAGCAAAGAGCGTGACAGAACATTACTTAAGTACAGTGCTACACAAGAAATAAGTCTCGCTGATGTACATGCGCAGATGACCAAATTTTGGATGTGCGGCAAGTTGATCGACCAATCAGATAGTTTCATTTTATGGCAGGCCGCGCGCCTTTGTTGCTATTGGTTGATTCAACGTCATCGATGCAGGTGACTATTACTTTGGCAATATTAACGTAAGTGAAATAGGTAGCGCTACTGCGGCAATCAATTCTGCACCTTAACCGTATCGGTTAGAGATCATGTTGAATGTACTTATAGCTTCGGGTACTTTCGTTACACTTCTTCCTAGTCTGCGCGAACGTAGATTCCCGAAGGGACTTTTATGATGTGTAGTACTGTATCTATTTACTTAATTAAAACTGTTTTATACGGATTTATGCTCGTTTATTTCATTTTGACAATTTTCCGACGTTTCGGCACTTTTTCAGGTGCCGTGATCCCGGATGACTGAGGTGACGGGCGTCTTTTAGAAAGCATATGCTTTCTAAAAGACGCCGAAACATCGGAAAATTGTAAAAATGTAATAAACGAGCATAAATCCGTATAAAAACAGTTTTAATTATGTCTACTGCTCGTGTTAACCTTAGAAAATTCTATTTACTTAGTGAAATTCTCAATTCATAAGCCGGTCAATTCTCACTCTGATATCTCTTGACGAAATAGTCGCTTTCGAGAGAAAAAAATCGATTTGTTTTAGTTACAATCTTCATATAACATACAAGTACCTATAAGGTCTTAACAAAGCTATCGCAATGCTATTACAACAACAATAGAATAGAAATTCCATAGTTCTGGCTGGATATGGAATAAAACTTTGTAAATATATTGAAGCCTGGGGTTCATGGGCATTGCCCCCCCTTTCCAATGATGGCACAACCTTGCGCCATGGCGCTCATTAGGGGAGGGCTATGTCCAGCAGTGGACTAATACAGCCTGAAGAAGATATTGAAGCTCTCGTGGCCTAGTGGAACCGAGTCATTGGAATCAATAACTTGGGTTAAGCAACAACAGGCGCGGTCAGGTGATTATCGTTTTTGTCAGTAAGGCCCGCCCCACTGTCTTACAATCCTCAACCAACCCGGAATTGGCCTAACCTTTCTGCGACGCACGAAGAGACCCGTGCCCCAGCAGTGTGGACATACAAAGGGTTGATATCAATACCATGCAATCATTTCTTTCATAATAAACAATTTATTATTTTTGTGTATTTACAAATTTTTATTCCAATCGAAATTGGATTCCGCTTTCAATTTCAATTGAAACATTTAAAAAGCAACAAGATAATTCATTACCCTTTCATTTATTGAAAAAATACTGCGAGAAACTACAATAACAACTAGTTGCACATTGGTGTACATTAGTTACAAGCCGAGGCACAGACCTTTTTGTCTTCATTTGTAATTTATAAACTGGTTCATAAAAGTCTCTTTAAACTGTCATTAATGCCTCTAGTATAAGTGATTGTTGTGTCTTATTTCGCTTGAAGACAAATAAATACATTCTATTCTATTCGTACAATTGATAGTTGTCTGTTAGCAATAAGGCCGCCAATAATGTACTTTGTATCTTTACATGTTTTATATGTGCTCTGGTATACAATAAAGAATATTCTTATCATATCTTATCTTTTCGAACTCGGCTATATCCGCCAAAACCGATTACATTCCAGTAAGGTAAGGTTTATTCTGTATTGTTATTTAAAACCTTACATAACTTTTCGAAATAGTGAAGAAAAGTTTTATACAGCGCAGGAAGTAATATTCGTGTGCTTTCGGCGAAACCCGAAGCCTACTCTAGAGCCCGAGGTATATTCTAAAAGATAGCAGACTGTATGTATGTACAGTCTGTTAGCTTTTAGAATATACCTCGTGTTCGCGCGAGAATCGATCGCGCGACGTAATCATGAATCTGTGGTCACTCATTCATTTTTCTGTCGTTCCGGTGCCGTCGCTCGTGCCGCTCGCTCACTACTAATTTTATCCATCCATCTGCATACACATTCGCACGGTGACATACGCGCGTGATGGGTGCTCGTATTCTTGTGAAGTGATAGACATTTTGGTGACCAGGAAACTTTATCAGCTCAAAGAACAATATATTGACAATATTGGACTGTAAGTGAACGGTGCAGGAGTGTTCTCCGTGCGCTGGACGCGTCAGCTCATCCATCACCGCTCATCATCTGCCCAACAGCTAAAGCGAGCCATCATCCACCATCACCAAGTAAGTCCATTCACATCGCCTCCCATTCCGCCCTCTCAACCAGCCCATCGTGAGGTAGACCTAGCCGACACTGGCTAACTACCACATCGGCTACTATCGGATAGAATCGGATTTAATCGTGTAGTGTAGGTAATAGAAATATCGGAACTAATATGACACTTAATTTCAAAATCAGAGCAGAAAGTAGTTAGTAGTACAGTATTACACATCGTAAAAGTCCCTTCGGGAATCTACGTTCGCGCAGACTGGGAAGAAGTGTAACGAAAGTACCCGAAGCTGTAAGTACATTCAACATGATCTTTAACCGATACGGTTAAGGTGCAAAATTGATTGCCGCAGCAGCGCTACCTATTTCGCTCACGCTAATATTGCCAAACTAATAGTCACCTGCATCGATGACGTTGAATCAACCAATGGCAACAAAGGCGCGCGGCCTGCTATAAAATGAAACTATCTGATTGGTCGATCAACTTGCCGCACATCCAATATTTGGTCATCTGCGCAGGTACATCCGCGAGACTTATTTCTTGTGTAGCGCTGTACACTCGTGTGCTAAGTGACTGTATTAATGTTGTTAGCACGATACAGAACTGTCAGCATCGTGGCAAGTGGCAGTCGCTTGTCTCTGCCTACCCCTCTGGGATACAGGCGTGAGTTTACGCTATATTATACAAAAAAATAATAAGAAACTTTATTGCAAGTAAAACTCTCGCAGCTCGCAGTATCTTTTCAGTATTCTAAGGCAGTTTTATGTCAACGTGTTCCATCGGATTGCTCTTTACCAAATTCGACTCACGCAGACAGAATTCACGTTATTTCGAATAGAACTTATAACTAGAAAATTGCCGACCAAAAAGAGTGCCAATTCCAATAAAACAGCACATAATTACAGTAAATAGTATCACAAACATTTAAACGACTAACGAAGAAAAACACTTTTTTGTTTTTCTAGTGTACAATAAAGAATATTCTTATCTTAGAGGCTGAAAACTCCACCCATGCCGGGATTCGAGCCCGCCACCTCTAGCTATCCGTGCCAGCGCTCTTTTCAACTGAGCTAATGGGCGACTCACCGGCAGCAGTCAAATTTCGAACCTCTTTACAATATTCTCTGTATTACGTACAATTTTTACAAATTTGAATTGTTCTCTTTTAAAATCTATTTGCTGTTGCGTTTTAGTCTGAAAGCCGCGCTGACACGATTGGAGCTCGAATGTTTGGACAGAGTAGACTTGCCGACGACGCTATTTTGACGCTTACACGTTTACGCTTACGGCGCTACCCAGTGCTAACTATATACCATGACGACTGATGGCGTAGCGTCTAACTAAAGGCCTGCGCAGACGAGGGACTATCCCCTGGGTATTTTTTTGTCCGTCGATATAGATCTCTTATAAATTGTATCGAACGCACACGAAGGACTTAAAGTACACCGTACAAAAAGTCCCTCAAGTTACCGAGGACATCAAGAGACCGGAGTGGACAAAAGTTCGGTGTTTTCTTTTAAAACGCCTTTTCTATTTCAACTTCATGTAAATTACAACACAATGTAATCTCAGAATATTTGCTTCCATAGCGTACTCTTCACTCAATTTCCGGAGAACAAAAGACCGCACTCCGTAGGTGTTGAGTCCGCGACAAGTACTCGGAGGACATTTTTTACGATTAAGAGACTTTGTCCCCAGGGACAAAAGTCCCCCGTCTGCGCAGGCCTTTAAACGTCAAATTTATTCAGGAAAAGAGTTTTGTTTTGACTACAAAAGTACAGTTTCACTATTTCAACGTTTTCCTCACATGGGTAGAACTTTCAATTGGTACAGAGAAACTTCGATACGCAACTGCGTTACCGCAAACATGGTAAAAATCAATAGATTTCAGAACTCAATTAGAAGCAAAAACGCTTTATTTTTCAACAGATGGTGCATTTTCGACCAGAGAAAAAGTTGTGGCTTAAACATATGGGGGACGAGTGTTCTAAACGCATAGTTGTTCAGTAGAATAATATTAGCATAGCAATGACTGTTTAAATGACACTGTCTTAGGTCCAACTAATCACTGTCCAATGGTATAACCGGAGAAATTTAACTCTGCTTCTCGCGCGAAGGACATAGCTTCGCGCGAGACGCAGAGTTAAATTTCTCCGGTCAGGTCCCCATTCTTACGAATTATACAAAGTGATTGACAATGCATTAGAATTGATTAGTAGACTACAAACTCACGCCTGCATTCCTTGTGCGAATGCAGTCTGAAAAAAAAAACTTATTTAGAGGCTAAAAATTCCACCCATGCCGGGACTCGAACCCGCGACCTCTGGCTAACCGTGCCAGCGCTCTCCCAACTGAGCTAATGGGCGACTTACCGGCATCAGTGAAATTTCGAACCTCTTTACAATACTGTTTACGTAGGTACAGGCAGAAACTCACCGCTTTTAGCTGTTTAGCAAAGCAAAGTTTTAAAATATATTTTATTGTTGCTTTTATGGTCTAATGGAAAACATATTTACCATTTGAGACTTACTTAAAAAGAGGGTCAAATAGCGGATTATCCAGTCTATTATTATTATATACTGCTGACCCAGCGAGCTTCGTACCGCCTAACAGTCGATTCTTAATTTTTTTTCCCTCCGCCGTAAGAACCATCCTCGTACTTCAAGGAATATTCTAAAAAAAGAATTAGCGACATCGGTTCAGCTGCTCTCGAGATTTGTGCTTACCAACACATTCAGCGATTCATTTTTAAATTCTAGATTAGCTACCCCAACAGCATTATCATATTTTATTTAAAACAACAGTTAGAGAGTAACGTAGAGAGAACGTTACAACTCAAACCTAGTTTGAATTGTAACGTTCATTAAGACGCAGCTTCTGCGCTACTTTGAATAAAACCTTTTCATTTCATTTCACAGTTCAATGAATAGTTGTACGACAGAGTCCAGTAGATATTTCGTTTTTGCACGCAGATTTATACGTGAAAAGATACATAATAACGGTGCAGTATTTACGACTTAGGGGACGTCCCATGCGGACATTGTACACAATAATAGCAATACAAAAAAATAGTGTCATGTAACCGCATTTCCGTGTTAATATCAGTCTATTGAAACAAACATGCGTTAAGAAGTTTCCAGGCCCTTATTAAAACTAGCTTAAGACTATGACTGAATTTGCAACGGTTCCACAATCAACTTTTCTTGGCACATAACACTAGCTTCGTTCATAAACTGCTCGTCCTTCTTCACACTAAGATTCTGCACATCCGACAACGTATCCACATTCTTCATCAAGTTGAGACCGTTGCCAAAATGTTCCGTATAGTTCTGATGGTCCTGGGTGTGTTTATACAGGACGTGTTTATCTAAGCTGGACTTTTGAACGCATCTGTACGGACATTGCATGCATTTGACAGATTTCTGTCTCGGACGGTACGGTTTGGTCTGAGTTTTCACCTCGATCTTGTCACCCTCTTTCTCGTTCAAATGTCGCTGTTTGTGCTTGGTCAGGTTAGTTTTTTGCACACAGCGGTAGCTACAGAGGTCACAACTGAACGGTTTCTGATCCGTGTGCAGGTACATGTGTTTCACTAGGTTAGGTTTCTGCACCGTCCGGTAGTCACAGTAGGGACAGGCGAACGGCTTGAACCCAGTGTGTGTACGTTCGTGGACCACCAGGTTATTCTTCTGAGCGCACCGGTACTCACAATATTGACACCGGAATGGTTTCTCCTTCATATGGACTAGGATGTGTTTCGCAACATTGTTCTTTTGACCGGATTTGTAGTCGCAGAAATTGCAAGAAAATGGTTTCTCACCTGTATGCGTCCTTTCGTGGATTTTCAGAATAGCTGGAGACTGGCAGCGATACGGGCACTGGCTGCAAGAAAACTTACCTAACTTCTCTGGCACTTCACTGTTTTCACCGTTCTCGGAGCACTGTTTCGCATGCTGCTTCAGGCCTCTCTTTGATGGGAATATCTCATTGCACTTATAGCAGACGTATTCACCCTTTATGTTCATCGATAGCACATCATCATTAGCTATCTTATTTTGCTCACTGGAATCGTTCTCATTCTTTTCTGCACCCAAGTTGTTGTACACTGTGTAATACACCTTACTGTTCTCGTGCGGTTTTAAGTTTTCTTTGGGTTGCTCCAGCTTACCGTCACATTTCTCTACATTTTCCATACCGTCTTGTCTTTTGAACTCATCACCTTCATAAGGACTGTTATTCTCGTACTGCCTATGAACCACTAGATTCTGAGGATTGTCCCGAGCAACATTCTGACTTATAGAGTAGTTTTGTACATAGTTCTGGGGCCTTGAGTAGAGGTCAATGGGACCTAACGCTGAAGGTGAAGCACTGTTAATTTGGGTCGTGTACTGTGCATAGATTTGGCTCTCTTGATGCAGGGTCTGTGGGTGTACAGACTGCTCCGAGTTTAGAGGGACGTGTGCTGGAACAGACATTATGAGGGTGTTAAAAAATCAATATGATTGTACATTTATTTAAGTGCAATAAAAGTATTCATAAATAAATAATTATAGCTAAGCTATGGCTAAGTGGACACCAAAACCACCAAAACTACAAATTTGTAGTCTGTTAGCTTTTAGAATATACCTCGGGCTCTAGAGTAGGCTTCGGTTTTCGCCAATTTTCGCCGGTTTTCGTACTGACGATCGAGTTCTGATTTCGAAATTAAGTGTCATAATTAGTTCCGATATTTCTATTACACGAATATATCCGATTCTATCCGATAGTAGCAGAGGTATATTCTTAAAAAGCACAGACTATAACATCCTAAAAATAAACAGTACATTTTGGGCAATAACATTTTTTTCCTGATTTAACAATCATTAACAAGCTTTTCTAAAAAAATCGGCTAAAAAAAGCTGCTTTGAACCTAAGCAGTTTTAGAAATGATTCCTTTGGAAAATTGTTCATAATGATGAAGAAATTAATGATAATTATTGATCCACTAGCAGCTTAGACCTTCTTCAGGCTATATTATGTAGTCCACTGCTGGACATAGCCCTCCCCTAATGAGCGCCATAGCGCCCTGTCTTCAGCTTGCCGCATCCAGCATCTGCCAGCAGTTTTTCGCCGATTGTTATCCCACCTGGTCGGAGGGCGTCCTACACTACGTTTGCCGAGTCGCGGTCTCCACTCAAGAACACGTTTACACAAACGGTTGTCGGTCCTTCGCGAGATATGGCCAGCCCACCGCCGTTCTCTGTCGGATGCATTTGTTACGAATCCTATCCTTCAGAGAAACTCCGAGCATAGCTCTCTCCATAGCTCACAGCGCGACTTTGAACTGGTGGACCAGACCTTTCGTCTAGCTTAGACCTGATGGGTGTTAAATCGTATCCACTGCTCTGATAATTTTTTATATTTTTCTGTTACTGGAAACTTACCTGGAACTCCATTTATATTCTTCCAAAACCCCGGGTTGACAGTGTCATAGAAATAACTCTCATCCTCCTGTTCAGATTTTATGTGAAACGGCATCGGTAACAAATGCTCATTGTGTTCCAACGTTTGCCTCTGAGTCTCTTGTATGGGGAGGGCATGATTGGCCAACCTTGGTCCAAGGTTTTGTTCCAACATAGTATCGGGTTCGCACTGAACAATCGGTGTTCTCCGAGCATCTTCTAAAATCTCCTGCTCTATATTAGTTCTGTTAACGTGATGGGAGAGGTCCAATTCATGTGTTACGTTCTGGTTCAATCCATCGGAACGTATCATGTGTGGTGTAAGGTTAGCACCGTCGGTTCTTACTATGTTTTGTGTGAGATTTTGATTAAGTTCTAGGTTCCGTGTTAGATCCATCTGTTCGCTTATCGACTGCACTAGATTCTGTGCCAGGCCAATATTCTGGTGCAAGTCTATTTCGTTGGCTAAACTTCTCATTGTATTTTCATTCATTGTACGCGTTAAGTTTTGTATCAGGACCTGAAAGAGAAGAATAAGGTATGATTAGGCTGCATGTTCTACAGAAGGTGGATAGCATATTATTCTTGACGCCAGCATTGGAATTAGTTTTTGTGAAAATTTAAATATTTATGAAAAAATAGCTGACCCAGCGAACTTCGTACCGCCTAACAGTCGATTCTTTTAAGTTTTTTTACATTTTTTCCTCCGTAAGAACCATCCTCGTACTTAAAGGAATATTCTAAAAAAGAACCAGCGAAATCGGTTCATCTGCTCTCGAGATTTGTGCTTACCAACACATTCAGCGATTCATTTTTATATCATAGAGAAGAAGATTAATTATATCTTAACCATGCGTGGCATATCAAGGCGTGCAATGTCTAAAGTATAGTATAACGCCCAAGCGTAATCATCGTGATTTTGTACGATATATATGGCAGTGTATACCTTCCTGCGGTGTTGGAAGAGACCCGTGCCCCAGCAGTGGACATATACAAGGGTTGATATTGATATAGCAGTGTATGATATACCTGACATCCAGGAACTAACTATAAAAATTTAACCAACCTCTTCATGCCTTCCTAGGATTCCGTTCATCTGCCCAACATTCACATCCGTTACCAAATTCTGAGCCATCTCGATCTCGGCCGTCAAATTCCTCGGGACGTCACTCAAATGCAGATTCCTCGTCAGATGGTTGCTCTTCAGCATCAGGGTGGACATTTGACGAGGGGAGAGTGGCAATTGGAAGTTATGGAGAGTGTTTGAGGTGAACGAGGACTGCATGGCTTGGTGAAGCTGTTCCATCGATATGGCGGTGTGTTGGTACTCGTGTGGCTCCATCTGGTGCTGTTTTTGGAGCTGCAAATTGTAATATTGTATATCATATAATATATAATAAAACTGGAATGACTAAAACTTTGTGTTAGGTTTCGAATCCCGGCATGGGTGAAATTTTTAGCCTCTAAATAGGTTTTTAAATTTGTCCTTAGCACGGGTTAGTGCATTAAAAATAAAAATAGTTTAAACTTTGTGCTTTATTTACACAATGTTTTATTGCTTTATTTATAATAAAAACAGAAAATTGGATAAAAACGGAATAACCAGGTAAAATTAGTCAGGTCTAGTGAAGATGTGAAGTAGTCATGCTAAAATGAGGGAAATCTCAAAAATGGGTGACATACCTAATTTTAAATTTTTGAAAATGATAGACAGAATCAAAGATTATACTATTTTTATTTTTAATGCACTAACCCGTGCTAAGTACAATTTTAAAAACCTATTCAGAGGCTAAAAATTTTGTAGCCTCTAAATAGGTTTTTAGAATTAAAGATATATAAAAAAACGGTGTAAAGAGGTTTGCTCCGTTACCAAATGACAGACAGGATAGGGTTTTATGGTTAGAGGCTAAAAATTCCACCCGTGCCGGGACTCCATCCCGCCACCTCTGCGACATCAGTGAAATTTCGAACCTCTTTACAATACTCTCAACAACCTATTACCTATAGGTTTAAAATAGGTTTTTAAAATTGTCCTTAGCATGAGTTAGTGCATTAAAACGAATATAAAGTATTTTTTTTACTAAAGTAGTGTCCGGTGATTTTACAAGCTAAAGAAAGTCACAGGCACACATTGAATCTAGGAAACATAGTAGAATTGTTTTTTTAGAAATAAGGTTCTAAGCCTTTAATCTCAGTTTGTCTGGCATCTGTCCCTTTAACCATTTATTTGTTAACCTTGTGTTATGCATACTATTCATTCTTGTGAACAAAATAATTGCTGACTAATGTAATAAGGGCTATCTCGATGACTATTGTTTTAATCATAAATAAATTTTGTAGTAAAATTGTTGTGTACACCACTGTCTTGTTCTACAGGTAGATAATTAATGTTAGAAACAACTATTTTCTTCTTCTTCAGGCTATTATTATGAAGTGGATTAATTTGTACAGCTTAAATACATAAAGGGCCCACACGTAGTCGACGTACGAAAAACCGGGGGTATGGCCTTCGCCCTTATGTGACCAAGGCCAACATACTTATAGGGTTATATTTTTCCATTTTTTTCCTCATGAAATAGAGTCCAAGACGCGGCCTGCTGAGCGCGGTAAGTTACAATTGGAAAGGGAACGTATAAATATGACCGAACTAGGAACGAATGAGCAAATATGCAGAAAGCAAGGACAAAGGATACTCACCACTTCCGTGTAAGCTTTGAAGCTTTCCTCATCCATTAGATTATTGTCTTCTCTCTTCACGAAGTCCATCTTTAATTAATTCACGTGCCCCACGACGTGTTACACCACTTCTTATTATAAAAAATCAAGATGTTTTTCCTCAACGAATGGTGTATAACCAAAAATAGCGCAACCACATTTTCAGTTACAGTTAATTGCGATTAGAAAGATCAATATCATTGGAATATCGGTTACAAATACCTTCTTGTTAAGTGTGATTGTTTATTAGGAGTGATTTGCAGAGAAAATCGGTTAAAACTCGCATTTAATCAATTTTTTGCAACAAAAACGGATTATAACGCACTCAAGAGAAGCCGATGGCCATAGACTAGACAGAGTTTCCGTCAACGAACATCTGTCGAGTTTTTGGGATTGCCAGCCTCCAGTTTCCGGCTATTCTTCCGCGGTCACGTCGTGGTTGCGTCAATAAAATGCGTAATGTGGATAGGGCGCTTATGGCACAATGACTTTTCCCCGAGAGTCTGAATCCGCCGTGAACGTCAAAACGGCATCGATTACGTAATCGAATATCATCGAATCGTTATTCGTTTCGCTTTCCGCTGCATGCCGGTTGCCGGCCGGTTTTTTTTTCTCAATATATCAGCCGTAGACCGTAGTGGTTATATACTCTTTGATATCAGCATCGTGGTTATATACATACTCTTTGATCAGCATCAGCTGTCTGTCATAACAAATAGATGCGTTTTCTGCGCATTCTGGCAAGAAATTCTTTCCCAACGCGAAAACTTCCAGTTAGTGACTCGAATTTCCTGGCCCAACGGCACTTACAACATAACAGGTAAGTTTTTAAATTTGTTCCTTAGCACGGGTTAGTGCATTAGAAATAAAAATAGTATAAGTTAATTATGTTTCTTTCCCACAACTGCGAGAGTTCTCAACTTGTCACCTCTGCATGCTTTTCTAGGTCATTCCACGTAACGTACGCGATGTCGAAGTCTGCACTGGTTATCTTGGCCGAGGGTGCTGAGGAAATGGAGACAGTCATCACTGTCGACATGCTGCGCCGAGGCGGTGTGAGTATTTGGTAGATTTTACTTCATTTTGATCCTAGAAGTGCTGTAGTACCTAATAACCATTGACTTGTATTTGTAAGCACAGATAACGAAACAAACATATCCTGCAACTTCACAGGTTACTGTCACCATGGCTGGCTTGGACGGTGACGCCCCCGTGCTGTGCTCCCGCAAGGTCACTCTGGTACCGGACAAGTCCCTCGCTGATGCGTTGGCTGCTCAAGCTCACTATGATGCTGTAAGTTCTGTGACAATTGCATGAGTGGATTGAATTCATAGGCACCAACGGCTTAACGTGCCTTGCAAAGCACGGAAACATTCGAAAAAAATGCCACTAGTGGTAGTCACAGGACAGTCACCCATCCTGCACCTGACCGCGCCTGTTCATGCTTAACTCAAGTGATTGATTCCAATCACTTGGTTCGCCTAGTCCACGACCGCTTCACGCGCTACTATGTTGATTAAGATTTAAGATTCCATTGGTGGGGCTAGTAGGCACCGCATAGCGACTTAAAACAGCATGGGAGGTAGTCAAGCGTTTTAAAGTTCATAAGTCGCGACTGGACAGCACGCATGGCGTAATTCGTGCCGTCGCACTACGCAGGCCGCATGGGTATATAGGGAAGACCGGGTGATCGTGCTCTTCCACTATAAAGGGAAATTTCTCGCCACGCAGATCATATGTTTTTTTTTAAGCCCTATAAAAGGCACCCTCCGGAGGACACGGGGGAGGGACGTGGTGAATGCTCATGCATAACAGCACAGACCCCGTGCTGCCAATGTGGGACTCACAAGAAGGGCGCCTACCCACTAAACACCACTTTGGGACTGGTTTTGGTCCTAAGGACCCACATCGGGAGCGACCCCCCTCGAGGCCGAGGAGGGCGCACAAGGAGCGTCCGTTTAGAAGAGTTTAAATTACAAAACTGCTATGAAAGAGCAGTGTCCCCGCTAGGGGGGGACACTGGCTGGGGAGGGGGCCGCGTCTGACTGGTACCGAGCCTCTAAGAGGTGGTTCAGATCAGACGAAAATTTATCGGGCGGGTCAAGGAGTACGTTTCTGGGCCTGCAACGTGGGTTCGTCGTGGGCGGAGAGTAAGCCGCTGCTTCGCGGATCAGGGGGTTGGGATGTTCTTCAGCTGTGCTGAAGAACGTCTCTGAGAGGGCCTTAATGAATTGTTGAATGGTTGGAATTTCCATGTCCCGATGTAGGTCTGCGTTCCTGACGCACCAGTGAGCGTTCAGTGCCCTACGGATACAAATGTTCTGAACCCTCTGCAGTCCGTACAGGGCTGAGGGGGACGCGTGAGCGAGGACGGGTGCCGCGTAAGTCATCACGGAAAAAATGCAAACCTTATTGAGCGTTCGCTTGTTCCTAGCTGAAGATCGTATGCCTGGGGACGGCGTTATGTAGTGTCATGTGAAACACTGATTACGCGATGTAGGAATGTTGGAGTTTGTAGTGCGCGCGCAGACTTAACATGTGCTCGCCACAGGTAGTACTATGCCACGAGTAACGCGTTTTTTTTTTCCTCTCTGTATCTGCCATCAGCCCTTGTTTGGCTATAATCAGATGGTTTCTGGGTAGATCTGGCGTTAAGAGTATACTCATTGAAATGTTGACTATACATCCTCAGTAGATTTGTAATCAATGACGTGTTTTCGCTTCAGTCGCCTGACATTGTGTCTGGCTGGTGTCAAGCAGTGCAGCAGTCAGTGGACGCATTTTGTGGCGCGCAAGTGTAAATAAATAAATAAATAAATAAATAAATAAATAAATAAATAAATAAATAAATAAATAAATAAATAAATAAATAAATAAATAAATAAATAAATAAATAAATAAATAAATAAATAAATAAATAAATAAATAAATAAATAAATAAATAAATAAATAAATAAATAAATAAATAAATAAATAAATAAATAAATAAATAAATAAATAAATAAATAAATAAATAAATAAATAAATAAATAAATAAATAAATAAATAAATAAATAAATAAATGAATAAATGAATAAATGAATAAATGAATGAATGAATGAATGAATGAATGAATGAATAAATAAATAAATAAATAAATAAATAAATAAATAAATAAATATTCATGGACATATTACACAGATCGCGTTAGTCCTATACTAAGTACAACTAAATGACTTGTGTTATAAGTGCTAAGTCGACGATAGATTTAATACAATAAATACATAGATAACATCCAAGACCCGAGACAAACTAGAAAAGTTCGTTTCCTAGTTTGACCCGGCCGGGGATCGAACCCGAGACCTTCGGTTTTACAGTCAGCGTGCCAAACCACTGCGCTACCGAGGCCACAACAACAATGTCAGGACAATTTTTAAAAGCCTATTTATAGGCTAAAAATTCCACCCATGCCGGGACTCGAACTCGCGACCTCTGGCCAACCGTGCCAATTGAGCTAATGGGCAAGTAACGACATCAGTGAAATTTCGAACCTCTTTATAATACTCTCTGTATTATTTACAGGCAGGAACATCTGGCTGAGGTAATTTTTCATCACTTGCAGCCCCGAGTAGTCTGTTAGCTTTTAAAATATATCGCGGGTTCCAGAGTAGGCATCGGTTTTCGCCGAAAGCACACGAGTATAATACTACTTCCTGCTCTGTATAAACTTTTCTTCGCTATTTTGAAAAGATATGTGAAATTAGTTCCGATATTTCTATTACACGATTCGTGTTAACACGAATATATCCGATTCTATCCGATAGTAGCCGAGGTATATTCTAAAAGCTAACAGACTGAACCTACCTACGAACCCCAGCTGGGGTCCCGGGTTCGAACCACGGCTGGGGACAAAAAGCCCCAGGTCTTGGCTGTTTACATGTTTGTGATGTCGCTGTTTCTGGTTCCCACGACACAGGGTATCCTAGTGTAGGACCAGAAGCAATGTATGTGCCTGTATGTAAATGTTATGTTATAAAAAAATCCATAAAAACAAAACAAAAATGCATAAACAAAAATAATATAATAAAATATTCTCTATCTATCTAACCCGCAGGTGATCCTGCCTGGTGGTCTAGAGGGCTCGGACCGGCTGGCCAAGTCAAGTGTGGTGGGCACACTGCTCAAGGAACACGACAAGTCCGGCAAGATCGTTGCCGCCATCTGCGCTGGTGAGAATACAGTTTTCTATCAAACAATAGTATCACACGAGTGTTAAATAAGACCAAGATGTAGGTAAATATCAAAACCCGTTACGTCCACTCTAAGAGAGAAGTAGATAGTGACAGAAATGTGTTTTTAGCTATAGATTGCAATGTTATAATAACTAACCGGAATTGGTGTAGGAGTTTGTACTTGTAAGTTTGAATAAAAATATCTTAAATAACGGAATTAGTCAGAAAATCAGGTTAAAGTTGGATTGTGATTTACCGGGTATTGTTATTTGCCTACATTAGTAATGTACAGTGTACTTTATCTACTCTCATACTATAATACATAAAACAATATTAAACAGAACCAAACTTAGTTTAAATATTTAAATTTTAAAAAGTTTTTTTAAATGTCAAAAATATTGGCGCCAAGGCGCAAACATCGATTGCGTGTTGCGTAGCCGCGGACTCGTTCATTGAAACCTTTTTTTTATAGTAGAGTTTCAACCTTCTTGGTCCAGCTGGAGGTTGTATAGGTGTATCGTTATGATTAAACAGTTATATTATGATACAAGTATCCATACAAGACCTGTATCGTAATAAAACTTTTTATCTTTATTTTTGGCCTATGCGTAATGTTTGTCATAAGAGTTTTGTTTTCAGTTTTATAATCTTTGTATTAAAGTATCAGAGTAGATGAAACAATTCTTATTCATGCGTGGTCATCAAGCCCATAGTCTCTGAGAGGCCTGTGCACTGCTGTGCTGAAAACCGAAGACTACTTCTAGAGCCAGAGGTATATTCTAAAAGCTAACAGACTGTAACCAACATTTTCGTTCATTTTCATTTGACTGTAAAAAAACCGGCCAAGTGCGAGTCAGACTCGCGCACCGAGGGTTCCGTACAAACCTGTATTATAGACCTGAGTATTTGGTATGAATTTCAATTTAATACCTCTACGCGTTTATGAGGAAATGGGTAGTAAGTTTAAAATTATAAAAAAAAAATATATTATGTGATGTAACTAAAAATTTATGGTTTTCGTAATTTTTCCTTTATCTATGCTATAAGACGTTGCTTCGTACCAAATTTCAAGATTCTGAGTTCACGGGAAGCACCCTGTAGGTTTTGATTCCCTTGCAAGTGTCGAAAATTTGCGGCATAAACGGCTGTATCTTTTGATTGCGTTGGCTTAGAAGTTTGATTTTTTCACAGCTTCAAGGGACAGTAGACTATAAATTTCAACTTCATACCTCCACGCGTTCCTGAGAAAAAGGGTCTTGACAGACGGACGGACGGACAGACGGACAACAAAGTGATCCTATAAGGGTTCCGTTTTTTCCTTTTGAGGTACGGAACCCTAAAATCACTCTGCAATGCCGTAAGAGATGTGGAGAGACCACACCATTGCCGATCCTATTCCCAAGGCTATAAAGCCCACTTCTCCCCGCAGCCCCCACGGCCTTGGTAGCCCACGGAGTGGTGTCAGGCAAGCGAGTGACGTCATACCCCACCACCAAGGACAAAATGACGGGCGTACAGTACGTGGAGGGGGAGAGAGTCGTCGTCGACGGAAATACCGTTACAAGTCGAGTGAGTAACTATAGCCTATAATACCGTTACTTGTTGAGTGACTAGTGACCTGACCAGTAACGGTATTTTTCTACTCTGAGGAGCAAGATACTAGTACTAGTAGTCCAGTGAGATGCCATTACTGGTCGTGTGAGTAGCAAGATGCCATTACTGGTCGTGTGAGTAGCAAGACGCCGTTACTGGTCGTGTGAGTACCAAGATGCCATTACTGGTCGTGTGAGTAGCAAGATGCCATTACTGGTGTGTGAGTAGCAAGATGCCATTACTGGTCGTGTTAGTAGCAAGATGCCATTACTGGTCGTGCGAGTAGCAAGACGCCGTTACTGGTCGTGTGAGTAGCAAGATGCCATTACTGGTCGTGTGAGTAGCAAGATGCCATTACTGGTCGTATGAGTAGCACTAGCAAGATGTCATTACTGGTCGTGTGAGTAGCAAGATGCCATTAGTGGTCGTGTGAGTAGCAAGATGCTAGCCAGCTGCGAAAACCTAAAAGTGACTACCCACAATAATTGACTGTACTCGCCACTTCAGTCTACCCGAGACCACGGCAACTGTAACGCTGCCGAAACGTCGGGAATTAACGTAATTACGTTTTACCTGTTTATTATATAACTATGTATGAGTATCGCGATCATCAAGTCTGATCAGAGAACGTTGTGGACTGAAAGAGGAAAGAGAAAAGTCCACGCGGACAGAGTCGCGGGAAAAAGCTAGTAAATAATATAACTGGGACGACTTCAACTTTGTACTTTATTTAAAATGTGCTTGTTTCTTTCAATGTGGAGAGGATGAAGAAAGAAAGATTGTGAGTAGAAGGGTTGGTAAGGGTCGTCCCAGGCGGACATACATCGACCAGATAGGGGATGTATTAGCAAAGGGAAAGATAAAAAGTACCCGGAACCGGCGTGCGTGCATGCAACGATTTATGAACGTTGATGAAGCGAAGGTGATCTGTCACGATCGTGGCAAGTCCCTGGTCTCTGCCTACCCCTCTGGGATACAGGCGTGAGGTTATGTATGTATGAGTATTGCGAATCATTATGCTAACGTACCTCGGCGCTTGCTACGTACAATGGCCTAAGTGCGGAAATCTCAAGTCTACCCAACCAAATACATACCAAATAAACCAGCATCTTCTCATTTCCAGGGCCCGGGCACAGCATACTGGTTCGGTCTGAAACTCATCGAGATGCTGGTGGGCAAAGAGAAGGCTGACGAGGTCGAGAAGGGCATGATTATCTCCAACTACTGAAGATAAATCGTTGATAAGAATGTCTTAAATATCTATTTTGTCAGTGAGGTTCCAAAGGTGCCAGAGTCAAAAATGTCTACAGAGTGCTTAGTGCGAGTTTGACAGATCCAATCGAATAACTTTACTACCGCGTTAATCGAGCATTGAGTAGTGAGTATGAGTAAGTTAACCGTTCGAACTGGCAAAACGCTGTCACAGTACAACTCGCACTCGCGTTTATTCGTGTTTTGGCTGGTAAACGTGTTCACTTCTCAACGTAAACCATTACAACTCGCACTCAGCAATTTTAATTTCCATACTTGTCGCTAGGTGGCGCTTCCTCGATGCCATAGAAATATGAGTTTACGTTAACGCGATCGAGTAGTTAAAAAACTCGCACTAAGCACTCGGGAAGTGTATTCAAGTGTGTAAATATTTGTCAGTAAATCGTACAGGAGAGTAATAAAACCGTATAAATACCACCACTACCACCAATTTATGTAATTTGGTATTCCTGAAAGAGTTTTAAAGCCACTTTAGTGAGAATTTTCAATTTTTCACTTTACTTTTTTGTATTTTTTCAATCTTTTTTTAACTTGCATAGTTTTCAGTTTAATTCTTTCCTATGGTATCCCTAGGATGTATTTCTGCATTGCTGCGGCGCCGTTTGTCAGACTATCCGAAGGTTAATTGAAGTATTTTATTTAACGCGCGTGAACATCATAAATACTCGTATAAGTAGCTCTTGTAAGAACCTCCTGACAAGAACCTAGGTCCAAGAATCTAGGACTAGGACTTTTTTCATCGATGGGGCTATTTAGTTATGTATCTAGCCTTGATGTTTCGCCCCTGAATCTTAAGTTTCATCGTCATCGCCAGGCTACATTAGTCCACTGCTGGACATAGAACTCCCTTATGAGCGCCTTAGCGCCCTGTCTTCAACTTGCCGCATGCAGCATCTGCCTGCAGTTTTACGCAGATCGTCATCTCACCTGGTCGGAGGGCGTCCCACACTACAGTTTACCGAGTCGCGGTCTCCACTCAAGAACACGTTTACTCCAACGGTTGATCCATGTTAAGAAACTTAACATGTTAACTCATTTATAAAAAACCGATTCCTCTAAAACACTCCTCAGAGGCAGTTTAATTAATGTGGTTAAGTCTTTCTGATTACCTCGGGCATTGCACTGCCTCTGAAAAGTGTTTATTAACCCTTTACCACGCAATGTTATAATAGTAAATTAAACCTTATCACTTTGAAATAGAGACCAAAATAACCAAGGGGTTAAGAAATCGTGTTTTTGTATATAACTAGCTGACCCAGCGAACTTCGTACCGCCTAACAGTCGATTCTTTAAATTTTTTTTCTCCGTAAGAACCATCCTCGTACTTCAAGGATTATTCTAAAAAAAGAATTAGCGAAATCGGTTCAGCTGCTCTCGAGATTTGCGCTTACCAACACATTCAGCGATTCATTTTTATATTATAGAGATACCGCAATCGTTTGTGTAAGACATAATAACATAGAAATAAGATAAAAAAATAAAATACTGTTTCATAAATAGCAAGTTTTATTTCCTATATTGCATTTTAAATACTTTAAAGTGAACAGTCTATATGAAAAACGCAGGTATTTTCCTTACTACAGTCGTAGCACACTAAAGAAATCCCGCTTTAAATAAATAAATCAGTAAATGATACATTTTCCAGACTTAGAGGGAGTTTACACGTTCAGTCTGGCGTCAGTTCAGTCCGTGACCCTGATCAAGCTCGGATTGATGCCAGACTGATGTAGCATCAAAATATTCGAATATCCGTCAGACTGGTTCACCAGTGCACTGAATACACAATCAGTCGGCCTTCAGTCTAGCTAGACTGATGGAATTGACTGACACCAGACTGAACGTGTAAACTCCGTCTTATCACAAACATTAAGGTTAAATTCTTTTTCTGTCACACAAGCGAAACTTAAATCTAACGACTATATCAATTAAACATCTACCTTTTAAATACATGAGTATATTTAGGTTCATTCGGCCTTGACCTAAATGTAAACAATAATTACAAATTCTTAAATAACTCTCGATGTCATTTAAGTTAACGTAGGTATATTATTATTAATAATGTAAACGTACGCTCAAATGACCGTACACCGTACTCGGAGGAATTTTTTTACGATTCAGGAACTTTTGTCCCTTGGGGACAAAAGTCTCTCGTCTGCGCAGGCCTTTAGAACATAGCTTTTGGTATTTAAACTGAGTCTCTCAAAGGTTTGTTTACATGTAGACCAACGCTGAATGAAATGAAATATAGTAGGCATAGCACTCTATTGAGATTCTTACATTGCAAGAGTATTTTTCCTAAGTCTACAATCGGATTACGCATTCCGTAAAACATTTACAGACAGTTTTTTTAATTCATCATGCAAAATATTACCCAGCTCTCGCGAAACAGGTTCACCTAATGCGAAGAACATCAGTAAGCATCTGCGTGTATTTAGTGGCAATCTTTCTCAAACCTACCTACCCACATTAAGATTGTAATCGTGTCACAAGCACAAGTACTTAAGCCCTTTTGTAAATAAATTATTTGATTTAGATATTTTTTCCTCTGCGCTAATGCATGCGTAGACGCCATCTAAGAAGTAGTAAACATATTGCATGTAAAGGGGTTGACGCGCTGTCGGATGTACTCCAATAACCTCATCCTTGATTGGTGTTAGCAGAATACGATAGAAAGTTTTTATTTTGCATGTCATTATTTTTGTATAAATCTACAGAAAACGCCACTGGTTGTAAAATACTACAGTACTACACATCATAAAAGTCCCTTCGTACATCTTCGTTCGCGCAGACTAGGAAGAAGTGTAACGAAAGTACCCGAAGCTATAAGTACATTCAACATGATCTTTAACCGATACAATTAAGGTGCAGAATTGATTGCCTATTTCGCTCACGCTAATATTGCCAAACTAATAGTCACCTGCATCGATGACGTTGAATCAACCAATAGCAACAAAGGCGCGCGGTCTGCCATAAAATCAAACTATCTGATTGGTCGATCAACTTGCCGCACATCCAAAATTTGGTCATCTGCGCAGGTACATCCGCGAGACTTATTTCTTGTGTAGCATTCTACATACATATGCACGTAAGATTTTTCTGACCGGAGAGCCAATACCCACTTAATTAGCAAATAAGTCGTATACGACTCTAAAGCTTATGACTTGGATTTCTACGTAAAAAGACGAGCGACAGGCAAAATCTGTATTCAACACCAGGGAGCCAATTCTCACTTCATTAGCAAATAAGTCGTATACGACTCTAAGGCTTATGCCTTTGAATTCTACGTAATAAGTCGAGCGACATCCAAATTTTGTATTCTGAACGCCATGCTAGATTGAATTCGTATGAGAAAATAAAGACTGTGTCCATTTATCTTACCTTGTTTTTAAGCGACAAAAGTCTAAGCCTTCGAATATGCGTCTACGCTTTCAATTCGTATGGGCGAGAATCGACCCCCATGCCAGATTGAATTCGAATAAGAAAATGTCTAATGACCCCGTCGAGTTATCTTATTTTTATGCGAGAAATGTCTAAGCCTTCGAATATTTTGCGTCTACGCTTTCAATTCGCATGGGCGAGAATCAGCCCCCTGAAACTATATCTATGTCTGTTAGCTGTTAGAATATACCTCGGGCTCTAGAGTTGGCTACGGTTTTCGCCAATTTTCGCCGGTTTTCAAAATTAAGTGTCATACTAGTTCCGATATTTCTATCACACGAATATATCCGATAGTAGCCGAGGTATATTCTAACTGATTATACAATCGTTTGTTTTCCTTCAATGAAAAAAAAATTAGGAGCCGAAAGTACCCCTTCGGCCACTTTGGAAACCAAAGTTTCGAAAACAGAATTATTTTTCTTCTTAGGAAACCTGGTTTCGAATAAACAGAAAAAATATTGCAGACATCAATCACCACAAGGTTCGGCACTCAGGAATACGGCAGGAGTGGTGTACTTATTCGGAATAAGATATTCCCGTAACTAATGTAGAAATACACCCATACTTCCGCCTTGGAAGTCCAGACTACGATCTGTGTATGCTAAGGTAGAAGATTTCATGTCCTACTATAAAAAAATAGTTTTGTGCATACCCTTGATCCACGAAAGAGTTTCAAAAGATTTTATATTCTGTATTGGAAAGCAGCTTCGAAAACAGAATAGATTTTTCTTTATTCGAAACCAGGTGGAAACCTGAAGAAGAAAAATAATTCTGTTTTCGAAACTGGTTTCGAAACTTTGGTTTCCAAAGTGGCCGAACAGGAAACTACGTTTAAACAGCGCCATCGATTGTTCAGTAGCTATTAAGACCGGACAAGAGTAAGTATTTCCAAAAGTTGCCGCGTCATGCCATATCGCTGTACTTGCCAGAGTTGGCACTTCCCAAAAATTTGTTGCCGATTGTCACTCTGTTCCCTATTTCCTCTGTGATATTATTAATGTTTTCAATTTAAAACAGATACGAGCAACCGACGATGCCCCGTCTCTAATCACCATGATTAAGCTCTGTTAATCAGAGCGCAACCTGGTCGGATTCTTCTTCAGGCTATATTATGTAGTCCACTGCTGGACATAGCCCTCCCTAATGACCGCCATAGCGCCCTGTCTCCAGCTTGCCGCATCCAGCATCTGCCGGCAGTTTTTCGCAGATCGTCATCCCACCTGGTCGGAGGGCGTCCTACACTACGTTTGCCGAGTCGCGGTCTCCACTCAAGAACATGTTTACTCCAACGGATGTCGGTTAATCGCGAGATATGGCCCACTGCCACTTCAGCTCGCTAATTCTCTGAGCTATGTCGATAACTTTGGTTCTCTGTCGGATGCATTCGTTACGAATCCTATCCTTCGGTGGGACTCTATTGATAAACAATCAAGTGAATCCGGAATTAATCTAATAGTCATTAAGATGATGAGTAACAAAACAATAGTCATTTTTCCTCTTTCAGTATCAGACTGTATAAATATTGAAAAAAGTCTCAGAAAATCTACGTTTGTGGTCACCACGCGTTTGATACGGTGGTAAGGCTTTTTTGGAAATTTTGACCTTCCGGAAAAAAATATCGTAATGTAATGTCAACCGACATTTTTTATAAATGAACCCTGTAAATCATACACATTGATTGTATATGATTTACAGGGTTCATGAAAAGCCAGGCTTATTTAAACTAACACATTGATAACCAATTTTAAGAAATGTCAACCATTTTTTTCTTAAAATTAAATGGACTTTAATTTTAAGAAAAGAAATAGACCGTGAATCATACATATTTCCTAGAAAAATAGAATAGAAAGTCAGGCTGTTAGTAACCTAAAACAACGTAGCAATATTTTTGGCATGATTCTCATTCTTAGCTTAATAATAGCTCGATCTAATAACTTATACCTACTAGGAGTGACAAAATCGTTACTTCATGTCAAATTCTGACATTTTGTGACGCTAAAATGCCAGAATTTGACAATTCTGGAGTCGGCCGGCAAACACCCAGTTTCTCGTATGCTAACAATCTGTTAATCTATTGTTAACAGCTGTCATGAAACAATGTCATGACCATTCATTTAGTTCACACTTAGTTCAGTCTTCACAAAGAAATCAAAATTAGAACTCTTCAAAAAAATAATTGCTCATTTCGTGTCAAGACTTGACTTTGGCAGAATTTGTCGACATCGGCTGGTTGCCTTAAAAATAAGAAATAATACCTAATATAATGGCTCATTAGGTACCAAAAGTACCTAGTGAGCCATAGAAGAATAACTTTATGACAAGTTTACTTTAAGGTGCCTGGGGGCGAAATATCTGTGTAATTTGCATTTTTATGTAACGATAAAGTGTTCTCTATATTCTATCTATGAAGAACCTGGAATGAACAACCTTTAATCACTTTCCGCCAAAAACGGCCGTTTTTAGCGGAAATCGATTGAAGTTCTAATCTATTAATAATTGGTTCTAGACTGAAAGTTCCAAAAATATTTATCACAGTTGTTAGGATTTCTCATGTTCACTTTAAAAATAAAAAAACTATTATAAAACTACGATTTTTTTCCCATTGCGTTAGTTAGCGCCCCTAAGCGCCTTGAAGCAATGAAATTGAAAGCAATATTGCACCGTGTTAATTTGCCTATACCATTATATTACGTTTAATGCACTAATCCGTGCTAAGGACGATTTTAAAAAACCTATTTAGAGGCTAAAATCCACCCATGCCGGGCCTCGAACCCGCGACCTCTGGCTATCCGTGCCAGCGCTCTTTCCAACTAAGCTAATGGGCGACTCGCCGCATTAAAAATAATATAATCATGTGGGTACAGCGATGTCATTCAGATGTAAAAACCTAACTGCAAAGTAGGTACTCGGGACTGCAAGTGATGCAAATTACTTCAGCCAGATGTCGCTGTCTGTACGTAATACAGAGAGTATTGTAGAGAGGTTCAAAATTTCACTGATGCCGGTGAGTCGCCCATTAGCTCAGTTGGAAGAGCGCTGGCACGGGTTCGAATCCCGGCATGGCTGGAATTTTTAGCCACTAAATAGGTTTTTTAAAATATTGCACCGTGTAATATTGCCTTTACCAGTTGTCAAGGAAGTCGAAGCCGGTCCGCGGGGCCAGGGTCTCCGTGGACTCGCACCGGGAGGCCGGATCTTCAGAAGCAAGGTCACCGGAGGACGCGAGAGAACCGCTGGAGAGGAGACCGTGGTGCTCCTCCGATAGATCTGGAAGACGGAATCGATATCAACCCTTGTATGTCGCGTCCCTTGCGTCCCAGCAGCCGAGTCGAATGTATGTATGTATGTATGTATGTATGTATGTATGTATGTATGTATGTATGTATGTATGTATGTATGTATGTATGTATGTATGTATGTATGTATGTATGTATGTATGTATGTATGTATGTATGTATGTATGTATGTATGTATGTATGTATGTATGTATGTATGTATGTATGTGTGTAAGGGTGTATAAGGGTGTGTGTGTGTGTGTGTGTGTATGAATGAATGAATTTATTGTGTCAAAAACATATGTTACATTTAGCGGTTGTAGTTGCTTACATCTGAATCTCCATGTTCTTCCTTTTCAGGTGTATACACATATTAAGTATTAAAAATTATCATGCAGTTGCCGGTGACCTTGAGCCGGAACCTAGAGGCGTCCTGGCGAGGAATGGGGTATGTCTCTTTGATTGTAATCAACCCTTGTATGTCCCCACTGATGGGGCACGGGTCTCTTCCTGCATCGCAGAAAGGTTAGGCCACACTCCACCACGGGGGTTAAGTCCGGGTTGGCGGAGGATTGCAAGGCAGTGGCGGGCCTTACTGTCAAAAGTTACAATTTATAAGAGATCTATATCGACGGACAAAAAGTACCCGGGGGATAGTCCCTCATCTTCTTCTTCTTAAAGTGCCTCTCCATTACTGGAGGTTGGCAGTCAGCTCCTTACAGCGATCTCTGTTCAGTGCAATTCTGAACAGCTCCTCCGCGGTTTTAACACCGGTCCACTCCTTGCTCTTGCACAACCGTGACATCCTTCTCCTGCCCGGCCTTCTCTTTCCTTCCACCTCATCTGCGCAGGCCAGTGTGATTTTAGTTCCACCACCCAGCTAGCTAGATTACGTAAGAGAGTAAGATTTTTCATGACGCAAAAAACGTCTAGCCGCAGTATAATACGTCGATCGCACGCAACTCAACTTTCACCTCGCAAACGTGATAACATATTCCGATGCGTTGCAATACATAAACATAATCATTTAAAAACCTATTTAGAGGCTAAAAATTTCACCCATGCCGGGATTCGAACCCACATCTGGCACGGATAGCCAGAGGTTGCGGGTTCGAATCCCGGCATAGGTGAAATTTTTAGCCTCTAAATAGATTTTTAAATTTGTTCCTTAGCACGGGTTAGTGCATTAAAAATAAAAATAGTATAATCATTTATTTATTGTATGTCATGGTAATAGTACAGGTGGGAATAATATTACTAAATAATTCTTCTTCCACATGACACCCTGTAAGGGCACTACAACTTTGCTAAAACTATATAATTACAGATATGTATACAATTATTTATTTACTACTGGCTACCCATAGCACAGGGTATCCTAGTTTGGGAGCCAGGACAAAAACTGTAACTTTTGGTACCTAATAAACGTTTTTAATTTTTTTCATTTTCATTTTCATTTACAATTTCCATTAAATTGGTACATTATTTAATCGTATTATTTCATTAATTCATTTATTTAACTTATTTTATTATTAAAATACTCGTTTATTTTATAACTGCTGTTATATATTAAATATTGCGTAATGTTAGCTTTAAAAAATATGTGATTTCTTTATATATTTTATGTTTTCTGGCAGTTTATTATAGATTTTAGCCGCCATTGTAAGAGGGCCAGAGTTTACTAGCTCTAATTTAGATGTGACCGTGGCTAGCCGAGCCTGAGGTCCTTAACCTGTTGGGCGCATGTGGTGCGGAAACAGGCTATTCACATACATATTTAGCGGTTTCACATTGTGGTTTGTTCTGCCGATGATACCCGAGAGCGTCGCGGTCGCGGGTTCGAACCTAGCATGCACCAATGACTTTGTTTTCTGAGTCTTTACATGTGTGACTGTCCTAGTCGAACCGAATTATTGGAATCAATCACTTGAGTTAAGCAACTACAGGCGCGGTTAGGTGCTGGATGGGTGACCGTCCTGTGACTACCGCTAGTGGCATTCTTTCCGAACGTTTCCGTGCTTCGCAAGGCACGCTAAGCCGTTGGTGCCGGCTGTCATGTAATGGCAGTCGTTAAGTCATGTCAGGGGCCTTTTGGGCGGCTTGATAACTTCTGACAGTAAGGCCCGCCACTGTCTTACAACCCTCCACAAACCTGGACTTGGCCCCCGTGGTGGAGTATGGCCTAACCTTCCTGCAACGCAGGAAGCGACCCGTGCCCCAGCAGTGGGACATACAATGGTTGATATCGACATGTGTAAAAGCTGTAGTAACAATACCACTCGCTAACTGTGAAGGAAAGATCGTAAGGAAACCCGAGCGTCTGATGTTTAACATAACCCGGCACTTGCTGCGCACAATGGCCCAACTATGTGGCAAAGTAAATAAATAAATAAATAAATAAATAAATAAATAAATAAATAAATAAATAAATAAATAAATAAATAAATAAATAAATAAATAAATAAATAAATAAATAAATAAATAAATAAATAAATAAATAAATAAATAAATAAATAAATAAATAAATAAATAAATAAATAAATAAATAAATAAATAAATAAATAAATAAATAAATAAATAAATAAATAAATAAATAAATAAATAAATAAATAAATAAATAAATAAATAAATAAATAAATAAATAAATAAATAAATAAATAAATAAATAAATAAATAAATAAATAAATAAATAAATAAATAAATAAATAAATAAATAAATAAATAAATAAATAAATAAATAAATAAATAAATAAATAAATAAATAAATAAATAAATAAATAAATAAATAAATAAATAAATAAATAAATAAATAAATAAATAAATAAATAAATAAATAAATAAATAAATAAATAAATAAATAAATAAATAAATAAATAAATAAATAAATAAATAAATAAATAAATAAATAAATAAATAAATAAATAAATAAATAAATAAATAAATAAATAAATAAATAAATAAATAAATAAATAAATAAATAAATAAATAAATAAATAAATAAATAAATAAATAAATAAATAAATAAATAAATAAATAAATAAATAAATAAATAAATAAATAAATAAATAAATAAATAAATAAATAAATAAATAAATAAATAAATAAATAAATAAATAAATAAATAAATAAATAAATAAATAAATAAATAAATAAATAAATAAATAAATAAATAAATAAATAAATAAATAAATAAATAAATAAATAAATAAATAAATAAATAAATAAATAAATAAATAAATAAATAAATAAATAAATAAATAAATAAATAAATAAATAAATAAATAAATAAATAAATAAATAAATAAATAAATAAATAAATAAATAAATAAATAAATAAATAAATAAATAAATAAATAAATAAATAAATAAATAAATAAATAAATAAATAAATAAATAAATAAATAAATAAATAAATAAATAAATAAATAAATAAATAAATAAATAAATAAATAAATAAATAAATAAATAAATAAATAAATAAATAAATAAATAAATAAATAAATAAATAAATAAATAAATAAATAAATAAATAAATAAATAAATAAATAAATAAATAAATAAATAAATAAATAAATAAATAAATAAATAAATAAATAAATAAATAAATAAATAAATAAATAAATAAATAAATAAATAAATAAATAAATAAATAAATAAATAAATAAATAAATAAATAAATAAATAAATAAATAAATAAATAAATAAATAAATAAATAAATAAATAAATAAATAAATAAATAAATAAATAAATAAATAAATAAATAAATAAATAAATAAATAAATAAATAAATAAATAAATAAATAAATAAATAAATAAATAAATAAATAAATAAATAAATAAATAAATAAATAAATAAATAAATAAATAAATAAATAAATAAATAAATAAATAAATAAATAAATAAATAAATAAATAAATAAATAAATAAATAAATAAATAAATAAATAAATAAATAAATAAATAAATAAATAAATAAATAAATAAATAAATAAATAAATAAATAAATAAATAAATAAATAAATAAATAAATAAATAAATAAATAAATAATAAATAAATAAATAAATAAATAAATAAATAAATAAATAAATAAATAAATAAATAAATAAATAAATAAATAAATAAATAAATAAATAAATAAATAAATAAATAAATAAATAAATAAATAAATAAATAAATAAATAAATAAATAAATAAATAAATAAATAAATAAATAAATAAATAAATAAATAAATAAATAAATAAATAAATAAATAAATAAATAAATAAATAAATAAATAAATAAATAAATAAATAAATAAATAAATAAATAAATAAATAAATAAATAAATAAATAAATAAATAAATAAATAAATAAATAAATAAATAAATAAATAAATAAATAAATAAATAAATAAATAAATAAATAAATAAATAAATAAATAAATAAATAAATAAATAAATAAATAAATAAATAAATAAATAAATAAATAAATAAATAAATAAATAAATAAATAAATAAATAAATAAATAAATAAATAAATAAATAAATAAATAAATAAATAAATAAATAAATAAATAAATAAATAAATAAATAAATAAATAAATAAATAAATAAATAAATAAATAAATAAATAAATAAATAAATAAATAAATAAATAAATAAATAAATAAATAAATAAATAAATAAATAAATAAATAAATAAATAAATAAATAAATAAATAAATAAATAAATAAATAAATAAATAAATAAATAAATAAATAAATAAATAAATAAATAAATAAATAAATAAATAAATAAATAAATAAATAAATAAATAAATAAATAAATAAATAAATAAATAAATAAATAAATAAATAAATAAATAAATAAATAAATAAATAAATAAATAAATAAATAAATAAATAAATAAATAAATAAATAAATAAATAAATAAATAAATAAATAAATAAATAAATAAATAAATAAATAAATAAATAAATAAATAAATAAATAAATAAATAAATAAATAAATAAATAAATAAATAAATAAATAAATAAATAAATAAATAAATAAATAAATAAATAAATAAATAAATAAATAAATAAATAAATAAATAAATAAATAAATAAATAAATAAATAAATAAATAAATAAATAAATAAATAAATAAATAAATAAATAAATAAATAAATAAATAAATAAATAAATAAATAAATAAATAAATAAATAAATAAATAAATAAATAAATAAATAAATAAATAAATAAATAAATAAATAAATAAATAAATAAATAAATAAATAAATAAATAAATAAATAAATAAATAAATAAATAAATAAATAAATAAATAAATAAATAAATAAATAAATAAATAAATAAATAAATAAATAAATAAATAAATAAATAAATAAATAAATAAATAAATAAATAAATAAATAAATAAATAAATAAATAAATAAATAAATAAATAAATAAATAAATAAATAAATAAATAAATAAATAAATAAATAAATAAATAAATAAATAAATAAATAAATAAATAAATAAATAAATAAATAAATAAATAAATAAATAAATAAATAAATAAATATTCAAGGAGATATTACACAGATCTCACAGTTAGCCCTATACTAAGTACAACTAAATGACTTGTGTTATAGGTGCTAACTCGACGATAGATTTAATACAATAAATACATAATAACGCCCAAGACCCGAGACAAACTAGAAAAGTTCGTTTCCTAGTTTGACCCGGCCGGGGATCGAACCCGAGACCTTCGGTTTTACAGTCAGCGTGCCAAACCGCTGTGCCACCGAGGCCGCATCATGTCTAACTAATAGCCCCAGTAGTTCTGCCGACAGAACTATTCAACAGAACAGATGGGAATTGTTCTGTGAACAGAACTAATGGTAAAAAAAAACCCAGTAGTTCTGCCGACAGAACAGCCCTCCTATTACGTAGCATTCCACTCTATCGAGTGAAGCATTTAGACGACTCCTAAGTGTCAAAAAATGTATGCATTTGACAGCCGGAGTAGCTTAAAAAAAGTAAAAATCAACGTCACTCAACTCAGTGGATACTTATTTAAAAACCTATTTAGAGGCTAAAAATTTCACCCATGCCGGGATTCGAACCCGCAACCTCTGGCTATCCGTACCAGCGCTCTACCAATTGAGCTAAATTGGTAGAGCTAAATTGGTAGAAAAAATAGTGTAATCAGTGGATACTTACCTACGTAAAAATGCCCCAGGTGGGAATAGAGCTTCCCATTTGTTCTGTGAACAGAACTAATGGTAAAAAAATCCCAGTAGTTCTACCGACAGAACTACTCAACGGAACAGGTGGGTATAGAGAAAATAAATACCCACTATTGGTACGAGTATTGTAAGACTGATGGGGATGTATTAGCAAAAGGAAAGAAGTACCCGGAACCGGCGTGCGTGCATGCAACGACTTATGAACGTTGTTTAAGCGAAGGTGATCTGTCAGGATCGTGGCAAGTGGCAGTCCGTGGTCTCTGCCTACCCCTCTGGGATACAGGCGTAAGTTATGTATGTATGTAAGACTAACTGTGCCCCGCGCTTTTACCCGCGGTTTATGGATTTTCCCATGGGGGTAAGATATTTTCTCGCAGTAAAACGTAGCTTATGTGTTAATATTTACTTATTGGATTTATTTTATTTGTATTTTACAATATCATTTAAAATTAATAACATAAAAATATCTATGTATGTATGTATGTATGTATGTATGTATGTATGTATGTATGTATGTATGTATGTATGTATGTATGTATGTATGTATGTATGTATGTATGTATGTATGTATGTATGTATGTACAGTGTATCCGTTCTTAAATGGCATAACAAGTAAACAAACCTCACTCGACCACAAAACACGAAAACCGGAAGCATCACTCGATGTAGGTTACCACATTTGGTTGTAGACACTAGTTAAGACACAGGGGCATCATATTTTACCGAAAACTGGCTGAATTTGTGATTAAAACTATGATTTTTTGCCGAAATTATAAATACACTGATTTTCTGATCACAGGTTAGCAAAACTACACAGATTAGTTTGTAATTTTTTTTAGTGTTGGGATGCGGTTGTATCAGGTGAATGAAACGAAATTGCGCTGTTATGTTATTTAAGAAGTGCACATAGCGCCGGAATATTAAAAATAACAAAATAGAGTAGGTATTGCGGTGGGTATTGAATAAAAAATTGAAGTTTGATTGATTTTTTTACTAAAACATTGCATGTTAAGCGGGTGTTCCATTAGCGAGCCACCAGTTTTCTTTACCGCAGTTTTTTATTTTCTGCGAGCCAATGGTATAGACCGCAACTACATCACCCAAAAATCCGGCGATTTTGTTTTCAAATTTTACTCTGTGGGTTATACCGTTGATTCTTCGAGCATGCTTGAAATTCTGTCAGTTTTAATGCGTTATACAAAACTGCCAGTGGATCAGCCGAGCCAGCGAGCAAACAGTTTTTTTCACGTTGGTGTAGCCACGGTTGCCAGATGAGATTTTCTAAATATCTCCAAATCAGTATAAAAAAACTAAAAATGATATCTTTCGCAGCACAAACCCCCATTTTAAATATTTTAAATGGTCCAATATCTTTAATGTTCTACACGTTTTTCGATTCTACTTTTCCCCATAATGATCTTAAGAACTCTTTATTGAGGAGAGGAGAGACAGCGTTACCGTCAACATTTATTAGCGGAATTTTCTTAATTTTTTGTCCCCGTTTGTAGGTATGTATGGGTCGAGTTCAGTGTAGCAGATGGATTGCGATACTAATATTACATAATTATTTAGATTATTTTATGACTTAAACTTCATTCATTCCATTCATTCAATAATGAAATCCGTCATTCATTCAGTAATAACCAACACTATGAAATGTCACATTTTATTGGTCAGCCATGTTTGTTTACTCGTTATGCCATTTAAGAACGGATACACTGTATGTATGTATGTATGTATGTATGTATGTATGTATGTATGTATGTATGTATGTATGTATGTATGTATGTATGTATGTATGTATGTATGTATGTATGTATGTATGTATGTATGTATGTATGTATGTATGTATAACGCTGAGTCAGCTGCCTTTTGTGGCAATTAAGACGCACCACAGGCGAAAGCTATGTGTGTTTTTTTTGTTTCGTTTATTTGTATATTTGGTTAATTTCTGTTGTGCTCATGTTGTGTTAATTTTCTGGTTTTTTGTTTCTGTTATGTGTCTTGTTGCTATATTAATGTCTTTCTTTCTTTTCTAATGTCAGCTAACTCCATAGAATTTTTTATTAAATTGGCTCCAGCCGTCTAGACGTGAAGGAGTGAAATAAAAAGGTCTTATTCAAAGTAGGTAGCGCAGAAACTGCGGATTAATGAACGTTACAATTCAAACTAGGTGTCCATTTAAAAATCAAGATAATTTTGGAGGAAAAATTTACACTAAAACTTCTAACTACAAATAGAACTTACTAGTTTAACTTGTATAGTTCAATTAGCTACAGTTTCTGTGTTAAAGTAGTTCGAATAAAAAACTTTCCCCTTTGACTTCGATTGAGAAATCGCCCTAGCTATCGCAAATTAAGAAGTAATAATAAACTATTAATTCAACAAAGGAACAACTGACAAGTGATAAGGCACGTTGAAAGTGAAATACTAACGCAACGTCACCGGAAATGCCTCTTTCGTTGTTCAACATGTAACGGTGCAAACCTCTTTACACCATTCTTTATTAAATATTTCTTTTTCTATCTATCATTTTCAAATATTTATTTATTTGCATCTGCAGACACACACTTATAGAAAAACAATTGAAATGACACCACAGGCAATAACAAAGCAAAATTTCACAGTAATAGTGCAAACAACAGCAAAACCACGATGACTGTAACGTCGTCGAAACGTCGAGGTAAAATAGCAATAAATTACTACGCGATTAAGCCCCGAAAATATTCTAACGAAACAACAGCAACAAAAGTGGGTCCAGGCAAATCAACATAAAGTATAAAGCAGTTTTGTGGGTGTGGCAAATGCAAAGGGGCTCTGACTCAGCATATGCTGGAGAGGCGGGCTACTCCAGCGCCGAGTGCTTAGTGCGAGTTTGACAGATCCAATCGAATAACTTTACTACAGCGTTAATCGAGCATTGAGTAGTGAGTATGAGTAAGTTAACCGTTTGAACTTGCAAAACGATGTCACAGTACAACACGCACTCGCGTTTATTCGTGTTTTGGGCTGGTAAACGTGTTCACTTCTCAACGTAAACCATTACAACTCGCACTCAGCAATTTTAATTTCCATACTTGTCGCTAGGTGGCGCTTCCTCGATGCCATAGAAATATGAGTTTACGTTAACGCGATCGAGTAGTTAAAAAACTCGCACTAAGCACTCTGGTCTTCCGTCAGCAAATTCCGTCCGTAAATATTTAAATTATGTCACACATTTCGAAATTTTTCATCATTACAACTTTACCCATCAACTAGATCTGACTGTGTTACCTGCTTATCCGTTCTTATCCGGTTTTTCTGTTTTATTATAAAAAGAACAATACCTATCTGCAAATAAGGCAACAATTGAAGTCGTTCCAGTTTATATTATTTATTTATAAAAGTTCTACAACATTACAAACATACGCCCTTATGCTGCCCGAGATAAACTAACATGGCGGCAGCCGGCACCAATCGCTTAGCGTGCCTTGTGAAACACGGAACCGCTCGGATGAAATGCCACCAGCGTTAGTCATAGACGGTTTAGCCATCCATGCACTGAACGCGCCCTGTGTTGCCTAACGTTCGTGGTTGTTTAAGATCAC
This sequence comes from Yponomeuta sedellus, assembly GCA_934045075.1. Taxonomy (NCBI): domain Eukaryota; kingdom Metazoa; phylum Arthropoda; class Insecta; order Lepidoptera; family Yponomeutidae; genus Yponomeuta; species Yponomeuta sedellus. Next base: position 2,422,580 of record OW203751.1, read on the forward strand.
ACTATTTTTATTTTTAATGCACTAACCCGTGCTAAGGAACAAATTTAAAAACCTACTTAGAGGCTAAAAATTTCACCCATGCCGGGATTCGAACCCGCAACCTCTGGCTATCCGTACCAGCGCTCTACCAATTGAGCCAATGGGCGACTCACGGCATCAGTGAAATTTCGAACCTCTTTACAATATTCTCTGTATTACGTACAGGCAGCGACATCTGACTTAAGCAAATTGCATTACTTACAGCCCCGACCACCTACTTTGCAGTTAGGTTTAACATCGGAACGATATCACTGTACCCACATGATTACACTATTTTTATTTTTAATGCACTAACCCGTGCTAAGGAACAAATTTAAAAACCTACTTAGAGGCTAAAATAGTGTAATCATGTGGGTACAGTGATATCGTTCCGATGTTAAACCTAACTGCAAAGTAGGTGGTCGGGGCTGTAAGTAATGCAATTTGCTTAAGTCAGATGTCGCTGCCTGTACGTAATACAGAGAATATTGTAAAGAGGTTCGAAATTTCACTGATGCCGTGAGTCGCCCATTGGCTCAATTGGTAGAGCGCTGGTACGGATAGCCAGAGGTTGCGGGTTCGAATCCCGGCATGGGTGAAATTTTTAGCCTCTAAGTAGGTTTTTTAAATTTGTTTAAGATCACTCAGGCAGCCGGGGCTACGAGCGATTCTAAAAAGTAATAAAAAAGCTATGGTTCCACCATCTTAGCGTCGGCGCCGGCGAACACAATTCCTCTTTCACTTCTTTACGCATATCTGACGAAAGACTCATAGGATATCAACCCTTGTATGCCCCTACTGCCATACTCCCCCACGAGTCCGGGATTATAAGACAGTGGCTGGCTTACTGTCAGAGGTTATCAAGCCGCCCATAAGGCCTCTGACATGGCTTAACGACTGCCATTACATGACAGCCGACACTAACGGCTTAGCGTGCCTTGCGAAGCACAGAAGCACTCGGAAAAATGCCACTAGCTGTAGTCACGGGACGGTCACCTATCCTGCACCTGACCGCGCCTGTTGTTGCTTAACTCAAGTGATTGGTTCCAAACACTTGGTTCCGCTAGGCCACGAGCGCTTCGACATTCGGAAGACTTGGGCCAGAAATGTTACTATTCACTTCAAGAATTTTTCAATGATAAATGTTAAACTACACAATTGATAGAAAAATATATATAAATATGTAATAGATAGTTACTTATAAGCGAGCAATTAGTTAAGTTAAATTAAATTAAGTTATATTGCTGTGCCCTTGCAGGGTGTCATGTAAGTACATCTTAAATTACATATAAGAACTGTAATAACACATGATTATGGCAATAAAGGAATCGGAATCTGACTCATAATAGACGTTTATCTTCACACACACTGGACTCCAAAAACCACTCACCACTGCTACTCTTCACGACGCTACTCCTATACTCCCTCTCGAACTTGGCATCGCTCTGCGGACTCTTGAAGTTGGTGCGGAAGAAGTTGTCGGACGACGCGACGATGTGCGAAGCGGGGCTCGCGGAGACCAGCCTGTGGAACGAGGGTATACTGTGAAACTTGGTGTGATCGGCCTGTAATACGAGGGTACGTCGCGAAACTCCTGCTGACCGGCTTGTGGAACGAGGGTATAGCGTGTAACTCTCGGTAACTAAGCTGTGAAACGACGGTATATCGTCTCCCGCTGACCAGCCTGTGAAACGCGGTTGTACTGTGAAACGCCTGGTAACCGAGCTGTGAAACGAGGGTATATCATGAAATTGTCGCCTGTGAAACGAAAGTATTTCGTGGAACTCCAGGTCTGTGAAAAGAGGGTATATCGTGGAACTCCTGCTGACCGGCCAGTGAAACGTAGGTATCTCGTAGAATTCCCGGTATCGGCCTGTGAAACGAAGGTATATCGTGGAACTCCCGCTGACCGGCCTGCAACGTGGCTATATGCACAGGTTTTGAGCACGGATCGAAAAATTTAGCTGTAAGATTATAGCTTTTGAACAAATGAGAGGCCGTTATTAAAAAAATGTAGCATAATTTTTTTCTATAGAACACCGCTACACCTGTTCATGAAATTAAAAAGCTTTGACATCCTGTAAATTATGGAAAATTCTTTGAGCGCTGTTGTTTGCTAAGTGACCATATGCATGTAATTAACAAACATTAACGTACCTCTCCTTATCGTCGTCTTTGCTCTTGAAATTTCCTATGAATTTACTAATGAAGCCAGAATTTGGCGAGCTGACGGTCTCCTCCGTCCTGTCCGCTTTGAAACCTGTACTTTTCAGCACGTCATGTGACTTCAGTGCGTTCTTCAACTCGGTAACAACTTTGGAGTGCGACATAGCCAGCTCTGTCAGCAACTCCGGTTGTGGTGACGTTGCAGCTTTGACATCTCTAGTTTGACGGTGCTCACTTAAGGCACATAAATTGAGTTGGCTTTTAGTGTGGTAGAGAAATGGGGCTGAGTGTTCGTCCCTCCATGTTGAGTTATCGTCTCTGACAATGCGCTGCCCATGGTCTCGGCCGAAGAAGGACATCAGGTCATCTTGCCGGATCGATGGATCGTTCAGGTCAAAATCCAAGGTGTCTAACAGGGCGTATTTGAGGGCGATCTCAGGTTTTATTATCGATTCGTTTATTATTTCAGCCTAGAAAACGGATGGATATTTTAAGTGAGATCTGAGTCACAAAGTCTGGTGAAGTTCTCAAAACCGAAACTGTGAGGAAGGAGTCTGAGTATTGGCATGCATTTAAAACATTATATTTTACTTCTAATTCCTGATTTGAATGTGTCTAAGTAAGCTTAACTCAAAAACTGTGAGATGACTCCTAAGCGAGGCGATCAAATCTTAAGCAATTCAATTTATTTCAATGTAAAGAATTTACATTCTGTTTGCTGCATGTTCAAGTACAATGTAACATGAGATGCCTTCAGGCCCATTGTAGTGAAGGAAAAAACGCCACTCTGACGATCTTTTTTTCTCAAGTCCTCATAAATCTAATACACTAGATACCACCTACATGTATAAGATTCCATGATTGCCATTAATAACTTTAAATGCCAAAGCATCATTTAATTGTTTTACATAGGCCGTGAAAACATAACAAGTGCTGCGGCCAGACATAAACAGCACTCATTCACGAGCATAATGTAGTGGTCAGCCACATAATCGGTCACAATATTGTCAAATTCCCTAATAATTTGAATGAAAAGGTCAAATGAAATGAAAAGGTTTCATTCATTCATTCATTCATTCAAAGTCGAGCAGAAACTGTGGCTTAATGAATGTTACAATTCAAATTAGGGGTCCATTTCCAGACAACCTTTGGTAATACTTGGAGATGCCTGTTCGCAAATTCTACTCACTGCATATTTGTACCCATGTATGATTGACAATAAATACTCTTGTTACGGTGCAAACCTCTTCACACCATTTTTATTTCTTTTTCTATCTATCATTTTCAAATATTTAAATTACGTCACACATTATTCGATTTCCCTCATTTTTCATCACTACTATTTTACCCTTCGACCAGATCTGACTATTTTACCTGCTTATCCGTTTTTATCCAGTTTTCTGTTCTATTAAAATATTACTACATAATCTACAAATAAAGCCACAATTGAAGTCGTTCCAATGTTTATTATTATTTGTAAAGGATATACAACACTCCACTGGTGCCCAATGTGGGGCTCTCTCTCTCTCTTTTTCTCTTTGGATGAACTAAACTAATATATTGGAGAAGGAAGTAGATGTCTAGATACCTATATAATTTTTGAGAAAAAATGGACAAAAAACTCCTAAAACATGCTATGAGCAATATAGGGGCAGATTTTCTCAAGTAATTTAGCGTGGGGATTATGGGCATTACCCCCCAATCATGGCATGTAGGTACTTTGCTAATTTAATTTGCTTAATTTGATCTATTCAATTTATTCTTTATTGTACAGCAGAAAAAACATCCCAACTTTACCCACCAACCTACATTTATATAATATGTGTACACCATAGGCTTTCTTGCAAAACACGGAAAAATATACTTGTATAAAAATATGCAAACGTCACTCCAATAAATTTTGAGGAAATTTCCTAAAAAAAATCAAATTAAAAAGTATGGTTTCATATTGGACCCGCCCATCCGTAGTGTAAATAGGCAATCATAGTTAGTGTCTAATGAGTGTACCAGTTAGTCACGATTAGGCTGATCAAACAATAGATGTACTTAGTAGTCGATTTCCTCGTTAGTATTCCTTAGGTGTATTCTAACTAAACTGGCTGTTTTTGCAGGGTTTTCTCACCTTTTCATTTTCGCTAAGGGTTTCCCAAATGTTTTCATACGCGTTCTTAGCCTCTTCTATGTCTTCGTGAATTTTTGCGGCTATTGGATTCATTGAACGAAAATAATCCTGCACAACAGCACTGAGAGCCATTTTAACGCCGTTTCTCTCTTATGAAACTCGTAATTAGAGACTCATTAGGTCAGAGTTAGGCTACATGCCGAACGGATTAACTGATTTAATTAAATATTTATTTAGAATTTCGATAAAACCCCCATACTGCACACAAAAAATTCAGTGACTCACTCAACAGTGACTCAGTGACTGACTCACAAAGACTGACTGACTGACTAAAAATAGAGAAGAGAACGAAAGTTGGCTCTTGTTGGCTGTCAAAACATACACAGATCATGTTGAGACTTACCATAGAGTATTGCACACACGATCAATCTTTAGCTACATTCAAAGATTGTAGACTTTTAGCTACCTATATCGGAAGAGTCCGACCAGGTTTCGCTCCGATTCGCAGAGCTTAATCATGGTGAGCAGAGACGGAGCTCGCTTCGTCGGTTGCTCGTCTTACACGTAGATCCAGACTAAAAGTCTACAATGTGTTCAAAAACATTCAAAGATGTTTGCTAGATGGGCATTATAATGCCCATCTAGTAAACATAATTTAGATGCTAGGGAGATATAAATATCTCCCTAGCATCTAAATTATTGTCGAATCAGTACCAAGCGTTCGCCCAGGAGACATCTTGATCCTCCTAGGTGAAGTTGTCAGCCGTTACATACAGGCACATACATTGCTTCTGACCCCAAACTAGGATACCCTGTGTCGTGGGAACCAGAAACAACGACATCACAAACATGTAAACGTCCAAGATCTAAAGGTTTTTTTAAACCCAGGAACGAAAAGCACGGCTTCAAGCCCCACACCAGCCGTTGTGAGCACAAATTGTTGAGAGCTGACAACCCCCACGGGGAACATAGATGGATGCTATCATTTAAGTTTTCTTACTCTTTTTTAGACTACAGATAAAGCGTCTTTGTCCTCGTGGATCGTCACGCTTTCCCTTCGCCCATAGTACGCGCGCGCTGTTGTCAGCGTTACAAAAACCTTATTTTTTAATGAACGTGTACACAAATCTCATCTAAATATTTATCTCTGTGACCACCCTTTATTTTTTATTAAAAATATAATAGGTGTCAAAAATGGCTATTTGGAGCCGATGTTTATTTCACGTAATCTAATAATTTAGGTCGTGAATAATTAGAAAAACCGCGCTACAGACACGCAACAGACATAATGTTGCGCAACAGTGAGCCTTATGGGCCGAATGAGACGCCAACTAACGCGGGAGTACCGTTAAACAAGACGCTAGTTGGTGGCCCCATTAACATGATCCAAAACTTAAGTTCTCTTGGGAAACTAGGACAAAGCCAGCACCAGCAACTGATGCAACAGTTCAGCGGTCCGGAGTACACTACCTTCGAGCGCCACAACCTCAACTTCGGTTTAGAAAGTCACAATTTCGCCAATCATTCTTCGAGTTATGTTTCACGTACGTCGAATCCTACCTTGAATCCGGATTATAGCGTGAATGCCATCCAAAATGGTCTGCTGCCTTGTTTTAATGCCCAGAGCAGCCCAAACGTCAACTACCACAGCAGTTTTCCCACTAAAATGTACCAGAAGGAGTTAAATGCTGGTTATAGCCAAGACATTGCAAGAGATCCTCTTTTTAACGCTCCACACGAACCTATGGCGTTTTCGAAGCAACTGAGAGCCACAGCTGAAGTAACAAATGACTATGTACGCAATACCAATTATTTTAATAAGGACAAAGTTAGTCTTATGCAAAATACCTTAGAATCTAATATAGATCTAAGTGATTATAATGATACAAAAATAAAGACCGAATGCAGTGTGGAAAATACCGAACATATCACATCAGACCAACCTTTTAAGTCAACACTGTTGAGGAGGCAACTGGAAGCTTCATCACAAATTTCAGTCACAAAGGAAAGCACGAGTCATGAAGATGTACCTGAAACTTCAATTGCACCGAAGCATAGTGGTAGAAAGAAAAGTAACCCAACAAAAATTCCGTATAAAACTCGAACCAAATCGACCGACATGCAAGTTGAAATATCGGTCAAGAAAGAGAAAATCTCGTGGTCCGATACAGAGTATGCTAATCCATTCATAAAAGATATAAATGCGTTGACAAAAGACAGCATACTGAATGTTCTAAGGGATGCGGTTGGAGTTACCAAAGATAGTGTAATGAATGTAAATATAGTTTCTGGAGCCAGCAGCGTTAAAGAAGCTAAAAATGCAATCACGGATGGTGAGTTCCATTGCATTCATTTAATAACTACACTGAAATGCCACTGACTCATTGGCATACAAAGGTCACTGGTTCACGACTTGACAAAAAGTATTTTTCACTCTCATTTTCCTAATACTTTTTCAGTTAGTTAGACCTGAGATTTCCGCACTTAGCCTCATACTTGGGCCATTGTACGTAGCAAGCGCTGAGGTACGCTAACACCTCAGACACTAGGGTTTCCCTACGATGTTTTCCTTCACCGTTGGCGAGTGATATTGCTACTATAATTTCACAACTAAGAAAACAAAGTCATTGGTACATGCCGAGGTTTGAACCCACGGCCTCCCGATTGAGAGGCCGGCGTTCTACACCGCTCCACTACCACCGCCCTTACTTTTCCAGTTTCCTAATGTTTATTGTAACCTGTTGAAAGTTCCATGCGTATTGAACTTAAACTGTGACATCACATGTTGCAAATGGAGCCATATAAGTAATATACAAAGCTTTATCTATGTGGGAGATTCTTATGATTAAAAATGTCATGAGTGTCTGCACTCATAATGGAAGAAAACATTCAGAATTCTGTGAAAAAAACTAAATCTAATGAGTTTTTTATTTATCTTTTACTAGCTGACCCAGCAAACTTCTTTGTTGGACATGGCAATTACCAATCGAATCTTCATTTTTTTTTTTATTTTTCTCTCCGTAAGAACCATCCTCGTACTTCAAGGAATATTCTAAAAAAGAATTAGTGAAATCGGTTTAGCTGCTCTCGAGATTTCCGCTTACCAACACATTCAGCGATTCACTTCTATATTTTACTATCTGACCCAGCAATCTTCGTACCGCCTAACAGTTGATTCTTTAAGTTTTATCTCCATAAGAACTCTTCATCTCATCTTCGTACTCGAGGAATATTCTAAAAAAAGAATTAGCAAAAAGAATAAATCGGTTCAGCTGCTCTCGCGATTTGCGCTTACCAACACATTCCGCGATTCATTTTTATATTATAGATATAAGTTTATAGTTACAAGCAGTTTTTTTTTTTGTTATATTGCATCTGCTATCAGTCGCCAGACTTTAATCAGATAGTTTTAAAGATTGAATTGTGTTTGGGAGGTCAGACCACTGTCTGCAACCCCTTGCTTGGTTACAAGCAGATAAACAACTAATTTACATAACGGCACACTTTACCTACTTCTAGTCAAGTAAGAAATATGCACCGTTACAATATCCACTAAAATTTTCATCAAGAACTCAGACACAGATATTTAATAGAGTAACTTTATTACACACAGAGATCGCTTTTAGGGATAAGACCACCAATTGTATACGGCAGATATGTAAGCCTTTTTATGTACTTTGTATTCTGGTGTGTGCAATAAAGAGTTCTAATCAGATGTAATCTACACACATTTTTTCAAGGTCTCTGAAACATCAAAAACCATATTTTTGGTATATAAATATCAGGGTTCGAAATTATCAAGATAATTACGCTGCTTGATAATTATCTGATAATTATCACAGTAAGAAATTAATTTGCTATATTGTTTCATAACAAATACATTATAAGGCCAATTTTAACATAAACAAATAAATTTTATGATTTTTATTTAAAATCCAACACAAATTAACATTAATCAAAGTAAAAAGTGTCCATCAGATTCGACATTCTAAATAACTCCGGATTCGTGTAATTCTCATTAAAACACAATATAATAATCTCAGCTCAAACATTTAATGTCGGGCTAATCTCCCAATCTGCCAGGCCTTGTCACTCGCTCCAAGATGGCACTGTCCCGTCTTGTAGTGATTTACACTACATCCCTTCTTTATTAATTAAAAAGTATTTTTATAACAACAGGAATCAACAGAGTTAATTATCATCTAACATGATTATACTATTTTTATTTTTAATGCACTAACCCATGCTAAGGACAAATTTAAATACCTATTTAGAGGCTAAAAAATTCACCCATTCCGGGATTCGAACCCGCAACCTCTGGCTATCCGTGCCAGCGCTCTACAAATTGATCCAATGGGCGACTCACCGGCATCAGTGAAATTTCGAACCTCTTTACACTATTCTCTGCATTACCTACATACAGGCAGCGACATCTGGCTTAAGCAAATTGCATCACTTACAGCCCCAACTACCTACTTTGCAGTTAGGTTTTACATCGGAACGATATCACTGTACTCACATGATTATACTATTTTTATTTTTAATGCACTAACCCGTGCTAAGGACAAATTTAAAAACCTATTTAGAGGCTAAAAAATTCACCCATGCCGGGATTCGAACCCGCAACCTCTGGCTATCCGTGCCAGCGCTCTACCAATTGAGCCAATGGGCGACTCCAGATGGGCGAAATCCGTGTTTGTGGAAGATTGTAAGACAGTGGCGGGCTTTACTGTCACAAGTTATCAAGCCGCCCATGAGGCCTCTGACATAGTTTAACGTCAGGCGGCACCCACGGCTTAACGTGCCTTGCGAAGCACGGAAGCGCTAGAAAAAATGCCACTAGCGATAGTCACGGGACTGTCACCCATCCCGCACCTGACCGCGCATGTTGTTGCTTAACTCAAGTGTTATTTTTAAATTATTTACATACAGGTACATACATTGCCTCTGGCCTCACACTAGGATACCCTGTGTCGTGGCAACCAGAAACAACGACATCACAAATATGTAAACATCCAAGACCTAGGGTTTTTTTGGTCCCCAGCTGGGATCCGAATCCGAGACCTCTTGCATAGGAGTCAGAAGCGCTACCGCTACGCCACAGAGGTCGTCCATTGATTCCAACCGCTTGGTTCGGCTAGGCCACGAGCGCTTCTGAAGACTGTAGACTATCTGAGGGTCTAATTTCTTTCCCGCCCCTCCAGACTTCACCCCTTCGGCGCACTACTATGAGTGCGCTCACTGCTCAGTCCTGCTGCAGCACCCCAAGCGTTTCCTGGTGCACGTGAAGTGGCACACCTTCGGCCTGACCAACAGTAAGCGGCTGGCCAAGGAGGAAGCCAAGGTCGTGCGGAAGGCTATGAGGAGTGGAGAGGTAAGGCAAAACTCCCTTTAGTAATCAGAAATTACATTTTGGTTAAAACAAGAGAACATTTCGGCGTCGGATTTGCAGAAACTTCAGTATCGTTCACCCATAACAATAATAACGACGACCTCGGTGGCGCAGCGGTTTGGCACGCTGGCTGTAAAACCGAAGGTCTCGGGTTCGATCCCCGGCCGGGTCAAACTAGGAAACGAACTTTTCTAGTTTGTCTCGGGTCTTGGACGTTATCAATGTATTTATTGTATTAAATCTATCGTCGAGTTAGCACCTGTAACACAAGTCATTTAGTTGTACTTAGTATAGGGCTGACGAGATCTGTGTAATATGTCCATGACTATTTATTTATTTACTAGCTGACCCAGCGAACTTCGCAAAGCCTAACAGTCGATTCTCTTTTTTTTTTCTCTCCTTAAGAACCATACTCGTACTTCAAGGAATATTCTGAAAAATTTGCGACATCGCTTCAGCTGCTCTAGAGATTTGCGCTTACCAACACATTCAGCAATTCGTTTTTATACTATAGATTTATTTATAATTTCTCTTAAATGTTTTGTCAACAACAACTGTATAGCATATTTTGCTTCTTAGCCTGTCGACGGCGTCAATCGTGGTCGCTGCGCTACTTTGAATGAAACCTTTTCATTGCATATTGTAGAGTGGAACACCCATTTTTTCACACAGGTCCTGGACGTGGCCAGCGTTGACGATCCCGACGGTATATTTCCCTGCAAGGACTGCGAGAAAGTGTTCAGTCGTCGCAGCGCGCTCAAGAATCACCGGCTGAAGTGAGTCCGTTCGAACATAATATCGTGTTTTTAGAGGTTATAATATCATTCCAACACTTTTTGGTGTGTGTGTATGAGTGAGAGAGGGTGTGTGTGTGTGTGTGTGAGTGTGTGTGTGTGTGTATGTATGCCCGATTCTATGTTCCCTCATAACTCGTGCAACTACAGGTAGTCTCTTTACTTCTTACCTATTGTAAATGAGACTGCTCCCGTAGTGAAACCAAGTAATTGGTTTTGTATGGTCTTATCACATATGTAACGTGATCTCTTTTGTATTAATAAATACACTAAAAACAATTGTAGCGCTTTTTGTGATCAATTATTCAACACAGACCTATTTTTAGGGTAATGTGTTTGGACTCGTGTGTGTGTGTGTGTGTGTGTGTGTGTGTGTGTGTGTGTGTGCGTATGTACGGACGAATGGATTTATTTTTTATTTTATTTATTTGGGACAACAACACTAACACTATTACAAAACTAATTAGATTATGGAATTAATAAACATGTAGTCCACTTCGTTATCCACAGTTTACTATTAACAAGTTGTGAACTCATGTAACTCATTAAACGAATATCACTGTATATGATAAAAAAAAATGCTTAGTAATTTATAATAAAATAACATTGCAAATAACATAATTATACTGTGTTAGCCGACGCGCGTCGACGCACTGTACGTAGACGAAACTATTTAGTTATTCACTTGTTAAAGCAGTGTTTATTATATTACGTTTCATGTTTGTCTATATTTACTTAGATATTAAATTAGTGCAAAGTCAGCAAGTGCAGTCAAGAGCGCGTCGACCGATGTATGTAACTCATTGCGAAATAGCTAGGTTGGACCGACCACCTTAGTAGTTAACGAACACATCCAGTTTCAGTGGGGCAGATTTCACTGTCAGTTTTTAGGTTTCCACTTTGCCCCACCAGTGGGGCGGCTTAGTGGGGCAACGTGGCATAATTCCCCTCCCCCCCCCTCGCGCAGGCTCAGCCGTAGTCCTCTCTTGACAACCCCCCTCTTCGCAGGCTCAGCCTTAGTCCTCTGTTGACAACCCCCCCCCTTCGCAGGCCTCGCCTCGGCCATCTGTTAACAACCCCCCCGCCTTAGCTTTCTGATAACAACCCTCCCCCCCTTCGCAGGGCCCACAAAGCCACCCCCCGCGACTGCCGCCTGTGCGCGCTCAGCTTCGAGGACTGGCCCTCCCTGCGCGCGCATCACGCCTCCACGCATCCTCCGGGACAGCGGCACGCCTGCGCGCACTGCGACAAGACCTTCAAGTACAAGCACACGCTGACGAAGCACGCGCAGACGCACTTTGTGAGTTCTTGGTATTTTTTTAGGTCAAGAACTGGGTTCTTCGGCCCGACTGTAGGCTGACGATGCATGCGCAGATGGACGTTGTGAGTTCTTTGTATTTTTTTAGTAGGTTCTTCCTAATTATACGCTGACGATCAATGCGCAGATGAACGTTGTGGGTTCTGTTATTTTTTTAGGTTAAGAACTGGGTTCTTCGGCCCAAGGTCACGCTGACGAAGCATGCGAGGATGACCTTTGTGAGTTCTTGGTATTTTTTTAGGTTAAGAACTGGGTTCTTCAGCCTTCAATGTACAAGTACGCGCTGACGAAGCATCCGCAGATGAACTCTGTGAGTTTATGATGTTTTTTAAGGTTAAGAACTGGGTTCTTCGGCCCAAGTATACGCTGATGAATGTGTGCACTGCGTCAAGACCTTCAAGAACAAGCACACGCTGACGAAGCATGCGCAGACGCACTTTGTGAGTTCTTGGTATTTTTTTAGGTCAAGAACTAGTTTCTTCGGCCCGACTGTAGGCTGACGATGCATGCGCAGATGAACGTTACGGGTTCTGTTATTTTTTTAGGTTAAGAACTAGATTCTTCGGCCCAAGGTCACGCTGACAAAGCATGCGAGGATTAACGTTGTGAGTTCTTGGTATTTTTTTTTAAGGCAAAGAACTAGGCTATTCAGACTTCAATGTACAAGTACGCGCTGACGAAGCATCCGCAGATGAACTCTGTGAGTTCATGATGTTTTTTAAGGTTAAGAACTGGGTTCTTCGGCCCAAGTATACGCTGACGAATGTGCGCACTGCGACAAGACCTTCAAGTACAAGCACAAGCTGACGAAGCATGCGCAGACGCACTTTGTGAGTTCTTGGTATTTTTTTAGGCTAAGTTCTAGGTTTTTCAGCCTTCAATGTACAAGTACGCGCTGACGAAGCATCCGCAGATACACTTTGTGAGTTCAAAATATTTTTTTAGCTTAAAAAGTAAGTTTTTCGGCGCAGTTTCTATTTACTTAGCAATTGATTGCTCAAAAATACATACCTAATGATTTCATGAGAAAAAGAAAGATGCTATAAACGGTATTTTTTACTTTGGTTTATGGCAACACAAGTCAATGCCAATATTGGCATGTTTCCCGTTTTGGTGTTTTAGTTAAGTTGGCTTAACTGTTTCTTCTCTCTCTCTCTGTGCCACCGAATTACTATGGCGTGTTGTGTTGGTTGTGAATTTATAATAAATTATCTGGTGCATACAGCGCTGCGACTTTCAAATCCAATCTACACTACAAGAATTTGCTTCCATGAGCTATATTCTAACAACCTTTACCACCTGCAGGAAAAGACGCACGCGTGTGAACACTGCCCGAAGAAATTCGGCACGGACCAGCTGCTAAGGCAGCACATTCAGTCGCACGAGCGGCGGCAGCACGGGCCTGCGCTCCACTGCTCCTACTGCGGGAAGGGCTTCTACGAGACGCACAACTTGAGGGTAAGTGTCCTTAGACTTGAGGGTAAGTGTCCTCAGAGTTGAGGGTAAGTGTCCTTAGACATGAGGGTAGTGTCCTTAGACTTTACGGTAAGTGTCCTTAGACATGTGGGTAAGTGACCTTAGATTTGAGGATAAGTGTCCTTAGAGTTGAAGTTACGTATTCTTAGTCTCGAGGCGACGTCAGCGCGTGCCAGCCCTCCGCTGCTCCTACTGCGAGAAGGGCTTCTACGAGACGCACAACTTGAGGGTAAGTGTCCTTAGACTTGAGGGTAAGTGTCCTTAGACATGAGAGTAATGGTCCCTAGAGTTAAGGCGTCGTCAGCGCGTGCCAGCGCTACGCTGCTTCTATGCGGGAAGGGCTACTACAAGACGCACAACTTGAGGATGAGTGTGCTTAGACTTGAGGGTTAATGTTCTTATACTTAAGGTTTAGTGTCCTTAGAGTTGAGGCGACATGTGTGAGTGCCAGCGCTCCACTGCTTATATGCGGGAATGGCTTCTACGAGACGCACAACTTGAGGATAAGTGTCCTTAGATTTGAGGGCAAGTGTTCTTAGACTTGAGGCGATGTCAGCGCGGGCTAGCGCATCATTGCTCCTACTGCGGGAAGTGCTTCTACGAGACGCACAACTTGAGGATAAGCGTTCTTAGATTTGAGGGCAAGTGTTCTTAGACTGGAGGCGATGTCAGCGCGGGCTAGCGCATCATTGCTCCTACTGCGGGAAGTGTTTTTACGAGACGCACAACTTGAGGGTAAGTGTCCTTAAATTTGAGGCTAAATGTCCTCAGACTTGAGGGCAAGTGTTCTTAAACTTGACCAGCTGCTAAGGCAGCACATTCAGTCGCACGAGCGGCGGCAGCACGGGCCCGCGCTCCACTGCTCCTACGGCGGGAAGGGCTTCTACGAGACGCACAACTTGAGGGTAAGTGTCCTTAGACTTGAGGGTAAGTGTCCTTAGACATGAGGGTAAGTGTCCTTAGATTTGAGGATAAGTGTCCTTACATTTGAGGTTAAGTGTTTTTAGTCTTGAGGCGACGTTAGCGCCTCGTCTCGCCTCGTTGCTTATACTGCAGGAAGGGCATCTCCAAACGTACAACTTGAGGGTAAGTGTCCTTAGATTTCAGGGCAAGTGTCTCTAAACATGACAAGCTGATAAAACAGCATGTTTTAACAGCAGCATAAAATTACAGTTTTTATGGCAGAGTTTGAGATGGGATGGCAGAGGTGGGATGACGATCTGCGAAAAACTGCAGGCAGATGCTGGATGCGGCAAGCTGAAGACAGGGCGCTATGGCGCTCATTAGGGGAGGGCTATGCCCAGCAGTGGACTACATAATATAGCCTGAAGAAGAAGAAAAGACCACAGTAAATAACATTCGTAGTAAACTCTGCCAGTTTACTACGAATCTTATTTACTGTGGTCTCCACACTAGGTTATACCTGAATCGTGGAGACCAATTGCTTTACCAATGTTTTATATTGTCTATTTTTTATAACTTCAGTTTCAGCACCTGAGCTTAAATATGGTACTATTATGCTTTACGTACAGTCTATTTATTCTTAGGTACTTGTCCAATTTAGTAAACAAGATTCTACCTTTAAACTGTGACTTTTTAGTCCAAAACTGCCATATTTCCATAAATGAAGTAACTTGGAACACTCTTTTAGATAACACGCTGCCAATTTTATTAACATAGTTCATGATAGTTCATTTATTTGCGAGAAAATGTCTAGTTTAGGCATCTAATCGCAATTTTAAGGTTAGAATCTTGTTTACTAAATTGGACAAGTAAGAATAAATAGACTGTAGGCGTTCACCTTGTTGGTGACCCTAAATAAATAAACAATTATTTATTTAGTGCATAAAAAAAAGAAAATAATCATGTGGGTACAGTGATATCATTCCGATGAGGAACCTAACTGCAATGTAGGTACTCGGGGCTGCAAGTGATGCAAATTACTTTAGCCAGATGTCGCTGCCTGTACGTAATACAGAGAGTGTTTTAAAGAGGTTCAAAATTTCACTGATGCCGGTGACTCGCCCATTAGCTCAGTTGGAAAGAGCGCTGGCCCGGATAGCCAGAGGTCGCGGGTTCGCATCCCGGCATGGGTGGAATTTTTAGCCTCAAAATAGGTTTTTAAAACAATTATATTTCGATTCGCAGACACACGAGAAAACGCACACTAACAATCGCGTGTTCACGTGCGAGATATGCAGCTCGACTTTCCGGACGAACGGAACGCTGAAGCGGCACGTCAAGGTGGTAAGTAACCAGGCCGAAATTGGTTACGTATAATGTGAGTGTACGTATACACGTGAGATGTCTTCCTTCCTTCCCTCCCTCCTTCCCTTACCCCCTTCCTCCTTTTCTCCTTCCCACCTTCGCCCGCCATCCCTCTCTCTGTCTTTCTTTCTCTCTTCCTTCCGTCCTTCCCTCCCTCCCCTCCTATCGCCCGCCATCCCCCTCTCTCTCTTCCTTCCGTCCTTCCCTCCCTCCCTTCCTATCGCCCGCCATCCCCCCCTCTCTCTCTTTCTTTCTCTCTTCCTTCCACCCATCCCTCCCTCCCCTCCTATCGCCCGCCATCCCTCTCTCTCTGCCTTTATTTCTTTCTTTTTAAAACAGTCAATTGAAAAATCCTGTTTAACATAATTCGTGAACAATGATTACCCACAGCCACCGCCTATCATCTAGAAGATGGCACCCGGAGTTCATGTGCTTAATGAATATTTTTGTTCCCAAACCCAACCTAACTTCCGCAGTCCCACGGCAACGCGAAGCCCTACGAGTGCGTGACCTGCCACCGCTGCTTCGCCACCTCCCTCATCAGGGACCGGCACGAGCAGCGTCTGCACGGCATCCAGGACAAGTTCAAGGTGGTCTGCGGCAAGTGCTCCAAGCGGTACCGCACTGAGAAGGAGCTCCAACAGCACACATGCCGCAGGGGAACTAAGGTCAAGTTGGAGGAGACGGACTCTTAGATTGGAGGGTTATTTTGGGGTTAGTATTTTTGGTGTATCTCCTTAAAAAATGTCGCCGTCAGTGTCACTTGGCATGGCATCCAGCATTCGCTTCGAACATTTAACGCAGAAAGGCTACAAAATTGTTAAGGTGTCAATACGGCTGTCAAAATTAATCTGTGCTAAGAAAAAATTGACAGACATATCCCTGTTCTGGTATGTGCATGGCTATAAGCGCGATCTACGAAGTGCTTTGTGAATTTGCGCTGAAAACGGCTCATTCATTTATACGTCATTGGGTAGAGCAAAGTAGCCCTTACTCAGATCCTTTTGCCTTGAGCCGCTAGAAGGCACCAGTGCTGCGTATTGCGTCGCGGCGTTTGAGCTAAAAATTACGCTTGTAGACGTCTCTGTTGGGTATAGGACCCACTTAAATACTAATACTTAAAAACTAATGAGAAAACAAGGCACTTACAAAGTCTGTCGGCGTCGACGCCTCTCGACTTGGCAGCCGGCGCCGTTCGGGATGGGTGCACTGAGAGGTTTGGGGATCCCTAGACTTCCCCGTCTATCCCAAGAGCTCTTTCCCCAGAAAGCTACCTACCTTCAGTGCACTTTCACGGCACCGCGTTTTATCACATTAGATGTTCACTATTTTGGGAGATCCGTTGCCCATCCACAACACTGTCAATACTGGCATCCGTCCCTGAACTTATTCGCACTTCACACGAAGATATAAGCCCGGCAATCTAATTGCCACACAATTTTGGGCACATTTCGAGAGAACACACGTTTCACAAGCAACAAAAACAAGAAGGCATTTTCAACTCATCTGACAGCTGTCAAGTAGTTACGCCCGTCATAGGTGCGTTCCAAAATCAAACTTCTATTCTAAACAGTCTCACGTTGAACCTAAGGTGTGAACCGACACTGCTCCACTCGATTTTTGAATGTAGATGGAGATTTTGCACCCTGCATGATTACCATATCACACGTTCTTCTTCAGGCTATATTACTCCATTGCTGGACATAGCCCTCCCCTAATGAGCGCCATAACGCCCTGTCTTCAGCTTGCCGCACCCAGCATCTGCCGGCAGTTTTTCGCAGATAGTCATCCCACTTAGAGGGCGTTCTACACTACATTTGCCGAGTCGCAGGCTCTCGAGAACACGTTTACTCCAACGGTTGTCGATTCTTCGCGAGACATGGCCAGCCCACTGCCACTTCAGCTCGCATTCTCTGAGCTATGTCGATAACTTTGTTCCTCCGTCGGATGCGTTCATATCACACGTTACGAGATGTAAACTAAAAGGAAAACCTATCGATGTTATTTATGAACAGTTGATTCCACTAAACCACTCTTAAGACAGTGTTAAAGCCGGCTTACGACGGGAACTCCTCCGATAAACCGGCTTTGACTCAGTTCAATCTTTTTGAGCGAATAAATTTTTTTTTTTTACTCTCTCTTCGCTCTCTCTGACAGAAGGCCTGTGCCCTGCAGCAGAACGTTTATGGGTGCGTTCCGCGTTGCGATGAAATGGGGAGGATAACGCAAAGCTGATTCCAGATGTCGCCACCGGCGAGTAGGCTCAATACGCCGCCATTAGCTTGTTGATATTCGTGTTGAGTTTTCTTTCTTAATATTTGCTAACAAAATGTACTCCATGATGACCGTGCCGCGGCTAAAGGAAGAGTTAAGAAAACGGACAGCTTCTGTTGTTGGTAAAAAAAGCTGTTTTGGGAGACTGTCCAATATTTTCTTCTCATGGCATTTTCCCACAACTTTCTTCTTTTAGAATCCTTGGGAAACATATGAATCCCTTTATTCTTACAACCACGTGCAGCACAGTTCATCATTCTATTAACTATACGAGAAAACAAATAAGTAAACAAAAAAATGTATGGCGTTTATTTGGGCGTAGTCGATCATTCGCCCTCTGCCGGGATAAAAAAGCAGTTTTTCTCCCCATTGATTACAGTGCCAATCCATATAAGTTCAGTAGGCACAAACGCCCTATTTCGTGCGAGATACTTTGGGACTACTTTTGGTCGGATTCGCGCTCTAATCGATTTCATCGCATCTCGGAACGCAGGGTATAGGCAACATTACAAAAAATATTTGTTATTAAATGTAATTATTATAAATAAGACCTTTAACTCCATCTTATTTTTTTTTAAACAATTTTTATTGAAATTTTTAATAAATAAGAAGGTAAAATTGTACTTCTAATTGGTGTAATGTTAAATTAGTACTAATCTGTAAATATATCTAAGTAAAGTATGATTATCATCTCTGTATTAGTAATTAATTAGTTCCACGGCATTGTATTGTAAATAAACATAGGTTTAAGATTGTATGGCGACCTCTGTGGCGCAGCGGTAGGGCATCTGCCTACCATGCAAGAGGTCCCGGGTTCGAACCCCGGCTAGGGACAAAAAAAAAACCAGGTCTTGGATGTTTACATGTTTGTGATGTCGTTGTTTCTGGTTCCCACGACACAGGGTATCCTAGCGTGGGGCCAGAAGCAATGTATGTGCCTGTATGTAAATGTTATGTTTTATTCATTGCTGAACTGTACTTTTGTTAAACAATACAGGTAACTTTTTGTACGTATGTGTCACTGAACTTCTCCTAAACGGCTGGACAGATTTGAATGATTTTTTTGGATACGTTTGGGTGGCGCCCTGGATGGTTTAGTTCCAAAAAACAGCCCGCCAGATGGCGCCGCACGCAGGACAACCTCTGTTGGGTCCGCTAGTATATTATAAAATACGATTTCTGTAAATCACTGCTTAGTTTCAATTCTGTGGTTTGGGGAAACCACTTGAAAGTGGTATTTCTTAATGATACGCGATACTTGTACATAATTGTAAATTGAACGCGTCAAATGGCGATTATTTATTAGGTAAAACGTAATTACCTTATTTTCCGACGTTTCGGCAGCGTTACAGTTGCCGTGGTCGCGGGTAGGGGTAATAAGGTAAGATAAGATTGTGCTTAATTTGCGCGAAATCTTTTAGAACTATTCTGTATAAAGTATTTTTTTATTTCTAATATTGGCTAGTTGCATGTCTAGCTACCAACGTGTCAATTGCTAGCAAATACTCGGGATGTGCTGACAATCAGCGCTGCGTTGATGTTCGCACACGCAGCATTTAGCTGAGCATATCCTTATTATCGCATAGCGTTATTTAACTAAGTTTTCACTAAAGTAACTAAGTATGTATTTAACTTAGTCTATTTTAAATTGTTTTTTGTACTTTTTTGCGATAATTAAACCATTTTTCAATTTCAATAAGATAAGAATATTCTTTATTGTACACCAGGAAAAAAACAAACAAAACATAATGACAAAGATACAGTACAATTGGCGGCCTTATAATAACGTTTTACCTAATAACTAATCGCGATTAGACCCGTTTAGTATATAACTTAAAGTGGATTTGATGACAATTTTAAGTGAGTGTTTAAAGAGCATTTGGAGAGTGCTAGTAGAGCCGCATTTTCGGGTAGATATAGGGATTATGTTATGCCCTGTATATTTTACAAATCTATAAAATTATATATATATAAAGCTACAATGCGATATACTCACTGATCTATTCATCCATACGTTTTCTCCGAAACGGTAAGATTTGGACGAAAATGATGTATGAGAAAGTTGTAGGAAATGTATGAATTACAGCCATCCTATGAAGCCGATTTTTGAATCTATAATATAAAAATGAATCGCTAAATGTGTTGGTAAGCGCAAATCTCGAGAGCAGCTGAACCGATTTTGCTAATTCTTTTTCTAGAATATTCCTTGTAGTACGAGGAGGGTTCTTACGAAGAGAAAAATAAAAAAAAATAGAGAATCTACTGTTATCTAGGCGGTACGAAGTTCGCTGGGTCAGCTAGTTTACTATAATATAAAAATGTCGCTGAATGTGTTGTTGGTAAGCGCAAATCTCGAGAGCAGCTGAACCGATTTCGCTTATTGTTTTTTTAGACTATTCCTTGAAGTACGAGGATGGTTCTTACGGAGAGAAAAATAAAAAAAAAAACAAATAATAGAATGTCAGGCGGTACGAAGTTCGCTGGGTCAGCTAGTTGACTATATAAAAATATCGTGTCGCAAGGGAATAGCTTCGTGGATTTTTATTATTTTTTTGTGTACATTTGGTAGGTTTGTGAACAGGTCTTAGGCTAATTAATAATTATGGCAAAAATTTCGCAATTTATTTTCAAATCTTTAAACTTAGAGGGGTCAATTCGAAGGATAAGAAAATGAGATTTTTTGCCTATAACGGTGAAATTATTATAGTGATATCAACCCTCTGTATGTCCCCACTGCTGGGGCACGGGTCTCTTCCTGCATCTCAAAAAGGTTAGGCCGTACTCCACCACAGGGGAGCGTAAGTCCATAAGTCCGGGTTGGGGGGAGGATTGTAAGACAGTGGCGGTCCTTACTGTAAGAAGTTATCAAGTCGCCCATAAGCCTCTGACATGGCTTAACGACTGCTATTATATGACGGCCGGCACCAACGGCTTAGCGTAAGCACGGAAATGTTTATAGTAAAAATTTATTACATATTACGTTTTTGTTTAATTTTGTATCTAAGCAGAGTGCTTAGTGTGAGTTTTTTTAACTACTCGATCGCGTTAACGTAAACTCATATTTCTATGGCATCGAGGAAGCGCCACCTAGCGACAAGTATGGAAATTAAAATTGCTGAGTGCGATTTGTAATGGTTTACGTTGAGAAGTGAACACGTTTACCAGCCAAAACACGAATAAACGCGAGTGTGAGTTGTACTGTGACAGCGTTTTGTCAGTTCGAACGGTTAACTTACTCATATTCACTACTCAATGCTCGATTAACGCGGTAGGTAGTAAAGTTATTCGATTGGATCTGTCAAACTCGCACTAAGCACTCTGGGCTATTGTTGTTATACAAATTGCGACAGTGCCGCATTATAGATAAAGCAGCCTTTTTGACGGCCTCTGTGGCGCAGCGGTAGCGCATCTGCCTATGTAAGGACATTGTCCACTTTGTATGGGCGATTTGGCCAAACGTGAACAGTCAATTGAATTAAAACTAAGTAGTAGGTTTTGTAGTATGAGTTAGTAAGAACCCTATTACAGTAATTAATTTGCATCACGAAACTCCAAATTGGTTTTCTGTGCAATTTGTATTCCTTAAACTGCAACACCGAAATAAAAATCAAGGCTGGTTGACAAAATAAAGACTGGATTTCAGATAAAATTCTTATTAGTTTGTAACTGTTAAAATGTCGATTGATACAACGAGATAAGCAAAAATATTCGTTTTGAAATTAATTATAATCAGGGGTTATTTCGATTTTTCTCTTACATTCTGTCCACGTATGGCCCAAAATGGACGAAGTCCTTTATATTATTATTACATCCCATAGTGAAAAGCCGGTATTAAAGTTTAACTATTAAGAAAGAATCCTACATAAGAAACCGAAAAAAATGCACAAAACACGGTTACATTTAGCGTGAGTCTGCATCGAAATTAGATATCTATTAATGATTCGCGATACACATACATAGTAAAGTTAAACGGGTCAAATCGCGATTATTTATTAGATAAAACGTAACTACCTTATTTCCCGACGTTTCGGCAGCACCTGTAGACCCTCGGGTCTACACATGACCACGGCAACTTTAACGTCGGGAATTTTAATCGGGTATTTAATCGCTATTTGACCCGTTTAATATATAACTAAATATCTATTTACCACTTTAAATATGGTTTAATGTACCTGCACATAATATATAATATAATATTAATAAATAAGTAGGTACTAACTGTAATTGATAAGTTAATACATATATTATAAACAAAACGTGTATTGCTTTTTTGTAAATTTTCGCTTCTAGACTAAATTATTCCTCTGCTTTTTCGAAATACATAGTTATATTTACTAAGGAGTTTCATTTTGGTGCCTCACCCCCTAGGCCGACTGCTATTCACCATGGTTTTGACGTCATCGTATAGCAAAAATGTATGTACTTGGAACTGAAACTCTTCAAAAGTTTCACGATCAAGTCACAAAATGTATGTATCCAAAAGTTGCAATTTTTTCCAAATATTTTTCCGGTGATGCAACCACTTGAAAGTAACTTCAAATCATTTTCCTAATATTTGATTCGATATCAACTTGTATGTCCCAACTGCTGGGGCACAGGTTTCTTCCTGCATCGCAGGAAGGTTGATAGGACATACTCCACCACGTGTGCCAAGTCCGGGTTGGTGGAGGATTGTAAGACAGTGGTGGGCCTTACCTACTGTCAGAAGTTATGAAGCCGCCCGTAAAGCCTCTGACATTGCTTAACGACTGCCATTACGTGACAGACGGCGAAGCACGGAAGCGCTTGGAAAAATGCCACTAGCGGCAGTCACAGGACGGTCACCCATCCTGAATCCAATCACTCGGTTCGACTAGGCCACGAGCGCTTCAATTTTAAATTGCAACTAGAAAACTGAAAATTTAAAAAAATACAAATGTAATGATTTTTTTCTGAAATCTTTCACAGACAGGCCCAAGTCGGAAAAAAGTTGCAAATTAAGCTCTGTCCCAAAAAGTTACAAAAGGGCTTCAAAAGTTACATTTGTGACAGTCGCAAAATGGCAACACTGCTTTCTATGTGTTTTTTCTTGTATTACGGAACAAATACTATCCTACAAATATTATAAACGCAAAAGTTTGTAAGTATGGATGGATGGATGTTTGTTTGTTAACTTTTAACGTAAAAACTACTGAATGGATTTTAACTTTACAATAATATAGCTTATACATCAGAATAACACATATGTTATATATAATTTATAAAAATATTGTGTGAATTATACTATTTTTAATGCTCTAACCCGTGCTAAGGACAATTTTAAAAACCTATTTATAATCATGTAGGTACAGCGATATCATTCCGATGTAAAAACCTAAGTGCAAAGTAGGTACTCAGGGCTGTAAGTGATGCAATTTACTTAAGCCAGATGTCGCTGCCTGTACGTAATACAGAGAATAGTGTAAAGAGGTTCGAAATTTCACTGATGCCGGTGAGTCGCCCATTAGCTCAGTTGGAAAGAGCGCTGGCACGGATAGCCAGAGGTCGCGGGTTCGAATCCTGGCATGGGTGGAATTTTTAGACTCTAAATAGGTTTTTAAAATTGTGTGAATTGTCCAAAATATGACGATAGGTGTCAAGTATAAGTAGGAAAAATCTACCATCTGCGAGCTATTACGCAGACAAATTCGCGGGCACCAGTCAGTGTTGTGGCATATTTAAGTTCACCCCGAATAAATGGAGCACTGTACCCCAAGATACAATTTAATTTAGTTTGGGGTTCAGAGTTACTTTATACATTGTTAAGTTTTCTGTTCAATAAACGTTTTTGATTTTGGTTTTATCTTATAGATATAGGTGAAGTATGGGTAAGACTGAAGATATTATAAGGTATTTTACGTGGAGTGAAGTATGGGTAAAGGCCTGCGCAGCCTAAATAAGTCCCTGAATTGGAAAAAATGTCCTCCGAGTACTAGTCGCGGACTCAGCGCCCACGGTGTGCGGTGCGGTCATTTGTTCCCCGGAAATTGAGTGAAGCGTACGCTATGGAAGCAAATATTCTGAGATTACGTTGTGTTGTAATTTACATGAAGTTGAAAAGAAAAGGCGTTCTAAAAGAAAACACCGAACTTTTATCCAGACCGGTCTCTCGATGTCCTCAGTAACTTGAGGGACTTTGTACGGGGTACTTTTAGTCCTTCGTGTGCGTTATTCGATGCAATTTATAAGAGATCTATATCGACGGACAAAAAAGTACCCGGGGGATAGACCCTCGTAGGCGCAGGCCTTTAACTATGAATATATTTACTCACACTCATATTTACTTACCGTTACATACAGAAGGCGTAGAAGCGCGGGACGCTTGAATGCCTGACCGCTCACGGTCCTATAGAACCTTAAACGTAGCTTTATAAAACAGGACCAGAGATGAGTAAAACAAACTATTAGTAATAATTGCGAATGTAATTACTTATTTAGCCTTAAACTATAACAGAAAGTCATTAGAGGGAAACCACACAATTATTATTTGAAAATAACCTCGATGCAGTTCTCTTCAAAAATCTATTTGTACCAAACTGCACCGAATTTCAAGAATCTGCAGCTTTACAATGGTTTAGTCAGGGTTTAAAAAATATATTTAAACACTTGAAATGCTCACTGTGGATTTCACTGTGTGGTACTTTATGAAAAACTTTATTACACATTGTTTTCGCAAAAAAATCCAAGATTGCACTGACATTTTTAGCTCAATAGTAATTTTTGGACTTACGACCTAGCATCGCGGATCTGGGACCAGGGGACCATCCATAAATTACGTCACACATTAAGGGGGATGGAGGGGGTCGACGAAGTGTCACATTTCCAAATTCACGGGCAACACGGACTTTGCACTATTAACGAAATAGGTATACTCGAAACATTTGCAACTCTGGATATAAAATTTCGGGACCGCTGTTTGAATTCAATCATTTCTAAAGGTAACATTGCGGAAATGTGACGTCACACTAGGGGGGGGGGGGTCTCACAAAAGTGACCAGCTGTGACACGGAGTGAAAGTAAACGTGTTCTTAAGTGAAGACCGCGACTCGGCAAACGTAGTGTTGGACGCCCTCCGACCAGGTGGTATGCCGCTCTGCGAAAAACTGCCGGCAGATGCTGGATTCTTTGGACCCAAATTCTTCCCGCGGGTGTCGTAAACGGCGGCTAAGGGACACAAACCAGGGGGTGGGCAGCAGCGCCCCCTGCAGTACAATTCCATCAAACTGCGATCCCCAACCCGCATGCCCAGCGTGGGGATTATGGGCATTTCCCCCAATGCACAACGTCGCGCTATGGCGCTCATTAGGGGAGGGCTATGTCCAGCAGTGGACTAATATAGCCTGAAGAAGAAGAATTTATGGATGGCTCCAAGATAGCACTTATGCCAAAAAAACGTTTTGGTAATGGTCCTGGGTTTTATGCCTTAGAAGGCTTAGATTCAAGGCCGCGTGAGTCCTAAAATCACTTGTGATTGAGAGATTGCTCTGACACTTTTTGTGCTTGAAAATAAGAATTGTACAATTTTATCGTTTAACTATAGTCTTAAACGTCACCTGTTCCATTCTTGGAAGGTACTAACTTGCACGTCACACGGAATCTTAAGCCTTTGCTTTATTTTCATGCCTTTTAAGCATGCTAAGAATAGAATAGAATAGAGAAGCCAAGAGTACACCCGTAAGGGTAAGCAAATTTTTCAGGGTTATTGCGCAGGCACGCCCTTTCGCAGAGAGAGAGAGCGAGAAGGGCGTTATTACCAGGCGTGTCCACCGCGGAAACCAAAAAAGATTTGCTATCACTTACGGGTGTACGCTTTTGGCGCATCTGTACCGTTCTAGATCTATGTAAAGCATGCTAAAAAAGTATGAAAATAAAGCTAATGTAAATCAGGCCTTATTGTGCTAGTTAGGGCCAGTTTCTGAACTGAGAATTTCACTAAGTAAATGCTTAAGAAACGTTCTGTCACGCTCTTTGCTGAGGAATTCGAAGAGACATCACTACAGTTAAGCTTTCACACAGGAATTTTCAATTCAGAAACTGACATTTGGTGTAAAGAAGTGACAAAGCTAATTAAATATCAATCAAGATAACATTTTGCGATAAAATGTTTAAGTATTTTATCGTTTTAGTATTTAGCCTATTTATTGATAGTAAAACTTTTTAACTTTTCGAAAAATAATATAACTTTTTCCCATTGGTGGCACCAGTGTTACCGCATATGAAGCCACGAATTACTTGAATCTTTAAAACTGTTTTTATACGGATTTATGCTAGTTTATTACATTTTTACAATTAAAACGTCGGAAAATTGTAAAAATGTAATAAACGAACATAAATCCGTATAAAAACAGTTTTAATTATACCTAGTGCTCGTTTTCACCTTAGAAAATACTAAACATAAATTTTACGAAAAATCATTATTGTCTCCCAGTGGTGGGTTAGTGTTACTGTATGGGGTCACTTAACTTCATTCAGCACACTAACTTTCAACGCACTATTAGAACAATGGAAGTCAGGGACGAAGGCTGTTCGTCCACCGCCGCCGTCACGTCACCGAGAACGAGATGACGGCGCCGAAGTAGCGGTACATACATTCACTTAAGCCGCGTGTCCACCGCACATCCGTCACCCGAGCGCCGTCATCCCGGCCGCCGAAATTGCAAGTAGATCGGGGTGACCGCTAGAACGTGGCCCGAGATTTTGACGGGCCGATGTGACGGCAATGCAAGATACGCATGAACTTGTCCACACACTGCCGTCGCCGTCGCACCGTACACGAGCTCAGATATTATTTTGTCTGTCATCAATTATCATAATATATCATTGTAACAAAATGGCCAAAAAAAATGGTCAGAAAAAAAAAACACCTTTCTACAGAAAAATAATTATGTTTCATGATGATTCCCTCCAACGCTGTCGTCAGTCGAGTGTGGTCGATTGCGAAACAACATTTATGTAATAATTATACGTACGAATAAACAATATGTCATAGAATCATAAGACGCATTCACTTTGGGACCGGAATCCCGAAGTGAAACCCCAAAAATATTGCCAGCTCAGTGTGTTTCTGAGACCCAATTTTCCGACGTGCCCCTTTTTATTATTCTTCTATGTAAAAACTTACTTAAATTTTCGGTCTTAACAAAGTTTCCTGCCTTTGGAACCAACATGTTAACACTACACTGGGAACCCACGATACACGCTTGCAGTGAACAAAATATCGCAAAATTCTGTAAATATCTAGATTTAACACTATCTTCTATGCTATCTAGTGTGAGTGAAGATGCCACCAACCTATGCTGATACACTGAATTCTGTTTTTTTTTTAGTTTTCATTGCATAAACTGAAACACTTTAGCGATCAAGTCATTTGGTTTATGCAATAATAATGGGCGCGTCCGAAAATCGGGTCTTAGACCACACACCATTAATGAAGCCAATTGTCAGTATTGTACTCTTATAATAACACTTTATGTAACTTTCCAACACCTTAACTTGTCCTGGTCCCAAACTAGGATACCCTGTGCCATGGTAACCAGGCAAGGAATGCGAATATAAAACAACAGAGACCGAGCGACCGACTCGACTCGATTGACCGACCTACTGTACTTGATTCCAGCGTTGGAGGAAATCAAGCTTAACATCCAGACATATTCAAATTGCGTCCATTGTGTAATGACAGTATGAGGTGGTGATTGCCCGTAAGAAGTAGAAATGGGCAAAATGAAGGATGACATTTAACCTTTAAAAAATACAAGAAGGCTTAAAATAATACGGTCTAGTATAAGGTGGACTTTCCCCCAAGTGTAGAAAATTGAATTAACCCAAAACAAGTTGGTTGATCCGTGCCCCAGCAGTGGGGGACATGCAAGGGTTAAGTCGTAAGTTGGTTGTTCATAATTTCTTTATTACAAAGCTATGCACAAGGGCACACTCTGCATCAAATCATAGCATCATAGCTTCATTCAAATTAGAAGCCACCAAATTGTTTCATAGGCATCAATTGAGGTTAAACAAAAAAAAAAACTAAATCAGTTACCGCATAGAAAAACTAAATGAAACATTACCGTCAGTAACTTTTAAGAGAGACTTGAAACAATCCTATGGGACAGTAGCAGTGATATTGGAGCACTGCTGACTTTCTGGAAGGAGATTGGCTTGAGCAATCTCACAGCCATGATACGTACAACGACCCAAATATGAGGCTTAGTGCGGAAATCACAGGTATAACTAGAGACTTTAGTTAAAGGCTGGTAAAATTGGCCACTTAAGATAAATTGCTTCTGAATTTACAGTCTTGTTTATAAAAAATCAATGTCTGTTCTAATTATTTCTAAAGATTTTGAATTATGCATTTAATGCGTCTAATAAACTTCAATCAATAAACAAATCTCATTAGACCGCTTAATATATAATTATATTTGTGCCTCGCATGTTATTAAAAAGATTGAATATTCTGGATTCTTTAGTGTAGGAAAGACATGACTCTTTTCAAAGTTACTGACCTAAAAAACTTTACACTTATGTTAATTAGAGCTATGTCTTATCATCTTACATTTAGTCTCCCTGCCCTGCTGCTTGACGGAGTAGAACGTATATCTTCTCCTTGATCCAATCCTTGTTGTACGGAGCGTATGTGTTTGTTGACTTCTGGTAGACTAGGCAACTTAAGTCTGCCAGCTGAAACGGTAGATATTATTTTTAACAAACTTTTACAGGTAGATAGTGGATTAGTTGCGATGATGTTAATAATAACTTCCACACAACGTAATCATATTCTAGTTTTCCATTCCATGTGATCAGGTATAAAGGACATTAAAAAAATTGCTTCAATCACACACTGAAGCCGTTTGCCAGTCTTTTGAAGGATGGATGAATGTGAGTACCACCCGTTAAGGTAAGATTTGGTGAATTTATTTTTTTACTTAGGTATTAATTAATGAATTTATTTCCGAAATTACTCTTCTTCAGGCTATATTAGTCCATTGCTGGACATAGCCCTCCCTTAATGAGCGCCACAGCGCACTGTCTTCAGCTTGACGCATCTAACATCTGCTGGCAGTTTTTCGCAGATTGTGATCCCACCTGGTCGCAGGGTGCCCCACACAACGTTTGCCGAGTCGCGGTCACTTCATCTCTAAAACTTCACTGCCTCGTTGGTCTAGTAATATGTCTGAATACCATGCTGGCGGTTGTGGGTTCGATTCCCACCGGGGGCTAACCTAACTATCCATCTCTGGTAGAGCAGCTCGTTCGTCACCTTTTGGCGAGCATCGGATAGATAATCTAAGGATGTCAATAGCGTAAAGACTTGAAAATCTCACCTGATCGACAAAGTCAAACAACTGGGAAATATCATAAGTGATCGTCGGCGTATTTGGATTCCTCCGCTTCAGGTGCTCTTCATAAATTTTACAGACACCCTCCATGCAGTCATTAACACTCTCGTAATCGGAGTATGTCCTGGTTTCCGGCCTGGGACCTGGCTGCACCAGCAATATTGTGTGTGACTGCAAAGAACATAACCTCAGTTTTTTGCCGCCATTTTTTATGATTTTCCAATGTTTGTAGGATAAATAACGAGTTACTCACCATTCTGGAGGGTTTTGATAGTAAATCAGTGTGCAGACGAGTGTAGAAAGTACAGAAAACGAAATGTTATTCGAAAAACCTCCACAAAAAGCTGTCGCCAATCGCCAAATAATGCTTACGTTCACAAATGTGAGTGAACGGAAAGAGTTGATATCTTTTTCAAGAGATTTCGAATGATCATTCGATTTATCGAAATAATCGTTCAGGGATTTCTGAACGTACAATAGTATTGCCAGTTCTGAAAAGAAAAAAAGACGTTCCATAACATGCAAACATTGAAACACAAAACCATTCACAATGGTTTGATTTGAAAACCTTCTCTAACTTTGAACGGACGGACGGATGTGCAAAACGGAATGTTTTATGTCGAAAAGTGAAAATCAACAAATACATTCGCGCTATTATTGAGTCTATTTTATTCGTGTTGTTTCTCTAAACTACATATTTTAACGTGGTGTTGGGTCGGAAATGTGTTTATCTATAAAGTGCGAACCCAGTAAGAACTTTTAAACTGTTTCAACAACTTTGAAGGTTACCAATATTTTCGCTATAGCTTTTACCATCACAATGGGAGAAAACCCGACTAATATCCGTAACTTCGAATCCCTGCTGCAGCAACATTCTATTAAGACCTCTGCTGGGATATACGGTGAGGGGTCAAACCTGAAAAACTGCCCTAAAAGTCTTTTAACACCTAAAGATGTATTAACCAATGTTGCACAAACTATAAGAGCTATGCAGAGCGCGGACTGCGTTAAACACGATAGAAATGCAAGAAATAAACTGGCGCCGTACAAAACCGCCCAGTTTTTAAGTGTAAATATGTTACCAATTTCCAAGGAGGTGAGTTACATGAGTTCACTTATTCATTCAATATTATGTATGAAAAGAGGATTCCTTAAAACATTAGCATGCAGTTACAATGGTCTTTTAATATACCCAAATTACCTAAGAGTGTGTGATAGATAGAGATCTATCATTCTGATATTGGATTAGAAACACAAATCATAACAACAAAACTGATCATCATAGCCAAGGTGATTGCTCGTAGAAATGGGCAGGCCATCTATGCTAGAGACCTGACATAAGATGGTCAATATTGGTCTTACTCTGGAGACCTTAGGTAAACAAAGAAATGGACTGATAACCTGATCAAAATGGTACAAAGAGATTGCATGCCCGAAGCCCATGAATCTATTGGCATGCTCTAGAAAGGATATACACTTAACATTAGATGCTATAGATATATAAGTAGAAGAAGATACAGTAACCCAAAAGTTACTGTATTTTTGGTGGTTTTATAGGGACCATGTTTACATAAATAATACCTACTACTTGTAATTAATATTACCAACATTGTCAATCTAACTGCTGGTTTCTGAATTGAGAATTGTTCTGTTTCTCCAGGTTGCTCAAAAGCAATGTGACTGTTGGCTGTTTTTACTTACGAAACATTCAATTCAAAAACTGGCAGTTATACACACAAATTCATAAATGTATAACTGTTTACTATTTTTGAATCTTCACTAACATTCTCTTAAATTACACTATTTTTATTTTTAATGCACTAACCCGTGCTAAGGAACAAATTTAAAAACCTATTTAGAGGCTAAAAATTTCACCCATGCCGGGATTCGAACCCGCAACCTCTGGCTATCCGTACCAGCGCTCTACCAATTGAGCCAATGGGTGACTCACGGCATCAGTGAAATTTCGAACCTCTTTACAATATTCTCTGTATTACGTACAGGCAGCGACATCTGACTTAAGCAAATTGCATTACTTACAGCCCCTACTACCTACATCGGAACGATATCACTGTACCCACATGATTACACTATTTTTATTTTTAATGCACTAACCCGTGCTAAGGAACAAATTTAAAAACCTATTTAGAGGCTAAAAATTTCACCCATGCCGGGATTCGAACCCGCAACCTCTGGCTATCCGTACCAGCGCTCTACCAATTGAGCCAATGGGCGACTCACGGCATCAGTGAAATTTCGAACCTCTTTACAATATTCTCTGTATTACGTACAGGCAGCGACATCTGACTTAAGCAAATTGCATTACTTACAGCCCCGACTACCTACTTTGCAGTTAGGTTTAACATCGGAACGATATCACTGTACCCACATGTTTACACTATTTTTATTTTTAATGCACTAACCCGTGCTAAGGAACAAATTTAAAAACCTATTTAGAGGCTAAAAATTTCACCCATGCCGGGATTCGAACCGAGAGGTTGCGGGTTCGAATCCCGGCATGGGTGAAATTTTTAGCCTCTAAATAGGTTTTTAAATTTGTTCCTTAGCACGGGTTAGTGCATTAAAAATAAAAATAGTGTAATCATGTGGGTACAGTGATATCGTTCCGATGTTAAACCTAACTGCAAAGTAGGTAGTCGGGGCTGTAAGTAATGCAATTTGCTTAAGTCAGATGTCGCTGCCTGTACGTAATACAGAGAATATTGTAAAGAGGTTCGAAATTTCACTGATGCCGTGAGTCGCCCATTGGCTCAATTGGTAGAGCGCTGGTACGGATAGCCAGAGAGGTTCGAATCCCGGCATGGGTGAAATTTTTAGCCTCTAAATAGGTTTTTAAATTCTCTTAAATTGTCAAAGAGTGATCTCTGTCTCTATCAAATGGGATTGTACAATTTCCAGGAGCCCAGCCCACTAGTCGCAGCCACCAGGTTTGAGACCCAATGTGTAACGGACACTCAGCTCATTGACGTCATTGACAAGGCAGAGGGTTTGAATGTGGAACCTGGGATGACACAGGAGTTTGACACCACATTCTTTCTTCATGAAGAGGCTGACTTTGGGGATGGAGGTAAAGTCGTGTAAAATTATATAATGAAATAAGATAAAAATATTCTTTATTTTTTATAACGAATGACGTAAATAATTGTAAAGATACTGAGTAAAATTGGAGGCCTTATTGAACATTGCTGAAAGAAAAGAGAGACGGTTGTGAGAGAGCCTTTAAAATCTGTGATATAATCTGTGCCATTATAGAAACTAAACCTCTCGCTCCAATCATATTGCGAAGAATGAGATGACGAATTTTGTTTTCCAACTCATTTTAAATGGTATCTTTAATGCCACAGGTAGTAAAGCTATTAAATGACAGCACAGACAATATAGGCACTATAGTTAGTATTTATGTTATTGAAATGAAATGAAAACATATTCCTTTGAATATACTTTTAGCTACTTTTAGCGGAGAAGCTGCGGCTTAATGAACATGACAATTCAAACTAGGTGTCCATTTCAAAATAGACATTTGAAATTGATGAAATTTTGGAGAAAAAATGGACAGTTAAAACTCTAATAACTATTCTATTTGAGTTCATAATACTGCATATCCTTATACAGTGGCACATTATTCATAAAATATAAATTTAATGCAAAGTTTGAATGACAAAAAAACATGAAGCCTGACCTTATTCACATGTACGTAATTTTGATAGAATAGGTTTACCATCAAAATTCACATTTTGATGATAGAGTCCTCAGTTTCAAGCAGGTTACATCAAAATCTGTAGCAAATAATAAGTATTTTATTGTATGTTTTATTTACAGATACAAAAGGCAATAATAATAATATAAAGAAAAACCTCGAGGTTAATAACAAAGACTTAAATGTGAATGCAAAAATAGAAAATTTTGTACAACATACAAATGAGCACAACACTAGTGAAACATTTCCACGCCACAAACCTAAGTTAAACATTCAAGAAACGTTTGATAAAGAATACCCCAGCACCTCACAAATTAACAAAACAGTACACAATACTGAAACACGCAAAGATCAGTCAATATTATTGACAAGAAACAAAACAGAAATACTGAATGAATCTATAGACATAGAGCTCAGCTTAGACAATCTCGGAGTTCTAATTGAAGATACAGAGAGACCAGCGAGTCCTGTGCTAAAAACTAATATGCAGACAAAGAAACCAGTTCTGTCACAACATTTGGTTGTAGACTTGGAGCAATTTGAAAATTTTGAAAAATTAGCAGCTCAGTTATTGATATCTGAGGATGTTGGTCTAAATGCAGCAAAAAATATATTGAAGTCACAGGTATTAAGCAAAGAAATTATGTTGCTTCCTGAGTTTGACAAACAATCTCTCGGAAAAGAACAAAACAGCTCTACATTAGAAACCGAACAACTAGGTAATGTATATCATGAAGGTGAACAATGCGAAATAGAAGAACTACAAGCTAGTCAAATACTGATAAGTAAAGGAACAGTGCCACCAGTATTCAATACAACAATAAAAGAAACTAAAAGCCTCAATGAAAAGCCAGCACCACAAGATATATCGAAGATAAATGAAAGCGAAAACGTTTCAGAATTTGATACCGAACTAGAGGGTTGTACAACACCAGTTTTGAGACCGAAATCAGTTGCGTCAGAAGACAAATTAGAAGATGAAATTCTATTTAGCAGTGATGAAGAGGGAGACTACATTCACAAGGAAGCACAAGAACTTCCTTTGTCCATTGCCTTAGAAACCTCTTTTTACACCAATCAATCTGACATACTCGATACAACCATGTACGTAGGATTTCAAACGGCAAGTAACAAATCCATACAAATAAGCGTAGACTCTTATGCTAAGGCTAAAAATGCCTTTGAGCTGGTTTCACTGAAAGATCTAGTAGAAAAATGCTCTGAAAATCTGCAAGTGGCCCAAAATACTGAGGAAGACGGTATTAAAGGTGCTATGGAGCAAAATTCAAAGAAAATACCAGACGAAAACGAACCAATTAATAATTATGTTACGTTTGAAACAACCCGTGGTAAAAACATAGAAATTTCTAACGAAATAACGGTTATAACTAACCCTGCATCCAAAGATTTAAAGAATGAGTTATCAAAAGTTTTTGAGCACAATGCTGGTATTCAAGTTCAACCAGATCTGTCTAAGAATAAACGAAATAATGTTAATACTTTGGAAAAGGTTAAAGACATATTCAAAGATATTGACTTAAGTGACGTATTCGATAATGAAATGAGAACTGTACAATATGAAGAAAACACAAAAGAAATGGCGACGGTAGCTGATTGTCCACAATTTGAAGGCTTCAAAACTGCAAGCAATAAAAACATAAATATTTCCAAAAAAGCTCTAGAATTAAGTCGCAAATTATTTCAAGAAATTGATAATATGGAAAACAAATGCAATGCAGAACTTAGTTACCCGAAGATTGAGACGTCAAAAAATGATTCAAAACCTGCGACAGTTTTTGAGTGTCTAAATAAAACAACTATGAAAAAAAACCAAGACTTTAAAGACAAGTCTAAGGGCTTAAGACGGCAAGCTGTTCTTACAGCAAGCAATGAAAAAATCCCGTTATCCGGTGAAGCAATGCCACACCTCGATATATTTCTTGGATATCTTGATATAGAAGAAATTCACCAAGACGTCGCTTTACTGGAAGAGTTTAAGGAGGATTGCTCTGAAATTGTAACAAAAATTGAAACTAAGAAAAATGTTGCTCAGGTTGATAATACATTGCTGAAAACCGCACAAAATACCGCTTTTGTTGGTTTTAAATCTGCTTGTGACAAACAAATTGATATTTCAAAACAGGCCATGGCTAAAACTATGGATGTATTTAAAGACATAGATTTAATAAATACAACAAATATGAAAGATATAATAGATGGATCAAAATCTGAGGAAATTGGTGTATTTAATACATCAAGTAATAAATGTTGTAATATATCATCTGATCCTAATGCAAGCACAAAAACTATGGTCATTCACATTAACGATCACAATTATGAAGCCAAAAATGGAGCCACTAACCAAGATGTTCCGGTTTTTAAGGGTTTTCAAACAGCTAACAAAAAACCTGTTATTATATCTAAAGAAGCTTTAGCAAAATCAAGAAATGTCTTTCAAGATATTGACAATTTAAACACATTTTCTTCTATGGAGTCTGTAGAAGAAGACACCGTGCCAACCTTTCTAGGGTTTCAAACTGCTAGTAAAAAACCGGTGGTAATTTCGAATGAGGCATTAGAGAAATCTAAGATAGTATTCCAAGATATTGACAAAATGTCCATTCATAAACCTGAAACAAACAAAGAACCAGTTTTGCATGGTTTCCAGACTGCTAGTCAAAAGTCTATAAAGATACTCAAGGAAACGATAGAGAAAACAAAAAACATGTTACTTCAAGAGATCTATGGCATGAATCTAAAATCTGAACCTAAGTTTACCGGTTTTCTGACCGCCAGCAAAAAACCATTGTCAATATCTAAAGGAGAGTTGGAGACAGCTCAAAACATATTCCAAGATATTGATCAAGCTAAATTGCCTACGGATGACCAGAACCAGAATTCTAAACCTACATTCATAGGCTTTCAGACAGCCAGCAGAAAACCTGTGTCAATATCTAAAGAAGCTTTGGAGAAAACAAAAAACATGTTCCATGATATTGATCAAGTCCAATTGCCTCCTGATGACCAGATCCAAAAATCAGAATTTTCGTTCGTAGGTTTTCATACAGCCAGCAAAAAACCTGTGTCAATATCTAAAGAAGCTTTGAATCAAGCGAAAAATATATTCCAAGATATTAATGAAGTCAAATTGGCTACCGATGACCAAAACCAGAAATCAAAACCTAAATTCATATGCTCTCAGACAGCCAGCAAAAAACTTGTGTCAATATCTAAAGAAGCTTTGGAGAAAACTAAAAACATGTTCCATGATATTGATCAAGTCCAATTGCCTCCTGATGACCAGATCCAAAAATCAGAGTTTTCGTTCGTAGGTTTTCAGACAGCCAGCAAAAAACCTGTGTCAATATCTAAAGAAGCGTTGAATCAAGCGAAAAACATATTCCAAGATATTGATGAAGTCAACTTGCCTACCGATGACCAGAACCAGAAATCAAAACCTAAATTCATAGGCTTTCAGACAGCCAGCAAAAAACCTGTGTCAATATCTAAAGAAGCATTGCAAAAAGCGAAAAATATATTCCACGATACTAACGAGTCTAATGACATACTTACTGAAGCTCTAGAACACAACCCGCAACTTCAATTTGTGGGTTTCCAAACAGCTAGCAAAAAACCTATATCCATATCGAAGGAGGCCTTGGAAAAAACAAAAAGTTTATTCCAAGATATACAAAAAGATGATGGTATTGAGCAGTTTCATGACAATAAGAGAGCCAGTTATACAAATGTCGATATATGTAGAGAAGCCATCGAAAAAACTACAAAGTTGTTTGAAGAACTAGCAGAATTGAAAGATGGCCGAAAAATAAATCAAGATTATTTAAGTCGAGCCGAAAATCCGGTACTGAAGAGAAACATCAGTAGGAATTTCCGTGGATTTCAAACAGCTTCAAATAAATCTGTGAAAATATCAGAAGAGGCATTGGCTAGCACAAGAAACATCTTTCAAGGTATAGACTTAGATGATAAAAACGATGAAGCAGATAAATTTGAAGGTTTTCAAACGGCTAGCAAGAAGAAAATTGTAATAAGTGAAGACGCTCTTGCCAAAACGAGGAACATATTTGACAACATTGAAAATAACGAAGTTATTTCTCCCAAAAAGACAAACTTTCTTGGATTTCAAACGGCTAGCAAGAAAAAGGTGGACATATCAGAAGATGCTTTAGCGAAAACCAAAGATATATTCAAGAATATTGAATTGACACAAATGTTTACTCCACAACACCCAAATAATAATGACACACGAAAATCCAAGGAAGATACATTCCAGTACAAAAATGCTTTACCTAATATTGCGGATGTAAAATATGTCAACACAAATTCGCCTCCGAAGAATCTTGCGCAACTCCTACGCTATTCAGGAGTAAAGGAAATTGAACTAGATAAAATAATCGACACTCAAGTCTTACACAACTTCGAAGAGGCTTTGAACACTGAAGATTTTTGTCCGAAATCGCCTGAATTTGAGAGAAAACGTTCAGGCAGTCCCATTCTCTCCTGCCCAAAAGCGAAGAAACGAAAGTGTTTCAAAACGCCATACAAAATTACCTCAGAAATTAGTAAACCGGTAGAAGTAACTCTTAAATCTGCAGCGAAACCTAACGGTCCATTGAAATTCGAAGCCGACTACAAAAAACAGAAATATTATACCTTGAAAATCATACAGCAACTGGAAATGGATTCCAAAGAAGAAGTGAACTTTGATCCATACATTAACAGTTTCAAATTCGAAGATTTACTTCAATTCCAATTCACCGGCGCTAGAAATAACTTGACTGCTAAAGAAAAACTGTGCGTGGAAGAGCTAAGGAACCATTTCGAACAGTCTGTGACCAGCAAAATAATACCCAGGGGATGGTTCGAGAACCACGTGAAATTAATTCTTTGGAAGCTAATATCTTACGAAGTGAAATTTCCACGAACAATGCCTAATACGTGCAACGCTAAAACGGTCATAGACCAACTAAAATACAGATATGACAGGGAGCTCTATAGAGTCGAAAGGCCTGCTTTGCGGAAGATACTGGAGAGGGATGACGTGTCTACTAGAACGATAGTTCTCTGTGTCGTTAGCATATTTGCTGATGGTGATAATGTTTCAAGGTACGTATATAAATAGGTTTTTAATCGATTCGTATTACATAATGGATATCATTATCTTACTAGAGACGCTCGCTGGGTAAACATTATCTATCTCCAGATAATGTAACAAAAATCTACGTAATAAGATGATTATACAAAGACAAGTGGCACCTCCATTCACGCCAGGTGTGTGAAGGGACCACTCGGACACTGCAGGCCTGGGGGATTGTTTTTAGATGGGGTTGGCCTCTTCTTCAGGCTATACTAGTCCACTGCTGGACATAGCCCTCCCCTAATAAGCGCCATGGCGCCCTGTCTTCAGCTTGCCGCATCCAGCATCTGCCTGCAGTTTTTCGCAGAAAAAAATTGGCTTGCCTAGCACCTATTCCATCCTGAATTGTTGATGATGATGAATTCCATCATCAACCCTTGTATGACCCCACTGCTGGGGCACGGGTCTCTTCCTGTAGCGCAGGAAGGTTAGGCCATACTCCACCAAGGGGGCCAAATCCGGGTTGGTGGAGGATTGTAAGACAGTGGCGGGCCTTACTGTCAGAAGTTTTCAAGCCGCCCATAAGGCCTCTGACATGGCTTACTTAGCCATTACATGACAGCCGGCACCAACCGCTTAACGTGCATTGCGATGCACGGAAGAAATGTGATGATGTATAGTTTTCAGATTTTTTCCTGTATCTGCAGTATAAGACGATGTATTTGTAGTATTACAACAAAGAATGTTTTTAGAATTTTGTTGAGTACAAAATTATATTTTGTGTTTATTTCAGCGTCACTAACGCTGGCTCCACGGTAGAGCTGCTTGTTACGGACGGATGGTACTGTGTGCAAGCCTGCATAGACAAGATGCTCACCAGGTTGGTCGGTGAGCGGAAAATTTTCGTCGGCTGTAAACTGATGACCCACGGGGCAGAGCTCCTGAATTGTGACCAGGGCATCGCGCCTTGGGAGGTAAGGAGTTTGATGACATTCACATAAGAATATTGTTTATTGTCCTCGTCAGGCTATACTAGTCCACTGCTGGACATAGCCCTCCCCGTGGCGCTCTTTAGAGCGCCACGTTGTGCTATCATAGAGGGTAATGCCCATAATCCCCACGCTGGGCATGCGGGTTGGGGATCGCAGTTCGGTGGAATTGTACTGCAGGGGGCGCTGCTGCCCACCCCCCGGTTTGTGTCCCTTAGTCGCCTTTTACGACACCCGCGGGAAGAATTGGGTTGGTGCTATTCTCTAGGCCGACACCACACTTTCTTTTTTGTTCACACAGGAAATAATTACAGAGACGACAGTGCTCGTAGCCCAGTGGAACCGAGTGATTGGAATCAACCACTTGGGTTAAGCAACAGGCGCGGTCAGGTGCTGGATGAGTGACCGTCCCGTGACTATCGCTGGCGGCATTTTTTTCCGAGTGCTTCTGTCTGTTTAGAGTGCTGGCTGTCATGTTATGGCAGTGGTTAGGCCATGTCAGAGGCCTTATGGACGGCTTGATAACTTCTGACAGTAAGGCCCGCCACTGTCTTACAATCCTCCGCCAACCCGGACTTGGCCCCGGTGGTGGAGTATGGCCTAACCTTTCTGCGATTCAGAAAGAGACCCGTGCCCGAGCAGTGAGGACATACAAGGGTTGATTATAATCAAAGAGACATTTCGCATTCCTCGCCAGGACACCTCCAGGGTCCGGCTCAAGCTCGCCGGCAACTCGACCCGGCGCGCGCGCTGGGACGCGCGTCTCGGTTACCATGGCAACGCGGCCATCTTGGCCCCGCTGCCAACTGTCTGCGCAGACGGCGGGAAAGTGGCCAAGACCAGAGTCTTCGTTGCGAGGGTCTACCCTCTGCTGTATGTGGAGAAGTTTGAAGATGGCAGCACAGGTTGGTAGATGGTTATGCTCTCTTTTCTCTTTGGCGGTACTGTCTCTTTCCTTCTCTCTTTCTCTATCTAGAGACATTCTAGCAGACTCTATCTGCTATCTCTGAAGAAAATAACATGACTGCGTCATAAAAGTTCATTTCTGCGTCACAAAAACGATGACTAGGTTACCATAGCAACGGGCGCCATCTTTGGAAAAGCTTCATAACGTCTCGGTTACCATGGCAACGCGGCCATCTTGTCCCCGCTGCCAACTGTCTGCGCAGACGGCGGAAAGTGGCCAAGACCAGAGTCTTCGTTGCGAGGGTCTACCCTCTGCTGCATGTGGAGAAATTTGAAGATGGCAGCACAGGTTGGTAGATCATTTTACTCTCTTTTTTCTTTGGCGGTACTGTCTCTTTCTTTTATCTCTTTCTCTATTTAGAGACACGCTAGCAGACTATCTGTTATCTCTGAAGAAAGTAATACGACAGCGTCATAAAAGTTCATATCTGCGTTACAAAAAACGATAACTAGGTTACCACGAACAAATTCAAACTACCACGTCTGCGCCACAAAGCATGTAACTAAACAACGAACTTACTATAGCAACGGGGGCCATCGTTGCAAACGCTCCATAACATCTCGGTTACCATGGCAACGCGGCCATCTTATCACCGCTGCGAACTGTGCAGGCTAGCTTCACGGCGTGTCGGTTACCATGGCAACGGGGCCATTTGGTTCCTGTTGCCAGCGGTGTGACGGCCGTAAAGCGGAATGACTATAGTCTGTAAAATATAGCTTGAGCTCCGCGATAGCTGTCATCGAAATTGAGTCCATGAAGTTTTGAATTTTTTCATAGAATATTTGTACTGCGAAAACTCCGTACTTACTGCACAATTAGTGATGTCTAACCATTATAGTAATGTAAGTTACAAACTTTCGATGATTTGGTGATGGATGATATAAACTACTATTGGAATTGCTTATTGGTTAATTGGTTTACTATTGGAATTGCTTTATTTGTTTGAAAACCATTATCAAATTTCATTAGAATTAAAATAATGAATATTGTTTTAATTAATACCTATCTAACAAAATACTGGTGTTTGCTCCGAACCTCCATGCTTCTGGGTTCTGGTCAGCCACGTACTCTATGGACAAGTTTTGATTTTTATTGAGTGACGTTCTTGTTTACCCTGACGACGAAATGTCTGTTGGTATTCGATGAATTTTTCAAATTATTTTCTATTAAAGTATTTCATGCTTTAAAGATGTAGTTGCTATGGTGAAGTTGATTAGTTGAGTTAAAGTTGTTCCGTTTAGTTTGCATGATGCCAAAAATATCAAAGAAAACTGTTTTGAACAGTGAATGCCGTGAGTTTGTAATTCGTTTGCGCGAATATTTCACGCGCGAAAACCAAAACCGTGGTCCGTTACTGCCATTAGAGCGAGTGTGTGACAGAGTTGCGGATGCTCTTAGTATTGGACGATCTACGGTGGTCCGTATTAGCAAAGAAAAGTACAGAGAGAAAGAGAATAAAAACTTCTTCCGTCACAGTTTTGACACCGCCGCAATCTACAACCACATATACGGATTATTACTCAAGAGGACAATTACCTACATTAAGAAAATTGGGAGCGTCACTTAAAGAGGCAAATTACCATCATTGGCTAAAATTCTAAGAAAAATTGGGTTTTCACATAAAAAACCGGCCAAGTGCGAGTCAGACTCGCGCACCGAGGGTTCCGTACAAACCTGTATTATAGACCTGAGTATTTGGTATGAATTTCAATTTAATACCTCTACGCGTTTATGAGGAAATGGGTAGTAAGTTTAAAATTATTAAAAAAAAATATATTATGTGATGTAACTAAAAATTTATGGTTTTCGTAATTTTTCCTTTATCTATGCTATAAGACGTTGCTTCGTACCAAATTTCAAGATTCTGAGTTCACGGGAAGCACCCTGTAGGTTTTGATTCCCTTGCAAGTGTCGAAAATTTGCGGCATAAACGGCTGTATCTTTTGATTGCGTTGGCTTAGAAGTTTGATTTTTTCACAGCTTCAAGGGACAGTAGACTTGAGTAATTGATATAAATTTCAGCTTCATACCTCCACGCGTTCCAGAGAAAAAGGGTCTTGACAGACGGACGGACGGACAGACGGACAACAAAGTGATCCTATAAGGGTTCCGTTTTTTCCTTTTGAGGTACGGAACCCTAAAAAGAGCGTTAAAAAGAAAATTGTAATCAGAAACTGATTTAGTGATATTACGATACACCTCTACTTGAATAAAAGTTTGTAAAATGATATTTCTCGTGTTTGATTTCATGTTTCCAACTTCTTGAAATTTCCACACACGCTTTAAGTGACATTTGATGTCGACATTGTCCCATTCCTAGCCCTGTCAGTGTGACAGCGGTCGTGGAGCTCAAGCTATATTTTACAGACTATAAGGTTTTTTTTCCGACCCTACGTTTGAAACTGGCCAAACATTGGCCGACGACTGACTGATCACTGCCCGTCACTTTGTTACAGTGACGCGATCTGAACGTCTGGAGCAGATCCACCAATTGAAATACGAGTCAGACCGGCAGATGCAGTTGGAGAAGTTGTACGAAGATATCGAGAGGGAGTTCTCTGATTCGGTAAGATTTGAGAATAGACTGTCTTGGATAGCATTATGCCCACTTCGTCATCATCAACCCATTATGTATTTAAATGTTTATCTTCTTTATATATATATGTTACCGGCCAAACCCGATTTTAGGATAAACTAGTTTTTCCTAGGCCAAACTAGTTTATCCTGAAATATACTTTTTCATATCAGGCTCAAGTATTTCAGCCTAGGATAAACTAGTTTCTCCTATCGGCCATAGGACGAACCAGTTTAGCCTAGTCAGTACCGGTTTATCCTATCGCTCATAGGATAAACTAGTACACACACACACACACACATACATGCACATAAACATGCGAGCCAAACTCATAACTCTCCTTTTGGGGTCACAGTGTTTTTGAAGACGTACTAGACATTTTATTATTTTTTCTACAAGAACCCTTAGTTAGTTAGTTAGACCTGAGATTTCCGCACTTACAACTTACGCACTTATTTACAAGTAAGTATATGATATCCCCCATTATAATATTTATGTAAGTCTATCTCCTGGACACCCCAACGACCGACCGACAGACAGCTTTTTACTTATTAATTTTTAGAATATATTAGTGTAAGGTAGTCTAAGCAAAACGTCTGTTCTACCTAAAAAAAAAAAAAAATCTTAATGTTAATTTTTGCTGGGCCCCCGCGATACAGGCCTGACCTAGTGCGGGGACCACAATCGATCCCAAGATCCCTAATCAAATTTAGTTAAGAATAATATCTAATTTTAACTATAGGTAGTTTATGCTCTAGTTCTAAGGATCAATGTGTGTTTTTATGGAAAATAAATTATTATTATTATTATTATTACTTAGCCTCATAGTTGGGCCATTTTACGTAGCAAGCGCTGAGGTACGCTAACACTTCAGACACTGGGGTTTCCTTACGATGTTTACCTTCACCGTCGGCGAGTGGTAACAATTTCACAAATGTACATATCTTAGAAAACAAAGCCATTGGTACATGCCGGGGTTCTAACCCACGACCTCCCGATTGAGAGGCCGGCTTTCTACACCGCTCCGCTACCACCGCCCTTACTGCCTGTTACAAGAACCCTTATACAGTATTGTCATCTGCAGGAGTCCCAAGACTCGGATCTGGAGGTCGGCAGCGGCAAAAGGCGGTGCCCGGATTCGGGATCGCAGATCGCCAAGCTGATGAAACTGAGCAAAGACCCGCAGGAGTTCCGGGTAAATCCCACACTTACACACACCCACGCACACACCCACACACGCATACCCACCCACACAGACAAACACACACGATCAGTGGTTAAAACCCGATCCCAAGGCTCCGGTCACAGTTCTGAGCAGTACACTCAAGTTCATACACTTAACTTCGTTAATACAGAATCAGACATGTACAGACACACACACACACACACACACACACATTACACATACACATTACACACACGCATATACACACACGCATACACACACAATTACACATGCGCTTAGAATGCGGTAAATTTGTTGCATTGCCATTTATATACATTAAGACCGATTTACTTACTAAGAAACAATCCAACATACTATTTTTTACAGTATAAAAGAAAACATCTCTAATTGGCCTTGTATTTGATTATATTTTAAATATTTATTCTTGTACATTTGCCAAGTAGCAATACCACTCGCCTACGGCGTAGGAAAACTTCGTGAAGAAACCTGAGTATCTCAGGTGTTCAAATACCAGAGCATGAAATTGCCAATCCGCGGTGGGCACGCTTGTTAATTAGCCCCATAACTCTCTCTCTGAGAGAAGGCCTGCCCCTTGCAGTGGGTCGTTAAAGGGTTACATAGGTGTAATTTACCTGTTTATTCCAGTCAACTTTGACCGACTCCCAGCACCGACTCCTCGCCGACCACACGGCTAAGACCCGCGACAGACGCCTGCAAGACATACAGGCCAAGGTCCAAGAGAGGCTGGCGCAGACCGGACTGAATTTGACGAGGAATGTGGTGACTCTGCTGAAGATCCGAGTGGCTGGCGCTTGGGAGAAACGCGGGGAGTTGGTGGTCACGAAAGGTATCATTATCATCAAGCCATTATGTCCCCACCGAGGGGCACGGGTCTCTTCCCTGAGGAAGGTATAGGCCATCATACTCCACCACGTGGCCTAGGCGAACCGAGTGATTGGAATCAATCACTTAGTTAAGCAACATCAGGCGCGGTCAGGTACAGAATGGGTGAACGTCCCGTGACTACCGCTAGTGGCATTTTTCCGAGCGCTTCCGTGCTTCGCAGGGCACGTTAAGCCATTGGTGCCGGCTGTCATGTAA
Source organism: Yponomeuta sedellus (assembly GCA_934045075.1). NCBI lineage: Eukaryota > Metazoa > Arthropoda > Insecta > Lepidoptera > Yponomeutidae > Yponomeuta > Yponomeuta sedellus. The sequence continues at coordinate 2,467,396 of OW203751.1, forward strand.
TGGTAGTCGTGAAGCCGTGTCAGAGGCCTTATGGGCGGCTTGATAACTTCTGACATTTAGGCCCGCCACTGTCTTACATTCTTCCAACAACCCGGACTTGGCCCCCGTGGACCTGCGATGCAGGAAGAGACCCGTGCCCCAGTAGTGGGGACATACAAGGGTTGATATCGATATATCTCTTCCCTAAGGAAGGTATAGGCCATACTCCACCACGGGGACCAAGCCCGGATTGGTGGAGGCTTGGTGGAGGCCATCTATCGACGGCAGCCGTCACCAACTGCTTAACGTGCCTTGCGAAGCACGGAACCGCTCGGAAAAGTGCCACTAGCGTTAGTCATAGACGGTCGCCTATCCTTGCACTGAACGCGCTCTATGTTGCTTAACCTTCGCGGTCGTTTGAGATCACGCAGGCAGCCGGGACTACGAGCGTGTTCGTCGCTGTATTGCTAGAGTCGACATATATCGGAGTAGGCTATTTGACGGGTTTATGAAAACCAACTCAGATTTTTCGTTGCTGTTTAATAAGTCCTCAGAGAGTAATAATTTTTAAATCTTTCGTGTATTTAGTGTATGTAATAATATTCATTTTTCAAGTAGGCCGCCGAAAGGCTCTTGAGCAATATGGCGTCGCACAGGAAGTACTGACGTCACTGGTCAGTAAAGAAAGGAATGTCAAGTCTCGGGTTCCCGGATCGCTATATTTACTGACCTGTGACGTCATTATAGATTCGACCAGTCCTAGATGTTTTCGATAGAACAGACATTTGCAGAACATAAGGGTTGCAATTGTACATTTCGTTACAGGGCTCATGTCAATATGGCGTCCGAACGACGCCATCTTGGAAATACTGCAAGAAGGCGCTTGGATTGATGTCATGGACGTTGTACCTACGGCTTTGAGGTAAAGAAAAGGATATCATCTATCTCGAAGCCAAGTTTCATCCACATTCGTTCAGCCGTTCTGGCGTGTTTGTTTACCAAACATGCATCCATTTTTATTTTTCCCAGTCACTTTTGTAATAATAGTAATATAAAAACCTATTTAGAGGCTAAAAATTTCACCCATGCCGGGATTCGAACCCGCAACCTCTGGCTATCCGTGCCAGCGCTCAATTGGTAGAGCGCTGGCACGGATAGCCAGAGGTTGCGGGTTCGAATCCCGGCAAGGGTGAAATTTTTAGCCTCTAAATAGGTTTTTAAATTTGTCCTTAGCACGGGTTAGTGCATTAAAATTAAAAATAGTATAATAATAGTAATAATTCTAAATTGACGAAAGTAATATGTCGAGTGGATGTGGGTGGAAGGGCCGGTAACAGACGATCCAGGCGGAAATCGATATCAACCCTTGTATGTCCCCACTGCTGGGGCACGGGTCTCTTCTTGCTTTGCAGAAGGGTTAGGCCATACTCCACCACGGGGGCCAAGGCCGGGTTGGTGGAGAATTGTAAGACAATGGCGGGCCTTACTGTCAGAGGTTATCAAGCCGCCAATAAGGCCTATGACACGGCTTAACGACTGCCATTACATGACAGCCGGCACCAATGGCTTAACGTGCCTTGCGAAGCACGGAAGCCCTCGGAAAAATGCCACTAGCGGTAGTCACGGGACGGTCACCCATCTTGTAACTGACTACGCCTGTTGTTGCCTCAAGTGATTGATTCCAATCACTCGGTTCGACTAGCCAACGAGGGCTTCTCCAGGCGGACATACTTCGACCAAATTGAGGGTATAATAGCAAAGGGTATGATAAAAAGTATCCGAAACTGGCGTGCGTGCACGCACAAGTGCAAGGAATAATGAAAGAAAAAACATTTATATTAACAAGGCACATCACAGAACCAGAAAAAACAGATTAGTGACATTATATAAACACAAAACATAAAGAAAAAAATACACAACAGACGAGGCAATGACAGAAGAAATTTTTTGAGAAGAAATTGCCCGAGTAACACAAGATACGCGATAAACCATAAAACAATCGTGAGAGGAGCATGCGATGTATATAGCATGAATGAAGGGGTGAGTGAATGAATAAGTGAATGAGTGAGTGAATGAATGAGCGAGTGAATGAGTGACTGACTGAATGCGTTAACGCTTGATTGATTGAATGCATGAATCTTGACGAAGCCAAAGAGATTAGTCAGAATCGTGACAACTGGCACATCCAGGATGTGCCAGTTGTCACGATTCTGACTAATCTCTTTAATCTCTGCCTACCCTTCCGAGATATAGGCATGAAAGTGGCTTACCCCTCTCTGCTTCCTAGATACAGGCGTCAATTTACGTCATGTGTTATGTAATATGAATCCTGCTACTTTCAGGTACTCAGAGCTCCAACTCTCGGCCGGAAGGCAATCGACCTTCAATAAGGCGAAATTAAAAGAAACTGAAAAAACGAAGGCGCTTGAACAATCCCTAGCGAGAACATGCTCCAGCATCAAAGATCTCACTCGAAATCCGAATTCGAAACACGATTACAACGAAATCGATACGATCGGAATGGTATTCGAGATCGAGCCCAGCGTAATCGAATTCGAAAGAGAATCAATCAAAAACCATCACTCGTTCCAGAACGTCTTCATAACAGACGCTGAGAAGAACCTACTCTGCATCAACTTCTGGGGGGGGCTCAAGAAGTTCGGCTTCGAGAATCTCTTGGACTCAGGCCAAATAATCGTCGGTACGAATTTGCAAAAGCGAGCTGGCAACACTAGGAAGAACATACCGCAATTTCGCGCGACTGAGTTCACGTATTTTACCAAAACCCCGCGGAATGATACCGCCAGAGATATGATCGAAGAGATGGCGAAAAAACTCCACGGACTTGATAGGAGAAAATTTTGCCAAGATTGCATTGAGAAAAAGAACAAGATGACTTCATTGAAGTACCAAAGTAATACAGAAAATATCTCTCCATACAGGCTCAATAACTCGGACTATACTCTTTCACGGAACAAAATCTACATAGAGTCTCCTCTGGTACAAAAGCCTCTGCAGAGCAAAGATGAGGATTTGAACCTTACTGGTCTGGACTTTGAGTCCACATTCAAACACAAAGAGACGCAGGACCTGTCACCTGAGGAGTTGAAAAGAAAACAGAGAGTACGACAAAAAATGGCCAAGTTGAGAATGTACGGCGAACCACCGCCAATATCTCCCATACACATAATAAATAAGTCTGTACACGCAAGTAACGAGTACAAAAGTCCTCTGGTAACAAAACTCCCACAGGAAAGTCCAAAAACTACCGTCTATGACAGAAGCTACCAGAATAGAGTCGGTGTTGCCAGCTTGCCCAATAGAAATCTACAAGGTTCGGTAGAAAAGTCTGGAGAAAAGAGTTTTACAGATATTACTAGTCCTGTGATAGTAATGAATAGGACTTACGTGAGAAATGTTAATCCGGTGAGGTTAAATTTTGTTGATAATCAGGGTCTTGAAGAAAATGCGTGCGTGGATCATTTTGCGGAAGAATTTGACGAAAGCCCGCCATTAAGCTTAGATTAAAATTACAATTTCTATTATTGTGTAAACAGACGACAACATGAGAGCCTTTACGTTTAATTTTAGGATGTAAAATAACCAAACGTAACATAGTCTCACGCCTCTACCCCGAAGGGGTAGGCAGAGACCAGGGTTTGCCACTAAACACGATCCCAGCAGATTTCTGAAAATTAACCGTTGATAGAAATCTTTAAAGTACGGAAAATAATAATATTACGGAAAATAATAATAAGTTTATATTCTTTTTAATGCACTAACTCGTGCTAAGGACAATTTCAAAAACCTATTTAGAGGCTAAAAATTCCACCCGTGCTGGGATTCGAACCCGCGACCTCTGGCTATCCGTGCCAGCGCACTTCCAACTGAGCTAATGGGCGACTCACCGGCATCAGTGAAGTTTCGAACCTCTTTACAATACTCTCTGTATTACGTACAGGCATGGGTGGAATTTTTAGCCTCTAAATAGGTTTTTGAAATGTTTATAATTATTTTTGTTGCACTAACCTGTGCTGAGTACAATTTTATTATAAACCTATTTAGAGGCTAAAAATTCCGCCCATGCCATGTAAATAATACAGAGAATATTGTAAAGAGGTCCGAATCTTCGCTGATGCCGGCACTTGCCTATTAGCTCATTTGGGAGAGCGTTGGTACGGTTAGCCAGAGGTCGCGGTTTCGAGTCCCGGCATAGGCGGAATTTCTAGCGTCTAAATAGGTTTTTAAAATGATAATAAGTATCAAGTTTTACGCTTCCTACGTTGTTCGTGCTTAGCAGTGATTCAATTAATATTAACGCCTGTCTACCTCTTGATTTTCATAGAATTTTAGGAATTAGAATATTTTCGGGGCTTAATCGCGTAGTAATTTATTGCTATTTTATCTCGACGTTTCGACGACGTTACAGTCATCGTGGTCTCGAGAAGACTGATGGCTGGCACCCGTTTGCATCTTCGACTGATGAGGTTTCAGACTACCCTCAATCAGCTATCACAAAGCACTATTAGGGTTGCGACACACTACACTAACAACGTCGGACGATAAGCCATGCGACTTCGAACACTTCTTGATAACCGGATCCCACGTTTGCGACAGTTTGAAACCACATTCCCGATTAAATTTTTTGTGTTTCTAACTATGTGTACAAGTCGCGAAAGTTTAAAATATGTTATAATTTTAAGAATTGTTTACAATTTTAGGGTAAATGTAAATGATTGTTCGTTGCCGTTCTTTTGTATTTCGGGAGTAAAAATTTTAAAAACTGTTACCTACATAACAGATAAAACTGTGATTTTGCTTAGTGTTGTTATTATAGTATCAACGTTCATTGTAAATAATGTTAATAGTAATAAAATATATAGTTTTAACATTGAATTTTATTAAAATCAATAGCACGATACTTTTTTATATGAATGCCAGGGCGGCCGAAGGGAGGTTTTTATATATTTCACGTAAGGTAGGAGTTTCCTTAAAAGTCAGAGCAAAACAATGTTTGAATAATATAATATACACTTTTTGGACTTTCGTTTCATCAACATGCATTATTCGTGACAAGCAAAATCCATTGCGATGTTGAATAGCTAGAAAATCGAAATCGAACTGGACTCGTCTGTTCGATTCAAATCGAATCGAAACATTGCATCGATTGCTATTATTACATCTAGCAACATTGAGTAGTGTCACGCATGTCATCCGACTGACATTGACAGCTGTCACTTGAAGGTGACCCCTACGTCGAAACCAGTTTTGCTTGACGCGTTCTAACCTACGATTTTTATTTTCTATGCGCTATCCTACCCGCGTAGACATGGTTCCCGTTGCGAAATCGTGACAAAAGAGCTGGAGGACCGTATACAGTGAATAAAAATACATTTGCAAGTCATAAAAGTGCAAATTTCTGTGTCGAAACAGCGTGGTTCAAGCGTGAAGTTTTCATCGGTCTTAATTCGTATTTACACAGGTGAGTGCGTGTATCTTGTACGTACATCGGTTCCTTATCGTTCCTTCTTCATTCATGCAGAAGTGTGGCTAAAAATAGCAGGTTATGACTTAGTAGTTTTGAAAAAATACGCCACCGGCTCGCTGACGCGTTAATACGTATTTGAATCACATTGGTCAGATTTCCTGTGATAAAAAGGTCATTAAATATACTCGTTTATGCATAATGTTGTTACGCGGGAATATGTAATGAACGTGCTGCTCTAAGTTGAAAATAATGTTACTTTTTATAAGTGTTACATTGTATGATTAATTAGTCAAATATTTTGCGAGAAAATGTTTAACCACTTTATCTATAATATAAAAATTAATCGCTGAATGTGTATGAGAGCAGCTGAACCGATTTCGCTGATTATGATTTTTTGGATATTTCTTGAATTATGAGGATGGTTCTTATGGAGGAGAAAATAAAAAAAATCTAGATTCAACTGTTAGGCGGTACGAAGTTCGCTGGGGCAGCTAGTTTATTAAAGTCATGACTTTGAAATGATGAATTCAACTTTTAAAACTAACCTAATACTACAGCCAGGTCGCCTCCTTACGAGGGCACTATTCAACCATTAATAGCAGCCTAGATAGTAACACAATTTGGATGAATTTTAATAGCTATGATTGATTAACTTATAATATAACATAACTTTTAGTCAAACTAGGAAACGAACTTTTCTAGTTTGTCTCGGGTCTTGGATGTTATCTTTGTATTTATTCTATAAAATCTATCGTCGAGTTAGCACCTATAACACAAGTCCTTTAGTTGTACTTAGTATAGGGCTAACGAGATCTGTGTAATATGTCCATGAATATTTATTTATGGTTTTTCGTTTTGACTATTTGTGTCCAGAATAAAATAATTAAAATAAAATATATGATATCTATCAAGAACCATGCTGCACTCAGAGATGTCTCGTCCCTGTTAAAATATGTTTAATTAAATTAGTCACAGTGCACGGTGGTACCGTAGTAGGTCATAGGACTCGGATGGCAATGACTGAGCTAAGCCATGATATCTGGCTCAGTTACCCACTAATTGTCATACTACCTGAGGGTATAAAAGGTTTCGCAATCTATTGTTCCCAACATTCCTTTTTCGGCATCCGAAGTGAACACAAGTAATTAGTCATCAACCTGTTATCACCAAGTGCTTTAATTAGCCCAAGACGCGACGCGTGTGTTTAAGTTCCAACTTGTCTGTGACCTGCTATTTTACAATGGAATTTGAAGTCACAGGTATGTATTATTAATTTACTTTACTATTTTGCCTTTTCCTTCTACATTTTTTTTTTAAATAGAGTGCTACGCCAACGTGGCATTTTTTATGTATTTATGTCTGTATATTTTTTACGTTGAAGCTTTTACTTATGTTTGTACCTACTTGTACCATTCAATTTGGTATAGAAATATGGGTTACAATGTCTACTACTAGGCCTCTCCAAATTTAGCTGCGTCATGCTGCGTCTGTAAGGTGCAGCCAGGTGCTACGCCGCGCGCCTGAACGCGTAGCAGGCGCGTAGCACTTGCTACGAAACATGTATCTATTTTGATCCGCTTTTAACGTATTTTTATTTTGTTTTAGGTACTAGTATTAAGTGTTCTTTCAAAAGAATGCTTGTACTAGATACTTGGCTGTCTATTAAAGACAGCAAATCTGAACTGGAGCGTTGGCATCGAGTTTTTCGAGACCTAATACAATTGCTGCCTGATGTTGAGAATTACATTGCTGATGACTTGGAAAAAAGAGTTACTAAAGTTTGTACAAGATTGGTAGCAATTTGGAAGCAAGTCACGCGCAACCATTCTCGCATGGTCTCTAAGTACGGAGACTGGCTGAACGAAATTGAAGTTTGCGTTCTGCCAACTTGTGCAACAGTAGGGAGCCACAACACCCAACGGCCAGCAGCAGAAGCTTCGACAAGCACCCAACAGCACCAGCACAGGAAGGACTTTGAGGAATGTAGCAAGAGATCAAAACGCCGCAGGCTTGCAGAGTTAAGTAAAGTAGACAGTTCTGCGATAAATTCTTTGTTGGACGATTCTAGTCTATCTAACGCCGCTGCATCTTTAAATTTCAGCACTGACGAAGTCTTGTCTCTTATAAATGAGACAAAACTGACTAAACATCAGTATCTTTTGGTGAAAGACTTCGTTAATGCAAAATCACCTAATGCATTACCATCTTATCAAAAAGTGTTAGAAGCTAAGAAGCGGTGCTATCCATCGCAAGAGTTTATCACGGAATCATCTGCTGAAGTAGAATTACAATCATTGTTAGATCATACTGCTTGCCGGATACTAGAATCCCAAAAACCCGTTTTGAATAATATTGACCCTAATAAAGAATTTGTTTTGATTGGAAAATGGGGTTTCGATGGGAGTACGGGGCACAGCGAATATAAACAGATTTTTGGAGATTCTGGTATCGATGATGATGGCAGTATGTTTGTTACTTCATATTGTCCTCTTCAATTGGTTTGTAAGTCCAATACCTCCGACCCAGATCAAATAGTTTGGAAAAATCCGCGCCCTTCTTCCACCAGGTATTGTAGGCCTATTCGATTCCAATTTGCCAAAGAATCCAAAGACCTTTCTGTGCAAGAAGAAGCTTATTTCAAGACTAAAATTGATAGTTTACAACCGACTTCTTTCACTCACGGTGAATATGAAATAAAAGTGCAGCATTCTTTACAATTAACCATGGTTGATGGTAAAGTGTGCAGTGCTCTGAGCGATACATCTTGTAGTAGATGTTATATTTGTGGTTCAACTCCAAAAGAGATGAATGACATTGATAAATCGCTGAGCAAAACTGCAGATAGTGGTACCTATCAATTTGGACTATCTCCTCTTCACTCGTATATCCGATTCTTCGAATATTTAATTCACGTTTCTTATAGATTAGACATAAAGAAATGGCAGGTACGTTCTTCAGACGAAAAAGCTCTTCTTGCACAAAAAAAACAACATGTGCAGCAACAGTTTAGGCAGAAACTTGGTCTAATAGTCGACAAACCGCGAAGTGGAGGAAGTGGCACATCTAACGACGGAAACACTGCCAGAAAGTTTTTTTCTAACTCAGCGGTTTCAGCGGAAATTACTGGATTAGATAAAATCCTTATTGACAGATGTCATAATCTGCTGCAGTGTCTTTCGTCGGGATACAAAATTAATAACGCCACTTTTAAAGAGTATTCTCTAGAAACAGCACGTAAACTTGTTGCTACCTATCCATGGTACAACTTGCCATCGTCTGTACATAAGGTCCTCATTCATGGGTCGGAAGTAATTGAACACGCATTATTGTCAATAGGTGAGCTTTCGGAAGAGGCCGCCGAATCTTGCAATAAATTAATCAAACTCTTCAGGCGTGACAACACGAGGAAAATGTCTCGGGTTGTCACAAACACCGACTTGATACATAGACTTCTCCTTAATTCGGATCCTTATATTTCTAGTTTAAGAAGGTTACCACAGAAGAAGAAGTCTATTCTATCAAAAGAAGTATTAAATTTGTTGTCGGTTTAGGAAAAAATGTAAAAAATAAGATAGGTATTTATGTTATTTTTTACATAACTCCTATTATGTAAATATAATATTTTTTGTCCAATTGTGTGTTTGTACTTAGATGTTAGTTAAGTATTTACTTTATTTGTAATATAAAATGTAAATAGTAAGGTTTAATAGTTATTAAGTTGCAAACCTTCTTTTAAGTGTAATAAAAATGCATAATTTTGTAAATAAAATAAGCTTTTTAAGATTATTTTGTTTTTTTTTTATTGTGTTATGGCTTAAAGTATTACAAAACACCATAATAATAATAATCAGCTATGACAACGACAGTCATTATTATCGCGAAACCCTATGACCGCTACTCTTAGGGCGTGGAACCAGTGTGCAGTGTTTCATCTCATCCGAATATAGGAATGCATTACGCAAGCAAAATGTATGCGTGTATTGCTAAGGCCCCACCGTCTTATCTATTACCACAAGCATGATATAACCTTATGTAATAACAATAACATGAGTTAAGATAACAGGATCGTAGTATTAGGTGACTTGACGATTAGTATTATACATACCAAAGTGATTAGGTGTGTATAATAATGATACGGCTGGCAATAAACAGTATTTTTTTTCTCTCTCTCTTTTCCCTCTCTGTCTCCCCTCTCTCCCGCCCCTCTAAACTCTCTCTCTCTACCTACCTCTCTCTCTCCGCCTCTATCCCCCCTCCCCATCTCCCCCTTTATCCCCCCTCCCCATCTTCCCCTCTATCCCCCCTCCCGTCTCTTCCCCTTTCTCTTTTATTTTATTTATTTAGGGTCAACAACAAAGGATAGATTAATATATCCTATTTATCAACATGCACTAAGGATACCTATATATATAACTAAATGCTCCTGAATTAAAGGTGTCTTCTTCTTCAGGCTATATTAGTCCACTACTGGACATAGCCCTCCCCTATGAGCGAAGGTTGTGCCAACATTCGGGGGTAATGCCCATAATCCCTATGCTAGGCATGCGGGTTGGGGATCGCAGTTTGGTGGAATTGTACTGCAGGGGGCGCTGCTGCCCACCCCCCGGTTTGTGTCCCTTAGTCGCCTTTTATGACACCCGCGGGAAGAATTTGGGTTGGTGCTATTCTCTAGGCCGACACCACACAGTGTGTCCACAACATTTTTATTTTATTTTTATTTTTATTTTCTTTATTAGGGACAACAAACAGAAGTACAATGTATTTTAAACAAATATCTTAAACGTAAAAAAATACAATAGTTAATTGTACATCCAGCTCCATTATCCACATCTTACAATATGGTTTTTATTAAACTAACTAATCAAACAAACGAACGCACGCTTAGTCCAAGGTTTGTCTAAAAACAAACCCTGAAAAGAAAAGAAAAGGGGAGAAAAAAAAAAAAATTTTATTAATGACTTCATAACAAAACCTTCACCATTAACTTTTTACTGAAACATCCTTAATAATTTTAATTTTAAGAGCCAGTGCCCTAAACGACTCAGGGGTAAGTGCAAATATATCTAGAGTATTAAGGTAAGTGTTGTATGTTTTGACTATTCTATTAAGAGGTGCCCTTTCACCTGCGTTGGTTCTACATTGGTTGGTAATGAATAGATGATGAGGATGTGCACTTTGAATCCTTATCGAGCGACTTGGAATCTTATAATATATTTGAGCGGTACATGCTAAAAGTAAAATTAAGGACCCCTTGCAACTAGTTAGTTCGACCTCGGATTTTCCGCACTCGCATTAACCTCACAGTTGGGCCATTGTACGTAGTAACGTAGCAAGCGCTGAGGTATGTTTAATATCTGTGTAATTTCCATTCTTATGTACAATACAGTGTTCTCGGTTGGGGGCGGCGGAGTAGGGGTTGGGGTATCCATGGGGGAACTATAGGGGCCCTATTGACAACATTTCAAAATTGTATGGAGCTCTAATTCGAAAACCATTTCGAGATTTGGCTTTGTAAAGCACGTAAAAATTTATTTCAGTTTTTTCTGTGGTTTCATTTCCGAGAAAATGGTAAAAACACAAAAATACGCTGATGACGTCACACCATGGCTCCCAGTAAACATGCCTGTGCCACGATAAAAAAAAAGGCAATTTCAAGATCTAACCTAAAAAATCAGTGTTGCCAATTTTTAGCGACTTAGTCGCTAGAAATGACGACTTTTGCGAGAGCCTTAGCGACAAAAAAAAAGTTTTGAGGACAAAAATAATTTAGCGACTTAGCTGACGACCAGTGTTATTATCGTCAAAATCTGGGTTGCCGTATCTAAACCTTCAACTTGCCTTAATTATAAAAAAAAAAAATCGCTGATCTGCCGTATTATCTTTTAATTGAATAATTAGTGATTGAAACACAAAAATAATAAGTATATTTTCAACTTTCTATCATTTCTTCATCCTCGTTTATAATAAATACACTGCTTGTGCAATGAATATTTTTCTTTGCTTTTCATTTTGATAAGCATAATTATCTCCTGACACCTTTTTTGGTTTAACATCGGATCGATATCACTGTACCCACATGATCACACTATTTTTATTTTTAATGCACTAATAGTGTAATCATGTGGGTACAGTGATATCGTTCCGATGTTAAACCTAACTGCAAAGTAGGTAGTCGGGGCTGTAAGTAATGCAATTTGCTTAAGTCAGATGTCGCTGCCTGTACGTAATACAGAGAATATTGTAAAGAGGTTCGAAATTTCACTGATGCCGTGAGTCGCCCATTGGCTCAATTGGTAGAGCGCTGGTACGGATAGCCAGAGGTTGCTGGTTCGAATCCCGGCATGGGTGAAATTTTTAGCCTCTAAATAGGTTTTTAAATTTGTTCCTTAGCACGGGTTAGTGCATTAAAAATAAAAATAGTGTAATATTTGCATATGTTAAAAAAATTCAGAAACTGTTTTTTAACATGGCCCTGGCAATACTAAAATGACATTTGTAACTATATTTTTTTTTAGGATATTAGGCAAAAGAAAACATATTGTGAGCCTCGTTGTTTCGTCACTTCCGGTAAAAATATTTTAAACTCTAAAATTTAACTTTAAAACGTGCGTGTTTCATAAAATAAAAAAATATGGTTCGTTTTATTTTGTATCTAGTTTCCTTTAGGACAATAAAATCCGTATGCTAAAAAAATGAAATGTTGTCAATTGGACGCAAAAATGGAAACAAAAATATTTTTTCCTTTAAAAAATAGTTTAGGACGTAAAAATTTTTTTTTTACTTTAAATTCAACCCCCAAGGCTACATGGCTACTCTCTATCTATCTATCTAATATAAAGGATATCATAATATGGTGGAAGGTTTTGATGCGGAAGAATGCATTTGAGCGTAAGTCGATTGTGCCAACTGTCATGCAATGGTAGTCGTTAAGCCATACCAGAGGCCTTATGGGCGGCTTGATAACTTCTGACAGTAAGGCCCGCCACTGTCTTATAATCTCCCACCAACCCGGACTTGGCCCCCGTGATGGAGTATGGCCTAACCTTTCTGTGATGCAATTTTTCAATTTCAATTCCTTTATTGCCATAAATTACAGTATTCATAGATGTTATAATTAGATTGCACGTGTAATTTTACCAATTAAGGCGTAGCAAAATACTTAAAAGTAAGGATTTAATTTAATTATAAAAACCTATTTAGAGGCTAAAAATTCCACCCATGCCGGGATTCGAACCCGCGACCTCTGGCTATCCGTATCCGTGGCTGGCACGGATAGCCAGAGGTCGCGGGTTCGAATCCCGGCATGGGTGGAATTTTTAGCCTCTAAATAGGTTTTTAAAATTGTCCTTAGCACGGGTCAGTGCATTAAAAATGAAAATAGTATAATTAATTTAATTAATTTACAACTTATACATTACAAAAGAAAAAATTAAAAGGGAAAAAAAAATTATTACAATTACATAGAATTCTTTGTCAAAATTATAAGTGTTAATAATAAAATTCATTGGGTGCTTTCATAATTATTAAATTCGAGGATACTATAGCAGGAAGAGACCTTCGCCCCAGTAGTGGCGACATACGAAGGGTTCATGTCACGTCAAACGTCAGGATTACGTCACTAAGCCCTTGTTCTAAGCGAGCTCTCACTCAGCAGTAAGGGGTCATCCATAAATCACGTCACATGAATTTCGTGATTTTTCTCGATCCCTCCCCAGTCCTTGTCACAGCTGGTCACATTAGTGAGACGCCCCTCCCTAGTGTGACGTCACATATTTTGCAATTTTACATTCAGATATTATTGAATTGAAACCAACCCGTTCTTAAATTGGCCCTCCGTGGTGGAGTATGGCCTAACCTTCCTGCTTTGCAGCAAGAGACCCGTGCCCCGGCAGTGGGGACATACAAGGGTTGCTATCGGATTCGAACAGCAGTTCCGAAGTTAACTTTTTATAATCAAGAGTTATATATTATTTTTAATGCACTAACCCGTACCAAGGACAATTTTAAAAACCTATTTAGAGGCTAAAAATTCCACCCATGCCGGGATTCAAATCCGCGACCTCTGGATGTCCGTGCCAGCCTTTTTAGCCTCTAAATAGGTTTTTAAAATTACCAAGAGTTGCAAAAGGTACTGAAAAACCTAATTTCATTAATAGTGCTAAGTTCGTGTTTTAACCCGTAGATTTGGAAATGTGACGTCGCGAAATTTAGAACCCCTCCCCCCTGTCACCAGTGCTGCAAACCCCATCAGCAAGAAAAAAGGAGACTGAAGAAAAAATCAGGAGACGCCAAAAAAATCGGAAGAAAACAAAAAAATACCTTTTTGATCACTTATGAGTATAAGTACATAATAAATAATAAGAATTTAAAAACCTATTTAGAGGCTAAAAATTTCACCCATGCCGGGATTCGAACCCGCAACCTCTGGCTATCCGTACCAGCGCTCTACCAATTGAGCCAATGGGCGACTCACGGCATCAGTGAAATTTCGAACCTCTTTACAATATTCTCTGTATTACGTACAGGCAGCGACATCTGACTTAAGCAAATTGCCGATTTCACTTTCACTTTCACTTTCGAAATTTCACTGATGCCGTGAGTCGCCCATTGGCGCAATTGGTAGAGCGCTGGCACGGATAGCCAGAGGTTGCGGGTTCGAATCCCGGCATGGGTGAAATTTTTAGCCTCTAAATAGGTTTTTAAATTTGTTCCTTAGCACGGGTTAGTGCATTAAAAATAAAAATAGTGTAAATAATAAGAAGTGAAGCAGAAAAATAAAACACAAAAAACAAATGCTTTTTTATTCAATAAAGATATCAAAAAAAATAACAAAAAAAACCTTTTGACACTAAAGACTTTTGAAAGTCGACAGTTAAGTTAGTAATTTAAGTTGCCATTAATTAATTAAAAAAAAATGCTTCTATTTCCTAGGCTATTAAAATGTTGCGAATATTCTTTCTTTCGTAGAACTAGCCATTGAGATTGTGTTAGTGTTAGTTAGTCAGTTAACAAAGGTGGAATATGCAGAAAAGTAGTCGCTACTTGTCAAAATTCAGGAGATTTTACTCAAATGTTCAAATAAAACAGTAAATCAGGAGACAGTGCCTAAAATCAGGAAATATCCTGATAAATCTGTAGAGTTGGCAGCACTGCCTGTCATACAATGTCACACGTCGTCGACCCCATCCCATTTAACGTGTGACCTAAGCCAGGCTTTCACGGTCTTAGTGCGCTCGGTCCGAGTGCGCCATCCGAGTAAACTAATGCTTCTGATTGGCTATTTTAGTGTTGTCACGAAAAAACGTCCAATCAGAAGCATTAGATTACTCGGATGGCGCACTCTGTCCGAGTCAACTAAGACCGTGAAAACGCAGCTTTAATTTATGGATGGTCCCTAACAGGAACACAAGGTCACCGGAAAATAGAGACAAAATATGCCAACCGAGCCACAGTCACATGAAGTGAAATGACAGGAAAAGCAACTGGATTCTAGCCAAATTGGATGCCCTGTTACCAATTTTAGCGTAGGCTGTGTAGAGACATGGTTATTCGTCTTTAACTTAATTCCGGACGCGTTTACTTGAAAACCAAACCAATCAAGTGTCCTTATCTTCACCTTAAGGCTGGGTTCTCCGAGCGCACGATTTCTGTGCGCTGGCGGTAAAGTTGTATTTTTTAAAATAATATTTTTAATGCAATGTTGACGACCGACTGCTAATCATTTATTATTTTGCTACTATAAATTTATTGTACACGAAACAACACGTGAGAAATAAATAACATGTCCAAGGTGAGCTTACCTCTGAAAGAGATTTAACTTTTGTGCATTTTTTGTTACCCAAAACCCAGTAAACCCAGTGAGACCTCACCTCCCGTTGGTTTTACCTCTATCGAGGATAGGCCAAGCCAAACTAGCTCTTATTCTTCGTCCCACAGGTCAAGATGTCACATGACCTCACCTCAGTCGGTCTACCTCTATCGAGAAAGGGCCAAGCTAAACTAGCTCTTATGCTTCAGCGCACAGATCAAAATTTTGCCTGACCCTACCTCCGCCGGCTCTACGTCAATCGAGGACGGGCCAAGCTAAATAGCTCCTATTCTTCGTCCCACAGGTCAAGATATCGCGAGATCCCACCTCCCGAGGGCTCTACCCCTTATCGAGGATAGGCCAAGCCAAACTAGATCTTATTCTTCAGTACACAGATAAAAATGTCGCATGACCTCACCTTCCGCCGCCTATTTTGAGGACTAGCTTTTGCCCGCGACTGCATCTGCGTGGACATTAGTAGCTACGAAATTTTGCAAACACGTTCACTCCCTTAAGGGTTAAATAAAAAAAAAAAACGGCGAAACACGTGTTCAATCAATTGTGTTGAAGAGTATTACAGAATACGTAATGCAGAGAATAGTGTAAAGAGGTTCGCAATTTCACTGATGCCGGTGAGTCGCCCATTAGCTCAGTTGGAAAGAGCGCTGGCACGGATAGCCAGAAGTCGCGGGTTCGAATCCCGGCATAGGTGGTATTTTTAGCCTCTAAATAGGTTTTTAGAGTACCTATTTTAAGTTTCAGGAAAATTAGACAACATTCTTTATACCTCACATACAAATTTTTGCAACCCTTTTCGCGCCCTTAGGGGTTGAGTTTCAAAAAATCCGGTCTTATACCTTGCCTACATGATATATAGACCCTCTGTGCAAAATTTCAGTTGCCTAGGTCCAACGGCTTGAGCTGGGCATTGATGAGTGAGTTAGTCAGTCAGAATTTTATTTATATAGATAGTTTAAACTGTTTTTATACGGATTTATGCTCGTTTATTCCATTTTTACCATTTCCGACGTTTCGGCACTTTTTCAAACACTTTTTACTTTTTTTAAACAGTTTTAATTATGTCTAATGCTCGTGTTAACCTTAAAAAATATTATGTAGATAGGCCAAGAAATACTAGGTCTTATTCTTCGCCCCACAGGTCAAAATGTCGCGAGACCGCACCTCCCGCCGGTTCTACCGGGCCGATTCTTCCCACGACCTCACCTCGTACCTGGACCGAGGTCAGGCGGCGCAGGACGAGAACCGGTGGACCTTCGAGTGCGCTTGGGAGGCTGCCAACAAAGGTACGTTTCGCCTCTTAGGAGGCAGGTTCTGCGTTCTTCTAAAGTCGACTTCCCACGGTCCGCGATGTCACGAACGGACGCGGACCAGCTCGCACGAATCACCGTGGGATGGGTCTCGGTCCGCGGTAGCACAGACGTCTGTGGCGGTGCACAGAGTCGCGCACCATGGGAAGAGCCTCTTGCGCGGTGCATGGCTGTCCGTGGTTGTTGGCCATGCGTGGATAACCGCAGAATCGCGCACCGTGGGAAGCCAGCTACTCTACCTCATTTTTATTTACTAATAACTTCTGAACTAGACTTCATAACCCAAACCCAAATATAGCGTTCTATTCGTCCAGCCAGAGATTTACTTCCGCATACAAAAAGTATGAAAAGCTGTGTGTATCATAATTAATACGCAATGTAATAACAAGCGTGTGCAAAAATTACACCCTAGCGCTGACGGAATCTAACATCTTAACAGTTGCAGGACAATAAATTTACGAAACTCATTATGATGTAATCTGCAACATCATAATGAGTTTGAAATTTAAAAATAGTAAGTAAGGAAAAATGTCAATAATTTTGAACTTATTGGTAGGTATAAGGAAGAGCGGGATCGATCACCCGATCGTGCTCTTCCACTATAAAGGGAAATTTCCCGCCAGGCAGATCGTATGCCCGGGGGCGGCCGGTCCTACTGTTGTTAGTCGGACGTTATATTTATGTTATGTCATTGAAACACTTTGATTGCGCGATGCAGGAATGTTGGAGATTGTAGTGCGCGCGCAGAGTTGACATGTGCTCGCCACAGTAGCCATCATAACATTGACACTAGAACACTAGATTGACTTTGGCAGAAAGTTCGACATCGGCTGGTTGCCATTATCAATAAGAATAATAATAATAACATAATTTGTCATTTCCACGAATTAGATTTGCCAAAGTTAATACAGTCTTTTATAGCTTTTAGAATATACCTCGGCTACTATCGGATAGAATCGGATATATTCGTGTAATAGAAATATAGAACTATCGGAAATATCGGAAGCAAAGTTTTATACAGAGCAGGAGGTAGTATTACACTCGTGTACTTTCGGCGAAAACCGAAGAGAGCCCGAGGTATATTCAACAGACTACACCTTTGTGTTCGTTTCCTAGTTTGACCGAACGAACCCGAGATCTTCGGTTTTACAGTCAGCGGGCCAAACCGCTGCGCCACCGAGGCCGCCTCTTGAATTAAGGTTAAACCTCTTTTGAAAAAAATAAATGTGGAGTTTCTTGCTTAGTTTCTATTTCACGTGAAAAATGAATGACTGGGATGACGACGGGTGAGCTACTTGTGAAATGCTTGTTATAAGCCGATGATCAAGTTGTGTTTGCATCGTAAGTCGTGTCGATTTGTGAGCATAGTGAAATAACAACGACGAAACCATGATTTCATCGAGTTTACATGCAAAATATAGCAATTATCATTATTGCATTGTTGGAGAAAGCAAAAACATGTCAATAAAGAACCCCGGGAAGTTGTGGATTCCTGTACCCAGTGAAATAAACACAAGAAAAAATTGGCTCAAACTTGCCAAAAGAGACCCCGATACTTTATCGAATGAAACTCGGGTGTATTTACGTGATCACTTTGATGTTAGTCCTATAATAATCAATTTCCACTGGTTCTGGCTGACAGATGTTTGTTTGCAACCAAAAGATGCTTTCAACATGGCGGATAGCGTTTTCACCGTAGATAGAGTAGAACTATAGATCAAGGCACAGTGTAACCGTTTTCACGTCGGTGAATATTATTTGGTTTGTGTGCGTGAATGTTGCCGCAGTAAAAGTGAATTGCCATAATGAGGGATAAAATATTTCAGTCGTTCATAGGCCATGAATAAAAATGCAGATTTAGTTTTGAATTTTATTAATCATACATGTCTGACAAATTGTTTGCAGAACGTAGCAAACGTTTTATAAACAATTGTCATTTTGTATAATTAAAAATACGTTTTATTTTACACGTTTAAATTTTACAAGTTAAGGCGCTTAGGGACGCTATCTAGGACCACCAATGGAATACAATCATAAACTGTTTTATTAATAAATTTTTTTCATATAAAAATTCACCATATAAAAAATCTTTCGAAGGGTACCTCAGACCACCAAAATGTACATTTTGTCGAAATGTAGAGAGCATATTCGAGCATTTGATGTAGGTGACCAGTTCTCTCTTCAAAATGCTAGCACCCATTTTTCCAGAACAGAACTATTTTGAAGAAATCTGGAAAAGAAACATTGCTAATATTAATAAATATTGTAATACATTAAAATATAATAAGTAACAACTTTAGTATTATTATTCGCGATACTCATACATAGCTGTTGTATATTGAATGGGTCGATTATTTATTAGGGAAATAAGGTAATTACGTTTTACCTAATAAACGATCGCGGCTAGACGGTATTACGGATTGACGGATTGTACGAGATTCATTGATACAAATTCAAATTTGAATTCTATACCGAATTCAAGGGCACATTGCTTGCGGCAGAATGCACAAAAACACCGAAAGGGTTCTTGCGATAAATTCGAGTTGACACATTTTTTGCTGAGTGGAATGAATGCTGAAAAATTATATGGGCAACAAGTCACATAGGAAGGCGATGCAGCTATCTAACAAAGCATCAGGATATTATATTTGATAATTCAGTGCTGTAGCCGTAATGTTTCTGTCTCTATTCTTTTATTATAGATTTCGATATCAACCCTTGTATGTCCATAACTCTGGAGCACGGGTCCTGCATCGCAGAAAGGTTAGGCCATACTCCACCGCAGGGGCCAAGCCCGGGTTATAGTTTTAGGTACATTTGATTTTTAATAACGATACATTAAGTATTAAAGATTCATAATATATTTTGATTACGTTTGTAACTTAATATCTGTACAAGGACAAGCCGTCGAAGTCTGGGACTTCGAGTTAAGTAATGATCACGCAGCGTTGCCAGATATACGATTTAAATCGTATTCATACGATGTTTTACATTTATGTTGCATATACTCGTACGATCAAGGGGCAGAAATCGTACGACTTTTTTAGATTTTATTCAACCAAAGTACTAATACCAACATAGCACGTCACTATTTATTCTTTTACTTACTAAGTAGCAACCCTTAAGGTTAATCTAACTAATGTGCGACGTTACCGGTTACTCGTTTTTGTGACACAGATTATGAACACTGCTTCAGTTCAGTCAATCTTATTAAAACAAAGATCCGAAATAGGCTGAGCAATGAAACTCTAAACGGCACACTTTTGGCAAAACAACATATTAAGCGCTATGGGTGTTGTGTGGATTTTTCTCAAACATGAGCAATAATATTAACATTACAGTAAAACCCTTTACGGGGATAAATAAAAACCTAAAAATAGTGTGTTTATGTTTAATCGATTGTTTACTTTAAAGTAATAAAACAAAGGTTTTGAAAACGTTCTGTTTTTTTAGCAGCCTTCTTAGGGAATACTACTTTTTATTTTCCCATCGTACGGTCGCTTATAACGTCTGCCAACACGGTCAAGTAATGATCGGGATTTTCGACATAAACGGATGGCAACATTTTTTTACTCTTCGTTTTTTTAGGTTAGGAAAGAAAATTCTATTAAATTGCTTTTCTTACGGACTAGTTGCAAAGCTACTAGTTGAAACTTAACTAAAATACTCAACATAAGGCAACTTTGGGCTTAACAATAATTGAAACACAATAATTACTTACCTATCAAAGGAAACTTCCCCCAAAGCTCTTTCTTAACGATTTCTGCATACGAGTACACTACAATTCACCATACTTTCTCTATTTAGGTCACTTTTAATATATCATTTCACAAATACACGGTTGCTCTTCGAAACGGCTAGCGTAGCGTTAAATATGATAAAATTTTCAAAATCTTGTCGTTTGTTTGCCCCCAAAAACGTCAACTTGACACTGGGGGCAAACAAAAAAAGCAGTTACACTTTTGCTGTTTACTCTATCTCTTTCTCACCCATGGTCGCTACGAAGTTTGTTTCATTTAAAACTTGAATGTGTGCGCTGTGGCTTGCTCTATAGTTTTACTCCCTCTACGGTTTTCACCGTTCCGAATTAAAAGCGGTAAATATTTTTTTAATTTGCGAATTTTGCAGCCATCCTGCATACTTACTTAGCAAAGTCAATATATTTCAGTTTCTTAAGTTAAATACTACAGGAAATATTCATTTTTCGCGTCAAATTTGATACGAGTCAAGCAGCGGATTGGACAAAGATATTTGATGAGTGTAATATGACCCAAAGTCGCGTCTTGACACGAAATACGCATTTTTTTTGCCATATTTTGATTTCATGGTAAGGGGCTTAAACTATCTAATGTGAACTTTATAGTGAATAAAATGTTATTGACTTAAACTTAAACTTTACTGACACTTTTTGCAACAACAATCCGTAAAAAAAGATATCCTCTCTCTCTTCTTCTTCAGGCGTTATTATGTAGTCCACTGCTGGACATAGCCCTTCCCTAAAGAGCGCCATAGCGCTCTGTCTTCAGCTTGCCGCATCCAGCAGCTGCCGGCAATTTTTCGCAGATCGAATAAAAGATATGATTTATTCCATTTCTTTTTCCATCTTCAGCTCAAGTGTAAATATTTGAAACCTCTTAATGTGCAGCGAATTGCATCGTTCCTTACAAGCTAGGTAAGGTGATACCTAGGCTAAGCTAACTGGACCGGCCATTGTTCGTGTCTAAGGCGCGTTGCGATTTCTTCAGACGCTAACTGGAACACGTTTGTAGCTCAAAAGCGGCTGGTAGTATAAAGGCCTGCGCAGACGAGGGACTATCCCCCGGGCACTTTTTTGTCCGTCGATATAGATCTCTTATAAATTGTATCGAATAACGCACACGAAGGACTAAAAGTACCCTGTACAAAAAATCCCTCAAGTTACCGAGGACATCAAGAGACCCGACTGGACAAAAGTTCGGTGTTCTCTTTTAAAACGCTTTTTCTTTTTCAACTTCATATAAATTCAACACAATGTAATCTCAGAAAATTTGCTTCCATAGCGTACGCTTCATTCAACTTCCGGGGAACAAAATGACCGTACACCGTAGGCTTTGAGTCCGCGACAAGTATTCAGTGGACATTTTATACGATTCAGGGACTTTTGTCCCTCGGGGACAAAAGTCCCTGAATCGTATACGAGGGACTATCCTCCGGGTACTTTTTTGTCCGTCGATATAGATCTCTTATAAATTGTATCGAATAACGCACACGAAGGTCCCTCAAGTTACCGAGGACATCAAGAGTCTGGACTGGACAAAAGTTCGGTGTTTTGTTTTAAAACGCCTTTTCTTTTTCAACTTCATGTAAATTACAACACAATGTAATCTCAGAAAATTTGCTTCCATAGCGTACGCTTCATTCAACTTCCGGGGAACAAAATGACCGCACACCGTAGGCTTTGAGTCCGCGACAAGTACTCGGAGGATATTTTTGGGACAAAAGTCCTCGTCTGCGCAGGCCTTTACGATGATATTTTGCTGCACTTTGACACAATTTTGGCCGCTGGTTCACAATCGGAGAGGAAGAGAGAGTTAGAGTTATCTATCAGAATTATAAGGCGCTAAATGAAAATTTAAATGAAAAAATATACGTGCTATAAAACGAACGCGACTTCATCTGCGCAGGATTAGAATAACGAGTAGATTACTCGTATATTAGCGTGGCGTAGAAAAGAACTAACTTTATGAGTATGCCATTAAAATTATCACATAATTACTGTCGACGGCCTCGATGGCGCAGTGGTTTAGCACGCTGACTGTAAAACCGAAGGTCTCTGGTTCGATCCCCGGCCGGGTCAAACTAGGAAACGAACTTTTCTAGTTTGTCTCGGGTCTTGGATGTTATGTATGTATTTATTGTATTAAATCTATCGTCGAGTTGGCACCTATAATGCAAGTCATTTAGTTGTACTTAGTATAGGGCTAACGAGATCTGTGTAATATGTCCATAAGTATTTATTTATTATTGTTTGGGTCGCATTTGAAAATATCACACCATATCTTTTTAAATTGTAACCTATGTGTTTGTTATTCTGATATATAAGCTATATTATTGTAAAGTTTGGTTTGGACATGGTGGAGAGGATGAAGGAAGAAAGATTGATGATACAAATATATATTGTGAATGTGAGTGGAAGGGCTGGTAAGGGACGTCCCAGACGGATCTACATCGACCAAATAGGGGATCTATTAGCAAAGGGAAAGATAAAAAGTACCCGGAACCGGCGCGCGTGCACACAACGACTTATAAACGTTGATGAAGCGAAGGTGATCTGTCAGGATCGTGGCAAGTGGCAGTCCCTGGTCTCTACCTACCCCTCTGGGATACAGGCGAGAGGTTATGTATTATTGTAAAGTGTCCTCAAAATCAATCCAGTAAGTAGTTTCTACGTGAAAGATAAATAAATAATAAATAAATATTCATGGACATACCTACTACACAGATCTCGTTAGCCCTATACTAAGTACAACTAAATGACTTGTGTTATAGGTGCTAATTCGACGATAGATTTAATACAATAAATACATAGATAACATCCAAGACCCGAGGCATACTAGAAAAGTTCGTTTCCTAGTTTGACCCGGCCGGGGATCGAACCCGAGACCTTCGGTTTTACAGTCAGCGTGCCAAACCGCTGCGCCACAGAGGTCGTCAAGTAAAGAGTAACAAACAAACATCCATCCATCCATACTTACAAACTCTCGCGTTTATAATATTACTAGGATATTCTATCTATCTAATTAAAACTATCATATACATACACACATAACCTCACGCCTGTATTCCAGAGGTAGGCAGGCAGAGACCAGGGACTGCCACCTGCCACGATCCTGACAGATCACCTTCGCTTCATCAACGTTCATAAGTCGTTGCGTGCACGCACGCCGGTTCCGGGTACTTTTTATTTGCTAATACATCCCCTATTTGGCCGATGTATGTCCGCCTGGGACGTCCCTTATCAGCCCTTCCACTCACATTCGCAGTATATATTTGTTTTGTCAATCTTTATATTATTTTTAATGCACTAACCCGTGCTAAGAACAATTTTAAAAATGTGTAGAGGGTGAAGGAAGAAAGATTGACGAAAATCTATTTAGAGGCTAAAAATTCCACCCATGCCGGGATGGCTATCCCTGCCAGAGGTCGCGGGTTCGAATCCCGGCATGGATGGAATTTTTAGCCTCTAAATAGGTTTTCGTCAATCTTTCTTCCTTCATCCTCTCCACATGTCCAAAACTATCATATGTTTTTGTTAATCATAGAAAGGTACTTAAAGTCCCGTGTTGTTTTCAGTTGGCGGGATCTATACGGTCATCCGATCGAAAGCGTACGTCTCCACGGAAGAGATGGGTGACAACTATTGCTTGCTTGGTAAGTAACATGATTGCTTGTGATATCAACCCCTTATGAAGAGAGTGGCGGGCCTTACTGTCAGACGATATCAAGCCGTCCATAAGGACTCGGACGTGGCTTAACGACTGAACGGTTGGAGAAAGAAATAAATTTATTGAAACACAATAACACGGCACAGGAAAGAAAGTATGCATTTTCTCACTCACGGTACAGTTATAATACTTTATCCGAATCCCTGTCCCCAGGGCCTTACAAGGAGCACTGCGCCCGCACTGAGGTGGAAGAGGCCGAGTTTCCTGCGGGATCACCGCTCAGCGTCGCAGTCCAGGCTATGAGGAACCAGGGTTACAAGGTGCGAAATTTCCACTCCACTCCACTCCACTCCACTCCACTCCACTCCACTCCACTCCACTCCACTCCACTCCACTCCACTCCACTCCACTCCACTCCACTCCACTCCACTCCACTCCACTCCACTCCACTCCACTCCACTCCACTCCACTCCACTCCACTCCACTCCACTCCACTCCACTCCACTCCACTCCACTCCACTCCACTCCACTCCACTCCACTCCACTCCACTCCACTCCACTCCACTCCACTCCACTCCACTCCACTCCACTCCACTCCACTCCACTCCACTCCACTCCACTCCACTCCACTCCACTCCACTCCACTCCACTCCACTCCACTCCACTCCACTCCACTCCACTCCACTCCACTCCACTCCACTCCACTCCACTCCACTCCACTCCACTCCACTCCACTCCACTCCACTCCACTCCACTCCACTCCACTCCACTCCACTCCACTCCACTCCACTCCACTCCACTCCACTCCACTCCACTCCACTCCACTCCACTCCACTCCACTCCACTCCACTCCACTCCACTCCACTCCACTCCACTCCACTCCACTCCACTCCACTCCACTCCACTCCACTCCACTCCACCCCACCCCACCCCACCCCACTCCACTCCACTCCACTCCACTCCACTCCACCCCACCCCACCCCACCCCAAACCACAACAACCCCACTCCACTCCACTCTAATCTACTTTATTTAACTTACTGAAGACTCGTTGTGCCAGTACTCGCGCTTGGCCAATTGTTATCGTCTTTTGCTGGTCTTGGCGGCTTGGTTGGTTCCGCACGTTTTGACTAGTCTTTCCTATGGGCTAAGCCGACTAAGCTGTCAGGATGGTATCGGTGCTGGGCAAGCCTACACCATCTATAAAACCATGTCTCGGGCACTACAGCATCCGAGTAGTCCCTTCACCCATTTAGTGTGAGTGAAGATGCCACTGGAAGCCGTGTAAATCATCTCATTACGTAGATACAAAAGGCCAGTGTTTTCTGCTGGTCAGTAAAGGTCATTTTCCTTTCCAGCTCCACACGGGAACATGGCTGGTGGACGGGAATCCCCAGATCATACTCTTCGACATCGGCTCCGGAGCCTGGCAGCTGGACGGGTTCAAGCAGCAGCTGTGGGACACCTGCTCGCTGGGGATCCCTCACCTGGACATTGAGGCCAATGACGCGGTTATTCTGGGCTTCATGGTGGCGCAGTTCATCTCCGAGGTAGGGAGCAGGAAGGCGCTAGGGAAACAGAGAGTATGCCTATGTAGATAGAGAAACTGTGTCTGTCTGGGGCGGGAGGATGTCACTAGAAAGAGGGAAAGTTGGTTTGTGAAGCTAGAATGTCACTAGATAGAAGGAAAGTTGGTTTGTGATGCTAGAATGTCACTAGATAGAAGGAAAGTTGGTTTGTGATGCTAGAACATCACAAAAGAAGTTAGAATGTCACTATAAAGAGGGATAGTTGGTTTAGGATGATAGAATGTCACTAGACAGAGGGACAGTTTGGTTTTAAAACTAGAACGTCACTATAAAGAGGGATAGTTCTTTTGGGACCCTTGAATGTCACTACACAGAGGGTAAGTTGGTTTTTGAAACTAGAATGTCACTAGAGAAGTTAGAATGTCACTATAAACAGGGATAGTTCTTTTGGGACCCTTGAATGTAACTACACAGAGGGTAAGTTGGTTTTTGTAACTAGAATGTCACTAGAGAAGTTAGAATGTCACTATAAACAGGGATAGTTCTTTTGGGACCCTTGAATGTCACTACACAGAGGGTAAGTTGGTTTTTGAAACTAGAATATCACTAGAGAAGTTAGAATGTCACTATAAACAGGGATAGTTCCTTTGGGACCCTTGAATGTCACTACACAGAGGGCAAGTTGGTTTTTGAAACTAGAATGTCACTAGAGAAGTTAGAATGTCACTATAAAAAGGGATAGTTCCTTTGGGACCTTGAATGTCACTACACAGAGGGTAAGTTGGTTTTTGAAACTAGAATGTCACTAGAGAAGTTAGAATGTCACTATAAACAGGGATAGTTCCTTTGGGACCCTTGAATGTCACTACACAGAGGGTAAGTTGGTTTTTGAAACTAGAATGTCACTAGAGAAGTTAGAATGTCACTATAAACAGGGATAGTTCTTTTGGGACCCTTGAATGTAACTACACAGAGGGTAAGTTGGTTTTTGTAACTAGAATGTCACTAGAGAAGTTAGAATGTCACTATAAACAGGGATAGTTCTTTTGGGACCCTTGAATGTCACTACACAGAGGGTAAGTTGGTTTTTGAAACTAGAATATCACTAGAGAAGTTAGAATGTCACTATAAACAGGGATAGTTCCTTTGGGACCCTTGAATGTCACTACACAGAGGGCAAGTTGGTTTTTGAAACTAGAATGTCACTAGAGAAGTTAGAATGTCACTATAAAAAGGGATAGTTCCTTTGGGACCTTGAATGTCACTACACAGAGGGTAAGTTGGTTTTTGAAACTAGAATGTCACTAGAGAAGTTAGAATGTCACTATAAACAGGGATAGTTCCTTTGGGACCCTTGAATGTCACTACACAGAGGGTAAGTTGGTTTTTAAAACTAGAATGTCACTAGAGAAGTTAGAATGTCACTATAAACAGGGATAGTTCCTTTGGGACCCTTGAATGTCACTACACAGAGGGTAAGTTGGTTTTTGAAACTAGAATGTCACTAGAGAAGTTAGAATGTCACTATAAACAGGGATAGTTCCTTTGGGACCCTTGAATGTCACTACACAGAGGGCAAGTTGGTTTTTGAAACTAGAATGTCACTAGAGAAGTTAGAATGTCACTATAAAAAGGGATAGTTCCTTTGGGACCTTGAATGTCACTACACAGAGGGTAAGTTGGTTTTTGAAACTAGAATGTCACTAGAGAAGTTAGAATGTCACTATAAACAGGGATAGTTCCTTTGGGACCCTTGAATGTCACTACACAGAGGGTAAGTTGGTTTTTGAAACTAGAATGTCACTAGAGAAGTTAGAATGTCACTATAAACAGGGATAGTTCCTTTGGGACCCTTGAATGTATGTAGTTTTTATCACAAACCTGTTATTTGAGTTTTATTTTTAATAACGTTTTTGTTGTGCAATATAGTGTAACAAACAAATGTCACTAGACACAAGGAAAGTTTTTTGAAACTAGAATGTCACTAGGCAGGAAGAAGGTTGGTTTGTGATCCTAGAAAGGCACTGGGAAGGAAGAAAGTAGTTTTGTGTTGCTAGAAGAGCACTAGTGCGGGGGGAACTTGAGTAGAATGGCACTGGAGAGATGGAAAGTCAATTTGTGACGCTGAAACATCACTAGTGAGAGGGAAAGTTGGTTTTTGAAACTAGAACGTCACTAGAGAAGTTGTAATGTCACTATAAAGAGGGAAACTGGTTTTGGGACGCTAGAATGTCACTAGAGAAGTAGAATGTCACTTGAAAGAAGGAAAGTTGGTTTGTGACACTAAAAAGTCGCTAGAGAGAGGGAAAGTTGGTTTTTGATGCTAGAATGTCACTAGAGAAGTAGAATGTCACTATAAAGAGGGATAGTTGTTTTGGGACGCTAGAACGCTACTAGAGAAGTAGGATGTCACTGGAAAGAGGGAAAGTTGGTTTGGGTCAATAAAATGTCACTAGAGAGAGAAATCGTTGATTTTGGCACTAAAATTGACATTGAAAAATCATTTATTTATCATTAGTATCACTTTACAAAAAACTAAATAATAATTTATTGTACAAACTTAGGATATTGATAAAAAGGAATTTGCTCAGCATAAATATTGTGTTGAACACAACGCTGATTTTCAGCAAATTCCTGTTAGATGCAAGACATGTGTCTCTAAAATTAATAAATAAATAAAAAAATAAAATGTCAATATTATATTTTTTTAATGCACTAACCCGTGCTAAGGACAATTTTAAAAACCTATTATGTCATTCCGATGTAAAACCTAACTGCAAAGTAAGGTACTCGGGGCTGCAAGTGATGCAAATTACTTTAGCCAGATGCTGCTGCCTGCACGTAATACAGAGAGTATTGTAAAGAGATTCGAAATTTTACTGACGCCGGTGAGTCGCCCATTAGCTCAGTTGGAAGAGCGCTGGCACGGTTGGCCAGAGGTCGCGGTTTCAGCCTCTAAATAGGTTTTTAAAATATCCCTTAGCACGGGTTAGTGCATTAAAAAGAATATAATTATGTACTTAAGGCAGTTAAACTCTAACTCTTAAACTAGGAGAAAACCCGTATTTTAAGAGCTAGTGATTCTAGCCTCTCTAGATTCTTTTTTAGCCTCTAAATAGGTTTTTAAAATAGTGATTCTACTTTTAACTTTTAAAAAACTATTACATTGTAACAATCTGTGGTATTAATATAATCAAAAAGACCGCTTTTCGTATTTACTGGAAAGACGCAATTTTAATTGTATGAGAGAAAGTTGGTTTGTGATAGAAATGCAGGGAGACTGAGTATCTGCCTGAGGCACCAGAATAGTACTCTCTCTCTGCTCTGGTTGCTCTGGTACTAGAGAAAGAGATAGCGAGTCCTCTGACACGAGAATTCGCACGAAGACAGAGTTGTGTTTACATCAGTAAAATTCGTAGAGGGAGTAAAACTATAGAGCAAGCCACAGCGCACACATACAAGTTTTAAATGAAACAAACTTCGTAGCGATCATGGGTGAGAAAGAGATAGAATAAACAGCAAAAGTGTAACTACTTTTTTTGTTTGCCCCCAGTGTCAAGTTGACGTTTCTGGGGGCAAACAAACGACAAGATTTTGAAAATTTTATAATATTTAACGCTACGCTAGCCGTTTCGAAGAGCAACCGTGTATTTGTGAAATGATATATTAAAAGTGACCTAAATAGAGAAAGTATGGTGAATTGTAGTGTACTCGTATGCAGAAATCGTCATGAAAGAGCTTTCTGGGAAGTTTCCTTTCATAGGTAAGTGATGATTGTGTTTCAATTAGTGTTAAGCCCAAAGTTGCCTTATGTTGAGTATTTTATTTAAGTTTCAACTAGTAGCTTTGCAACTAGTCCGTAAGAAAAGCAATTTAATAGAATTTATTTTCCTAACCTAAAAAACCGAAGAGTAAAAAAATGTTGCCATCCGTTTATGTCGAAAATCCCGATCATTACGTGATGACCGTGTTGGCAGACGTTTTGAATAAGCGATCGTACGATGGGTAAATAAAAAGTAGTATTCCTTAAGAAGGCTGCTAAAAACACAGTACGTTTTCAAATCCTTTGTTTTATTACTTTAAAGTAAACAATCGATTTAACATAAACACACAATTTTCAGGTATTTATTTATCCCCGTAAAGGGTTTTACTGTAATGTTAATATTATTTAACATTTCTCTTGTTGGAGAAAAATCCATGCAACACCCATAGCGCTTAATATGTTGTTTTGCCAAAAGTATCCCGTTTACAGTTTCATTGCTCAGCCTATTTGGGATCTTTGTTTTAATAAGATTGACTGAACTGAAGCAGCGTTCATAATCTGTGTCACAAATACGAGGAACCGGTAACGTCTAACATTAGTTAGACCTTAAGGGTTGGTACTTAGTAAGTAAAAGAATAAATAGTGACGTGCTATGTTGGTATTAGTACTTTGGTTGAATGAAATCTAAAAAAAGTCGTATGTTTACGTACGATTTCTGCCCCTGGATCGTACATGCAAAATAAATGTAAAACATCGTATGAATACGATTTAAATTGTATATCTGGCAACGCTGCGTGATCATTACTTAACTCAAGTCCCAGACTTCGACTGCTTGTCCTTGTACAGATATTAAGTTTTAAACGTAATCAAAATATATTATGAATCTTTAATACTTAATGTATCGTTATTAAAAATCAATGTACCTAAAACTATAATCCGGGCTTGGCCTCTGTGGTATGGACTAACCTTCCTGCGATGCAGGAAGAGACCCGTGCCCCAGGGATAAGGACATACAAGGGTTGATATCGAAATCTATAATCAAAACAATAGACACAGAAACGTTACGACTACAACATTGAATTATCAAATATAATATCCTGATGCTTTGTTAGATAGCTGCATCGCCTTTCTATGTGGCTTTTTGCCCATATCATTTTTCAGCATTCATTCCACTCAGCAGAAAATGTGTCAGCTCGAATTTATCGCAAGAACCCTTTCGGTCAAGTCTTTTTGTGCATTCTGCCGCAAGCAATGTGCCCTTGAATTCAGTATAGAATTCAAATTTGAATTTGTATCAATGAATCTCGTACAATACCGTCTAGCCGCGATTTTTTATTAGGTAAAACGTAATAACCTTATTTACCTAATAAATAATCGACCCGTTTGAGATACAACTATGTATGAGTATCGCGAATAATACGAAATACTAAAGTTATTACTTATTATATTTTAATGTATTATAATATTTATTAATATTAGCAATGTTTCTATTTCAGATTTCTTCAAAATAGTCCTGTTCTGGAAAAATGGGTGCTAGCATTTAGAAGAGAGAACTGGTCACCTACATCAAATGCTCGAATATGCTCTCTACATTTCGACAAAAAGTACATTTTGGTGGTCTGAGGTAGTCTTCGAAAGAATTTTTATATGGTGAATTTTTATATGAAAAAAACGTATTAATAAAACAGTTTATGATTGTATTCCATTGGTGGTTCTAGATAGCGTCCTTAAGCGCCTTAAATTGTAAAATTTAAACGTGTAAAATATAACGTCTTTTTAATTATACAAAATGACAATTGTTTATAAAACGTTTGCTACGTTTTACAAACAATTGTCAGACATGTATGATTAATAAAATTCAAAAGTAAATCTGCATTTTTATTCATGGACTATGAACGACTGAAATACTTTACCCCACATTATGACAATTCACTTTTATTGTGGCAACATTCACGCACACAAACAAATAATATTCACCGACGTAAAATCGGTTACACTGTGCCTTGATCTATAGTTCTACTCTATCTACGGTAAAATTATTAAAGTTTGTATATTAAGTGAAACTAATTGTCTGTACAATCCGAACTCAAATTAACATTGTCAGTTCGGTGGGGAATTGGCACTCATTGCTGTAACACAGGTTTTTAACCTAGCACAGCGTCAGAAGCTAATCGTTAATTTTGTATGTAGCATTAAGTAAAACCATTTTGTAAAAGCTGTGTACTAATGTTTTTGCCCAATAAATTATTCTATTCTATTATAGTCTATCTTCCGTATAAATTGTTTCAGTTCAGGAAGGCAGCGGATGATTACAGCGATACGCCGCCGCGCGTGGTCGCCCATTTTCACGAGTGGCAGACAGGAGTAGGCCTCATTGTATTGCGGTAAGATTCAAACCGCGAAGAACCGACAACCGTTAGAGTAAACGTGTTCTTGAGTGGAGACTGCGACTCGGCAAACGTAGTGCAGGACGCCCTCCGACCAGGTGGGATGACGATCTGCGAAAAACAGCCGGCAGATGCTGGATGCGGCAAGCTGAAGACAGGGCGCTATGGCGCTCATTAGGGGAGGGGTATGTCCAGCAGTGGACTACCTAATATAGCCTGAAGAAGAAGAAGAAGTTGACACAAACCGGGGGGTGGGCAGCAGCGCCCCCTGCAGTACAATTCCACCGAACTGCGATCCCCAACCCGCATGCCCAGCGTGGGGATTATGGGCATTACCCCCTATCATAGCACAACGTGGCGCTCTTTAGGGGAGGGCTATGTCCAGCAGTAGACTAGTATAGCCTGAAGACGAAGACCCTGTCTGTATTGGGTGAATACATAAATGATATCACCCCTTTGTACGTATCCACTGCTGGGGCACGGGTTTCTTTAATCACTTGAAGAAATGAAATGAAAAGGTTTTGTTCAATGTAGTGCAGAAACTGCGGCTTAATGAACGTTACAATTTAAACTAGGTGTCCATTTCGGAGTGGTGGCCAAGGGAGGGAAGGAGGTTGGTAGGCAGACCACCGACACGATGGTCAAACGACATCGTGAGGGTTGCGGCCCAGAGATGGATCAGGTTAGCACAGGACCGTGAGGAATGGCGCAATAAAAAGGAGGCCTATGCCCAGCAGTGGGTTGATGTGGGCTGATTATAGATAGATAGATAGATAGTCCATTTCAAAATCTAGATAATTTTGGAGAAAAAATGGACAAAAAAACTCCAAACTTAGTCTTTTCGAAGTCCTTAATTTAAAGAGACCCGTGGCCCGGGTATTATTATAATATACTATCTATGCCCCGTGGTGATACCCGCAGTATATTAGGGGAAATAAATTGATATATTCCAGTAAAACGTAGCCTTTGTGTTAATCCAGGATTTAAAAACCTATTTAGAGGCTAAAAATTTCACCCATGCCGGGATTCGAACCCGCAACCTCTGGCTATCCGTGCCAGCGCTCTACCAATTGAGCCAATGGGCGACTCACGGCATCAGTGAAATTTCGAACCTCTTTACACTATTCTCTGTATTACGTACAGGCAGCGACATCTGGCTTAAGCACGGGTTAGTGCATTAAAAATAAAAATAGTGTAATTAATCCAGGATGTCAGCTAACTCCATACAAAATTTTATTAACACTATAACGCACGCGCCTCTTATTTTTACACGAGTGCTCGCATGCTCTACCATGGTAGAACAACAACATTGTCAATATTTTTAAAAGTCGGTGGTTTTATAATGATTAAACTGAATAATATTCTTCACATATTCACTAAGCACAGTATTGTTATAAAAAAGCAGAGTTATATCAGAAAGTTTCATAGTTTGAAAGATTATAAGAGATCAACGAAAAAAATCAAAAATTTTGTTGTGTATGAGATCAGCTCGAAAAAAACGAACCTCTAATGATCGATAAGTACTTTATTGTTCTCTATCATCCATCACATTCGATGCATACCACATGTTGGTAATTTGCTAAAATCGCTCCAGCAGTTTAGACGTGAATAAATAACAAATACACACTCTCACAAACTTTTGCCTTTATAATATTATTATTAACAGATTCTCGGCCTACAACTATAAATAAATAAATCGGGCTTTATTCATCACTCAAGTTCAGAATACAGAAGTTTCATAATACAGAAAAAAATAAATTACACAGATTGTTCTTAACCTGAGAGTACAGACCGCGGCTTTATCACTAAAAGTGATCTCTTCCAGACAACCTTTGGATGGACTGGACTAATACATTGGTGAAGGAAGTAGATGTACAAAAAGATTATTACAAAGGTATAAATGAATACATGCCTAAACAACAGTGTACAACAAACACTAACAGAATATACATTTAAAAACCTATTTAGAGGCTAAAAATTTCACCCATGCCGGGATTCGAACCCGCAACCTCTGGCTATCCGTGCCAGCGCTCTACCAATTGAGCCAATGAGCGACTCACGGAATCAGTGACATTTCGAACCTCTTTACACTATTCTCTGTATTACGTACAGGCAGCGTACGTATCATGTAGGTACAGTGATATCGTTCCGATGTAAAACCTAACTGCAAAGTAGGTAGTCGGGGCTGTAAGTGATGCAATTTGCTTAAGTCAGATGTCGCTGCCTGTACGTAATACAGAGAATAGTGTAAAGAGGTTCGAAATTTCACTGATGCCGTGAGGCGCCCATTGGCTCAATTGGTAGAGCGCTGGCACGGATAGCCAGAGGTTGCGGGTTCGAATCCCGGCATGGGTAAAATTTTTAGCCTCTAAATAGGTTTTTAAATTTTTTCCTTAGCACGGGTTAGTGCATTAAAAATAAAAATAGTAGATTATACATTTTAAAAGGACATAAAAAAACACAAACAACAACAGATCAATATTACGGATTACCACAGTGTTATAGTGTATTAGCGTGATAGAACTCATTTTCTATAGCCTTAAAAATGGGAATGTAGTGGTTAATGTTACTGGTAAGTAATAATAGATTAATTATTTTCAGAGTCCGCCATATCGACGTTGCGACTGTGTTCACGACGCACGCCACTCTGCTAGGCCGATACCTGTGTGCCGGCAACACTGACTTCTATAACAACCTCGATAAGGTGGGTATTTTACTGGTAACACTGACTTCTGTAACAACCAAGGTAAAGTCCTATTTCTACTGGCAACACCGACTTATAAAACAATCTTAAAGATGTGCCTATGCCTATGCAACATCGATAAGGTGCGTATTTCTCCTGGTAACACCGACTTCTATACCAACCTTTATAAGGTGCCTATTTGTATTTGCAACACCGACTTCAATAACAACCTGGATAAGTTCTACTGGCAACACCGAATCTATAACACCCTTGATAAGGTGCCTATGTTACTGGCAACACCGACTTCAATAACAACCTCAATAGTTGAATTCATTTCTTCATCCGCAAAGAATATTTAATCCAAATTAGTTTACTCTTCAATTTTAGGTTAATCCTAGATTAGTTTCATAAATGTAAAATAGTATAAGTTAGGACTTAAGTTTCGTACATGGTCCTGTAAAATAAAAATATTTAAAAAAAAAACAACCTCAATAGGGTGCGTATTTTTACTGGCAACACTGACTGCTGTAACAACCTAAGTAAGGTGCGTATTTCTACTATAACTTCGCAAATGTACATAACCTAGGAAACAAAGTCATTGGTACATACCCACAATGGGTATCGAACCCAGGTTCTCTCGTTGCAGAGTCCATTCTCTACCCACTGGGCTACCGCCGCCTAAATACATACACTAGGTCGTTACCTATTTCACGACCTCATATTAAATGATAATAATATTGGCCTTTTTGCATCTACTTAATGAGATGATTTATACAGCGTCCAGTGGTATCTTCACTCATACTAGATGGGTGAAGGGACCACTCCGACGCTGTAGTGCCTGGGACATGGTTTTATAGATGGTGTAGGCTTGCCCAGCATCTATACCATCCTGACAGCTTAGCCGGCCTAGCCCACAGGAAAGACTAGTCAATACGTGCAGAGCCAACCAAGGCGCGGGTTTCCTCACGATGTTTTCCTTCACGGTTAGCGTGTGGTATAGCGACTACAAATTCGCAAATGTACGTAACTTTGAAATTAAACAAAGTCATTGGTACATGCCCGCACCCGGGATCGAACCTGGGGCTCTCGCTTGCCAGTCCATGGTTCTACCCACTGAGCTACCACCCCTTCACGACCCTAATGAGTCAAAAAATCAAAGCCTAAAAGTTACCTGACTGATCTATTTCCGTCCCTTTCCAGTTCTCCGTGGACGAGGAGGCGGGAAAGAGACAGATATACCATCGCTACTGCATGGAGCGGGCCGCCTGCCATATGACGCACATCTTCACCACTGTCTCCGATATTACTGGTATGTGCATTATACAGGGTGTTCAAGAGGTTAATCTACTCATTAGTACAAACAACATTAGATATCATCCGTTGATATACAATAAAATTCCCAATGACATTAAAGACCTTGACCTGAGCCAATTTCAAAATAAATTGCTTAGATTAAGAGTACTAATTGACGAATCGCTCGTAGCCCCGGCCGCCTGAGTGACCTCAATGATAAGGTTAAGCAACACAGGGCGCGTTCCGTGCATGGATCGGTAAAACCGTCTATGACTAACGCTAGAAGCATTTTTCCGGACGGTTCCGTGCTTCGCAAGGCACGTTAAGCAGTTTGTGCCGGCTGCCATCGATAGATGGCAGTCGTTAGGCCAAGTCAGAGACTTTAGGGCGTCTTGAAAGCTTCTGACAGTGAGGCCCGCCAGTGTCTTACAATCCTCCACCAATTCGGACTTGGCCCCCGTGGTGGAGTATGGCCTACACCTTCCTCAAAAAAGAGACCCGTGCACATAATGGGTTGATGATGGTGAATTGACAAATACGAACGAGTACTATTACAATATTAACGACTTCTTGTGTGACAAAAATATTTCATTAATTGTAGAAAGTTATAATGATCTACAGTCTAATTATTCTTACTTGTCCAATTTATTAAACAAGATTCTACCCGTAAACTGTAACTTTTTAGTCCAAAACTGCCATATTTCCATGAATGAAGTAACTTGGAACACTCTTTTAGATAACACGATACAATAACACGGTCAGCTGTTACATAAAATAATAACTTTTGCACAACACAATCACTTGACCTGGTCCCAAACTAGGATGCCCTGTACTTTGGTAACAATACAGTACAATGCAATACAATATAATATAGACTGTTAGCTTTTAGAATATACCTCGGCTACTATCGGATATATTCGTGAAGAATATTCCTTGAAGTCCGAGGATGGTCCTTACGGATGGTTCAGAACTCGATCATCAGTACGAAACCGGCCCCAAAATAGATCTCTGTGGCACTCCTATCTTGACCTCTGACCCTGAAGATTTAGTTCGATTTATTTCAGCTCTTTGGATTCTTCCGTCTAATTATGATCTCATAAGTTTAAGGCTATTCCCGTGTATACCATTGTGCTTTAATTTTAAAAGAAGTGTTTTTGTAATACTATACAACACAATATAATGAAGCGATCTCGAGTTATATAAGGGGAGGGTAGACATAGAAGGAGTAGCATCTTATGTTGTACTCGTATGTGTGTGTGGGTGTGTCTGTGCAGGATTAGACGAAGTCGCGGGCGACAGCTAGTAGACTATAATTAGCACCGCCTAGGTCCTAAAAAATATTACTCCAACACCAGGCTACGAAGCGGAGCACCTGCTCAAGCGAAAACCCGACGTGATCACGCCAAACGGCCTCAACGTGAAGAAGTTCTCGGCGCTGCACGAGTTCCAGAACCTCCACGCGTTTGCCAAGGAGAGGATACACGAGTTTGTGCGCGGACACTTTTACGGGTAAGCCACTTAGTGTTAAGTCAATTAGCTTACTAGGGGCAGAGAATACACGAGCCAAAGAGATATTACACGAGATGGTGCGCGGGCACGTTTATGAGTAAGTCACTACGTGGTAAGTTACTAGGAGGAGAGAATACACGAGCCAAGGAGAGAATACAGAATTTGTGCGCAGACACTTTTATGGGTAAGTCATTTGAGAATAGATAGAATACACGAGTTTTTGCGTGGACACTTTAACCGGTAAGCCACTTAGTGGGAGGAGCGAATACACGAGTGTGTTCGCGGACACTTACGGGTAAGTCACTTATTAGGCAGAGAGAATACACTTAGTGGTAAGTCATTTACTAGGAGGAAAGAATACACGAGCCAAGAAGAGAATACACGAGTTTGTGCGCAGACACTTTTATGGGTATGTCATTTCAGAGCAGTGAGAATACACGAATTTTTGCATGGACACTTTAACGGGTAAGCCACTTAGTAAGAGGAGAGTTTACACGAGTTTAGTAAGTCATTTACTAGGAGGAAAGAATACACGAGCCAAGAAGAGAATACACGAGTTTGTGCGCGGACACTTACGGGTAAGTCACTTAGTGTAAATTCACTTAATGGTAAACTGTAACACGGCAACTGTAACGCTGCCGAAACGTCGGGAAATAAGGTAATTACGTTTTACGTAATAAATAATACCGATAAGACCCGTTTAATATATAACTATTTATGAGTATCGTGAACCATCAATTCACGATACGTTGATAATTTTATTTATTCAAACTGTTATTGTGGCATGTATTTGGAACCTCTGAAATTATCGTTTTCTATGTTTTTTTTTGTACATCTACTTCCTTCTCTAATGTATTAGTCCAGTTCATCCGAAGGTTGTGTGGAAGAGATCACTTTTAGTGATAAGGCCGCCGTCTGTACTCTTAGGTTAAGAAATATCTGTGTAATTTCCATTTTTATGTACAATAAAGTGTTCTCTATCTATCTATTATCATTAAGAAATACTTTTATTACTTCGTTTCAGCCATTTCAACTTTGACTTGGACAAGACGCTATATTTCTTCATCGCCGGACGGTATGAGTTTGGCAACAAGGGAGCGGACATCTTTATCGAGGCGTTGGCCAGACTGAACCACTATCTCAAGGTGAGACAAGACAAATAATAATAATATTTATTTCCAGAACAGGTCCAATCCAACTTAAACACAAGTAGCTGTGCCCCGCGGTGTTACCCGCAAGTCAAGTCAAGATTGACTGAGCTAAAATATTCTTGCTTCAAGTTTATCGTTTGTAAGTGAGAGAGAGAGAGAAAGGGAAATAATGTTATTCAACGGCACAATACTAAACACAACAAAACAGTGACAAACTCACAAACTCAACAATAGTTATTTGTTATACAAGAGTGCAAAGTTGCTTTATAACCGCGTGTTCAATTTTGATGACCGAGCAAGCGAGTGATTCAAAATTAGAATCCTGAGCGTTAGCGAGGGAATCAAAAGAGCACGAGGTGAAAAATCTTTGCACTCGAGTGCAACACGTAACTTTTCATTCCACCTCAGCGAGGAAATGACTAAATGCAAAAAAAAAAGTTTACAATCACAAGATAGGTACACTTTTATTTCAGTTTAGGTATTAATTACTACATTATGACAGGTAAGTATTACAGAATAATCTTTAAATTATAACAAAATAATACTAAGGTATAATTAAGAAAATTTTAAAGTAACGTTGCTACAGTTATTTAAATTGAGTGTAATATTTTTTTTAATTCACAAACTTAGTGCACACGATGTTCTAAATTCAATTTACTTTATCCTCTAGAGAATAAAAACGGCTTTTCCACTCCGATATTGAAGATTAAAAATACTCTTTCCGAGATGGACATAAACAAACAGAGAAAAAAAGAAGCAAGTAAGAAAATAGAAAAGAAACAAATAATGAGCGAATAGACATTTAAAAAACATTTAACATCAAATAAAAGAAGGCATACAAACATAAACATAGATTAGATAAATACGAATTTGCAAAACAATAATAGTAATGTTACGGGTAAGGGTTCTAGATTTGGATGTAAAACGCCAATGACAACTTCTTAGAATTTATTCACGCAGGGTCTGGTCTGCAGGTCTTCACGACACAAAGTCCACACGTAGATTCCAATCGCAGGTCCAATCGAAGTCCAATAGTATCGCTGAGGTCGTAGGTTATCGCTCGTATCGCAGGTATGTTCGCTCGAAGTTCACTCTTCGCTATTCCAAACGGAACTGACAGCGCGCTTTTTTTTTTTTAACCCTATAAAGGGCACCCTCCGGAGGACACGGGGGAGGGAGGTGGTGAATGCTCATGCATAACAGCACGGACCCGGCCGTGCTGCCAATGTGGGACTCACAAGAATTGCGCCTACCCACTAAACACCACCTTGGGACGGGTTTTGGTCCTAAAGACCCCTAAACCCACATCGGGAGCGACCCCCCCTCGAGGCCGAGGAGGGCGCACAGCGGAGCGCGGCGGCCGCTATTTATATCCGCCGGCAAGGGTTCTCGAACATTCCCGTACTTACGTACCTACACTCGGTACACGCGGCAACGTCGCGAACAGTTTCACGTCAAAGAGTTTTGAACCTTATGCCGGTGGACATACGAGTCATTATTGCTTCCAGCGTTTATTGTTTACTACAACGCAGCATGCGGCGACTATTCGATAGGCTTCTAGAAGGCTCTATTCTAGATGGTGCGGGATAGGACCGCGACAATAATATTTAATATTTAACCCGTGGTTAATCGATTTTCCCATGGGAATAAGATATTTTCCCGCAGCAAAACGTAGCCTATGGGTTAATCCAGGGTGTCAGCTAACTATTAACCAAATTTGGTTAGAATCGCTCCAGCCGTTTAGACGTGAAGATGTAATAAACATATACACTCACAAACTTTCGCCTTTATAATATTAGTGCCGCCGGTTCGCATGAAAAGCAGACAGATACGACATTTGTGCTTTGCAGCAGACTGAGATGATATTTGCGACTAGAAACAGATAGATACGACCTTTGCCCTTAGCAACAGATAGATACGGCCTTTGCACTTAGCAGCAGAAAAATACGTCATTTGCGCTTTGTAGCAGACTGGGATGATCGTTGCGCCTAGAAACAGACAGATACGACCTTTGCCCTTAGCAGCAGACAGATACGTCATCAGTGTTAGGCGTAGTTAACTACTTTTTTGTAATCAGATTACTAACTGCGATTAATAGTAGTTAACTACATGTAGTTATGGCAATGGTTACATGTAGTTAACTACAGTAATCAAACTTCATTAAATAGTTGTTAATTTGGTTGCTGTAATTGCTGTAATCTTAACTACTTATGATTAGCTGAGTTGCAAAAACTTATATTTCCGTTCGTTCGCACAATAGTAGCGAACGGATGTGCACACTGTCAGACACAAATTAAAAACACTACCCTGCATGCGTCGCACCAAAAAAAAACACATGTACCCGACGTCCAGGGAGTAGATAGTGCGCTCTAACGGCTCTAACTACCTACCTAGCAAACGACAAGTCGATACATGAACGACACGCGCGCCACGCCATTGTTTTTTTATACGCAAGTTTATTTAAAAATGTAGTTATAAAAAGTAATCTTATAATCGTGATTGCAACTACAAATTGCAGTTAGTAATCAAAATGTTTAAATACTTATTCTGATTACTTCATGAGTTTGTATTCGTGACTGTCAACTTTTTTAATGTAATCGTAATTAGTAGTTAGTAGTTAGATTACATTTTGCCCCAGACTGTACGTCACTCGCGCTTTGCAGCAGACTAAGATGATGTTAGCGCCTAGAAACAGATAGATACGAACTCTTTGTCCTTAGCAACAGACAGTTACGATCTTTGCTCTCAGCAACAGACAGATACGCCATATGCGCTTTGCAGCAGACCGAGATGATATTTGCGCCTAGAAACAGATATATGTGACCTTTGCCCGTAGCATCAGACAGGTACGGCCTTTGTCCTTAGAGGCAGACAGTACGCCCTTTTGTCTATGGCCAAGTACAGCCTTTAAGATGGTTTTCCTCTCTTCCCCAGTCCAGCGGTTCCGAAATGACTGTGGTAGCGTTCCTGATATTCCCGGCAAAGACGAACAACTTCAACGTGGAGTCCCTGCGCGGCCACGCCGTCTGCAAGTCTCTCAGAGACACCATCAACGATATCCAACAGAAGGTGGGACGCCGGATGTACGATATATGCTTGGGGTGAGTCTGCGCGTTCTTTACTCTTTGGTGCTTTTCTTAGCAAGAACATTTTCTTGCTTTTGCATAGCAAAAAAAAGCAAGGAAGTGTCCTTGATAGTAAGATTCAAGGATGATTTATGTAAGTTTATTATCTATATAAATAAAATTCAAATTCCTGACTGAATCAACGCCCAGCCCAAGCCGTTGGACGTAGGAAACTGAAATTTTGCACAGAGGGTATATAATGTAGGCAAGGAATAAGAGAAATAATTAACAAGGATTTTTCGAAATTCAACCCCTAAGGGGAAGAAAAGGGTTTGCTAAAATTTGTATGGGAGGTATAAAGGATATTGTCTAATTTTCTTGAAACCTAAAATAAATACTCTTCAACACACTAGATTTAACATGAGTTTCGCGGTTTTTAAAATTTAACCCTTAAGGGAGTGAACAGGGTTGCAAAATTTTGTAGCTACAGAGTGCTTAGTGCGAGTTTCTTAACTACTCGATCGCGTTAACGTAAACTCATATTTCTATGGCATCGAGGAAGCGCCACCTAGCGACAAGTATGGAAACTAAAATTGTTGAGTGCGAGTTGTAATGGTTTACGTTAAGAAGTGAACACGTTTACCAGCCAAAGCACGAATAAACGCGAGTGCGAGTTGTACGGTGACATCGTTTTGCCAGTTCAAACGGTTAACTTACTCATACTCACTACTCAATGCTTGATTAACGCGGTAGTAAAGTTATTCGATTGGATCTGTCAAACTCGCACTAAGCACTCTGAAGTCCACGCGGACGGAGTCGCGGGCAAAAGCTAGTTACGTATACATATGTCCATTATTATTCGTATTTCCACCGACTTATATTTACTAATATTTACCCGTTAATATTTTCTTCGGCAAATTCTCCAATTTGAGGTTGCCTGAAAGCAATTGCTATTAGAATAAGACCACCAATTGTATCTTTTGTAGCTGCTGTTTCTGTAACTGTTTTTCCGGTAAACGATAAAGAATATTCTTATCCCATTTTCATCAAAAGGCGTCAAATCGATCAAATCAAAGGTTTTATTAAATAAAACCTAGAAGTCTTGTATTGTATTGGCTTTAATTCCAAACACCATTGTCCTCTAAGTAATCCTTTATGTTATGGTATAGATACAAAGAACTGTTACCAAGAACTTGCCGATAAACTGCATTAGCAGTTTGGCAAACTAATGATATTGTAATCTTGCATTGTTTACAGTGAATGTTTGATGTATAAATGAATGAGTGATGTATAAATAAATACATCAAAGTGTACTCTACAAATTTTATGAGTTACAGTCGCTGATCTTTGGTAGATAAACTCACACCTGTATACAAGAGGGATAAATCTGGTATACAGGTTTGAAAACCTATTTAGAGGATAAAAATTCCACCCACGCCGGGATACGAACCCGCGACCTCTGGCTATCCGTGCCAGCGCTCTTTCCAACTGAGCTAATGGCGACTCACCGGCATCAGTGAAATTCCGAACCTCTTTACACTATTCTCTGTATTACGTAGAGGCAGCGACATCTAGCTGAAGTAATTTGCATCACTTGCAGCCCCGAGTACCTACTTTGCAGTAAGGTTTTTACATCGGAACGATATCACTGTACCCACATGATTATACTATTTTTATTTTTAATGCAATAACCCGTGCTAAGGACAAATTTAAAAACCTATTTAGACGCAAAAAATTCCACCCATGCCGAAATTCGAACCCGCGACCTCTGGCTATCCGTGCCAGCGCTCTTTCCAACTGAGCTAATGGGCGACTCACCGGCATCCTTGAAATTTTGAACCTTTTTCAATATTACGTACTCTGTATTACGTACAGGCAGCGACATCTGGCTGAAGTAATTTGCGTCACTTGCAGCCCCAAGTTGCTGTTAGGTTTTTACATCGGAATGGTATCGCTGTACCTGCATAAAATAGGTTTTTAAAATTGTCCTTAGCACGGGTTAGTGCATTAAAAAGAGTATAATCATACAGGTTTGAGTTTATCTTACGTACAACTCTGTGCCACAGCGGCCGCATGCCCGAGTCAACAGAGCTGCTCCACAAAGACGACACGGTGCGCTTGAAGCGCTGTATTTACGCGCTGCAGCGAGACGGTTTACCGCCAGTCACCACACACAACATCGTAAGTACATCACTGATTGATTGAGCGGCTTGGTGCGCTAGATGCAGCGGCTTGCCCGCTCAAGCTCATAAAACCGTTCTGTCAAGCAAGCCGCGCAGTCTAGCTTATCAAGCCGCTGCAACAAGCTCTTCCAGCCACTTCATCATGCCGCTACATAGGCCATATAATATGACTGAGAAATCAGATGTGCTTTACAGACTTATTGATGAATTTTATTTATTTTATGTTTTAAATATATGTTTTTATATATTAGTACCTATGTATTTATGCGATCTACTTACGAATGTCTATTAGTAGAGCACAGATCAGGCACGAAATTATTTGTTTTGTTGTAATTAATTGATTTTTATCTGTGTACTGTTGGTGTGTCTATTATCAATAAATAAATATGATACAGTGCGCTTGAAGCGCTGTATTTACGCCCTCCAGAGAGTGGCTTACCGCCCGACACCTCACACAACATTGTGAGTACCTAGGCAGAGTTGCTTTAGACCTGAGATGCAGCGGCTTGATGAGCTAGATATATTGGTTTAGCAGCTTGATGAGCTAGATACATGGACAGATGTGCATCTCATTGAAAAACTGGGCTATCATATGCCCTTTTTTTTCACCCAGGAGAAACCCTAATTACGGGTACCACCGGCTCGGGGGAGCACAGTGGTTATGTCGGACTCCCCGCTCTGAAAAGGGCGGTATACGACTAAAACTCCTGGGGTGTTCCTCCGCACCGCAAAGGACGGGGCCACGGGGACGCTTACGCACACTTCCGCGACCCCGTCTGCGGGCGCCCTTTCGGGCACTCCTTCGGCGCGCCCCTGCCCCATCGCATTGGACCGAAAGACGGGGCGAGGGGACGCCGCATCTCTTCGTTGGAGCGCATAGTGGCCAAGTGCGAACCCCTTGGCCACCACACGCCCCAACGCGCCGCCCCCTCCATCCCATTGTTGTGTGGTCCAATGGGATAAGAGGAGGGCGGCGCACCTCCTCGTTGGGGCGCATGGGGGCCAATGTCCTGTTGGCCCCCACACGCCCCACACGCGAGGCCCGACACGTCGCCAACCAGCACTTCTCTAAAAGCAGAGAAGGCGGTGAGCGACCGCGCGGGCCCCCTCCGTGCCAGAAGGCACCCTCGGAACACGCAAGGGTGCCTTCCGGCCCGCCGTGATGGAGGCGGAGGATCCCCCGATCCTCCACTCTGGTCCGACTGGTACGAGGCGCGCGCGCTTCCGCGCAGCGGCGCCCCCCCCAGTCGGTCCTTCATTCGGTTGGTCGCCTGGGTCCCGCTCCACAAAGTGAAACAGGGCCCACGCGACCC
This sequence comes from Yponomeuta sedellus, assembly GCA_934045075.1. Classification (NCBI taxonomy): domain Eukaryota; kingdom Metazoa; phylum Arthropoda; class Insecta; order Lepidoptera; family Yponomeutidae; genus Yponomeuta; species Yponomeuta sedellus. The sequence goes on from OW203751.1 coordinate 2,512,298, forward strand.
CTCCCGCCAGATTTTTCGCCGCTGGCCAGCAAGATCCCATAAAGAGAAGTTACTGACCAGTGCCCAGGGTGCACCGGCCCTTGCCACTTACCCTTCCCACTGGTTAAAGATGAATCAGTAGGAACGGAAGTGGAAGGGCACACGGGAAGGTAATCTGGCATCGCACCCCGGGCTATCATATGCCCTTAGTTAACTTACTCACTTATTCATGTTTTATTTTGTAAAAATGCTATTCTGCTAAGGGGAAGATAAAAAGTACCCGGAACCGCCGTGCGTGCATGCAACGACTTATGAACGTTGATGAAACGAAGGTGATCTGTCAGGATCGTGGCAAGTGGCAGTCTCTGGTCTCTGCCTACCCTTCTGGGATACAGGCGTGACGTTATGCGTGTATGTATGTATGTATGTATGTATGTATGTATGTGTGTGTGTGTGTGTGTGTGTGTGTGTGTGTGTGAGGGTGTGTGTGTGTGTGTGAGGGTGTGTGTGTGTGTGTTTGTGTGTATGTATGTATGTGTATATATGTATTTTGCATTTTCCAGGTGGACGACTGGAGTGATCCTGTCCTCAACTCCGTCCGGAGATGTGAACTCTTCAATACGGTCAACGACAAAGTGAAAGTACGTACCGCATTTTTTTTTTTGTTATTTACATTTGGTTTATTTACAATATGCCTTTTGAAGGCATTCGAGGAACCATCTAAAGGACGCTTGGGGTGCATGAAAGCACAGAAGAAAAAAGGAAAGGAGCCTCCCCGAACGACTTATTCACTGAGCCCGTACGTGTGGCGCACAATATTGTTGCGGTCCTATCCCGAACCATGTAGAATAGAGCCTTTTGGAAGCCTATCGAATAGTCGCCGCATGCTGCGTTCTAGTAACGCTGCAAGCAATAATGACTCTTATATCTACTAGCGTAAGGCTCAAAACTTTGACATGAAACTGTTCTAGAGTCGTTGCCGCGTGCACCGAGTGTAGGTACGTACGGGAATATTCGAGAACACTTGCCGACGGATATAAATAGCGGTCGCCGCGGCGCGCTGTCAGTTCAGTTTGAGCAAGCGAAGAGTGAACTTCGAGCCAACATACCTTCGATAAGAGAGATAACCTACGACCTCAGCGATACTATTGGACTTCGATTGGACCTGCGATTGGAATCTACGTGTGGACTTCGTATCGTGAAGACCTGCAGGCCAGACCCTAAGAAGTTGTCATTGGCGTTTTACCTCCAAATCTAGAACCCTAGGCCGTAAAATTATTATTGTGGGTATTTGTCAGCAAACCTTATATAGTCTCATCAACCTACAGGTCATTTTCCACCCTGAGTTCCTGACCTCCACGAATCCTCTCTTCGGCTTGGATTATGAGGAATTCGTGCGCGGCTGCCATCTGGGGGTGTTCCCCAGCTACTACGAGCCGTGGGGGTATACCCCGGCCGAGTGCACTGTCATGGGTATACCCTCTGTGACGACCAACCTTTCTGGTAAGTCTATAGGGAAGAGTGGGTGATCGTGCTCTTCCACTATCAAGGGAAATTTCCCGCCAGGCAGATCGTATGCCTGGGGACGGCCGGTCCAACTGTTGTTAGTTTTTTTTTTTGCCCTACTAAGGGCACCCTCCGGAGGACACGGGAGGAGGGGGGGAGGGTGGTGAATGCTCATGCATAACAGCACGAACCCGGCCGTGCTGCCAATGTGGGACTCACAAGAAGTGCGCCTGTTCACTTAATGCACTAACCCGTGCTAAGGACAATTTTAAAAACCTATTTAGCGGCTAAACATTCCACCCATGCCGGAACTCGAACCCGCGACCTCTGGCTTGCCATGCCAGCGCTCTTCCAACTGAGCTAATGGGGTCGAACCCATCCCAGATGTTAGCGAGATGTCGCTGCCTGTACGCAATACAGAGAGTATTGTAAAGGGGTTCGAAATTTCACCGATGCCGGTGAGTCGCCCATTAGCTCAGTTGGAAGAGCGCTGGCACGGATAGCCAGAGGTCGCGGGCTCGAGTCCCGACATGGGTGGAATTTTTAGCCTCTAAATAGGTTTTTAAAGTTTTACCATCCTGTGAAGACCAATATGTGTCACCAATCTTTTTGGTACGTCCTACCATCTGTGACGACCAACCTTTTTGGTTGGCCTACCATCTGTATCGATCAATCCTTTTGGTAAGTCTTACCATCTGTGACGATCATTCTGGTAAGTCTTACCATCTGTGAAAACCAATATTTTTGTAAGTCTAAGCATTTGTAATCTTCAATATTTTTGCTAACTACAAATGCAATATTTTTGCATTTGTAATCTTCAATATTTTTGAAGATTACTCAAGTGAGCGCCTAAGCGCTCACTTGACATCAACCCTTTGTGTGTCCCCGCTGCTGGGGCACGGGTCTCTTCCTGCATCGCAGGAAGGTTAGGCCATACTCCACTACGGGGGCCAAGTCCGGGTTGGTGGAGGATTGTAAGACAGTGGCTGGCCTTAAGGCCTCTGACATGGCTTGACGGCTGCCATTACGTGACAGCCGGCACCAAAGGCTTAGCGTGCCTTGCGAAGCACGGAAGCGCTCGGAAGAAATCCCACTAGCGGTAGTCACGGGACGGTCACCCATCCTACACCTGACTGCGCCTGTTATTGCTTAACCAAAGTGATTGATTCCAATCACTCGATTCGATTAGGCCACGAGCGCTTCAAGTAAATACGATCCATTGATATCAACCCTTGTATGTCTCTACTGCTGGGGCACGGGCCTCCTGCAGCGTAGGAAGGTTAGGCCATACTCCACCACGGGGCTTTGTCTATGTTCTTTTTCTTCTTCAGGCTATATTAGTCCACAGCTGGACATAGCCCTCCCCTAATGAGCGCAAGGTTGTGCCATCATTGGGGGGTAATGCCCATAATCCCCACGCTTGGCATGCGGGTTGGGGATCGCAGTTTGGTGGAATTTTACTGCAGGGGACGCTGCTGCCCACCCTCCGGTTTGTTTCCCTTAGGGCTGATTTTTCAATAGTCTGATAACTTTTATCTGAGGAATAAAATTGGCGGTTTGACATAATTTTCATACATAAGCTGTCAAACCGCCATTTTTATTCCTCAGATAAAAGTTATCTGACTGTTGAAAGATCAGCCCTTAGTCGCCTTTTACGACAACCGCGGGAAGAATTTGGGTTGGTGCTTTTCTCTAGGCCGACACCACGCAGCACTATCTATGTTATTTTATCTATGTTATCTTATCTATGTTATCTTTTCTATGTTATCTTATCTATGTTATCTTATCTATCTTATCTTATCTATGTTATCTTATCTATGTTGTCTTATTCCAAAACAGGATTCGGGTGCTTCATGCAGGAGCACATTGCTGACCCGATGTCCTACGGGATCTATGTCGTGGACAGAAGGCACATCTCGCTGGAGGGCTCCGTCCAACAATTGGGCCAGTATATGTTCGACTTCTGCAAGTAAGTGCATTTAGAAGTGTATATTTTTTATGGGATGGAAAGTGTGAAGGTGATAGTATTTTTTACATATATTTTTTTAAATTATATAATGTATTTTTTGTACACAGACATTAAGTAATATTATTATAATAATAAAAAGATGTGTGACACTCTTAATAAGTTCTCAATAAATTATCTGTATGTTTAAAAACCTATTTAGAGGCTAAAAATTTCACCCATGCCCATGCAATTAAGTAATGCAATTTGCTTAAGTCAGATGTCGCTGCCTGTACGTAATACAGAGAATAGTGTAAAGAGGTTCGAAATTTCACTGATGCCGTGAGTCGCCCATTGGCTCAATTGGTAGAGCGCTGGTACGGATAGCCAGAGGTTGCGGGTTCGAATCCCGGCATGGGTGAAATTTTTAGCCTCTAAATAGGTTTTTAAATTTGTTCCTTAGCACGGGTTAGTGCATTAAAAATAAAAATAGTGTAATCATGTGGGTACAGTGATATCGTTCCGATGTTAAACCTAACTGCAAAGTAGGTAGTCGGGGCTGTAAGTAATGCAATTTGCTTAAGTCAGATGTCGCTGCCTGTACGTAATACAGAGAATATTGTAAAGAGGTTCGAAATTTCAGTGATGCCGTGAGTCGCCCATTGGCTCAATTGGTAGAGCGCTGGTACGGATAGCCAGAGGTTGCGGGTTCGAATCCCGGCATGGGTGAAATTTTTAGCCTCTAAATAGGTTTTTAAATTTGTTCCTTAGCACGGGTTAGTGCATTAAAAATAAAAATAGTGTAATCATGTGGGTACAGTGATATCGTTCCGATGTTAAACCTAACTGCAAAGTAGGTAGTCGGGGCTGTAAGTAATGCAATTTGCTTAAGTCAGATGTCGCTGCCTGTACGTAATACAGAGAATATTGTAAAGAGGTTCGAAATTTCAGTGATGCCGTGAGTCGCCCATTGGCTCAATTGGTAGAGCGCTGGTACGGATAGCCAGAGGTTGCGGGTTCGAATCCCGGCATGGGTGAAATTTTTAGCCTCTAAATAGGATTTTAAATTTGTTCCTTAGCACGGGTTAGTGCATTAAAAATAAAAATAGTGTAATCATGTGGGTACAGTGATATCGTTCCGATGTTAAACCTAACTGCAAAGTAGGTAGTCGGGGCTGTAAGTAATGCAATTTGCTTAAGTCAGATGTCGCTGCCTGTACGTAATACAGAGAATATTGTAAAGAGGTTCGAAATTTCACTGATGTCGTGAGTCGCCCATTGGCTCAATTGGTAGAGCGCTGGTACGGATAGCCAGAGGTTGCGGGTTCGAATACCGGCATGGGTGAAATTTTTAGCCTCTAAATAGGTTTTTAAACTCTAAATTGGTTTTTTAAATTTGTTCCTTAGCACGGGTTAGTGCATTAAAAATAAAAATAGTGTAATTATCTGTATGTGTAGGAAGAAATTTCTTTCGAAATACGTCTGCCTTTGTACATCAACACTTACCTGTTATTCAAGTTATTTTTCTGTTTCTCATGTTTTGTGCAATAAAGCGTAACAAACAAAGAAGAGTAAAAGCGGGAAATTGTGTAAACGGTGCCTTGCACTCTATTGTGTGCAGCCAAAACATCTCCAAAAGAGCTAGATTGGCTATTCATTATAGTGTGCTGGTCCCAACGCTTATGTATGGTAGCGAGACTTGGGTGTGGCAAAGGAAGCAAGAAAGTAGAATTTTAAAAACCTATTTAGAGGCTAAAAATTCTACCCATGCCGGGTTTCGAACCCGCGACCTCTGGCTATCCGTGCCAGCGCTCTTCCAACTGAGCTAATGGGCTACTCACCGGCATCAGTGAAATTTCGAACCTCTTTACAATATTCTCTTTATTACGTACAGGCAGCGACATCTGGCTGAAGTAATTTGCATCACTTGCAGTCCCGAGTACCTACTTTGTAGTTAGGTTTCACCATCGGAATGATATCGCTGTACCCACATGTTAGTGCAATAAAAAGAATATAAAAGAGTAGAATTTATGCAGTGGAAATGAGGTCCTTGAGAAGTATGTGTAGTGTTACTTTGAATGACAGGATACGCAATAGTCTGATTAGAGAACGTTGTGGACTGAAAGAGGATGTAGTGACTAGAATTGAGAAAGGAATGTTGCGTTGGTTTGGACATGTGGAGAGGATGAAGAAAGAAAGATTGACAAAACAAATATACATTGCGAATGAGAGTGGAAGGGCTGGTAAGGGACGTCCCAGGCGGACATACATCGACCAAATAGGGGATGTATTAGAAAAGGGAAAGATAAAAAGTACCCGGAACCGGAGTGCGTGCATGCAACTATTCTAGATGGTTCAAGAGGGGAGCGCGACCATATGTATGAGTTCGGGGCCTCGCGGACTGGTGGCCCCCATCGGGTCGGGGGCCCGTGGTATTAAGCCAGCCCTGCCACCGTTTAGTTACGCCCCACTTTAGTCCAAAGTTTATTCTGTATCACCCGCGCCAAATACGCGCTTTTAGGCCGACTTGCGTTACATTTTGCTTAACTTAACTTTAAATAAAATTAACTAAACACATTTACTCTGCTAAATTTCGTTAAACTAATCATAATTAGAATCGTCTTGCACAACACTTGTCATTCTGTTATTTAGCTAAATATAGTTAAGGACGAATGCGTGTCGGTAAAGCAGGCTTTGCGTTCCGTTAAACGTCTGAACTTATTTCCGCTAGCAAAAATGAAGATGGTTAGAGATTAAAATCTGTATGGAACGAAACAAGTTACAAAAAGAAAACAAAACTTTCAAAATGTCATTCTGCGCAACATCTGTTCCTTTTATTTTGTTTGGTTCTTTGTTTGAAAATGTTGCTAACAAAACCTCACTTCTCATATTGACACTGAACTGAACAGCTGTGAAAGTAAGATGGCGCTAACTATGGTTAGCAGAGTTAAATAGCCAATCTCGGCTGTTTAAATATGACAGTCGCCTAAACATAATTAAGAACAAAACTGTTGTTGTGGAAGTAGTTAATTTTAGGGTGACTTGCACCAGGTTCCCATTAAACAGCTTACTAAATACAATTAACAAAACATGATTAACTCACTAAACACGTTTAGCATAAATATGATTAGAGGTGTCTTGCACGAAGCTTTTTAAATTATATTTTACTAAATTTGTCGGTTAAACAGCACAGAACGTTTCGTTATACGTTGTCTCTCGATGATAAGAACTGGCGAAAGCTTTTCAATGTAACACGTTTAGTTTGTCTATTAATTCATGACAAGAGTCTGCGCGAGTTGAAACGTGATCAACTTTTTGACAGCTTTCGAACTTTTATTTTGCTGTTTGATTTGCTAATTATAATGAGTGAGCAAAACAAGAAAGGTAGAAACCGTGCACTTACGTGAAATCAATCAATCAAATCAATCAAACTGTCAATCCGTGAAATCACGGATTGACAGCTTGATCAATTTGACGTTTCTTCACTCACTAATCACGATTTAGCTCCGCTAAATAGGCGATATCGGGTATTTAACTTTGACAGTTGTTAAACGTTACTTAAGCACTGACGTTTTATGGTGCAAGACGAAACAGTGATTTAAATTGAAAATTATGTTTATCATAAAGTTAAATGATATTTAAGCCCGTGGTGCAAGTCGCCCTTAGTTAAGAACCTAATTTTGATTAACTCGTATTTAAACAATATTCAAAAGCGTTACGCAATTCGCCCTTAGGCTACTAAGCACCTTTATTTTGCCAGCAGAAGTGTTTGTAATGGGATGTACGTTTCTTTCAGACTAAGCCGCCGGCAGCGCATCATTCAGAGAAACAGGACGGAGCGGCTATCCGACCTCATGGACTGGAGGAATTTGGGCATCGTTAGTACAGTATTTTTAAATATTATTTGACCTGAACGTCTTTTGATACATAGATATATGAATTTGGATTGATAAATAAATATTCATGGACATATTACACAGATCTCGTTGGCCCTATACAAAGTACAACTAAATGACTTGTGTTACAGGTGCTAACTCGACGATAGATTTAATACAATAATAAAAAGTAAAAAATATTTAAAATAACACAGTTAAATTACAAAATTTGATGCACAGAATGATTGTTCATGGTTTGATTAATTTAGGTTTCGATGACAGCCCCCAAACTAGGCAGGGCCTGTATCTTGGGGGCTCTTATTTTCGTTTATCATAATATATTAATTTAAACGACGACTATTTTAAGCACATCAAAGCGTACAATGTATTACAAAATTATTAATAAAGTATGCACTAAAACTAATAAATAAATACATAGATAACATCCAAGACCCGAGACAAACTAGAAAAGTTCGCTACCTAGTTTGACCCGGCCGGGGATCGAACCCAAGACCTTCGGTTTTACAGTCAGCGTGCCAAACCGCTGCGCCACCGAGGCCGTCAATCATTTATTCAAATAACACACACACCCGTATACCACGTGAAGCCCTAGAATGTAATTACAAGTCACAGCACGAAGAAAGCGTAAACGAAACACAGAAAATCTTATTATATTATTTTTAATGCACTAACCCGTGTTAAGGACAATTTTGAAATACCTATTTAGAGGCAAAACATTCCACCTAAACCCGCGACCTCTGGCTAACCGTGCAAGAGGTCGCGGGTCCCGACATCGGTGGAATTTTTAGCCTCTAATTAGGTTTTTTAAAGCACAGAAAATTAGCCATAACCGGCACGGCAATGTACCTGGACAATGTACTGGACTAAGAGTGACCAACGTAGGTGTGGCAAATGTAAACGGGCTCCGACTCGGCATGTGCTGAAAGTTCGGAAAAAACCACAGCGCTCAGACTCTGCCGGTAGCCGGTGTGAGCGGCGTGCAGTGCTAAGAGAGCTCAGGTGCGATGGGAAAGCCTCTTATCGCACTGTCTTACAATCCTCCACCAACCCGGACTTGGCCCCCGTAGTGGAGTATTGCCTATCGTAATAATAATTACTGCCTTACTGTCACAAGTTATCAAGTCGCTCATACTGCCTCTGACATGGCTTAACGACTGCCCTCCATGACAACTGGCACCGGCTTAACGTGCCTTGCGAAGCACGGAAGCGCTTGGAGAAAATGCCACTAGCGGTAGTGACGGGACGGTCGCCAATCCTGCACCTGACCGCGCCTGTTGCTTAACTCAAGTGATTGGTTCCAATCATTCGGTTCGACTAGGCTACGAGCGCTTCTTAAGATATAATAATTATAATATTATGAGCCTTTATTAACTTTCTTTTTTTTACATTACAATAATAATAATAAATGAAGCGGTCGTGGCGTAGGCGAACCGAGTGATTAGAATCAATGACTTGAGTTAAGCAATAACCAAAGCAGTGGGGACATACAAGGGTTGATAACGAATAATAATAAATAAATATTCATGGACATATTACACAGATCTCGTTAGCCTTATATTAAGTACAACTAAATGACTTGTATAATAAGTAAAACCAGAGTCTACTATTGTGTAAAATATATTAGGGTACGTGGATTAACCACGGAGGAAATAGTCTTACAAAATATGTTCGCTGAGATCGAGCGTCGTCCGTGTAGTTATATCACTTAAATTGCTCGGCCGACTGCCGGCGGCGGCGCAGGAGATTCCGAGAGGTGCGCGCTTCGGAAATCTTCGGGTGCAATCGTTTTGCATCGGGCGAGCCCGCGACCTTCACCTTCCTGGAGTGGCACTATGGTATAAATTGGTGGGAACCTATGGAGATTTTTGCGGCGTCTTACACTTGTGTTATAGCTGCTAACTCGATCATTGATTTAATACAATAAATACATACATCCGAGACCCGACACAAACTAGAAAAGTTCGTTTCCTAGTTTGACCCGGCCGGGGATCGAACCCGAGACCTTCGGTTTTACAGACAGTGTGCTAAACCGCTGCGCTATCGAGGTCGTCAATCAATCAAAACAATATACATCGCTCTCCAGGACTTGCTTGGCCTCCCACCAACCTTGTGGTTAGTGGGGTGTGGTCTAATCACCCTGGCTGACCAGGCTTCACTGGGTGATTATGGATTTGGGTGGTCTCTTAAGATATAATAATAATATTGGCCTTTTTGCATCTACTTAATGAGATGATTTATACAGCGTCCAGTGGTATCTTCACTCACACTAGATGGATAAAGGGACCACTCCGACGCTGTAGTGCCTGGGACATGGTTTTATAGATGGTGTAGGCTTGCCCAGCACCTATACCATCCTGACAGCTTAGTCGGCCTAGCCCACAGGAAAGACTAGTCAATACGTGCGGAGCCAACCAAGCCGCGGGTTTCCTCACGATGTTTTCCTCCACGGCTAGAGCCCCAGGTTCGATCCCGAGTGCGGGCATGTACCAATGACTTTGTTTAATTTCAATGTTACGTACATTTGCGAATTTGTAGTCTTAAGATATACCAATGTAGTAATAATAATGTAACTCCCTATGTTTATGTAAGTTTATTATTGTATTCCACCTTCTTTTCATACCCTTTGCCAGTCTCGTCAACACCAAAGGTTTGCTGGAAGAGAATACTTCTTGCGCTAAGCGCGCCCTTGTACTTTTACTCATGTTATTATGCTGTGTGGTGTCGGCCTAGAGAATATCACCAACCCAATTCTTCCCGCGGGTGTCGTAAAAGGCGCTAAGGGACAGAAAAAGGGGGTGGGCAGCAGCACCCCCTGCAGTACAATCCCACCGAACTGCGATCCCCAACCCGCATGCCTAGCGTGGGGATTATGGGCATTACCCCCTAAGATAGCACAACGTGGCGCTCTTTAGGGGAGGGCTATATCCAGCAGTGGACTAGTATAGCCCGACGATGACGATTAGTGCAATAAAGAATTAAAAAAGAAAATGCCTGCCCTTCCAGTACTATAGACAGGCGCGTGCGCAGGCGCTCAAGACGGTGTATCCTGACTACGTGGACCAACTGGACGCCAGTCTCGAGAGGAAATTCAACTACCCACGGCCCCTCTCCGAGCCGCCGAGCCCAACTGCTTCTAGTAAGTAATTCAAATTAAATCGAAGTATTCTATAGTATTTTCTAAGGTTAACACGAGCACTAAATATAATAAAAACTGTTTTTACACGGATTACTCGTCTATTGAGACACCACTTCCAAGACCACGGCACTTGAAAAAGTGCCGAAACGTCGGAAAACACGAATTTTACTCGTCTTTTAAGACGCCTGTCAGCTCAGTCTTCCGAGACCACGGCACTTGAAAAAGTGCCGAAACGTCGGAAAATTGTAAAAAATGTAAATTAAACGAGTAAAATCCGTGTAAAAACAGTTTTTATTCGAAGTATTCTATTCGAAATTACACAGCAATTGTCAGCTGATGAACGTTACAAGTGAAACTGGGTTACCATTTCAAAATCTAGTTCGTTTTGGAGAGAAAATGGTTAAAAAATACTCCAAACTTAAAGTTAAACCTACAACTCATTCTAGACATCATTGTTATCTAATAATCAAAGCGTTATCAACCCTTGTATGTCCCCGCTGCTGGGGCACGGGTCTCTTCCTGCATCGCAGGCAGGTTAGGCCATACTCCACCACGGGGGCCAAGTCCTGGTTTGTGGAGGATTGTAAGACAGTGGCGGGCCTGTCAGAAGTTATCAAGCCGCTCATAAAGCCTCTGCATGGCTTAACCACTGCCATTACATGACAGCCGGCACCAACGGCTTAGCGTGCCTTGCGAAGCACGGAAGCGCTCGGAAAAAATGCCACTAGCGGTAGTCACGGAACGGTCACCCATCCCGCACCTGACCGCGGCCTATTGTTGCTTAACTAGAGTTAACCGAGTGATTGATTCCAATCACTCGGTTAGACTAGGCCACGAATTTCAAAATCTTTTCAGGGTATTTTGATACTTAATGAACAGAGATTACACGGATACGGCACGGATAGCCAGAGGTTGCGGGTTCGAATCCCGGCATGGGTGAAATTTTTAGCCTCTAAATAGGTTTTTAAAAGAGATTACAATATATATTTTTCTAAAACCAAGTGCTAATGCATTGATTCCAGACATTTTAGACTTTTAGTCCGGATCTACTTACGGGTGTTGTTATATCGGAAGAGTACGACCAGGTTTCGCTCCGATTCGCAGAGCTTAATCATGGTGAGGAGAGACTGAGCTCGCGTCGTCGGTTGTGTGCTCTGCGAATCGGAGCGAAACCTGGTCGGACTCTTCCTATATATTAACACCCGTAAGTAGATCCGGACTAAAAGTCTACAATGTGTTGTGCTTACGAAAGTTTTAGTTCAAAGATTCCAGACATCTTTGTCATTCAAATAATCTGTAATGTTATAGTAGGCTTTTTGGCACAAACTGTGTTTTATACAGGGTTTGAACTGCGTTTCTGGTTTGATTATTGTATCTTCAGGGATGCTATTGTAGAAACGTAAACTGAGATGATAAATTTCAAACTTTTTTTTCTGTCGCCATAAACGCCCCACCGCAGGGGAAAGACTTAGAGTGTCAGTATGGGTTTAATTATCACGCGTGCCCACCGTGGATTGGCATTTTTGCACAGTTGAGCGAGATTTATTGCTGCTACTGCACAAAAGAATTGTAAGAACGTTGGTAGCGATATTTTTTGGGGTCTAATTATTGATACCAAAGTAGATTAACAGACTGTTAACTCGCGGCCGTTCAACCTGTTCATTCCAACCTTAAGGCTAAATTTCGACGTTCAACCTGGTCATTTTGACCTCACCCTCAGTTCAAGGTCGCTCAGCTAGCTATGGAGAGAGCTTGGAGTTTATTATTCGTAACGAATGCATCCGACAGAGAACCGAAGTTATCGACATAGCTCAGAGAATTAGCGAGCTGAAGTGGCAGTGGGCTGGCCATATCTCGCGAAGTACCGACAACCGTTGGAGTAAACGTGTTCTTGAGTGGAGACCGGGACTCGGCAAACGTAGTGTAGGACGCCCTCCGACCAGGTGGGATCACGATCTTCGAAAAACTGCCGGCAGATGCTGGATGCGGCAAGCTCAAGACAGGGCGCTATGGCGCTCATTAGGGGAGGGCTATGTCCAGCAGTGGACTAATATAGCCTGAAGAAGAAGAAGAACCAAAGTGCGACTTACAACCCATTCAATCCGACCTCAAAACTAAAGTCTGTCGTTTAACCTATTCATTCCAATCTCAAAACCACACAGTTCTACGTTCAACCCACGCGAGCGAATCCGAAAACCCGCCCGCAGGCGAGAAAGAGACGCCATTATCTCCCAAGAAAGAGACAAAGCACGAAAACGCTGACGTCAAAAAGAAAAGCTTAGACGTCAGGAAGTCGTTGGAGATTCTAGAAATTCACGACCTCGACGAATGCAGCGCTGAGGTCAACTTCCAGAGGCTTTTAACTGATAGTTTCAAAAATGACGGATTCGATAATGGCGACTTTACTACCCCAAATGGCAGCTACTTGGATCCTTTGAATGAAGATGTGGCAAAGGAGATAGACATGTTGATATCTAAGGAAGGACATATGTTCGACGCGAAGGAACATTAGCGAAAGGTTTTGCTTTGGTAGTTATTTGGTAAAGATGGGCGGTTATGAATGATACTAATGAAATTATTCGACTTTGGCAATAATTCGACTTAGAGTCCATTTGTTTAGGTAGTTAAATAAACGTCAATAATATTGATTAGTCTTTTTATTGAAATACATACTTGAAATAAAAATATTTACTTACTTGAATTTCATGAAAATAAATTTAAATTAAATAAATAAATTAAATTTCAGATTGAATTGGTAAAGTGTGAAACCTATTTAGAGGCTAAAAATTTCACCCATGCCGGGATTCGAACCCGCAACCTCTGGCTATCCGTGCCAGCGCTCTACCAATTGAGCTCAATTGGTAGAGCGCTGGCACGGATAGCCAGAGGTTGCGGGTTCGAATCCCGGCATGGGTGAAATTTTTAGCCTCTAAATAGGTTTTTAAATTTGTTCCTTAGCACGGGTTAGTGCATTAAAAATAAAAATAGTATAAAAGTGTAAAAGTTTGGTTTAAAAAGTTTAAATAAATAAATTTCACATCCAGATTAGCAACTAACATGCTGTGGCTTAACTGCCACAGCTAATTGTCGACTCGTGTCTTTCCGCCGCGACTCGGGCCGACTCGGGAATCATTCAAGCAAATGAATATTAGGTCGACTCGGGCGCTTCCGTCGTGAATCGGAACGATTCGGGATTCAGCCTCTAGTACCATAAAGAAAATAATTGTCATTAGTGGCTACTGTGGTATCATTCGATTATCAGTGTTAGTGTATAACTAATATTGAAGTCGAATATGGAAAAAATACCTATATTGGTATTCAGCTCGCCTTCATACAAAGCCCATTTTCGTGCAATAAAGAATTTTTGAATTGACTTGAATACGACAGTTAAGTGCAGTCCTTTTGTTTACTAAAAAAAATGTAAACAATCTTGATGCGTCTTTTTATGGAAATACACACTTTTAAAATTTAAATTTCATTTTACCAATTCAATCTGAAATATAATGTAATTTCATGAAATTCAAGTAGTGTAAAGATTTTGTTACAAAAAGTGTGTATTTCGATAAAAAGCCGTTTAAATTTTACCAATTCAATCTGAAATATAATGTAATTTCATGAAATTCAAGTAGTGTAAAGATTTCGCTACAAAAAGTGTGTATTTCTTTAAAAAGACTTATCAAGATTGTATCGAAATACACACTTTTAAAAGCAAAATCTTTACACTAATTTAATTTCATGAAATTACATTAAATTTCAGACTGAATTGGTAGAATGTTTAAGATTTTGATTAGAAAAGTGTGTATCTCGATAAAAAGAGGTATCAAGATTGTTTAAATTTTTTTAAGTACCTAAACAAATAGTTAAGGCTTAGTCGACTTATAATTTCATTCTTAATCGCGCATGACTTTGGTGTGGGGTTAGCAGAGTCGTTTTTGTAGTTTTTCTTGGGAATAAATTTTTTTTAGTGCTCGGAACTAGATCGCTTGGAGTGACTAGGGATTGTTTATAAAGAGGTTTATTAGGATCGTGGCAAATGGCAACATCTTGCCTCTGCCTACCCCTCTGGGGTGGGAGAGTTCCTGTATGCAAATGTTATTGACACCTTTACAGTCTCATTGATGGGGAATTTGCACAAAAAAAAATTTATAGATTATGTGGAATAAAAAGCTACCAAAAAATCTCAAAAGTTTATTTATTTTTTGTAATGATTGAATTTTTTTAATTCTTGATGTTAATATAATGCTTTTATTATGAATCGATAATTATTAAAATTCGTATGCCTGTTATGGCAAAAGATACTGAACTAAATATGTTTATACACCTTTTTGTACCAATCTTAGAGAAATAAACATCTTTAACTTTATATTTTTTTTTATAATGCACTAACCCGTGCTAAGGACAATTTTAAAAACCTGTTTATGTACGTAATACAGAGAATATTGTAAAGAGGTTCGAAATTTCACTGATATCGGTGAGTCGCCCATTAGTTCAGTTGGAAAGAGTGCTGGCATTGATAGCCAGAGGTCGCGGGTTCGAATCCCGGCATGGATGGAATTTTTAACCTCTAAATAGATTTTTAAAATCTTTATCTTTTAAAAACAATGTGGCATGGGTGGAATTTTTAGCCTCTAAATAGGTTTCTAAAATTGTCCTTAGCACGGGTTAGTGCATTAAAAAGAATATAACTATGTCACTCCAACCGAAATTGCGTCAGCGTCAAAATGACCGGTCACTACTCGTATTATCGTCGGAAATTGTGATGAATATTTAGTGCCCTATTGCTTCTATTTGCTTCCTCTAAGTAGAGAATTACTTCCATCATATTTTAGAAGAGAAACAACGTTTAAGGGTGACCGTACATCCTGACGTCAGGTTGACCGGTCACCTAGGCATATCATCAAACTTTCGTGGAATCACTGAATAACTCATAGGGCAGCTATTAGTGCCCATTTGCTTCCTTCATATCTTTAAAACTCCGCACCCGTTTCTATTATGGATACCAAAATATCAATAGGTATAGTTTAGATTCGGCGCCTGTAAGAATGAAAAGAACAACGACGACGCTTAGACTCAAAATTGCTATGGCAATATACTCAGGTGCTACTAAGGGTTGGTAGACATTATCAAAACTATATTGATATTTTGGTTTCCATAATAGCTACGGGTGCGGAGTTTTAAAAATATGAAGGAAGCAAATGGGCACTAATTGCTGCCTTATGAGTTATTCAGTGATTCTACGAAAGTTTGATGATATGCCTAGGTGACCGGTCAACCTGACGTCAGGATGTACGGTCACCCTTAAATGTTGTTTATTTTCTAAAATATGATGGAAGAAATTCTCTACTTAGGGGAACCAAATAGAAGCAATAGGGCACTAAATATTCATCACAATTTCCGACGATAGTACGGGTAGTGACCGGTCATTCTGACGCTGACGAAATTTCAAGCTAGTTCCCCATTCCAGCTTAGATCTAGAATTCCACTGTGATTTTTTTGCAGCACGAATGCCAGCACAGTTTCGTTGATTTTGTAGAATAGACTTTATCCTTTACGATAATGATCGTCATCATGAAGCTGTGGTAGCTCAGTGGGTAGAGCCATGGACTGGCAACCGAGAGCCCCAAGTTCGATCCCCAGTGCGGGCATGTACCGATGACTTTGTTTAATTTCAAAGTTACGTACACTTCCGAATTTGTAGTCGCAATACCACACGCTAACCGTGAAGGAAAACATCGTGAGGAAACCCGCGGCTTGGTTGGCTCCGCACGTATTGACTGGTCTTTCCAGTGGGCTAGGCCGACTGAGCTGTCTGGATGGTATAGGTGCCGGGCAAGCCTACACCATCTATAAAACCATGTCCCAGGCACTACAGCGTCGGAGTTGTCCCTTCACCCATCTAGTGTGAGCGAGGATACCAGAGTGCTTAGTGCGAGTTTTTTAACTACTCGATCGCGTTAACGTAAACTCATATTTCTATGGCATCGAGGAAGCGCCACCAAGCGACAAGTATGGTAATTAAAATTGCTGAGTGCGAGTTGTAATGGTTTACGTTAAAAAGTGAACACGTTTACCAGCCAAAACACGAATAAACGCGAGTGCGAGTTTTACTGTGACAGCGTTTTGCCAGTTCGAACGGTTAATTTACTCATACTCACTACTCAATGCTCGATTAACGCGGTAGTAAAGTTATTCGATTGGATCTGTCAAACTCGCACTAAGCACTCAGTGGACGCTGTATAAATCATCTCATTAAGTAGATGCAAAAGGCCAATGTCATCCCAATCAGCCAATGTCAGTCCACTGCTGGACATTGGCCTCTTCCAAGACTCCGCCACTGAGCCCGATCTTCGGCTCTCCTCTTCCAGTCGCCCACCGTTTGCGAATGTCGGCGCTCCACCTGGTCACAGGCTTATAATAACATAACAACATAACATTTACATACAGGCACATACATTGCTTCTGGCCCCACACTAGGATACCCTGTGTCGTGGAACCAGAACCAACGACATCCCAAACATGTAAACATCGAAGACCTGAGGTTTGTTTTTGTTCCCACCCGGGCCCTCTTGCATGGTAGGCAGACGCGCTACCGCTACGCCACAGAGGTCGTCGATAATCGATACCCTTTTGTATGTCCCCACTGCTGGGGCACGGGTCTCTTCCGGCATCGCAGGAAGGTTAGGCCATACTCCACCGCGTTTAGCCACACGCAAACTTAGGTCAATGTCTTACAATAATTACAATAGGCATAACTAAAGATTTTTAAATCCTCTTCACACGGATTTATTATTAATGATAAAAACCTGTATTTTAATAATAAATTAAAGTTTAACGAAGGTTAAAGTTATTTTTCCAAAAAAATATTTTTTATCTGTGGGAAAACAGCTCGCAGTGTCATGGCGTCGAATCTGACGTCACGCCTAGGTAAACAAACATCGTAATCACTAGTAGTGACAACAAAGCACGGGTGAAGTTTACCAATGTTAACGTAAGCGTGACGTCACGCGGCGTGATGGGTGTTTCAGTCAAAATGGCCGAAAACAGTATTATAATCTTTTATTTTATTAAAAATATTGGTAATCTCATTTTTTTATAAAACTAAATCAGTGTTTTAAATCCTTTTGAAATGAAATGAAAAGGTTATATTCAAAGTAGCGCAGAAGCTGCGGCTTAATGAACGTTACAATTCAAATTAGGTGTCCATTTCAAAATCTAGATCATTTTGGAGAAAAAATGGACAAAAATACTCCAAACTTAGTCTTTTCAAAGTCCTTAATAACAGAGTTTAAATACTTAATTATTTTAAAACATAGAACTCATGCATTGTACTGGCTTTAATTCCAGACATTATTGTCATCTAAATAATCCTTTATGCTATAGTAGCCCTTTTGGCACAAAGTGTACTTTACACATTTTTTGAACCGCGATTCAGGCAAGCTTAATATATCTTCAGGGATTTTATTATAGAAGCGTGTACAATGCCCCATGAAGGATGTATTAACCTTTGCCAGCCTAAATAGTGGGAACGAGAGTTTATGTTTATTTCTATTATTTACATTGTGTTGGCTACCCAAAGTTTTAAAGTTTTTAAGTTAGTTTAAAGTTGACGGCCTCGGTGGCGCAGCGGTTTGGTACGCTGACTGTAAAACCGAAGGTCTCGGGTTCGACCTCCGGCCGGGTCAAACTTGGAAACGAACCTTTTCTAGTTTGTCTCGGGTCTTGGATGTTATCTATGTATTTATTGTATTAAATCTATCGTCGAGTTAGCACCTATGACACAAGTGATTTAGTTGTACTTAGTATAGGGCTAACGAGATCTGTGTAATATGTCCATGAATATTTATATTTATTTACTGATTTTAAATATAATCAAGTCAGAGGCCATAGGGCTTGAAAACTTCTGACAGTGAGACCAGCCACTAGTGTTGCAAGCCTCCACCAATCCGAACTTGACCCCCGTGGTGGAGTATGGCCTATGCCTTCCTCAAGAAAGAGACCCGTGCCCCTCGGTGGGGACATAATGGGTTGATGATGATGTTATTTCCGTCTTCTATTACGTAATCGTTGTTATAACAAACCTTCTATAACCCTCAGGAGCGACCACGCCGGCTGCGTCAGTCCACGGCTCTGATGATGAAGACGAAGTGGATGAAGAGAAGGAACTTGCTGAGCTCAGAATCAGCGACCACTGAGAGGTTGATCGCCACAGCGGCGTGGAGTCACAGTTTTTCCGAAGTAAGAAATTTGGAAAAAAATAGGTATGCAAGCACACTTTTAGGCTCAATTCACACTGGCGCAGAGTCGAAGCGAAGCGACGCGACGCGAAATATTTCGCCCCATTGACGCGCGAATGCGCGCGTCTTCGCGCATCGACGCGCGAATTGGCTGATATCGACCTTATTATGATTGCCCTAATAGCAGAAGCTCTAAAGGAGGACACCGGCTGACGTGCGTCTGCGCGCGCAGACGCGCGAACCCGGGCGACCCTTGCAGGCGAAGACGCGCGCAGTCGCGCGCAGACGCGCGTCGCTAAGCGTTTCCGAAATTTCGCAACACAAATTCGTACCGTATTAACAGAGAAATAGAGATAAATTTAGAGCAGTTGAAAAACGTGACGCATCGCGTCGCTTCGCTTCGACTCTGCGCCAGTATGAATAGAACCTTATGGAATCTACAAACATCACACTAATTTCATAAAGTTTGTGAATGTTCGTTACTTCTTCACGTCTAAACGGCTGGAGCAATTTAATAAAATTTGGTATGGAGTTAGCTGACTCCACCCTGGATTAACACATCTTGGGGCACAGTGCTCCATTCAGGGCGAACTTTTAGTTCACCCCAAATTCCCCCCATTTATAGAAAGTTTTAATTTGAGAGTGTATGGTGGGCTGCGTTTTGCTGCGGGAAAATATCTTATTCCCATGGGAAAATCATAGTTTTAGTTTAGAAAACATATTTCTAAACTAAAACTTTCTTGATTGGATTAGCCTTGTAAATTTATCCGGTTAAGATCCAGTTATTTCAATATTATATTCACTAAAAGCTTATTAAAAAATGTATGCAATAAATATTGATAATATTAAAAAATATTATTAAAATTCTTAACTGCACAAAATTTTTTGCAAGCTTTTATTTAAGAAAAGGCCTTGCCTGAAAATCGTCAACTAGTTGTACACTGGTGTACATTACTTACGAGGCGAGGCACAGACCATTTTGTCTTCATTTGTATTTCATATGCTCTTAAATAAATGTCTCTACAGTCCTTAAATCCTTCATGGTCCATTTTAGTAATCAAGATTTTACCCGTAAAGTATGTCTTTTTAGTCGAAAAGTGCCATATTCCCATAAATAAAGTAATCGGAGTTACTATTTTAGCTAACACGCTGCTAATTGTATTAACGAAGTTCGTGAACTTGCGAGAAAATATTTAATTTAGGCATCGAATATCAATTTTGAGGTTAGAATCTTGTTTACTAAATTTGACGAGTAAGAATAAACAGACTGTAGGCGTTTCGCAGCGCTAACTTGCGCCACCAATTGAAATAAGATCATAACTTGTTTTATAATACGTTTAAATTGTAATACAGAGAATAGTGTAAAGAGGTTCGAAATTTCACTGATGCCGGTGAGTCGCCCATTGGCTCAATTGGTAGAGCGCTGGCACGGATAGCCAGAGGTTGCGGGTTCGAATCACGGCATGGGTGAAATTTTTAGCCTCTAAAAAAATTGGTTTTTAAATTTGTCCTTAGAACGGGTTAGTGCATTAAAAATAAAAATAGTATAATTATAATACGTTTCTATCTAAAAGTGAACATGAGAAATCTTTAAAACTATGGTTAGAACTTAGAGTATAGTACCTATGAATATAGATTACAACTTTAATCGATTTCGACTTAAAACGGCCGTTATTATTATTATGATTAAATTCTTTATTGTACCTGTAAAGGTTGTACAATTGGCGGGCTTAATACTAAATAGTATTTTATTCTAGCCAACCAACTGGTGACGTGGGGTAGTCTCAAACAGCCGTTCTTGGCGGAAAGTGATTATGAAATGAAAATGAAATGAAATGAAAAGGTTTATTTAAAGTAGCGCAGATACTGCGGCTTAGTGAACGTTACAAGTCAAACTTGGTGTCCATTTCAAAATCTGGATCATTTTGGAGAAAAAATGGACAAAGAAACTCCAAACTTAGTCTTTTAAAATTCCTTAATTAACAGAATTTACACAGATTCTACAAAACTCGTGAATTTTACATGCTTGAATTCCAGACATCATTGTCATCTAAATAATCCTTAACATTATAGTAGCTCTTTTGGCACAAAGTGTACTTTACACATTTTTTGTAAAGCCCTTGGTCGTTGATTCTAGGCTCTAGACTGTAGATTCTAAAAATAGTTGTCACAGTTGTTAAGATTTCTCATGTTCACCTTTAAATAAATAGTATATTTCATTACAAGTGCGGAAGGCTGTCATTGCAAAGAGTTCCGACAAATGTCTACCCGAGCCGAGGCGCAGCCGAAGGCGAGGGTTGACAGTCGGAACAAGTTGCAATGACGGTTCCGCACGTGTTTTGAACAACTATTTTTAGTACAGTTGCGAACAAAATAAGCAATTTAATAAAGAAAAATTATTTGGCAAATGGCGCCAAACGTAAAAAATATAAGCAGAGTTTTTTTTTCTTTACCAATTCTAGTAGGCAAAGGGAACTATGCCCATACAGCCAAGTCTTCAGTAGATTTTTTTTATTGATATGAAATGAAAATGAAATTAATTGAGATGAAATGAAACCTAACTTAACTCATTCAATCAAATCATTAAATCTGATATTGAAACAAATTAGTACCTTATAAAAACTTCTATGATTTTTTTTAGTAAAAACTTCATGGTTGGTTTTTCTTTTTAATAGACATTATTTTGACAGTTGTGAAAGAAAACGCACGAGTGCGGGAAAGGTAAAAAAAGCACGAGTGTGTAATAGCCAACATCCCGCACGCTATACGTCCCTGTAATACGCCACTTTTTGAGCAACTGTATTAAAAAACATATTATAAAACAAGTTATGATCTTTTTTTTTTATTAGTGACGCTAGTTAGCATCCCGAAGCACTTTGAATTCTCATTAATGCCAATAGTATAAGTGATTGTTGTGCCTCACTTCGCTTGAAGGCAAATGATGATTGGCCTTTTTGCATCTACTTTTGCGTCCACTGGTATCCTCACTCACACTAGATGGGTGAAGGGACCACTCCGACGCTGTAGTGCCTGGGACATGTTTTTTTTTATAGATGGTGTAGGCCTGCCCAGCACCTATACCATCCTGACAGCATAGTCGGCCTAGCCCACAGGAAAGACTAGTCAATACGTGCGGAGCCAACCAAGCCCCGGGTTTCCTCACGATGTTTTCCTTCCAGTTAGCGTGTGGTACTGCGACTACAAATTCGCAAATGTACGTAACTTTGAAATTAAACAAAGTCCTTGGTACATGCCCGCACTCGGGATCGAACCTGGGGCTCTCGCTTGCCAGTCCATGGTTCTACCCACTGAGCTACTAAATATTTTGTATTCTATCCTATTCTTAATGCTACTTTGAGGCGTACGACTATCACCGTGCGATTTTTTTCCGAAAAAAAAACTGTTTCATTGTTGTTGCTTAACTCAAGTGATTGATTCAGAAAAAAATTGCGGTGATATTATTTTTAGGCTGACATTCAGAGACGAAAACTAAGCAAAGACTGACCAATCTTTGCTTACAAATGTCCAAATCACGTACATTTTGAAATTTCTGAGACCGGTCTTAGCTTCAGTTTTCGTCTCTGAATGTCAGCCTTAATGCGTGCTAAAGCTAAGGTAGGGAAAAGAAGAATTGGAATAATCAAGTTCCCTTCGCACTATGAAGATCATATCTTCCTTTTCAGATCGATTTTTTGCAAAAACGTATCTTTATATGTATTAATCAGAGAAATTTTAAGTACCCACGGCGGAGAAAGATCTAGATCTTTCTTGAAACGGACAACTATGAAAATAGAAAATGATCGGTTTTTGCAAGAAGTGTCTTTATATCTTTTAATCATAGAGATTTTTCGGGCCCACCGCAGAGAACGATCTAGATCTTTCTTGAAACGGACAGCAATGAAAATTGAAAAATGCTCTAACTATAGCAAAAAAAAAAAAGTTGTTTTATGGAATCTACAAACATGTTAACATATTCACCTAAGGCTTCGATTACGCTTTACGATTTTTGTGAAAATGTGTTATGTAGATATGGAGTTTTCCATTATGAAAAATTCCATAAGATCATGAAGATCATGTCTTCCTTTATAGATCGGTTTTTGCAAGAAGTGTCTTTGTATCTTTTAATCATAGAGATTTTTCAGGCCCATCGCAGAGAACGATCTAGATCTTTCTTGAAACGGACAGCAATGAAAATTGAAAAATTGTCTAACTATCGCAAAAAAAAAAATTGTTTTATGGAATCTACAAACATGTTAACATATTCACCTAAGGCTTCGATTACGCTTTACGATTTTTGTGAAAATGTGTTATGTAGATATGGGATTTTCCATTATGGATATATTATTTAAAATGTATGAATATGAATATATCATTTGTATCTTATGGCACAGTGCTCCATTCGGGGCGAACTACAAGTTCACCCCGAATCACCCCATTACCAGGAAGTTTTAATTTAAAAATTTCTGTGTCCGTTTCAAGGAATCTAGGTCGTTTTGGTGAAAGAAAAAACGATAAAAGAAATAAACTCCAGAAGTCAGGCAGAATTGTACCATTTTTCATTGTCTGAAATGTAATTTAAGCTCAATGTAGTATTAAAGGTAATCTCTCAATTAAAGTTAAGTATGCTGTTGTCCTTTTCCGTTTCATTGATAAGAAGTGAAAGATAATGATACTAATGCTGCTGTGCTGTGTGGTGTCGGCCTAGAGAATAGCACCAACCCAAATTCTTCCCGCGGGTGTCGTAAAAGGCGACTAAGGGACACCAACCAGGGGGTGGGCTGCAGCACCCCCTGCAGTACAATTCCACCAAACTGCGATCCCCAACCCGCATGCCCAGCGAGGGGATTATGGGCATCACCCCCCAATGATGGCACAACCTTGCGCTATGGCGCTCATTAGGGGAGGGCTTTGTCCAGCAGTGGACTAATATAGCCTGAAGAAAAAGAAGAATGATATTAAAATAAACATTAAATTTAATAGACTTCTCTGAGTGCGGCATTAAGTTACGGAATAGAAAAGACATGTCGTATTTTTCTAGTATTCCTTGCATTAATTAAAATCTAATAATTAAAACTATATTTTCTTAGAATTATATCAAAATTTATTTTGTATACAGGGATTTTATGCCACGACATATTGTTAATAGAGCCATTTATATGTATTGTATTTAGTTTAAATACATTTTTCTATATAATAGTCAGTATAAAAGTTCCTTTATACGTTTACTAAGTTTAACTAGTTGCCTGTGTCTTTTAAACAAATATTATATCATAAAAAGAAATATTTTTAAATATTATTAAATAAGAAATGAACCATAAGCATAATACGTTAAAACGATATGTGTATTTAGATATATTAGTTTTGTCTTCATCAATCATCTCACATCAGACACTAGTTTGTAAATTGCTTCTAGAATTAATATACATAAATATTTACAACTTGTTAATTATTATTATATCATCATCGAAAATCATGTGCAATATTTTCGAAAACCCAGCCATATTTATTAGACTGAATTTTGTTATCCTAGTCGTCTACTTGAAAAGTAACGAAACTTTAGTGAAAATCTTAAATACATAAAAAAAATGTTTATTTTAATTATAATGTCATTAAAACATAAAAATGTTACATTTTATAGAATCAAGATAAATTTTCAATTATTAATCTAAGCTTATAGTGTAGATTGAAATTTGTGTTATTCACAACAACAATTATGTTTTTATCATTAAATAAACTGCCATTATTTTTATTTAGTACTAAAGCGTGGTTTATTTGGTTCGTTTTAAAAATGATTAAAATTATGTGCCATAACTATATTTTTGGCTGTTGTTACATAACTTTAGATTTTATCAGTTATAAAATAAATCGTGTCTAACTTTGAATACAATTTGGTTTTCTTTATTGACATGGCATGATATCAACCCTTGATATGTCCCTACTGCTGGGGCATGGGTCTCTTCCGGCATAGCAGGAAGGTTAGGTCGTACTCCACCACGGGAACCAAGTCCGGGTTGGTCGAGGATTGTAAGACTGTGGCGGGCCTTACTGTCAGAAGTTATAAAGCCGCCTATAAGGTCTCGTTATGGCCTAACGACTGCCATTAATAATATATAATAATAATTAAATACTCTAAATAAATATCTACATATAAATACGTAAATAGTGTCTTATAACAAGTGTGTTATATGAACAAGAAAAGGTTATATACCTACATATATAGGTATGTAAAGAGAAGTGAATTACTACTTACAGCAAAATTACTTAATTAGACAGAAGGAATTCCATTACTCTGGCTTTAAATATAGCCGGAGATAGGGAGCGCCTTATTGCAACCGGCAGGTCATTCCACAGCCGGGCGGCCCTTACAGTAAATGAGCTACTGAAAAACCTTGTCGTATGACTTGGTGTTTTCAGCGCTAAAGTCTGGTCGGATCGTAGTGCCCGGCTATGGGAGTCACTCAGGGAACTAAATCGCTCTTTGAGATAAAGGGGAGTGGCTGGATTGAACAGCACTGAGTACAGCAGCGAAAGGATGTGAGCTTTCCTGCGGAGGCGGATGGGGAGCCACTTGAGCTTAGCGCGAAATTCGGAAATGTGGTTATATTTGCGCTAGCGAAATATAAACCTTATAGCAAAGTTTTGGAGGCGCTCAAGTTTGTTTAGTTGCTCTTCAGTTAAGTCTAGATAGCTGGCATCAGGATAGTCGAGAATAGGTAGCAACAGAGATTGCGCAAGCGCCATCTTAGTGGCAGTTGGCAGGAAATTCCGTAACCTTCTCAGAGAAGCCGCCGAAGCGAATATTTTCCGCCAGTTGCGGCACCCAGGACATACACCTGTCCATGATAATCCCCAAGTTTTTCACTCTCTTACTGTATGGTATTAATACACCGTCAAATTCAATTTGTGGTAGCTTCTCCCAATCGATTCTAGATAGCATTCTTTGACTGCCGATGACAATAACCTGCGTTTTAATAGGATTAACTTTTAAGCCCTATGAATTGCTCCAATCTAGAATCCGATTAAGATCGGCGTTTGATCTAGCGATGGCCAAGGGCAAACTCTACGGGAGACCGTGTATAAATTTCAAGATCATCAGCTTAAAGGTGGTAGGAAGAAGTAATTGCTTTAGAAATACTGTTTATAAAGATAGCGAAGAGATGAGGAGACAACACGCCACCTTGCGGGACACCGATTACTCCACGCAGAAAAGGATTCGTCGATATGTATACGCTGCCGGCGCCCTTGCAAGGAACTACGAAACCAGTCAATTACCATCGGAGATATGTTGAGAGAGCACAGTATCCCCAACAAGACGTCGAAGTCCGCTGCGTTGAACGCGTTGCTGAAATCCAGCAACGCAAGCACAGTGACCTCGCCTTTTTCCATGCCCAGTCTAATGTCGTCAGTAATTTTGACGAGAGCAGTAACTGTACTATGTCCGGGACGAAAGCCAGACTGAAAGGGATTAAGGAGATTGTTTTTATTTAGGAAAATGCTAAGTTGGTAATGGATAAGGCGTTCGAGGACTTGGGAGAGGAAAGAAAGAATGGAAATGGGACGATAGTCGGAGAAAGTGGAAGGATTAGGTTTTTTGGGCAGTGGAGTAACTTGCGCTTCCTTCCAAACTGTCGGGAAGATACTAGTTGAGGTCGACTTGTTGAGGATTCCTGTGATAACCGGGAGGAGAACGTCTAAAATAGGAATAATAATTTTCCGACTAATACCATCGGTACCAACAGCGCTAGAAGTAATAGAAACTATGCTCTTCTCAACATCACAATCGGAATATTGACTAAGACAAAAGGAAGGAAAGTCTGGAGTTGGGAGTGCTGAAAGAGTGCTCAGTGTGTCGGCTTTAGTAGCTTCATTGAAATTAGAAGCAGGTGTGAAATGACGATTAAGAGTGTTGACATCAAGGTTATTAGAAATGTTGTCTGGACGCGGTTTTCCAACTCCAAGAGACTTTAGAAATTTCCAGACTTTAGCTTGGTCACCGTTCTCTACAGAATTATGAATATGGCGTCGTTGCGCATCCCTACACACCCTGTTGCAGTGATTGCGCAAATTCAAAAATCGGTCCCGGTTGTAGTCTGTTGCTTAATCTTATATTGTATTTGGCAACTGATTTCCTGTGCATAGCAAACCTGATGTCATCTGTAAGCCAAGGTGCCGGCAGATGACGTACTTTCACAGAGCGAACTGGTGCGTGAATATCATAAAGCCAGTGAGAAGTGTGTTAAAAATGGAAATCTGCTCATCAACGGTATCCGCCCCAGCCACCACAGACCAGCCGGTCCAGGTCCATGCCACCAAAATTCCGCTGAAGAAGTAGCCTCGGCTTAGCTTTAGGGGCACGAATTTTGTACGTGAGAAAGATCAAATCGTAATATGAAAACGCATCCGCAGCAAGTTGACCGTGTGCGGCAACATGTTGGAATGAGGAAACTATTACTATATCTAGAAGAGAGGGTGTGCTGTTTGGGAAGTGATGAGTAGCATCAAGAGGAAGGGGCACTAAGTTACAGGCTTCAAGTAAAGATGTAAAGGAAGAAGAACGGTGATCCTTTCTGAGAAGGCAGGTATTAAAATCACCCATTATGATGGTGTGATTATATGAGGGTGTTAGATTTTCTACAAGAGTTTCAAAGGAAGACAAGAAATTAATACGTAAGGAAGGACAATAGTAGACACCGAGTAAAAGCTTAGTGTGTGACAGGAGCATCTCAAAAATTAAAGGTTCTCCCGCATTCCCACGTACTTATACTTAATAATAATACACTACTTATACTTAATAACAGTACCTACGGTAAAAACTGCATTAACGTGGCGAATTCATTTGATTGCTCCTAGATAGATCAATACCTAAAACTAAAATAAATATAAAACCTAAAAAGAAAAATACGTGGCTTACAAAAGGACTGAGAATTTCATGTAAGAATAAGCGTTTACTAAAACAATTGGTAACAGCAACAGATAGCATAATCTTAAAAAAATATTACAAAACATATGAAAAAACTTTAAAAAGGATTGTACAAACTTCAAAAAAAATTCACTATGCAGAAAAAATATTTAAATCAAGTAATGTAACCAAAACTATGTGGCAAATTATAAAAGAACGCTCAAATAAAAACGTCACTAAAAGAAGAAAAAATATCAAGTTATCCATTAATAAAAAAATAACTGAGAACCCCCGTACGATCGCTAATTACTTTAATAAGTTTTTTTGTTCGGTAGGTGCCCCAAAAAGAAATAAACCTAAACCCTGCGGTAAATCAGTACATCCCGCAACAGAAAACTCTATCTTTATTAACCCCACTAACCCAACAGAGGTCTTCAACGTAATAAAAAAATTAAAAACAAAACGTAGTTTTGGTTTTGATGAAATCCCACCGATCTTAGTTAAAGAATGTGCAAATGAATTAGCTTCACCCTTATCATTTTTAATTAACGAATCTTTCTCCGAAGGGAAAGTCCCAGATTTAATAAAAACAACTATAGTCAAACCCTTACATAAAAAAGATAACATTTATGACAGTAATAACTACAGACCCATAGCATTACTTTCCACATTTTCCAAGATATTTGAATCGGCTATGTATCAGCGAGTTTACTGCTTCTGTGAAAAATTCAAAATCTTTTGCGAAGAACAAAATGGCTTCCGTAAAGGTCGGTCAACAACTTTGGCCGTGTTCAAATATATTAATAACATATTAAACATCATAAATGATAAAAAACATGCAATAGGTGTCCTACTTGATATGTCTAAAGCATATGATAGAGTACTTCATGACATTTTATTGAAAAAGCTCCATGAGATTGGAATACGCGGAAATGCATTCTGTTGGTTTGCATCATATCTTTTAAATCGTGAGCAGTATGTAGATGTTGAATACCAAAATCCTGCAACTGGTGAAATTAACTTGTCTTGAGGTCTTCGAAAATACTTTTAACGCAATCGATACCACAAGGCAGTGTTCTGGGCTGTTTATTGTTCTTAATTTATATTAACGATCTGCCAGAATCGATTGATATACCGTGTACCATTTTCGCGGATGATGTATCACTTATCGTACCATGTCAGGACAGTAAAAATCTTGTAGAACTTTTGGACTTAAATATTACAAAACTTTTAAACTGGCTCAATGATCACAATTTGGAAATAAATTTTACTAAAACTAAATTCATGCAATTTCGACCCTATCAAAAAAACCCTTTAGAAATAAATTATGATTTCAATAAAACATCAATAGAACTTGTAGAATCGTATTCTCTCCTGGGAATTACAATAGATAGCAACTTAAATTGGAAAAATCATATAAAAAAGGTGGCTAGTAAACTCTCCAGTTTCATCTACGCATTAGGAGAACTAAAGAAATCTGCAGACACCAAAAGTGCCTTGTGTGCCTATTTTGCGTATGCACAGTCGTGGTTGTCATATGGCGTGCTTCTCTGGGGCAACAGTACGCATGCTAGACAAAGGTGCATTAGAATAATAGCCAACATTGACACTATGACAAGCTGTAGAACCTATTTCATTAGATTCAATATTCTCACTTTAACATCTCTGTATATTTTAGAAGCATGCACATTTGTGAAAAAGAACAAAACTCTTTTCCCCGTCTATTCACGACCTGAAAACCTAAGACCACGTAAGCGATTAGAAACATGCTCATCTAAATTACATCTTGTGCACACTGGCCCTCATTCAATGGCCGCCAAAATATACAACCGTCTACCAGAGTCCATACAGTCCTTACAGAAACCCCATTTATTTAAGAATGCTCTTAATAAACATCTAATTCAGAAGTGTTATTATTCCCTTCAAAAATATTTCGAGGAGTAATGTTTGGTTAGGTATTTTAAGTGTTTAAGTTTAGAGAGTTTTATGCCTGTTTTAATGCTTTTAAGTCAATGTTACTCATAGTATGGTAGAATATATGTAGTATAAGTTAGTCCTAAGTTAGCCGTGCCCTAGCAGGGTTCTTGTTTGTAACCATTATTTTAGTTAAGACCTTTATAAACAACAAGAATGCTAATAAACATCTTATCTTATCTTATCTTATCTAAGTCTAAGCCCGCACATATCACACCTACTATAATCTATTTATCCTTCCTCGTCCAATTTCGTAAAAAATATTCTATCTAACCTCAAAGTTACACTATTTTTATTTTTAATGCACTAACCCGTGCTAAGGAACAAATTTAAAAACCTATTTAGAGGCTAAAAGTTTCACCCATGCCGGGATTCGAACCCGCAACCTCTGGCTATCCGTACCAGCGCTCTACCAATTGAGCCAATGGGCGACTCACGGCATCAGTGAAATTTCTGCTGTAAGTGATGCAATTTGCTTAAGTCAGATGTCGCTGCCTGTACGTAATACAGAATATTGTAAAGAGGTTCGAAATTTCACTGATGCCGTGAGTCGCCCATTGGCTCAATTGGTAGAGCGCTGGTACGGATAGCCAGAGGTTGCGGGTTCGAATCCCGGCATGGGTGAAATTTTTAGCCTCTAAATAGGTTTTTAACCTCAAAGTGACATTTGATGCCAAAAGTACATGTTTTCAAGCAAATTCATGAACTTCTATAATATAAAAATGAATCGCTGAATGTGTTGGTAAGCGCAAATCTCGAGAGCAGCTAAAACGATTTCACTAATTCCTTTTTAGAATTTTCCTTGATTTTCCGGAGTGCCTTCAGCGGAGTAGGGGGGAGGCAACGCTTCCCCCCCGGAGGAGTGCCCGCAGACGGGGGGCGGCCGTGTGCGCAAGCGTTCCCGTGGACCCGTCCCTTGCGAGTGCGGAGGAACACCCCAGTAGTTTTGGTCGGTGTACTGCCCTTTTCAGGGCGGGGAGTCAGACGTAACCGCGCTCCCCCGAGCCGGTAGTACCCGTAATAGGGTTCCTCCTGGGTTTAAAAAAAAAGGTACGAAGATGGTTCTTACGGAGGGAAAATAAAAAATAATAAAGAATCGACGGTTAGGCGGTACGAACTTCGCTGGGTCAGCCAGTTGTTTTCTAAAATAGTGTCCCTGGGAACTTCATTAGTGGAAATGGCAATTTTCGACTAAAATATTATACTTTACCGGTAGAATCTTGTTTATTAGAATGGACAAGGATAAATAGACCGTAGGCACCAGTGGTATAAAAAAAAAATACGTCACGTGACCTTCATTTATCTTTCATAGTACTGTAATGTGCTAATAGAATTGAGGCCCAGGATTTGGCGTGCATCAGGTATCAAGTCCTAGAACTCGATCTTCTTCTTCAGGCTATATTAGTCCACCGCTGGACATAGCCCTCCCCTTATGAGCGCCATAGCGTAACGTTGTGCTATCATTGGGGGGTAGTGCCCATAATCCCCATGCTGGGCATGCGGGTTGGGGATCGCAGTTTGGTGGAATTGTACTGCAGGGGAGGCAGCTGTCCACCCCCCGGTTTATGCCCCTTAGTCGCCTTTTACGAGACCCGCCCCGCGGGAAGAATTTGGGTTGGTGCTATTCTCTAGGCCGACACCACACACAGAATTACGAACGTGGCTGAAGGGAACTCGATCAGTCAATGCAAAATTCCAAGAGTATTTATAACATTCTTTAATGCTCTTATTTCTACATGTTACAATATGTCACTTATCGTTTAACCTTACACTACAGTCGTTGGATTTGTAAGCTTATAATGTTCCCATTTAAATCTAAATAATCTAAGCGCTAGAGGTGACATCAGCAGTCTTCTCTTCTGGAGCAGAAGTAGAAGTAACGCTTACTTCCGCATTCTCTTTGACTTCTTTATCACTCGGTGTTACATCAGGAGCTGGTTCTACTTTCTCTGCTTGCTTGGTAGATTCCTGTATTTCTGGCGCGGAAGTAGATACATTTACGTCTGCGTTGGCCTTGACTTCACTGTCTACTGAAGCTAATGTTGTACTTATCTCTTCTAC
This sequence comes from Yponomeuta sedellus, assembly GCA_934045075.1. Classification (NCBI taxonomy): domain Eukaryota; kingdom Metazoa; phylum Arthropoda; class Insecta; order Lepidoptera; family Yponomeutidae; genus Yponomeuta; species Yponomeuta sedellus. The sequence goes on from OW203751.1 coordinate 2,543,928, forward strand.
TACTTTGACCTCTGATTCGCTGGTTGGTACTTCGGAGCTTGTCTCGATCTTTTCTTCTTTCACGGGCTGTTCTGCTGGTGAAATCGAGGTAACTTCTACGTTTGCTTCGCTTGTTATACCAGGTTCTGTAGATTCACTTGTTACTGCAGAATTTTCTTCAACTTTTTCCAAATTACCTTCTACTTTAGTAATGTCTTGAGGTGCAGCTGTGCTTTCTGTATTCGGCTCTGGTGGTATAGTATCTGAGGTCTTTGGTTCTTCTGTGACTGAAAGAATCGGTGCGACTGTTGAGTCACTTGTTATTGGTGCCTCAGTTTTTACTTCTTGAATAGGATTGCTAATTGTGTCTAAAGGTTTTGTTGAAGTTTCAGTTTTACCTTCATCGTGTTCGTCAATGTTACTTTCTTTATTTAGCTCTGCTAGTAAAGGATCAGAGGTCTTTGGTTCTTCTGTAACCGACAGAATCGGTGCGGCGGTTTCTTGACTTATTGGCGCCTCAGTTTTAACTTCTTCAATGGGTATCACCACTGATTGTAAATCAGGTTGTGTTGAAGTTTCAGTACCTTTATTAAATTTGCCATCATTAACATTTTCTACGACTTGGTTTTCAGTGCTAGGTGGATTTTCCTCTTTGTTAGCTTCAATGAATTCTGGTTTGGCCACTGGAATTTCAGGATTGACTGATTCTGAATCAGAGTTTGGTTTTATAGAATCCTCTTTGGCAGTTGTTGGTTCTATTTCTATTTTACTAGCTTCGATAGGTTTAGTGTTAGCGTCAGTAAATTCCTCTACGTTTTCGGGTTTTTCGGAAACATCTGGTCCTATATTATGTGTCGGTTTAGGTTCTTTCGCCTTAGTGATATCCGAACCTTCGGAAATAGAACTCGCGTTTTCTTCTATCGAAATCTGCAATTTTTCGTTCATTATAATGTATTTCTGTATCTTTACTTAATTCAGCTTTAACTTTATCTAATTCCATACTTACTTCTTTATTTTCCTCTGGTTTAACCTCTTCTTTTGATACTAACAACGGTTTTAAAGTCTCCATCAGTTTATTTTTCTCATTTTCCGGAAAGAATATGAATATATTCGTTACTTTTTCGTTTCCTATCGTATTTCCATAGATTGCTTGCGATGTTACTTTGATCTGTTCCTTATCTTTGCTATTATCGTTGTTTTTCTTATTATTGTGTCTTCTTTTCGATACGTCTTTGCCAATATTATCGCTATCTAGTCTTTCTAAGTTGGAAGTTCTAGTCAGAGAAATCTCCCTGCCGTTAATGAACATGCTTTTGATGTGAGATTCTTTCTTATTTTCTTCTTTGCGAGCCTTTTCAGGGTGGCCAGACTCATTAATGCCGGAATTCGCCTCAATTTTTGGCATTTCCTCATCGCGAGCGCTTGGTATCTTGGATATTTCTTCCCGCATGACTGTGGCAAATTTCTGGAAAAGTACATAATTTAATGGAGCATTAAATCGATTTCACGGAAAAAATGTGTTTACCTTATTGTTGCTACTTTTACTGTTTTCGTTAATAATTTTATTTTTTCACCTTATAATAATCGAAAAAATAGGCAGGTACAGGTTTAGAATTTTAAGATCACTTTTGGTGATAAGCCCGCTTATTGTACTCTTAGGTTAACAAAAAACTGTAAATTACATTTTATGTACAATACATCATGAAAGAGAACACTACCTATCTATCTAGCTATTTAGTTTTTGGTAAACAAAAGTTGCTACTTAAATTATTAATATTAAATTTTCTTCGATTACTTTGACACCCTTGTATCAACCCTTGTATCGGCTCAAAAAAAGGAAGTAGGTTCAATTTTAAAAACCTATTTAGAGGCTAAAAATTCCACCCATGCCGGGATTCGAACCCGCGACCTCTGGCTATCCGTGCCAGCGCTCTTCCAACTGAGCTAATGGGCGACTCACCGGGATCAGTGAAGTTTCGAACCTCTTTACAATATTCTCTGTATTACATACAGGCAATTAGATGCGTAGGTATGTTTTGTTTTGACTGTGTCATTGCATAGGTAACTTCGTCAGATCTTAACTGATATTGATGAACATATTTTTATCAATGTAAAAATGTTGTCAAATGAAACCTTAAATAGCATTAAACAAAAATTCTTCAAGCAAAAGTCAATGTAAACGGCTATTCAAGTAGGTAGGTATAGTTTGTTAGCCTTTACAATATTCCTCGGCTACTATCGGATAGAAATTATACTGCAATAAGGTAAGGTTGATTTTGTATTGTTATTTACAACTTCACGTTACGTTATCAACCCCTGTATGTCCCCACTGCGGGGGCACAGGTCTCTTCCTGCATGGCAGGAAGGCTAGGCCATACTCCACCACGGGGGCCAAGTCCGGGTTGGTGGAGGATTGTAAGACAGTGGCGGGCCTTACTGTCAGAAGTTATCAAGCCGCCCATAAGGCCCCTGACATGGCTTAACGACTGCCATTATATGACAGCCGGCACCAACGGCTTAACGTGCCTTGCGAAACACGGAAGCCCTCGGAAAAATGCCACTAGCGGTAGTCACGGGACGCTCACCCATCCCGTACCTGACCGCGCCTGTTGTTGCTAAACCAAGTGATCGATTCCAATCACTCGGTTCGCCTAGGCCATGAGCGCTGACAGACTGTACATATAATAGGTATCCGACATACATACAGTCGGTTAGCTTTAAGTATATACCTCGACTACTATCGGATAGAATCGGATTTAATCGTCTAATAGAAACATCGAAACTAATAGGACACTTAATTTCAAAATCAGAACTAATATGACACTAACGGCCGAATACTCAAACGTCAGTCAAATCGATCACTCAGTTGAAGGGCATTCAAATTTGAACACCTGTTAAATGTATTCGTATACACAACTAACGTTTGTGTATACGAATTTTGTGTTTGACGGCTTGTCAACTATTTAAGATGCCTTTAAGTATTTGAATGACGTTTGAGTATACGGCCGTTAGTTTCGAAATCAGAGCAGTAAGTAGTATTACACTCGTGTGCTTTCGGCGAATACCGAAGCCTACTCTAGAGCCCGAGGTATATTCTAAAAGCTAACAGACTGTACATACAGTCGGTTAGCTTTAAGTATATACCTCGGCTACTATCGGATGGAATCGGATTTAATCGTCTAATAGAAACATCGAAACTAATATGACACTCAATTTCAAAATCAGAACTAATATGACACTTAGTTTCGAAATCAGAGCAGGAAGTAGTATTACACTCGTGTGCTTTCGGCGAATACCGAAGCCTACTCTAGAGTTGCTCTAGAGCCCGAGGTATAATTATTCTAAAAGCTAACAGACTATACGAAGTGGCGTAAGTAGATCAGCCTTGTTGTAGTCGGTAACAGAGTGCTTAGTGCGAGTTTGACAGATCCAATCGAATAACTTTACTACCGCGTTAATCGAGCATTGAGTAGTGAGCATAGTGAGTATGAGTAAGTTGACCGTTCGAACTGGCAAAACGCTGTCACAGTATGTACAACTCGCACTCGCGTTTATTCGTGCTTTGGCTGGTAAACGTGTTCACTTCTCAACGTAAACCATTACAACTCGCACTCAGCAATTTTAATTTCCTTACTTGTCGCTAGGTGGCGCTTCCTCGATGCCATAGAAATATGAGTTTACGTTAACGCGATCGAGTCGTTAAAAAACTCGCACTAAGCACTCTGAACGTAATCATAAAATTTCGGTAAACTTACTTCCGTGAATAGGTCTATGTAGGTAGAAACCCAGTCAGCGATCCAGCTCCAGAATTTGTCCTGAAAAAGAAGACCATCGCCTTCATCATCATGATCAGCGTCAGCTGCTTCGATGGCTTAGCGGTATCACCTCTGATTCCCACCTGGGAATGATAATCTTTAATAATTATTATGTTATTATACTATTTTTATTTTTAATGCACTAACACGTGCTGAGGACAATTTTAAAAACCTATTTAGAGGCTAAAAATTCCACCCATGCCGGGATTCGAACCCGCAACCTCTGGCTATCCGTGCCAGTGCCGTGTATCCGTGGGCACGGATAGCCAGAGGTTGCGGGTTCGAATCCCGGCATGGGTGGAATTTTTTGCCTCTAAATAGGTTATTATATTATTACTAATTTTATATACCTATAATATAAAAATGAATCGCTGAATGTGTTGGTAAGCGCAAATCTCGTGAGCAGCTGAACCGATTTCGGTAATTCTTTTTTTTTAAATATTCCTTGAAGTACGAGGATGGTTCTTACGGAGAGAAAAAGAAAAAAAAAAATTAAAGAATCGACTGTTAGGCGGTACGAAGTTCGATGGGTCAGCTAGTTCATAATAAAAACAGAAAACTGGATAAAAACGGAATTAGCAGGTACAATTTGTCAGGTCTAGTCAAGATTTGAAGCAGTAATGCTAAAAATGAGGCAAATCTCGAAAATGTGTGACGTAATTTAAGATTTTGAAAATGAAATTAATATAAAACAATGGTGTAAAAAGGTTTGCACCGATACACTACCGGGAATCCGGTACGATTTTTTTAAAATATATTAAATATATATATACATATATTTACATCTGGGTACCGATTCAGCGTCCTTTCATTTCGCATCATCAACTTTCCTTTCAACCCGCGACCTCTGGCTATCCGTGCCAGCGCTCTTTCCAACTGTCGCGGGTTCGAATACCGGCATGGCTGGAGTTTTTGGCCTCTAAATAGGTTTTATACTTACGTTCTTTATTAGTTCGTCAATAACTTTATTGTCTTCGGAAGCTTCCACTTTATGATCGCTGATGGCACCTGACGTATTGGGCTTCACCAGGTAATGTGGAGGCTGTTTGTTCTGTAAATAGAAGACCATTTTTACTTTGGTTTAATGCAAATTATCACCGTTGAGCTGTAATTTTTAGTGTATTGTAATAGGTGTTACTTAGAAAGGGCGAAGTTAAATTTACTTGCATTTCAATCAGCTGTCGCAAACTATACCTTATATGTACAAATGTATGAAAGAGCTGGTTTCATTGGCGATTTGGGAAGTGGTTCGATAATTAGAAAATGTAATTATGAAACTCCATCTTTAGGAATTGAGGCACCTAATTAAAGAATAAATTCAATCGCGCTTGCTCCGTTTGGCGCAGGAAAATGTACAAAATGCTTGTTGCTGGTCCTTATAAGATTCGATTCTATAAAACGACTCGTAAATAAATCCATCAATTCGTTCGATCATAGAACGTGCAAGATTGAAGACTTTTTATAACAATATCGCGAGTCGTTGAATGTAACTTAAACTTTCCTTCCTAATTCGTGGAATCCACATAGACAGGCGCTGACTCAGTGCTGAGGAATTAATACCCTCGGCAGTAAGTATGTTGAGTCAGCTGCCTATTGCAGCAGCAGAGACAGACCGTGACCATTGTTTGTAAATGTTACGTGAAGTGCTTTGTTTTGTGGTGTCTCAATGTATTAAATAGTCGGTATGTCTAATGTTTTGTAATGAAGCGCTCGTGGCCTAGGCGAACCGAGTGATTGGAATCAATCACTTGGTTAAGCAACAACAGGCGCGGTCAGGTACGGAATGGGTGAGCGTCCCGTGACTACCGCTAGTGGCATTTTTCCGAGCGCTTCCGTGCTAGGCAAGGCACGTTAAGCCGTTGGTGCCGGCTGTCATGTAATGGCAGTCGTTAAGACATGGCAGAGGCCTTATGGGCGGCTTGATAACTTCTGACAGTAAGGCCCGCCACTGTCTTACAATCCTCCACCAACCCAGACTTGGCCCCCGTGGTGGAGTATGGCCTAACCTTCCTGCGAGGCAGGAAGAGACCCGTGCCCCAGCAGTGGGGACATACAAGGGTTGATAACGATGTCTAATGTTTTGTGTAACTGTTGCAGTAAAAATGTGTTTTCTTCTTCTACTAATTCACTTACCTTTTCTTTGTCGATGTTCACGAAGATATCTTCCATGTCCTTTGCATCAGAAGTCTCTCCTTTGCGGTTTGGCTCCAAATCCTCGACGTGTCCCTCTGGCTTCTTGAGTTCATCGTCTACGATGTGTTCTACTTCAGGATGACCCTCGGTGTCAGGCCGTGCTACTGATATGTGTTCTTCTTTGTGCTCCTGAAAAGATCGCATTTTTTATCTTTCACGACACGTAAATTCACGTGTGTATCCCGAAGGGGTAGGCAGAGGCCAGGGATTGTTAAGTAATTGCCATGATCCTCACAAACCTCTTTCGGTTCATCAATGTTCATTAGTTGTTGCCTGGCAATCCTGGAATCATCCCACTATATCCATCACACAAATATCATAAAGGCGAAAGTTGGTGAGTGTGAGTTAGCTGACAACCTGCTGACATAGGCTATGTTTTACTGCGGCAAAATATCTTATTCCCATGTGGACATTCCCAATCGATAAACCGTGGCTAACACCGCATGGCACAGGGTCTTATCATATAGGTAACAACTGATGTATTAACTGTGTCTAAGATGATTTGAGAAAAGATTGTCAGAGTAGAGTTTTTAAAGAGACTTCGAGGCATACTACTCCCAAGATGGAATGACTAGAGGCCCAATTATAGATCCTGTTGCAATCCTGACGTTTGCGATGGCATGTAAAATAAAGTTTGACAGCTAGGTGCGTAATATAGGAACAGATGTAAGTTCTACCTGGCGGTCTATACAGAGAACGATACATCTAGGTGGTGAGGACTTTGCACCTATCCCCGTCATAGCGCCCTATCGGGTCTGAGACTGACGATCGCATCAGCATAAATAAACCGCTTGTTGGATTAAGTAAAAGTGTTACACAGAGAATGTTGTAAAAAGGTTCGAAATTTCGCTGATGCCGGAACTTGCCCATTAGCTCAGTTGAGAGAGCGCTGGTACGGTTAGCCAGAGGTCGCGGATTCAAGTCCCGGCATGGGCGGAATTTTCAGCATCTAAATAGGTTTTTAGACCAAAAACCGGGGGGTGGGCAGCAGCGCCCTCTGCAGTACAATCCCACCGAACTGCGATCCCCAACCCACATGCCAGCGTGGGGATTATGGGCACTATCCCCCATAACCTTGCGCTACGGCGCTCATTAGGGGAGGGCTATGTCCAGCAGTGGACTAATATAGCCTGAAGAAAAAAAAATCGGTGAGTTACGATTTGAAAACCACATTAGAAATGTAGTCAGCAATTGCTTCTACCGCCTTAAAGTTTTATATAATATACGCGATTACCTTAGCACTGATTTTCGTGTTAGGCTAAGTGAATCTTTGATATTATCTAAATTGAACTACTGCGATGTTGTCAATGGTGGTTGTATACTTGGTCGAACAAAGAGGTTAATACAACGAGTGCAAAACGCATGTGCTCGGTTTTGTTTCACTGTCCCCCCCAGATCCCATATCACCCCGTTCTTGAACGCTGCAAAGCTTCTGAACATGGAAGCCCGACGACAACTACATCTGGCTACGTTACTGTTTGGACTATTTCGCAGTAAATGTCCTGCTTATCTACACAAAAAGCTGGAGTGGTCGTCCCGTCAGCGCTATGTACATAAGGACAGAATCCTTATTCCCGCGCATCGTACAAAGGCTTTCCGTGGCAGTTTTAAGTATGCGGCGTCCATGTGCTGGAATGATATTCCTCCCCAAGTCCGCGATGCGCCTAGTAGATGTGCCTTTGGGCGTAAGCTCAGGGCATATTTGCTGGAGCAGCAGAGACTTCCCTATCCTGTCCAAACTTCTCGCCGCCTTTACTAAACTTTACTATGTGATCGCATCAGGGACGGCTGTTTTAATTTCACATTGTTCGTTTTTTTTTGTTATCATTTTATTGTTTATGTATATTTGTTACGCATATGGTATTTGTTTTTATTTGATACATTATAATATACATAAGTATTATCGATAGTATTTAAATTACGACATACCGACCCGCGCGCTAGGACACTCGTGAGATATTCTCAGGTACTGACTGAAAACCAGCGCTGAGGGCTCACACCCTCAGCAAAATGCTGAGTCAGCTGCCTTTTGCAGCAACGGAAACACACCGCGACAAAACTGCTTAAATTGTCTGTACTAACTTTCCCTTTGATTGTTCTCCGATAAGTTTGTTTCGTATTTGTTAGATGTATTGCGTGTGTGACTAGCAATAAATGTTTCTCTTTCTTTCTATAAGAAGAAATACGTTTTTTAAAAAAGTTCACCCACTCCCCATTTTTTGGAACATTCCGTTGAGAAAAGGCCTGTGCCCTACTGTGTTACTTATTTTAGATACGCGTTAAAGCAGTCAGGTCAGGCGAGATTTTTTTAATCCAATGAAATATGCCCATAGACACAGGGCGTAGGTACCAGAAAGGTCCGGTGAAACGTAATGTATGCTTCTGAACATCAATGCTTAATTAATAACTTTTATCAGAAGGGTAAAAATTCAGAACAATTCCACAAAACTGCGATCCCCAACCGCATGCCAAGCGTGGGGGTTGGTGGGTAAAGTTGGGGGAGGGCTTTGTCCAGCAGTGGACTAATTTAGCCTGAAGAAGAAGCGCAACTAGATACGTATAGGCTGAAACAAACCGCAGGTAAGTATTTTTAACTCCTTACCTCATCTTTACTGTCCTTTCCAACCTTGTACGAGGCTCCTGGGTTGCTAAACATATCCTGAAAAAGACGAACCTGGTCATAAAACTGTTTTCAAAATAGTTTCTCAAGAGGATAGCTCGTTGCAGTCATCTGCTTCTGACACATAAGGTATCAAACTGTCATTGCAGTAGTCAACTATTGGGCAGAAAAAATAAAAACTGGTCGAATTGCTGACACGTAAAGAAGAAGAAGGTATCAAACATTTAATATTTTAAGGCTCTTAGCGTCTTTCCCTATCTACGTTGACAATTGAAGATGAATGCCTAAGACTATACTGAGGTTCACTTACGATTAGTCGAGATGTTCATCGTCAGTAAAGAAATATCTAAGTAAGTAATTTAACATGTTAGGGCTCGTAGCGTCGTTTCCCACCTACGCTTACAATCTTCAGGCAACAGTGGAAGGCGAATGCCTAAGACTATGCTGAGGTTCACTTACGATCAGTCGAGATGTTCATCGTCAGTAAAGAAATATCTAGGCATGTAATTTAACATGTTAGGGCTCTTAGCGTCGTTTCCCATCTACGCTTACAATCTTCAGGCAACAGTGGAAGACGAATGCCTAAGACTGCTGAGGTTCACTTACGATCAGTCGAGATGTTCATCGTCAGTAAAGAAATATCTAGGCATGTAATTTAACATGTTAGGGCTCTTAGCGTCGTTTCCCATCTACGCTTACAATCTTCAGGCAACAGTGGAAGACGAATGCCTAAGACTATACTGAGGTTCACTTACGATCAGTCGACATGTTCATCGTCAGTAAAAAAAAAACTAGGTATGTAATTTAACATGTTAGGGTTTTAGCGTCGTTTCCCACCTACGCTTACAATCTTCAGGCAACAGTGGAAGACGAATGCCTAAGACTGCTGAGGTTCACTTACGATCAGTCGAGATGTTCATCGTCAGTAAAGAAATATCTAGGTATGTAATTTAACAGGGCTCTTAGCGTCGTTTCCCATCTACGCTTACAATCTTCAGGCAACAGTGGAAGGCGAATGCCTAAGACTATGCTGAGGTTCACTTACGATCAGTCGAGATGTTCATCGTCAGTAAAGAAATATCTAGGTATGTAATTTAACATGTTAGGGCTCTTAGCGTCGTTTCCCATCTACGCTTACAATCTTCAGGCAACAGTGGAAGGCGAATGCCTAAGACTATACTGAGGTTCACTTACGATCAGTCGAGATGTTCGTCTTCGGTTGGAATTAACTGTGTCATTTAAGTTTTTATGTACAATATAATGTTCTAACGGGTCATCTATCTCCCTCCAAAATGGTTGAGACTGATGATGGCTGACCACTGCGTTATGCTCGTGAACGAGTGCTGTTCGTGTGTCTGGCAGCAGCACTTCTGTTTTCACTACTTTTGTGAGACATTTGACTAATCCTTAGGCATTCAAAGTTGTAAATGGCAATCATGTCATCTTATTAGGTACATACATTTATAGGTGGCAGCTAATGTATTTGGTTTTAGATGATTTGAGAAAAGATGGTCAGAGTGGAGTTTCGTTTTCCCGCTGCCTTTTTCTCCACTACATTTTAAGTTGTACAACGTAAACAATTTACATTCAGCAAACAGAATGTAAATTGTATTTCTTAATGATTCGCGATACTCATACCTAGTTATATATTAAACGGGACGTCCGGTCCGTTGCCGTAGTGAGTCTTGTGTGTCGGCTAGCTGCGAAAAATTAATAGTGACTACCCACAATAATTGACTGTACTCGCCACTTCAGTCTACCCGAAACCACGGCAACTGTAACCACTGTAACGCTGCCGATACGTCGGCAAATAAGGTGTTACTTTTAAACTAATAAATAATCGCGATTTGACCCGTTTAATATATAACTAAGAATGCAAGCTCTTTACGTTGAAATAAATTTATTTGATTTGATATCTACTTACATTCCAGACGTAGCCGTGGTCCCCTTCCAGACGCATACCGTAGGTCCTAACTTTTTTGCTGTCCACATTGACTACTTCGTCTGCCTTCTCAAGCTGTTCTTTCACCTCTTTTTCTGCAAAGTCAGAATTCTGCTGCACTAGTTCGATCACTTCGGGTTTCACTTCGTCCCTGTTAGCTTCGATTTTCACTTCGTCTTCGGCTCCTAGTTCTTCGGCTTCTGGATCTTCGGCTTCTGGTTCTTCGTCTTCGTCGTTCTGAGACAACAGAGGGTGGATCAAAATTTATTTTACCTCTCGAAATTATTTTCATTATTAAAATTGTTTTTGCACATAGCAATATGGCAAGAAAGGCGTACAACTTAATGCCATTTTCTGCCAGTTAACCTTTGGTTTGTGGAGAAATTGGGATCTTTTAATTAATTTAGCATCAACATCCAGTTTAAAAACCTATTTAGAGGCTAAAAAATCCACCCATGCCGGGATTAGTAGGTAGTCGGGGCTGTAAGTGATGCAATCTACTTCGTAATACAGAGAATAGTGTAAAGAGGTTCGAAATTTCACTGATGCCGGTGTGTCGCCCATTAGCTCAGTTGGATAGAGCGGATAGCCAGAGGTCGTGGGTTCGAATCCCGGCATGGGTGGAATTTTTAGCCTCTAAATAGGTTTTTAAAATGGTCCTTAGCACGGGTTAGTGCATTAAAAATAAAAATGGTATAAAAGGTTATTTAAAACAAACAAAACATAACATAAAAGCTAACATAAAATATTATTTAGATGACAATGATGTCTGGAATTAAAGCCAGTACAATTCATGAGTATTAATCTATATTATAAAAAATTATCGCTGAATGCGTTGGTAAGCGCAAATCTCGAGAGCAGCTGAACCGATTTCGCAAATTTTTTTTTTAAATATTATTTGAAGTACTAGGATGGTTCTTACGACGAGAAAAATTAAAAAAAAATTAAAGAATCAACTGTTAGGCGGTACGAAGTTCGCTGGGTCAGCTAGTGTTTTATAATAATTATGTAAACTCTGTACAAGGACTTTGAAAAGACAAAGTTTGGAGTTTTTTTTGGCATTTTCTTTCCAAATTGGTCTAGATTTTGAAATTGTAACCTTTATTAAGTTCGTTTAATTTCATACGTATTTTTTTCACATAATTGGTGGTCAGTCTTTCATTCTTTCTTTGACACAATCATGGTGCCGGTGCGACGGACATGACACGTCTGTGGCTGATGCTAAGTACCGATTACATAATTAGTTAAAATTTGTTCTACCACAGTACGTATAAAAACTATCAGCTACGTCAGATAGTATAAGGATGAATAATTACCGGTGCTTCAGTCGAAATGGCAGTTCGAATGTAGTCAGGTAGAGAATCGTAGTTCAATGGTGGTAAGATGGGCGCATCGGGGATATAGCCGAGATCCACCTACAGGAAACATCAAGCTATCAATACTTTTCTACTATCATATTATTTATTAGTATATATTTTTTCGTATATATTTTATAAATAATTATTATATATTATAAGTATAAATAGTGTATATTTACTTACTTAAATATTATATGTACTTATTGAGTATTTGTCCTTATCTAATTTTAACTAAGTATTTCTTCTTCCGTGTGTTTCAAATGCGTACCATTTAATTTCTTGCACCACCTGTGGTTGACTGGTAGAAAATGCTTATAGCATTAAGTCCGCCACATTGCCATTGTATTTGTTTTACTTATGTGCAATAAACGTATTAATAATAATAATATCTTTGGGATTCTCATAGGAGATCCTAAAAGCGTCTCTCATTTAATTGTTCTAAACGTCGTAAAATCATAGCAATACCTACCACTCGCTGCCGGTGAAAGAAAACGTCGTGAGGAAACCTGATTGTCTAAAGTGTTGAAATACCTCAGCGCTTGAAATTACCAATCGAGTAGACTACCAAATTGAGGCAAATAATAACCATTGTCGTGCTTACATCATTCCATTGAACAACTATGTAAGGCTGGGCGCATGCTGAGACGCAGGCGACGCAGCACAGCGCAGGGCAGCGCAGATTTTGTAAAGCATGGAACGTCATCATCGCTACATACGCTGCGGCGCAGGCACGTGCGACGCAGACATGTGTCTGCCCTGCTCTGCGTCTCGCTGTATTGCCGGCACAGATTTCTGCGCGACGCGTGCACGTTGAGGCGTGTTTACTTACAATTTTGTTGCAATGGCAGAACATTTAATTGAATTAGTTTGCCTTGAACCTTGTTTGTATGATACAAATCGTCCAAACTAGTGAGAATTGCCAAGGAATGGAGCAAATAATTGCGTCGCAGCATGCGGTGGGGGCCTATGTCTGTCTCAACTGCCCTGCCTTGTAGGTACTGAACTGTGCAGCGCTGCGTTGCGTTGCCGGCGTCTCAGCATGCGCCCAGCCTAAGAGTCTCAGGCCAGGTCCTTTGCTAGTCTCGTCCAATGTTTCCCAACCGCGTTCACCCAATGTCGTCGGCTCGACGACTGGCTGTCGCTCTGCCCACCAACCGTCATATTAGTAAATATTATTATTATAAAATCGAATTAAATTACCTCAAGCTGCCTTGCTGAACGCCTTCTTCTGCTATGTTCCTGAAACAAGCGAATTTAAAATAAGAATATAAATCTATAATATAAAAATGAATCGCTGAATGCGTTGGTAAGTGCAAATCTCGAGAATAGCTGAACCGATTTCGCTAATTCTTTTGTAGAATATTCCTTGAAGTACGAAGATGGTTCTTACGGAGAGATAAAATTAAAGAATCGACTGATAGGCGGTACGAAGTTCGCTGGGTCAGCTAGTCTATCTATTCTATCTATAATATAAAAACAAATCCCCGAATATGTTGGTAAGCGTAAATCTCGAGAGCAGCTGAACCGATTTCGCTAATTATTTTTTTAGAATATTCCTTGAAGTACGAGGATGGTTCTTACGGATAAAAAAATAAAAAAGAAATTAAAAAAATCGTCTGTTAGGCGGTACGAAGTTTGCTGAGTCAGCTGTTAGCTATAATATAAAAATTTATCGCTGAATTGGTAAGCGCAAATCTCGAGAGTAGCTGAACCGATTTCGCTAATTATTTCTTTAGAATATTCCTTGAAGTACGAGAATGGTTTTTACGGAGAAAAAAAATTAAAGGATCGACTGTTAGGCGGTATGAAGTTCGCCGGGTCAGCTTGTTTAAGATAAAAGTATTCAACTTTATGTGAGGTATTTTTGATTATGTGGATATTCTTGTCACAAACTATTTGACCCCCGAAAATATTATGTAGGTAGGTACCTGTTCGACACTCCCCTCGACAGCGACAGGTTCCGGTAGATTCATCTAGAAATAACAGAAAGTACGTTTAAAAACTTATCTTGGAATTGCTACATCTGATTTTTTTCTGGAAATTCTCTCACTTTCGGCATGTATCTCTTCAATTTCATGTATCTGTCTTGCAAAACTTCTGGGGACTGGTAGAGGTTATATAACCTCTCCGATTGGTATGACGTCTGCAATCAAGATTGTATTCTTTTAATTCATTACCTATCTTATTGTATAATATAAAAATGAATCGCTGAATGTGTTGGTAAGCGCAAATCTCGAGAGCAGCTGAACCGATTTCGCTCATTCTTATTTAGAATATTCCTTGAAGTACGAGGATGGTTCTTACGGAGAGAAAAATAAAAAAAATTAAAGAATCGACTGTCAGCCTGTACAAAGTTCTGTTCGCTGGGTTCGAAGTTCGCAGCTAGTATGTTATATTTTTTCGTACACCTATGTTGTGTTTCACAGCTGGCTAGTATTTTTTTCTCATTTTGTAGGAAGAAAATATTTGTACACTTTTATAAGTTCTGGATCTGTGTATACAGAATAATATTGGCCTTTTGCATCTACTTAATGAGATGATTTTTACAGCGTCCAGTGGCATCTTCACTCACACTAGATGGGTGAAGGGACCACTCCGACACGTAGTGCCTGGGACATGGTTTTTTAAAGATGGTGTAGGCTTGCCCAGCACCTATACCATCCTGACAGCTTAATATAGAACTTCTACAAAAAGCACCAAAAGCCATATGTTGTATTGATGATATGATATCAATCCTTTCTATACCCTCACTGCTGGGGCATGGGTCTCTTCCGGCATCGCAGGAAGGTTAGGCCGTACTCCACCACATGTGAGACAGTGTAGTGGATTATAAGACAGTGGCGGAATTTACTGATCACAAGTCTTGTCTTATATTTCTATTGAACGTGATAAATGGTGCTCATAATTTTGCGCATATTCGTGGTTCAATGCAACTCGGTTTACGACAATTACAATTCCGAAAGTTTTGAAAGAAATAGAAGGTAAAACTGTTATTTCATTTGCGTCATTGATTTTAATCATGTGTTTCGCAGTTATATAGTGAAGGATTACCTGTCCTTGAGTATCTTCTATAGCTTCAGTAGCAGTCTTAGTTTCTGGTACAACTTCCCCTTCAACTGGGATAACTGTTTCACCTACAAATAGACCATAAATGTTAAAAATGTTTGAAAATATTACACCGTATTTTATAAATTATATCGCTAGTAACAGTCAACCAACTATTTGTAGTATTATAATTATAATTGTTACAAATATATCGTGTTCTATTTTTTCATCTAAGACTTTTACTTTTTACAAATCTACTTAAGCGTTCTGCGTGATATGAACTGATTATTGTTACGTAATACCTAATGTTAGTACACAAATATAAAAATTTATTGGTACTCACCAACGTTTTCAACGACTTTTTCCTCCGAACTTAACGGATTCTGCGGATTTTCACCCTCTGATTCTATAATAGCAGCAGTCAAAATAGGATCCTCAATAACTTCAATCTCTCCTTCTGTTTCCCCGAATCCCGGTTTCAGGACAACTTCTTCGGGATTTGGCCCTGATCCTGGAACGACTGATTCTGATGTAGATTCGAAAATATCAGGCAAAGGCTCCTCAGCTACTACATCTTCTTTAGGAACGACTTCAGGTGGCAAAACCTCACCATCTGATGATTCGGGATGTACGTTTTCTAAAGTAGGAATTTTAGGAAGTTCTTCATGTGTCACTTCTGGATTTGCCTGTGCAATTTCTCCAACAACTGTTGCAGGGGTTTCAGTACTCAATAAGTCCAACGCAGGCATCTGTATGTTCTCTACTGCAGAGTCGGTACTTATTTCTGGTTGAACGTCAGGGTTGGAGGGTTGGACGTACAAGTTTTGCCTATCAGCCTCCAAGGGATTTTTGTCTGGTTTTTGTTCAACAGGAATGGTTAAGACTGGATCTTCTAGTTTGCCTGTGCTATCCTGCGATACCACTATTTCTTCAGCGGGTGGTAGGCTTACAGATTCAATATTTTCAGTAGGATTTTCAGTACTCAAAGACTCTGAAACGTGTTGTGAGTTCTCCGCTTCATTTTCTTTTAAGTCTCCACTAACTTCTGGTTGGACGATTTTTCCCTCTTCATCAAAAGTTTGGATAGGTACTGGATTGGTGGCTGGAGTAATAGGTTCTTGGGGTTCTATAGGGGCTTGTGTTTGAACAAATGGTTGGTCCAAGATTTGAATTGGTTTCTCTGTGCTTCCTAACAAATGCTGTAAATACCAATTTTGGCTTAGCAATTCAAGGAGACCTTTCCCTTTATGTATGCCGTGGTTGTTCCATTGGTCATGATTTGCCACCATTTGGTCGCTTTTTTGGTCAATAATTTCGTCGTGATGGTGCACAATTTGATCGCTAACTTGATCGTCAGGGTGTAGCACGTCAATCTCGAATCGTTGGCCATGGGCGTTGGTCGGTGGTCGCTCAGTGTCATGATCGTGGTCACCGATTGAGCCCATGATTTTGTCTGTCTGGTATGAATAAGATTAAATTTAAATTTTAAAAAGATTAAATTTAAATGTCTTGAGAGAGGCCTATGTGGATTCCGCAATGGATTGACACCGGATTAAGATGATGATGAAAATAAAATAAGGGTAAAACTAAAACAGATTTCTGTACTTCGTATACGTCTCTGCTGGCTTTGGTGATGGAATTTTGGATAGTGGACTTTGAATGTTGAGTTGTGAGTAGCGACTTTTGAACTGTGGCTTCTGAATCACCTGTATAGGCTTTGTCCAATGAAGTATGGATTGTGGTTTTTCAATGTGGACTACGAATTTTAAATTGTGAATTATAAAAAGAAAATTGTGAATCATTTGTAGTTTAATCAAAGCCCGCTCAATGAGATGGTAGTTAGTGCTTTCCCTGATCACAGGCTGTACTAGCTTCGGGTTTCCGAACTGCACATTATTCATTTATTAATTTGTTGTTGTATCAATGTAGAAAAATGTATCAAAAGCTGTCTCTGTATTCCCGTATTTCGACTTTGTTGCCTTGAGTCATAGCATTTTGAATGTCAAGTCTGGCGGATCACAAATGATAATTTTGTGAATTTTGAATTATGAAATACCTGTACAGTCCCGTCAAAAGCCCGTTCGATATTTATTAGTATTTATTTAGTCTATAGTATTTATTATTAGTAGTATCTCGTATTTCGTCATTGTTGGCTTGAGGGATATTATTTAGAACTAGCTTTTGCCCTCCATCCTCCTGACTGACTCCAACCGCGTGGACTTTTGTTTTTTGCAACCCCGTTCACGCCTTTAAGGGTTAAATTAGAAAAAAACAGCGAAACACGTTTTCAATCAATTATGTTGAAGAGTATATATTTTAAGCTTCAAGAAAATTAGACAACATTCTTTATACCTCCCATACAAATTTTGGCAACCCTTAGGGGTTGAATTTAAAAAAGTCCAATCTTATTCCTTGCCTACATTATATATATAGACCCTCTGTAAAAAATATCAGCTTCCTAGGTCCAACGGCTTGGGCTGGGCGTTGATGAGTGAGTCAGTCAGGACTTTGAATTTTATTTATATAGATATTAAGAGACTTGAATTATGAATTACCTGTACAGTACCGTCAAAAGCCCGTTCGATGAGATGGTAGTAAGTTATTTCTCTGAGCACCGGCTCGGCTGTCCTCGGGTTCACGAACTGCACAGTGTTGCTGTCTCTGTCTTCCCGTATTTCGTACACGTCTTTGTTGGCGAGCTGGCGATTGAAAAATAATTAATAAAAGTATTAAAGAAATTAAAAAAATCCAGGAATTAGCTTCTAAGTAGGCGGGATCAGTCTCAGAATTTGTTTCCGAATTGAGAATTCACTAAGTAAATACTTATTTAACATTCGGGCACGCTCTTTTTTGAGAAATTGGAAGAGACAGCGCTACAGTTCGCTATTCTCAATTCATAAATTGACCCTCAGTATTTTGTAATGAGTTAAATTGGAGAGTACGGACCCCGTCTACTAAATAGACGTTAATGCTCGGTAGTTAGAAAGCTGGTTAATTTAAAATACTCAATAAATTAATAGTTTTTCACACTTCCTGCTCGACAATGCCTTATTACGTACCGTCAAATATCATCGTAAAGCATAGCCTTGTCTCTCGAGGGCAATAATAATGAAGAATTTCCCTAGGGAATAAAGTGATTTGAATTTATAATGTCAAAATTCGCATGAAAACTATGAAGAAGCCCCCGCATTGCAATTCGAAATTCGAATTGTTGTTCGAAACTCACCCCTTTTTTCTTTTTTTTCTGAACTACTGTGTCGTGTGACCGCGCGAAACACCAATAAAAAAAAGAAAAATTTTATTGTCTCCCAGATGGTGTGAAAAGTAGAGTATTCACCTCTGGAATAAAACATGTCTTAGTCTCGGGCGCTATGAGCCCCTGGCTTCACTCAGGACTCTACATAACTCCCTCGCTTCGCTCAGGAGTTAAAATTTAACTCGGAGTCCTTCGCTCCGCTCAGGGTTCAATATACCGCCCATGACGTAATACATGGTTTTATTCCCTTAATGCATAATCTACTATTTTTACTTATGCTTTTTTGACTTTTAAGATTGTGATGCTGACCTTCGTGTGTCTGTCCGCAGCACTATGTGTCTTATGTTTTCCCTACTTTTATGAGGTAATTGACTAATACTTTGGCATTTAATGTTATTGATGACAATCATGAAATCTTAACATACGCAACTAATGAATTAGGTTTGAGATGACTTGAGAAAAGATGGTCAGAGTGGAGTTTATTGTTCCCTTGCCATTTTCTCCACTACATTGTACATTGACATTCAGGAAACAGATTGCTATCGTTATCAACCCTTGTGTGTCTCCACCATAGATAAGTATATTTTACTGGCGTAGTCTCCACTGCTGGGGCACGGGTCTCTTCCTGCATCGCAGGAAGGTTAGCCCATACTCCACCACGGTGGCCAAGTCCGGGTTGGTGGAGGATTTTAAGACAGTGGCGGGCCTTACTGTCAGAAGTTATCAAACCGCCCATAAGGCCTCTGACATGGCTTAACGAATGCCATTACATGACAGCCGGCACCAATGGCTTAACGTGCCTTGCGAAGCACGGAATTCTTTACATTCAAGTGAATTTGATTTGATTTAAGAAGTTTATAAGTATTTAAGAAAAGTTTGGGTTACTTCTATAAAAAAGTTACGGAACGGGTAAGAAACGGGTCAATTCGCGATTATTTATTAGGTATAACGTAATTACCATATTTCCCGACGTTTCGGCAGCGTTACAGTGGCCGTGATCTCCGGTAGACCACGATTAGACCCGCGATGGGGTCGGGTCGCGATGAGACCCGTTTGATATATAACTATGTATGAGTATCTCGAGATACTTCTTTATAACAAATTGTATAAAGTTGTACTTACGTCATATTGAGGTAGACAAGTCGTTAATTGTAATGTTGCCACCGTCAAGAGCTGCAATGGATTTAAACTAACAGTTAATCCTATGAAGTAATAGTAACAGTTGCTATACATAGAAATTAAGTTGTTCTTATCTGTTATTTAGGCATGTATCTATGTTTTTTTGTACATTTACTTCTCTAATGTATTAGTCCAGTTCATCCAAAGGTGGAAGTTTAGTGATAAGGCTGCCGTCTGTACTCTTAGGTTCTCTATCTCTCTCTATCTATCTATCCATATATCTTAAAAAAAATAAAGCATAGTGAGAAATTTCGTTAAAATAATTATAGAATTGTAAGAAAAAAAAACGAAATCTGTTTTTTTAAAGTGATTATTTTGATTTTTCGCATTTTTTGGTCCTTGAAAACAGCTCTGCGAATCGAAGCGAAACCGGGTCGGACTCTTCCGATATAACAACACCTGTAAGTAGTGCCGGACTAAAAGTCTACAACGAAGTTTTTGTTTTGATTCTGTTGGTAGGTACCAAATAAACGTTTTCGATTCTATTCTATTATATTCTAAATAAAAACCAAAGGCCATCTCTGAAGGTACTATTTTATGATAAGAATTAATCTTACCAAGCAGTACCACATCTTCTCGACACTTTTTCCACACTATTATTTTTAGTATTTCAAAAACTAGCAGACTTTGTGAAAACCTTTCCAACGACTATGTGATTTTCCATTCATCCATTGTTTTATATATACTACAACTAGTTAATGGATAATTTATTGATATTTTATCTCAAACCCCAAATAAAGATAAGTTTATCTTAGGCTGTTGCCCACGCGCGATTAGTTGACCACTTCATTTATGGTGACGTCAGTATTGTAACATATTGATGGTAAAAAGTTGCTAAGTAGGTAGAGAAAATATCTATTTATTTGTTCAGATTGGACACTCATCAGCTTCCAAATTATATTAGTAAAATTAAAATAAGTAACTAAAGATAGATAGTTGTTGTAATGGTTTAATTCGGATTGTGGATTTGAATCAAATTTTTTTTCAAGTTTCAAGTCTTTCTTTGTCAGCAAACACGGTACATGTAGATTTAACAAGACATATTGTTTTGGACAAGCATGTAGCACCATAATATGGTATACAAATATTATGTCAAATGTCATAGATGCATTGAAAAGTCATTGTGTTTTAAAGTAACCATTCATACTTACCACACGCTAACGGTGAAGGAAAACATCGTGAGGAAACCCGCGGCTTGGTTGGCTCCGCACGTATTGACTAGTCTTTCCTGTGGGCTAGGCCGACTAAGCTGTCAGGGTGGTATAGGTGCTGGGCAAGCCTACACCATCTATAAAACCATGTCCCAGGCACTACAGCGTCGGAGTGGTCCTTTCACCCATCTAGTGTGAGTGAAGATACCACTGGACGCTGTATAAATCATCTCATTAAGTAGATGCAAAAAGGCCATCATATATATATATATATATATATATATATTCATACTTAATCATTTTACATCTAACATATGCATTGCCTGTATTGTGCAATAAAGTGTAACAAATAATCAAATAAAAGCTAATAACAGGTTCTTGCCTATACAATGGAACCAAAATATATAAAAATAACAAAATATGAAAATCTAAGTAATAGGTAACGGTTATCGCACATTATACCGGCATCGCACTCTATCTATAGTTATTTACTAATAGTATAAGTTATTTGCTTTTAATTACCAGAGTGGGGAGGAGACAAACTTCTTAATATTGTCTCAACAAGTAAATGGATAGCACGATTCCAACAGTAAAAGGCACATGAACCTTTACATTTTGGCTTAAAAGTCGCCCGTGACGCAACTGAGTAGAGTACAAGGATGTAAGGATTGAGTTTCCTAACGTCTTCGCATGCGGCCAATCATCACCGCGCAGACTATAGACGCTCAATTTTTTTCTAAGTAACTCAGAAACTGCGGCTTAATGAACGTTACAAGTTAAACATAGGTGTCCATTACTAGAGAGAAAGAACTACAACATCTAATTATAGGTTTCCCATGTACTAGCACAATTGTTGTACCGGTGCAAACCTCTTTACACACGTAACTATTTATAAGAATTTTAATACTACATCCAGTGAGCGTCACTTAAATTGTTTTTTTTTTTACTATAATTTTAATTTTATATTCGTCTTGTAAAATGTTCAATCCGTCCGTTCAAATAACTCTTCTCTAAAAAAAATCTCTATAGTGTTCTTTATCTTTAGAAGCACTCGTGGCCTTGGCGAACCGAGTGATTGGAATCAATCACTTGGTTAAGCAACAACTGGCGCGGTCAGGTGCGGGATGGGTGAGCGTCCCGTGACTACCGCTAGTGGCATTTTTCCGAGCGCTTCCGTGCTTCGCAAGGCACGTTAAGCCGTTGGTGCCGGCTGTCATACATATAATGGCAGTCGTTAAGCCATGTCAGAGGCCTTATGGGCGGCTTGATAACTTCTGACAGTAAGGCCTGCCACTGTCTTACAATCCTCCACCAACCCGGACTTGGCCACCGTGGTGCAGTATAGCCTAACCTTCCTGCGATGCAGGGAGAGACCCGTGCCCCAGCAGTGGGGACATACAAGGGTTGATAACGTTCTTTATTCCGGTCTTTGTATTTTAGTGTATTTTTTTCTCTTTTTCTTAGTTTGTGCCGTAAATGGTAACCGCTGAAAACCAACGTCGTGGTCGCTACCGGCCACGGAACATTGATGCTGAGCGGAGACCAATTTGGTGCCAAATCTAACCCAACTGTGTTTTAAATTTGTCTTGTTAGATATTAAGATTTGAGTATCAAATAAATAATTCACTAACTTACTTACTTTACACCATTTTTGTATATTTCTTTAATTGTATCATTTTAAAAATTGAATAATACGTCACCCACTTTTGAGATTTCCTTCATTTTTAGCATTTCACTTCACATTTCATTCTAGACCAGACCATATACCAGGCGACTCAGAGAGTTTAAAAAAAAAGTTTTTATGTATTAGACACTGGCCACTTGTAATTGTTTTGAAAACGTCGATTATTATTTAAAAGTAAAAATACTACTGTTCGATTTTCAAATTTCCCTCCGCATTTTTTTGACAGCCAATTTAAATTTTCTTGTCTCATTAAAAAATAGATCTGCATCGAGAACATTATCGAGCTATGATTTTACGATTTCAAATGTGGCTTGAAACCTGATGAGTCATTTGATCGACTTCGAATTGCTTTTATGGATGAAGGACCGCGTTTGAACTCGCTATACTGCTGGTATAGCGAGTTCAAACGCGGTCGTCTTACTTTGGGGGATGAACAAAGGAGTGGTCGTCCTACGACGGCTGTCACCGAAGAAAGTGTGCTGGCAGTAAAAAAAATAATACAAGAAAACAGGACGAATTTCATACGAAGAGATTCAGCATACGCTGCAGATTGGGTCAGGAAGTGTTCACAAGATTTTGCACGACCACCTTCGCGTAAGGAGAATAGTTTCCCGCTGGGTGCCGCACAACCTCACCGAAGCTCAAAAGCAAGCCCGTGTGTATTGGTGCCGTGATATGTTACAAAAATTTGATGCTGGCTCGTCACGGCGCGCTTACGACATTGTGACAGGTGACGAATCCTGAATTTATCAATACGATCCAGAAACAAAGCGACAGTCGACAGTTTGGCTGTTTCGAAATGAACCAACGCCTACGAAAGTGAAGCGATCGAGGAGGAGCGCAGGTAAAATTTTGATCGCTAGTTTCTTCACTTTGACGGGGTACCGAAGCAGCATCAACGCTGAATGGTATAGCACGAAATGCCTGCCAGAAGTTTTTTTCTGAATTGAGCAACAAGCGACCGAACACCGGGCTCCGCGGGGTCTTTCTTCACCACGAAAACGCGCCCGCGCACTCTGCGATCAAAACGAGGGACTTCCTGGACTCCACACCGGTCAGAGTCTTGGGATACCCTCCTTACAGTCCTGATTTGGCTCCGTGTGGCTTCGTTTTATTCCCTAAAATTAAAAATCAGCTCAAAGGGATACAGTTTTCATCGCCGGAAGACGCGCTAGCAGCGTTTGAGAAGGCCGTGGAAGAGGTGTCTGCGGAAGACTGGTTTTTTTTTTTTGAAAATTGGTTCAGACGCATGAAACTTTGTATAGAGGCCGGTGGAGAGTTCTTTAAAAACATTTGTAAAAATAATTTTTCATAGAAGTTAGTTTTTTAGTTTCTCAAAACTTTCTGACTGTCCCACGTACTTGTAGCGAGCACAATGTCAACTCTGCGAGCGCACAACAAACTCCAACATTCCTGCATCGCGTAATCAGTGTTTCAATGACATTCTTCTTTTTCTTCAGGCTATATTAGTCCACTGCTGGACATAGCCCTCCCCTAATGAGCGCCATAGCGCAAGGTTGTACCATCATTGGGGGGTAATGCACATAATCCCCACGCTGGGCATGCGGGTTGGGATCGCAGTTTGGTGGAATTGTATTGCAGGGGGGCGCTGCTGCCCACCTCCTGGTTTGTACTTTCCCTTAGTCGCCTTTTACGACGCCCGCGGGAAGAATTTGGGCTGGTGCTATTCTCTAGGCCGACACCACACAGCAATGACATACCATAAATATAACGTCCGACTAACAACAGTTTGGACCGGCCATCCCCAGGCATACGATCTGTCTGGCCGGAAATTTCCCTTTATAGAGAAAGAGCGCGATCAACCGCTTTTCCCTAAATATTGTTAGAATATTTTCGGGGCTTAATCGCGTAGTAAATTATTGTTTTTAAGAAACACAAACATTTCGATCGGGAATGTGGTTTCAAGCTGTCGCAAACGTGGGATCTGGTCATCAAGAAGTGTTCGATTCGTTGTCGTGACCACGACGACTGTAACGTTGTCGAAACCTCGAGGTAAAATAGTAATAAGTACTACGCGATTAAGCCCCGAAAATATTCGAACAATGTTTTGAAATCGCGAAAGTTTAAAATGTTATTCCCCTAAATACCTACTTCGTAAATTCTTGGAGTGGAGTTTCTTCATTATGTACCTTCTTCTTCACATAATTTATTAATTGTGAAACTGACACGAAGCGCTCATGGCCTAATAGAACCGAGTGATTGGAATCAATCGCTTGAGTTAAGCAACATAGGCGCGGTCAGGTGCAGGATGGGTGACCGTCCCCTGACTACCGTTAATGGCATTTTTCCGAGCGCTTCCGTGCTTCGCAAGGTACGTTAAGCCGTTGGTGCCGGCTGTCATACAAAGGCAGACGTTAAGCCATGTTAGAGCCCTTATGGGCGGCTTGATAACTTCTGACAGTAAGGCCCGCCGCTGTCTACCAATCCTCCACCTACCAGGACTTAGGCCCCATGGGGGAGTATGGCCTAACCTTCCTATGCAAGAAGAGACCCATTCCCCAGCAGTGAGGTATATAAGGGTTGATATCGAAACTAACACCTTTTATATGTACTTAATATAAAACATTTTGTTTTTTTAGCGGATATTTTTATGTCTGTCTATGACTTTGAAACGGGCCCCAGCTTGATAAAGAAAATTCCTTTAAGATCATCAATCCCCAGCTAATTTCATCCGCACATCATTATTTCTGAGATAGGGTAACTATAATTGATATTTAACGATTAGTTTGTTCGAAAACAGTTATTATTTACGTCATGCAGGTGACGACTTCTGATCTGTACTATTCCATAATATCTACAGGCTAGACTAAACTATGCTTCTGGAAAGAGATTCCTTAATATTTTTATTCAAACCTGCGCAAGTACTACACAATTATTAACCTAACTCCGGTTAATAATTGTCTTAACCGATCTACTAGAGTTTTTCGTACAATTATGCGGCTCAATATCACTGTAACCATCTGTCGTCGTCGTCAGGCTATATTAGTCCACTGCTGGTCATAGCCCTCTCCTAATGAGCGCCATAGCACCCTATCTTCAGCTTGCCGTATCCAGCATCTGCCTGCAGTTTTTCGCAGATCGTCATCCCACCTAGTCGGAGGGCGTCCTACACTGCGTTTGCCGAGTCGCGGTCTCCACTCAAGAACACGTTTACTCCAACGGTTATCGGTTCTTAACGAGATATGGCCAGCCCACTGTCACTTCAGCTTGCTGATTCTTTGAGTTAGGTCGATAACTTTGGTTCTCTGTCGGATGCATTAGTTACGAATCCTATCCTTTAGAGAAACTCAGACCATAGCTCTCTCCATAGCTCGCTGACCGGCTACGAACTGCTGGACCAACCCTTTCGTCAGTGTCCATGTCTCGGCTCCGTAGGTCATGACCAAAGTCATGACAGGTAGGACGCACTGATTAAAAACTTTCGTTTTCAAGCATTGCGGTATGGATGACGAGAAGGTACTATTTAATTTAGTTTGGGGTTTCAGAGTTACTTTACACACGGTTATGTTTTATTCTGCTCATTAAACAGTTTTATTTTATTTTTCATATGAAGCTAAGTAAACGATTCGCCTCCCCACCTACCCGGACTTGGTGTAGGTGGCCTCCCCACCTACCCCGTGGTGGAGTATGCCTTAACCTTCCTGTGATGCAGGAAGAGACCTGTGCCCCAGCAGTGGGGACATACAAGGGTTGATAACGAAAGGAATAAATTAAACAATAATAAGTTTTATTGTATTTTTATTTGACACCAAATTTTTGACAGTTAACTGCGAGTAAATACATTTTTAATAAAACTAGGCAACCTATGTAACATCAGACCTTGGCTTCTTGGTGGTCACACTGTCGTTTTATTGATCTGATTTAAATTTGGTTGCAAATCTGTTGTATTTTTCACTTTATCAAGAGCTTCAGTACTAAATTTTACTGGTAAATTCTCCCCGTGCATTATTGTTTTATTTGAAATAATTAGCGTGGTAATCTTTTCAGTAGGTCTCTCTGTCACTTGTTCATGTTTTAAATAACTATCTTTAACAACCGATTTTGATATCGGTGCTTCATTTGGCTTGATGTCCACGGGTAACATCTGCACTCTAACAGGATCTTCAGTGATTTTCCTAGTCTCAATATTCACAACATTACCAATGTTTTCCGTCATTTCTTCGCTATCAATGCTCGCTCTTTTTAACAAGCTCGATATGCGTTTATCGCTTCTAAGTTTTTGCAGGAATTTCTCGAGCGCTTCGGTATTCCTGTCAATTTTCCTCAAAATCTCGTGTGTCAAGCTGAGATTTTCGTTTATAGTGCTGTCTAAATATGATGCACGTTTAGACTCTGCAGTTTTATTACAACACGGTACTTTTCCACTGTCTTGGGTTCTTAGAGAATTGCCAAGAATGTTACCGATTTGTTCTTTAGTTAGTCTTAGAACTTTAGGTGGCTGAAATGGTAATGTTATATCTAGCAACTCATCGGATTTAACAAACTTTCTTGTAAGGTCGTCGGATGGTGTGGCATTTTCAGGTGCCTTCAAATTGTTTTGTTTCTCTTGTTGTCTTTGGTCTAGTGTAGCATTAGAACTGAGTAAGTCGTCAACTTTTAGTTTTTCATTCTCTATGTGATTGTTGACAGTATTTTTATGTTCTGTCAGAATATTTTTTACGTGATCCTGCGGAGGTACTTTTTGTTGTTTTAGTGTGTTATGTATTATGGTTATGGTCTTGTTTACACTTGGATTAACTAGCCTTTTCGTAGAGTTTTGTAAGTCTGTGGTGTGACTTATTTCGGATATATTTAAGGATGTAGATATCCTCTTTCCATCTCGATCGAAACTTTTATTTATAGTAGTATGTACCTCTTTAAAACTACCTAGAGTTTCTGTTTCATTAGTTACGCCATCTCTGTGAAATTGTTTCGGCAAAACTTTGACAGTAATTTTGTAGTTTTTGTCACTGTAACCTCCCACTATGTCCTTGAAATTTGGCAGCTCACTATCAATATCAGCTGCGTTTTTTTTATTCATATCTTTAATGAGATCTATTGTGAAATTCGGATCTACTGGAAAATATTCCGCACCATTATCGTCTACTTCAATTTTAGTGTCTTCAAAAACTTTGTTGATGGCTCCTCGGTAATTTTGGATAGTAGGATTATGTTCATACAAAACTGGTGGCAGCAAAGAATTGCGTCTTGAGAAGATGTTGCTTCCTCTTCTGAAGGGAACTTTTGCATCTCTATTAATATTTTTAATGGCTCTTCTTTCATGATTATCCATTCTAACAAAGTACTGATCCATGTAATCTGGATTTGAAGAAGAATGTATTAAGGGAACTTGTCGTTTATTTTTTATCTTCCTGCCTTTCGTATGCTTTAGTCTTTGTCGTAGTAAAATGTCTTTTAGAGTAACATTTTTTCTCTCTGGTGATCGTTTCTTCCTACCGAAACTTTCAGCTAGATTGAGAATTTCAGCTGGTTTTAGAAGTTTATCTAAAAAAATATCAGTGATATTTGGTTGTGAGTTAACCTGCCCTAAATATTGGCTTTCATTGTGAAGTTTATCCTCAGTTAAATTAAATGGTCTATTTTCATTTATTTCGTTGGCTATTTCTAGATTATTGCCGTTAAAATGTTTAACGTAGTTATCTAGCGATATTACTTCATTTCCGAATATATCATCCACATCGCTAAGACCTATCTTAGCGTCCTTAAAATCGGAAGTTCCGAATTTGTTTAAAGTAAAAAAGTCAACATTCCTTTTTGCTACCACGTGATTTTGGTCGTAATAATTTTCATACGAACTGAAGTTGACATCTTTGTCTTCATCCATTTGATCATATTGTTGATGATAAGTTCTTATAAGATGATCTAAACCGGTAAAAAGTTTAATACTTTCCGGATCAGGTGGCTCATCTGAGTATTGGTTGAATCCAATGGAAAAACCAGAGCCGTCTATGTTTTTAATCAAGAATTTTAGATTATGAAGGTCATTCAATGTTTCATTGCTTATATCTTTATTTATATTCAAAGGCATTTGCAGTCTTTGAGATACATATCTGTATTTATCATTTTCATAGTATTTAGGCGTATTGCTTAAACCCACTTGGTCCATGTCATCAACTTTTACTCTATAATAATCATCTCTGTAATTGTCAGGCACTTTGTTCACAATTATTTCCTGGGAATTACGTTTATCCTCTACTTTACCTATAGCCTCAATCTGTCTAGACGTTATATGAGGTACATTCTTTGTTCTAAACTTGTGCTGTTTCAATGGATTTTGTAATCTCTTTTTTATGTTCCAATGTTTGAACGTAGCTTTTTTTCTGTACTTGTGGTCGTTTAGCGGTAAATCGGAATGGACAGCGTTTTCTATTTTTTCTATGAGTTTTTCGATTAGCTTTCTCTTTTTATCGCCTTTTACGGTATTGTTGTTGAAGAATGTTTTGATTTCGACAAACAATTCGTCGTCTGCACTTCCGGTTCTTTTAACTATTTTGTTGTCATACTTATTGTGTTCTTCTTTACCGGAGTCGTTCTGATCCGTGAACCGAAGCTTTATGTGCCTTTTCAGTCGTTTAGTTTCAATTTTACTTATTCCTGAATAGGTCTGCCAGTCCTTTTGTGTCAGCGAGAACATTTTGAAGTACTCTTTCAAAAATTTGTGAACAATCAAGTTAACGCTTTTGTCTTTCTTGATTTCACGGTCAGTTGTAAAATATGTTGTGTCATTATTGATGGTCACTGGTTTCCCATTGTATGACATGTGTACGATGGCCGCAAAATCGTCTTTAGTCAATCTGAAAGGGTGCAGTTTAGTTATTTTTTATTTGTCAATATATAACTACTTTCTCAAGGGTTGTTTATTTATTTTACTCTACAAACAACATGCAGGCATGTTGAAATGAAACGATATCAATATGAAAAAGACAAAAATCGAGATTGTAATGTGATTGGCACTGAAAATAGTGGAACTATTTATATACAAAAAGCAATTATGAGGCTTATATTTATTTCTGGTTTAATTCTGATTCACGATCAAACGTCGATTTGTGTTCTCTGAATGCACCTCAATGTGATGAATATCAGTGTCATTCTGATCTGACAAGTCGTTACTTCAATAAAATTAAAGTACGTTTGTACGGAAATAAAGTAAAGTAAATTAAAAGTATGTTTACTTCTCATAGGTAACTTAAATTTAGATACATTTCCGGCGGCACCGGAGTATCCTAGTAAGGAGACCCGGTATCGTAGGTATCAGTTTTTCATATTATGTATACAATATCCAGTTATACTGAAATTGCGGCCCAAAGCAGTTTAAAACACGACCTGCGTCAATAAAGTATAGTCGCCAATTCGCAACTACATTCCAGAATCATAAGTGTGTATGTAACGTGTAGTGCTTGCGAAACTTCTACATACTTATCATCATCATCAAATCATTATGTCCCCACCGAGGGGCGCGGGTCTCTTCCCTGAGAAAGGTATAGGCCATACTTCACCACGGGGGACAAATCCGGATTGGTGGAGGCTTGCATGACTAGCGGCTGGTCTTGCTGTCAGAAGTTTTCAAGCTACCCTTAGGCCTCTGAATTGGCTTAACGACTGCCATCTATCGACGGCAGCCGGCACCAACTGCTTAGCGTGCCTTGCGAAGCACCAAATCGCTCGGAAAAATGCCACTAGCGTTAGTCATAGACGGTTTACCCGTCCATGCACTGAACGCGCCCTGTGTTGCTCAACCTTCGTGATCGTTTAAGATCACTCAAGCAGCCGGGCTACGAACGACTCGAAGCGACTTATAACAAAACCTTATTGTAATTGTACACCTAAATCATCACTCCTGTTAAGTGCTTATTTTCTTGTATCAACCTTAGGGGTATCTGGTTGAACAGATGAGTCGTCTATAATTATAATGATTACTTACGTGTTATTTTCGCCGTTTGCTGTTTCTATGTCAAAATTCGTATTTATGATGAATTTTGGTTCTGCAAATGTCAATGGAACGTTTTTAATGTGGAATCCACTTACGTTTCCTTTTCGTCTATATTTGTCAAGCTTCTTACCTTTCTTAGAACTATCAGCATCTTTTATTTCATTGGGTTTTATTTCGGACTTATCAATGTTATTAACCTTCATTTGAGCATTGTCCGACATCTTAGCCATTCGCTCTTTGATGTCTACTTTCAATTCAGCGCATTTGAGAAGTTCATCATATAGTATTTGGTTTTCATCTTCCTTTTCATTGAATAATTCCTTCTTGAAAAGTTGTTTTTTCGGTACAGGCGCAGAAGTTATATCATTTGGATTATTCTCTAAGATGATTGGTGCTGTGAATAAAATTAAAACTTAGAATTTCATACAAAATCAGAATGATGTTAGTAATGCTTGTTAATGACTATATAGGCCTCTAGTTTCTAAATTAACATGAACTCAATTTGACTGTAGTACTGAATGTCCTCAGAATGAATGGACGAAAATTCTTGATTGTACTACAACCAAATTTGTACAATGGTGAGCTTAATACTAGATAGTATTAAACCTAAAACATATTTTATGATCAATTACAACTACAATCTGCTAACGAATTCCCTCTTCAAATTCCTAAATTCAGCCATACCATTGAATTTAGCCATACAAGAATATTCTTTATTGTACACCAAAGCACATTATTATAAAACATGTAAAGATACAAAGTACAATCGGCGGCCTTATTGCTAAAAGCAATTTCTTTCAGACAACCTTACGACGGAAAGTTGCTGAAGGAAATAAGAGACGGGTAATCGGTGCAAATATGAATGTATTAATACACTACATAAACTTATATCAAACCGAAATTAAAAACTAAAGTTTTGTCAAAGATTTATTTTTATGGCCAACATCTTTTTCGTTTAAAATATCAGGTCTTGCGACCCTTCCGAACTTCTATTTGGAAATAAACATATTTATCTTGTAAATTATAACCAACCCGGACTTGGTCCCCGTGGTGGAGTATGGCCTAACCTTCCTGCGATGCAGGAAGAGACCCGTGCCCCAGCAGTGGGGACATACAAGGGTTGATAACGAAATTATAAGTATAATTTCAAATAGCAGATTACACGCCGAGTTTGCTTTCAAATTCCCAAATTCACCCTGATGTGACTAACTCACCCTGATGTGACTTCCATTCCTTCTTCGGATACATTTGCTTGAAAGCCTGCTGGAACGCCTGTATCTCCTTGTAGATTTCACTAAAGTCTATATGGTTCACCACACCGTCCAGCAAAATGTTGTGTACCGTTAGCCTTAACAAATCCGTCTCATCGTTGTTACTATGCACTGATCTGTCGTGCGATCCTCTTTCTTTGTCTTTAAAACTATCATAGTTTGCTGTGGACGTGGTGTATTCAGCATCTATTTCTTCAAGTAAGGTTGCCAGGCGCTGAGTCAGGAGTTTGGTGATTTTCGGATTTTTTCGGTGTCGTTGGTAAGTATGGACATCTGAAAGGTTTGTAAGTGTTTGGATTTATGTTGTGCAGTGTATGATTTTATTTGTGTATATCGTTTATTTCGTCACTTAATGAAAACTATTATAATTGCTATTATTATTTCTTATTATATTAGAAGTATGTGTAGTGTTACTTTGAAACATATCAATATTAATACGGTGTTCTTAAT